>OY744528.1:82831176-83236176 GCA_963556195.1 Sepiola atlantica
TTTTTTAATAGTGAGGGAAGATAACGCCATGGATTGGGCGAAGAAAACGGGTAGAAATAAAAAGCAAGTAACGACAGAAAGAAAAAAAGGTGAAGGAAACACATGAGAATTCTCACTCTTATCTGGCTATAAAACAGAATCAATGTGAGTCCCTTCTCTCTCTCTCTCCCTCTCTGTCTCTCTTTCTCTCTCTCTCTCACACACACACTCTCTCTCACACACACACACACACACACACAAACTCTCTCTCTCTCTCTTTCTCTCAAACACTCTCCCTCTCTCTCTCACTCTGTTGAATTTTCCCTAGACCCTGTTGCTACCATATCAGGCTTTCTGAAGATACCGACTCCCTGTCTTAAAATGCACCAAACATTGATGTTATTATTTTTTTCCTTTCCCTTTGCAAAAACTCAATCATCTTCTGCAAAGCTAAAAACAAACACAACATTTTTACTCTACAAAACAACCAAACCAAACATCATGAATAAATATTTGAAATAATGAAAAACTTGAAGCATAAAGACTTTCACCAAAATGACCTGATTCGGCAAAGAATATTTAACCGACAATTATTTTTTACGGTAATAAGACAGAGAATATTTTTTTTAATTAAATTACTACAATTTTTGATAAATAAATAAGAGACATATTTGTTTTATTGATTTAAATAATATTTAGCTGACAATGAAAATTATTTTATGGAAGAAGAACGCGTCGTTTTTGTATAGTATTGACCCTGGCAGATGTTTATTATTTAAAAGGAATATTATTAGTAGTAAATTGTACAGATTGGTGTAGAAAATAAAGTGGAATTTCCACGGGATACCGCTAGTAAGAAATGAATACGTTTATTTTCGTAATTTAAGGTTCGAGTAATTCATTCACCCTATCCTACGGAGATTATTTTTTAGCTCCACCACAGACCAACGAAGATGGACTAAGGAATTCATAAAGTGTAAATAACTTTTCTGTGTTGATTTCACCCCAGACGTTCAACACTGTCGGTTCAATTGTATCACTTTTACTATGGATGTTGGTAGCCTTCAGGAATTGGGGAAACTAATGCCAACAACATAATTGAAACGGTCAGATGTGGTTCCATGATGATTGCTACAATCTAGTTTATACTAGCTACTTTAGCGGTTTTGGTACAGTACCGCTTTATATCTAGTACGAAGGAACATATTTGCGAAATTTCGTGAAAATGAAAAAGGCTTGTAGTATGAGAGAGTGTTTATTCAACACCTACCCACAATAGGAGTATGTGACACAAGGTCGGAAAGTGGGATTTGAAAAGCCAACGCCCGAGAGGTGAACACTCTGGCCATTAAAAATTGCCTGGGCAGCCCCGTCGGCATTCCCCGGTAGGTGCGCCTCAGGCAGTAAGCAATAAACTTACTCCTCCCCAAAGAGGGGAGGCAAAGCCTGGGAGGGTGGACCTCCTAGATCTGCACAGGACAGACCCATAAACCGGCGTAAATCAAGCCCCGAAGGCCAAGACAATACCAGTCTATGGGGTGCAGTATCCATCGAAACATATACTACACTTTGATCTTAGCCAAAATGTGAGAGAGTGTGTGTGAGAGAGAGTGTGCGTGAGAGAGAGAGAGAGAGAGAGTGTGTGTGTGTGAGAGAGAGAGAAAGAGAGGGAGAGAGAGAGGCGGACTCACATCTATTCTGTTTTATAGCCAGATAAGGGTGAGAATTCTCATGTGTTTTCTTCAACTTTTTTCTTCTGTCGTTACTTGCTCTTTATTTCTACCCGTTTTCTTCGCCCAATCCATGGCGTTATCTCCTCTCCCCATTAAAAAATTTAATCTCGTGTTGTTGTTTTTTGTTCATTGTACTCAACGTTCGCACTTTTCCCGGTCTGGTAGACTGCATGAGAGAGTAAGTAACTACGATGGGTGTTTAATTGGCAAAAACACATTAGAAATTATTTCATAACAAACCAATAATAGATCCGATATAGTTTAGACTTCGTCTTTATTACACCGATGATGATGATGATGATGATGATGATGATGATGATGATGATGATGATGATGACGACGACGACGACGACGACGACGACGACGACGACGACGACGACGACGACGATGATGATGATGATGATGATGATGATGATGATGATGATGATGATGATGATGATGATGATGATGATGATGACTACTTAAAGACTTTATTTAATAATTTTCAAATGCAAAAATATGCAAATGTTAGCGGGAGCGGGTACTAACCTCTAAGGTACTATTCCGCCCTAACTTTCTAGCTTAATTGTTGTTCATAATAATAAGAGGCAAAGAAAGAGGAAATAAATACATACAAAATACAACAAATTCAAAAGACAACAGTAACACAACAACAAATAGTAATCAATATACTACAACACGTGGAAATTCACCAAATATCAAAAATACACACGAAAGAAACACATGCATATACACATAGATATACATGTACATACATATATACATATACATATATACATATGTCTATTCATATCCAATTTGAAAAAGCAAAAATAAACGTGTGATTCAGGATAAATGAATAGATTTAAAAAAGTACATCCACATAAAAGGGATCGGAATGAATTGATAGGGAATTGATACCTACCAGACAAGGAATTACTTTAATAATTATTAACAATAATATAATTTTACTGTAAATCCAGTAAATATTCTCTGTATTTTTGTTAATTTGTACAAAGAAGCCTGTTGTGGACTGAATCGGATTCACCCATTGTGACAGGATTGATTCGTCAGGTCACTATGAAGTCGACACCTTTTCCCTTACCAAGGAGAACCGCTTAGCACATCTGCCTGGAGCCGCTAATGGCGACCAACTTATTGTAATTAAGTATTCTTAATATAATTCCTATTCCTTTCAATTCCTGTCTTGGGTTTCTTATTTACTTATTGTTATTCTTACTATGTAACAAAACCATTTCAATATTCACAGCCTTTGACATTTCATTAAACTTGTTACATATCAAGACAAAAAAAAAAGAAATACTTCTTAATTTAGGTTTAGCAAAAGTGGGTCGATTTGCCTTCTATTTCTAGTGAAATACCCATGGATTTCACTACGAGTCATAATGCAGTCCAACAGATACGCGGGTGCTTTATTATTTTTATATTGTGCAATACAATTAAACGAGTAATCTCCTGTTTTTCACATTTAAAATGTTATTCTTCTTTAAACATGTACTGAAGCAGAAATATCTGAATAAACTGAAAGCGAAACGAATGCATCCACCCCGACCTCTTTCAAATAACGCATTAAAATGTCCAGCGAACATTCCCTACGTTGGGAAAACTCAAACATACCAAGCAATACCCATCTAAAATCAGCCTTTAGTCATCGACAACAGCCACCCTAGACCTGAGACTCGAACAAACTATCCGGTTTGCAAATATACAATGGTTTAAAGAGTAGATAGACTAAGCCTATTTCACGGCTTGCACTACTTATTGTTCTATTAGTCAGAGGCAGAGGCACCATCATAAGGAAACTACCAAAAACAGCCAGTTCTTAGCGTTGTTTCATGACAATGGACGCGGTCCCATCCTCTATCTCTCTTTCTCTTTGTCTAGACAGCATGGGATACTTGTTTTTAACTCAGTTTCACATGTCTATTCTGGGCCGATCCTGTTCTGACAGATGGAGGGTACTGGTTAGATAGCTTGTCTGGCTGCTGTTTCCGACTGGTAGCAAAGGAGCCCTAATTCTTAGGTAACGCTAAGAGCGGCTGTTCTATCAACAGTTGTATACTATCCGAGTCACCGTAGTGCTATGTCGCGTATGGAAAGGGGCCCTGCACTTACATTCGGTGCGCATTCTAGGGGCCACGACCCCATAGATACAGATTTGGCTAATAGTCTACTTGTGTGCAAGTTTTGTATTTTTAGGTAGGAATCGAAAATAAATTTAATCTGTGACAATAAAGTTTGATGTCATGTAGATTATATGTATGTTCACATAGACCCATGCATCTCTATATGATCCTCTGTCTGTTGATTCGTCTGTCGATGTGTCACCCTTCAGTTTCAAATAGAATTCTAATGGGTATGTCACGCGTTACAATGATGTATCATTGTTTCATAACGAGGGCCGTGTTTAAATGAAAACGTTTAAGTGACAACAAGAGTCGGAGGTGAACCCAGAGGGAAGTTGCGAAACACCGTGATTTTCGGACGAAGATTTCTCTTTCTCTGGCAAGATTTAAAGAAGAAAAGACGTTTTTAGGACACTGTCCCCAATAGGAGCAGCGCGGAGTGTGTCTGGGTGTAGCGAGACGAGCTATCCGTCTACATATATGTCTCTCTCTATCTATCTATATGTCTCTCTCAGCACACGCGCGTACACAAGAAGTCCGTCGCTCTAATGTTTCTGTGACTGTCTCTCTTTTTAAATAAACGTTTTTATAAATAAACATCGGCGTCCGAGTGCTTTTTATCCACAGAAAATCAGGAACCTGGATTCACGACGACGACACAGGTGTATAATCGTTTAGACATGTTCGGTAAGTGAAAACATAACATTATTTTTGTCGGTCTGTCACGCTTAAGTTTGAAATATTATTTTCGTCAGTCTGTCATGCTTTAGTATGATATAACATAGTCGTCGGTCTGTCACGCTTAAGTTTTAAATATTATTCTAAGATACGCCCACACGTCTCTATACGAGTCTATATCGGTCAATCAGTCTGTTATGCTTAAGTCTTAAATAACAATTTCATCGCTAAACGCGCAGATTAAATGGACGCATCTTAAGAATTTCTGGGGGTTTTTTATTCATACCTGCGTCCATAAGATGTTTCGTCGTTTTTGTTTTTTTACTGATGAGTCACCACTTATCAAGGCCAAAAGCAACTCAAGGATAAGGGTTAATGAGATCGTTGATTGTCAGCTGAATGATAACGAATATTATGAGAGGACCGGAGGCGATGAAACAAATGATCAACATTTGATTGCTTATGAGCCGGTTTATGACACGTATATGTTAACATGTGATTTGGAAATGACTATGTTGTAGTCTGTAGTGAAACATTTCCGTGATAATGTGTTCCACATACGCGAATTCCTTGGGAAAAAAAACTATGTTTATACAGGGTGGGCCAAAATAAGGGTCCTATCTTTAAATTTGAATAACTTGAATTTGAATAACTTCCACAAAATAAAAGTTAAACTCACCAAACTTTATGTGTGTGTAGACTGACCCTTCCGAGATTTTTTGAAATAAACAAAACAAATTTTAGCCGAAAAACACTTCTTAAAACTTACAAAAACTAAAGTATTGTTTTTTACACTGTTTTGAGTTTTTTAAGCAAAAATAATGTTTTCTAAATGAGGGTACGTTCCTTAGGGCTAATACGGCTCATGCTTGCTTCGGAAGGGGTCCTTTACTTATTCTAAAAAAAAAAAAATTTTTAAATCCATAAATAAAAAAGTTATGAATTTTTAAAAATAGGACCCTTATTTTTGCCCACCCTGTAGAAATTCAGCGTGACTCTAGGCACATGGAAGGAAGAAGGAGAAGGAGAATGTATTACAAAGAAAAGCCAAAAGATTGGAGATCAGTCGAGCATCTTCCATGGAAATAACAATAAAGTAGAAGAAGACTAGCAGTGTTTCTTCTGTGAGAAAGGATCGGTAGAGAATAGAAAAGAATTAATTTGATGGATAAAATTTTAATAGTATTTTGATCACTAAACACATAGATCGAATGGGCGTATTTTCTTTAATATCCATTCTTGTTTTGTTTTTTTCGTCTTGCAGTTATTTTCATTGATCGTTCACTGTTTTTTTTTTAATATATATTTTATTTTATTTTGTCTTTTCCAGAAAGTCTACTACGAGATGAACAGCCTGTTTGAACAGAAGACATACATTTCGACAGTGCGCAGTTGTGCGAAAGAATGTACGCCTCAGAACGATTTCGCCAACTGCAGCACCGAACGGTTGACCACGCGAGGTTGTTCACGGCGCGTCTGCTGTCGAGACAAAGACTTATGCAATGCTGCCCTTCCTAATTACAAGACAGGATGGCACACAATGATAGCACCGATCGTTAGCATAGTGGTGTGGCGTCTGATACTTCATCATCCAATCACCAAAGAGCTGCCTCGGTCTTCTTCGGATTACAGACGATATTCTTTGTATCCGCACAGAACAATATAAAGACGAAGGATACAATTCTCGTTGGGGGGAAGGGAGGGGGGGGGGGCTAAGAAAAGTTGTTTTTTTTAATAATTTTTTTTTTTAAGATGAACCGTCATTAAAGATTCTTTTTCTGTATAATATTTTTCATTGTTACCAGATTGGGTGAAACCCACAAAAGCAGAATCATTCTTTTTTTTATAAAAACAATATTTATGCTGAAAGGAAAAATAAATATCATCAAAGAGAAATCGTAAAACTTCATACTACTACTTATCATAACTGGACAATTTAAATTTACCGCACACACACACAGACACGCACACACACACACATATATATATATATATATATATATATATATATATATATATATATATATATATATATATATATATATAAAGAAGAGAACTAAAAGCGAACTTTTTAGGAAAGGTAAAACCTATTGTGAAAAGTACACAGCTCAATATACCAGATAGAGCAGATAGATAGATAGATAGAAGGATGAAAAGGGATTAGAAAAGCGACGGAGATCAAAATCTTTTCATCAGAGGAAATTGCTGGGATAGATAAGTTGGCGAAGAGCCAAGATTTAAAATCTGAAAAAGTAAAACAAAGATTGTGGGGGAAAACACTTGATCTTTGAAAAGCCTGGCTTAAGGAAAAAATTATTTAAATTAATTGCTTTTTTGCGGAATATACCTTGCATTGAGCAACTGAATTGAAAAAAGATCTGCCTCCGTCGCTTTTCTAATTCCTTTTTATCCTTCTATCTATCTATCTATCTATCTATCTATCTATATATATATATATATATATATATATATATATATATATATATATATATATATATATATATATATGTAGTAACACATTTGGCTAAGAGAGAGGGAGGTGTGGGCATTAGACACCATTGCTAAAGTTTTTCATAACTCGCACTGTCTCTCTCCATTGAGGTTGGAGACGAGCCCATACTTTTTGCGTCCTTCGATGAGATGGCACGGTGGCTAAGTGGTTAACCACCTGGGTGTGCCGGGTTCGAATCCAGTTCATTCCATAGAAATACTTTCACCAAACCTAGACCTGACTTTGTGTCTAACCTCATAGAGAGGAGGTAAATGAAATACTTTTTGCGTCGTTATGTCCTGAAGTTTTGCTGGTAAAAAAAGACAACTGTCGTCACGGCTTGACTTCAGTTAACTACCGAAGTCATGATTTGACCCCACAGCCGCCAATCATTCAGCGAGTTATCGTACGCTCTGGGGCCGTTTTCACTAACCGTTATTCTAAAGTCCTAAATTTATAACACAATCACTGATAATGACGTGTGAAAACGCCTAGTGAGTAAATATTAATAAGACACACACACCTTCTCTACCCAACAGAAAAATGCGGTAGCACAAACGAATATTAGTTAAACCACAGAAAATGGACGTGAAAGGTCTGAGACTAAAATTTAGTATAATGCAATCAAATATATATATATATATATATATATATATATATATATATATATATATATATATATATATATATATATATATATATATATATTAATTTGGTACAGAAAAATTAGTACAATATTCGTAGCATCGGTTTCAAGCACAGAAGGACTTCTTCAACTTCTGTTGTCATCTGTTTCGGAAATGTGAAGTCAGTGTCACTCTCGTTTGGACGTATTATTTGCTTAGAGTGTTATGTATGTTTGTTTAAATTTAGTGTAAGGAAGGTTTAATAAGGTTTCTAAAAAAAGAGGGTGAATAGTAACAGTTGAGATTTAAAAATTGAGAAGATTTAAAGAGATATAAAAAGATTTTAAACACATTTTAAAAAGATATTTCTATATAAATCACGTGAGCCAATATTTATGAGTAGCGTATATTTGGCCGTTACTGTTTTGGGGTTTAATGATGTGTATTCTAAAGGAATTATGGAGAGAAAATGGGTGTAAGGATTATACTTATGAAGAGATAAAAAGGTTAAAGAAACAACATTAATTCAAATTTAAATCCTGGATTAAAGGACTTTAAATCAATCCCAAAGGAATGTAAATAAAGATATAACTCGGGCGGTCTAAGGGCAGTAACTCTGCAGGGGTTTTGAATGATTTGTATTCGGGATTTAACATTATTAACTAAGGTATAGTGAAGGCTTATGGAGGTTAAAATATTGGTATACTGATTAAGACTGGTTTAAAGATAAGAGTAAGAATTGGGTCGGCAAGATTGGATCTGTTTGAGAGATATGGGAGATTAGCATTATGACCGAGAAATAGTGGAGACTTATGGGAATAATAATGTGAAATGGGGGTGTTACCCTCTTAATGACTGGAGAAATATTTTTGGGAAAGTTATTAATTATTGCTCTTGAATAGTGGTGTGGTTATGGGCCGATTAAGGTATTTGTTCCTATTTTTTAATTTTATTTATATTTATGATGGGTTATAGTTGGGAGAATTTTCCGGAGTGGAAGTCGGTATTTAGTGGGGCAATTATGGGGTTATGTATTTGGCAGATGAGGGGTAGCTAGGCCTTTATATGTATCGGTAAGTCCAGTTTATGAGTAGTGTGTGTCTCCCGTGGATGCATCCTAATAACGCGTCCAAACGAAGGTGACACGTGACTTTATATTTCCGAAACAGATAACAACAGAAGCTGAAAAGAGCCAGATGTCTAAGTCCTTCTGTTCTTGAAACCGACAGTACGAATGTTGTACTAATTTTTCTGTACTAAAATAAATAAATATTACGCCCTTAATTTTTAATTTTTAATTTTAATTCTCAATTAATCGAGCACTCTGTTGGGATTTGTCCTGCAATATATATATATATATGTATATATATATATATATATATATATATATATATATATATATATATATATATATATATATATATATATATATATATATATATTATTTCATGTATCTATATTAAATGTTATAAGGAGATGTAATCTTTTATGTATCAATTTTCAGTATTTACTTCAACAGTGCTCATTATGTGAGTAGATCTAGGTAGTATAAAATATTTAATAAAAATAACCTAAAACTGTCCTACAGCTGCTGCGAAAACCTATAAATGATAATTAAAGCACACATAAACAAAATAATAAAAGAGAACAAAACAGAACAAAAGAATAACAAATTGCGTAAAAAGTGACCAATATAGCAAAAATAACACTAAGAAGAACAAAAAACAAGCACTACAAATAGTAATAACTCACCCCCAAAAAAGGAAAAAGTTAGTAATGAAGAGAAAAGATGTAACTGCATAACTCGTACACTTTGTCCACTGCAAAATAAATGCCTCACCAGAAGTATTGTATACTAAGCCACAATATTTGCCAAATAAAGATCGAATAACAAGAAGTACTATGTGGGTATGACCTCCCTTGATTTTAACACCAGATATTACGACAACAACAGCACATTAAAAAAAAGAACGGCGAATTAAAACAGCACTAGCGAACCATTATTGGGAGCTCAAAGAAAGAGGACGCTCACCAATAATTGAATGGAAAATAATACGGCAGGCCAGTACATGTAGAAATTTAGACGACTCGTGTAGATTATGTCTGAATGAGAAATATGAAATCCTAAAATTTAAAGACCACCAAAACCTATTAACATGTAGAAGTGAAATAGCAAACAACTGCTTACACAGACTAAAATGTACCTTAGGTTAACAATAGATAATAAATAAATAAATGAATGCACAAGTAAATAAATTAAAAAATAAAATAAAATAAAACCTAAAATAGAAATACAAGGAAACACGTGTTAAAATAAGGTCACCCATTATTTCGACACAAAAAAGAACCAGAGATGGACAAACCTATAGAAACCAGAACAATAGAATAGGAAGTAAAATTAACCGAACCTTTGTTTGTAAGAAGCCCAACGATTGGCTCAGAGAATAACAAAGAATCTGATTGGTTAACTTGCTAGACTAAACACGTGTAGCTTAATTGCCATAAATATATTTTCATAACTTACTAAATATATATATATATATATATATATATATATATATATATATATATATATATATATATATATATATTCTTTGAAAGATAGTGGGAAACCTCAAATCAGAGTGCTCGATTAATTAAGAGATTCAAAATTCAAATTTAAGAGCGTAAATGATTATTTATTTATTTAATAAAAAAATCAGTTAACATCAGTACCGTCGGTTTCGAGTTTAGAAGGGGTGTGACCTACGAAACTTTCATCAGCTTTTGTTGATACTGTTGAAAAAAAACACGATGGTGGCTGCCGTGTGATTTGAGAAAACGTTATTTGGTTTTTGTATGAAAATTTTTTTTGCTTTTTTCTATATTCCGCCTACTTAGTGTATTCAAGTGACATATGTTTGTCTAAAAATAACGATGAAAAGCTCATTTGAAAAATTATTTTAATCTAGTTATTCTATAATCGGATTTGATCCGAGGATGTCATAAGAAGGATGAGATAAAAAGGTCTTGAATGTGAATACGGACCAGAGACAAGAAGTAAAAAAAAAAACACTACGGGCTTAAATCTAACAAATACCGACCGAAGGTGGATGATCTAGAGTGTTTTGAGAAAGACTTACTTAATATTATTCCCAATCTGGAATTTACAAACAAGCCAAACTTATTCCAGAATGCCCTAGCCACCGACATAAAAAGCTAAAAAGAGATAATAAAACACTAGTATGCTCCGATAAGACAAGAAAAACATATACATAATGACAAGGGAGAGAAAAGCAGCTCCAACCAGAAACTCCACAACCGATAAGTTTCAACTAGCAAATATGGACATATACAGAACCATTAATTATGAGGCCACTAAAATAGCCACTAAAATAGCCACTAAAATAGCCACTAAAATAGCCACTAAATAAGGAATCGAACACAGGGCCAACTACCTAGCGAGGGGAAAAGCTTTCATATCCTTAAAAGACCATAAAGAAAACTTCATAAACAGACCTTTTTGCAGACTCATTAACCCAGCCTAAGGTTAAATAAGAATAGCAAGCAAGTTAATAGTCTGAATCATAGTCAAGAAAAATTAAATTAACATCAACCTCAGCCTGTGGGGTAGCACAAACTCAGTCCTTAACTGGTTTAACGAAATACCTGACAAACATAGATGTAAGTTCACACAATTAGACATAGTGGGCTTCTACCTATCCATAACCAAAGAAACCCTAGATGATGCCTTAACTTTCGCACTATTACATACAGACATTGGCGATCTAGAAAGAGAGTCAATTATGCAATCAAGACAACCCCTGCTATTTTTCGAAGGAAGGGCCTAGGTTAAAAAATCGAACTAAGATGACCCATTTGACGTGGCAATGAGGTCCTACGTCAGTGCAGATATCTGCGACTTAGTCGGCCTATTACTGCTGAAAACACTGAAATAAATTCGCAGACCATTTCTTCGGTCTATACAGAGACGACGGTTTGTACATGTAACGCGATTGCAACGAAAATACCTTAGACAAATTTAGAAAAGACCCAACTAAGACTTTGCAAGAACTCGGATTCAAAATCACCACTAATACATTTCCTGGACACCTTGCAAACAACACGTAAACCTTTCCTCAAACTCAACGAAATTCTAAAATACATGAACAAAGGATCCTGCCACCCCCACCGTGTTTAAAAACTTGATCAACAACATTAGCCAAAGGATCTCAGATCTTTCATCCAATACCGAAATTTTTGCACAGGCAGCACCTTATTATAACAAAGTACTCCGCGAGGGCGGCTTTAGGGAGGAGATCTCGTACAAACCCACTCAAAAGCATACACCCAACAACCGAAATAGGAAAAGATCGATAATTTGGTTCTAACCCACTTTTTCTCTCAACACCAAGACAAGAGGAGGACACTTTTTTCTCATCCTACTACAAAAACACTTCCCTCCAACACACAAATTATTCAACAGAAATACGATTAAGATCAGTTATTCTAGCACCCCATCTGTGACGAATATCACCTCCGTGGAACCAAAGACAAAAGAAGATGCAGGCTGCTCATGCTAGGACAAAAATAACTAACCCCTAGACAGGAACTTCTAAATAGAATCCCTGGTATACGAGGCGACAATCAGAAGTCAACCCAGCGGAAGAGCCGGAAAATACATAGGTGTGAGACAAAGAGGTTTTAAGCAGAGATTATACGCGCACAGATACTCTTTGAAATATAAAGATAAAGCCAACACATCACTAGCGACCCGGGTATGGCAGTTAAAAGAAGGGACATCTTTTACTATCAAATGAAAAGAGATAGAGAGTAGACCATCATACTCCCCCGCCGCAAATAGGTGTTCCCTGTGCGACGCAGAAAAGTATAACATCTTAATGGCAATGTAAAAGACGAGATTTCCAAAGGACGTGTCCATAGGAGACAATTTCTCCTAATCAACTAGACTGACCAGCACACATAATGAACAATTTCTTCAAGAAACCAATGAGCACCTTTGTAATTCTATCACATATTCAAGATTCTATATAGCATTTTAAGAGAAGAATATTTACACACACTTAATGACATTATATCACTTATAAACTCGTTGGATATGACCTAGAATAACCACCACACACTAAAGCCCTCAATAACCCCCTCTTAACACATTGGCTAGGATTTAGAATGAATGTCACACTGACACACCTACAATGATCTTCACTCCTCCTGCATACTCATGATCTTAAGAATCTTAAAACAACTCCTATAGCATAAATTATCGCACGCAGAAGTATGCAGACATATCATTAAAATGGCCTATATATATATATATATATATATATATATATATATATATATATATATATATATATATATATATATATATAAATATATATATATATATATATATATATATATATAAAGACGGAAAGATGAAGATGAAAAATTGCATAAAATTACATAAAATTACATAAAATTGATACAAATTTTATTACATCGAAAGTTCAGATGCAAGGAGTACACTAATCCTTAAACCGTATATTTAAGCTAATATATGACAACTTTTTAAACATCTCACTGCCCGGAGGCCAGGGTTTTTGAAGGCAAATATGAACCTTGCCACATATCATCTTTTAACAGATAATCTCCGCTTCGGATCCGCCGAATTGGATACTTA
Organism: Sepiola atlantica; assembly: GCA_963556195.1. Taxonomy (NCBI): domain Eukaryota; kingdom Metazoa; phylum Mollusca; class Cephalopoda; order Sepiida; family Sepiolidae; genus Sepiola; species Sepiola atlantica. The sequence continues at coordinate 82,844,472 of OY744528.1, forward strand.
CAATATTACTCCGCGGACTTTTACTTATAATTCTAAGGAATTATACACAAAACCGAGACAGAACCCCTACGGACCAAGTGAGATATTTTTTAACCCTGTGACTTTTATTTGAAATCCTGTAAAACCTTTTAAAAAACTTTTCTCCAAATCTACAAACTTTTCTCCAAATCTACAAACTTTTGCTATTTTGCTATCTGCACCATAGCGTGCCCTTTTGTCTTCGACAATGGCTATTCAATACTGCTACCATTCTCCCTTTCGGCCATTTATTTCTTTATCCCCAACCTTTCCTGTTATTTGTTCTTCAATTTTCAAAGTGAAATGGAACAGGTAATATTTATGTATTATAAATATCACATTACCGAATTTTATCCTCTGACGAGAAGAGTTTTATCTTTGAAAAACCATGGTTTAAGGATGAGTGTAACTCCTTGCATCTGAACTTTCGATGTAATAAAATTTGTATCAATTTTATGTAATTTTATGCACTTTTTTATCTTCATCTTTCCCTCTTTAAATTGATTGCTCTACTCAACGTATTGAGCTTTACTTTATCAAGATAGATCACTTTAACGATACTCCACTTATCGTTAATTCTATTATATATATATATATATATATATATATATATATATATATATATATATATATATATATATATATATATATATGTATATATATATATATATATGTAAACAATTATTCTCATATATTTAGGGATTACTGTTGCTACATACTATATTATTATCGGTGTCGTTATTGTTATTACCATAATGATCATCACAAAGCGTTTATTACTCTTTACATTATTAACAATAAAGAATCCATATTGTCATTACAAACTTAGATCTTTTACAACGATATAAGCATTATCTCATCATCACAATGAATATAATTTAATTTATTACCAGATTTACTTTTGTATTCCAATTTTGATATTTTCCAGTAAATAACTTTTTCATTAATAAGAAAACTTATAATTATTTATTTTAATACTAAGAATTTATATTATTAAGATAGTTTTTATTGTTAAGATAGAGGATTTATTAATTTATTTATTTTTCAATTTCACCAGGTATTTATCGCATTATTCAGATAATTCATAATGATTAAATGACATTTTGCACATTAAAACACCTACTTAAATCCTAATTAAATATAAAGGAATTGCTTAGACCATCGTAATCAGTTTCATAATAAATCAAAAAGTTAAGCGTACTGAAGTTAATAAAGAATTAAAAGAGAAACTAATGTATTAATCATTGAAGAAGACGCTCACTTTAAAACTGAATTTAGTAACTGACTCAAAACTTACCGACACGCAGTTCGCTCCCCTTAATCATACGGTGTGTTGGTATATAGACGACCGATCTCTTAAATCAGATTATAGAATAATTGACTTAAAATAATTTTTCAAAGAAGTTTTGCATGTTTTTTTTTGTTTTTGTTTTTTTGTAGACACACATATGTCACTTAAATACACTAAGTAATCAGAATATATAAAAAGAAAAAAAGTAATACAAAAACCAAATAACGTTTTCTCAAAACACGGGAGCCACCATCTTGTTTTTTTTTTTCAACAGTATCGATAAAAGCTGATGAAGTTTGGAATGCTGGACCCCTTCCAAACTTGAAACCGACGGTACTGATGGCATACTGATTTTTGGTATAATTTATATATATATATATATATATATATATATATATCAACAATAGAAAATTAGATTCCAGCTTTATCCATTCTTTAGGGACCGATTCATCGGCACTCAGACAAACAAAATAAAGATTATATATCTTGGATATCTATGGATGTGATTCATCAAAGAAAAAATAAAATTAAAAATAAAACTAACATTATTACAGCATGTATATATTCAGGTTCATTTGAAAATAAATTACTGTTTACTTTAATGAATCGGCGCCGTGTTCTACACTGACCTAGCTAGCAAAATACGTATATTTTTTCCAAAAGATATCAATTCTAAAGTGGATAGTGAAAATAATCGGAAACAAAATTGAGAAGAAAAAGAAAAGAAAAAAAAATGGAAAAAGGAAGAAAAGAAAGGAAAGAATTTAGAAGTAATACGAAAAAACATTTCGTATTATTAAAGATTACTCATAATTAAAAAAAAAAACATTCAGTTTAAAAACCAAGGGAAGTAACCCTCAAATTTTAATTAAGAGTTTTCTTTCTTATTTAACTTTCATCTAATTATTACCTAATAAATATATAGTAACAGACTTGGCTTATGTAACAAAATAATAACTTGAAACAAGCAACCCAACCCCAAAAAATACATAGTGACACTGGTGTAATACGATGCAGTTTTTTTTAATCCATACAGTGCGTTCTCCGTGATCCCCACGGTGCGTCCACTTCGTTGACGGGATTCACTGGTGGGGTTTCGGTGCTGATATGAAAATACGGGTTCGCATCTCCTCTTCTCCCCGTCACTGTCCTCTTGAGAAATCACCACTTTTACGGAGTTTATTTAAAAAAGGGTCAGCTACAAATGCAATTGAGCTTTAAAATAAAAATCTTTTGGGGTTTATATGTAAAAACCATGCCGGCAATCTCGACAATCGCCGACCCCAAAGCTTGTGTGTCGTGGTTTTCGTCTCCATCGTCTGTTCTGGCCGTGTCGTCTTGACGATCGCCGAGGGCGCGAGCACTGATTTACAAGTATACAAAAAGCAAAACAACGCAAACTCACAAGATAGAACACAAACTCCAATACATTGTATATAAATAAGCTGTACACTGTGTGTGTGATACCGCTACTAAAAAAGACTCCACACATCTTAGTTAAGTTTCAGTGTATCAGGTAAACCCAACTGAAATAATCGGTCTGTCGATGCATCACTGTTGCTCGATTGAAGTCAGCTCATCTCGGGTGTGTGCCAATCTGCAATATCCCTCGCCTCACTTGAGTCTAACCCCATCTGCCTTAGGACAAAACCTTTCGGCGAACCTCACCAAGCCGCAAACTAAACTCAAACTGCCTCGAAATACTCAGACTTCTAAATATATTAACTTATACTGGAAATCTTATGTGCGGTCTTTTGTCTTAGTCACCCCCCCCCCTAATCAATAGAAACTGAATACTTCCGCGTTCGTACTATCAGCCACTCCCAGCAAACTCTTCATCCTACTTCAGATCGCCTTTGTACGTCTTGTCTGGGGTCTTGACTCTGGAATGGGAACGTCAATAGTATCACATATACATGTACACGCATAAACAAAACTCCCATAATTCACATCCATAGGGGGAGAATGAAACAGCTATCCAAAAGCCCAACTGCCTTCTCTAGTGGTTCAGACGAAAGAGACCTGATTCTCTCCACCGATTTGCAACACCCGCTTACTGCGCCAAATGACGCCACAGCCAGGACACATAGCCTTCTTTTAATCTTATATAGGAAATTCCACTCTACCTAATTTTTAACCACACGTGGAAATTTACCAGACTAATCTTATTTTTACACACCCGTCTCAAATATTGCTACACCAGCATCGTTTGGTACAACAGAAAAGGTATTTGAGGTTGGAGGGACAGAGGCTAGTGCTATCCAGACTGAACCTAGAGGGAACTGTGCATACTGGGATGTTAAAGAGACATATTGTCGCTTAGCTTTTAGGGAAACTAACTGGACGCTTCTAGCAATAAATCACTAAACGACTGCTGCGAGAACAGCAAGCGAATTACAATACTAATACGATGGAACGGAGAGTACTATTTGTTGTCACACAGACCCTTGGGAAAACCACCGGTTTTTATCAGCGATAGATAACTGAGAGCCCCTGGTGTAGTAGTAGTAGTAGTAGTAGTAGTAGTAGTAGTAGTAGTAGTAGTAGTAGTAGTAGTAGTAGTAGTAGTAGTAGTAACAACAACAACAACAACAACAACAACAACAATAATAATAATAATAATAATAATAATAATAATAATAATAATAATACCACAAACTGACACTACTCCCACCTAAAACACACATGTGACGTCATCAGCTTCGGCTGGTATCACACAAAATGGTCATGAAGGGTGAAAGAGAATGGAAAATAATATCAATGAGGGAGAGCACCAACCATACCACCATTGGAAGGGTGCAGAGAGTACTGAAAGCTTGGATGAGCTCATTGCCTCTTAAATTCCAGATATGACTAACGTTCGTTGCCAGGCATCAACATTAAACGGCTGTTGAGATAGCGCAAAATGATTTGCAACGGTTACTGAAAAAGGCGGGGGGTGCTGGAAATCTGGGTTGACTTGTTGTCACTCAGACTCCATGGAACACCTCGGGTTATTGTAAATGGGAAATCACTGATAATGACTTGTGTGAAAATTCTTAGTGAGTATAAGCTACGAATGGTAACCAGTTACATGGAAGATACAATAAGAAGAAACCAAACCCACAGAAAGAACACCACCACACGAACCAGGGAACAGAAACTGCTACGAAATGTTATAAACTGCCATCCCCTCTGAAAAAAAAAGTGATGGCACCAGCCTCGGCTGATACCACACAAAATAGTCGTGAAGACTCAAGAAGGATGGGCAAACCGAGGAAAGAGAGTACTAACGGAACTTCAACTGGAAAAGTGCGGAGAGTACTGGGAACTTGGGGGCGCATATTGCCTCTTAAATTATAGAAGAGACCAATGGTCGTAATCAGCGGTAAATTAATGCTAAGCGACTGTTGTGATATCGCAAAGTCATTTTCAATGGTTATCGAAAAGAGGTAGTGAGTACTGGAAATCTGGGGAGGCTTGTTGTCACTCAGACTCTAGGGAACACCACCGGTTATTTTCAGTGAGCAATCACTGATGATGACTTGTGCTTAACTCCTAGTGAGTACAAATAATAATAATAATAATAATAATAATAATAATAATAATAATAATAATAATAATAATAATAATAGTAATAATAATAATAATAATAATAACAATAATATAATAAAAATAACAATAACAATGATGATGATGATGATGATGATGATGATGATGATGATGATGATGATGATGATGATGATGATGATGATAACAACAATAATAATAATAATAATAATAACAATAACAATAATAACAATAACAATAACAATAACAATAACAATAATAATAACAATAACAATAACAATAACAATAATAATATAATAATAATAATAATAATAATAATAATAATAATAATAATAATAATAATAATAATAATAATAATAATAATAATAATAATAATAATAATAATAACTGTTTGCAAAAAACAAAAAAGAACTGGAAAAGCTGATAAACACAACCAGGATATTCAGCCAGGATATCCAAATAGAGTTTGGAATAGAAAAATGTGCACTGCTAGAGATCAAAAGAGGAAAACTGGAAACGACAGAAGGTATAGAACTCCCCAACCAAGAGGAGATGAGGGCGCTAGGAGAACAAGATAGTTACAAATACCTGGGAGTTCTGGAAGCAGACACAATCAAATATACAGAAATGAAAGAGAAGATTGGAAAAGAATATCTACGAAGAACAAGGAAACTCTTAGAAACTAAACTATATAGCAGAAACCTAGTAAAAGGGATAAACACATGGGCTGTATCACTAATAAGATACTCTGGACCATTCATAGGCTGGACCAAAGAAGAACTCAGGCACCTTGACCAAAGAACTAGAAAACTAATGACTATGCACAATGCACTGCACCCAAAAGACGACACGGACAGACTCTACGTGAAAAGAAATGAAGGAGGTAGAGGACTGGTAAGTATAGAAGACTGTGTGGAAGACACCAAAAAAGAGCTGGAGAAATATGTAACCCAGAACACGGAAAGACTGATCACCGGGAAATGTGCAAACAACTGAATTTCGAATATGCAAGAAAACGGTACAAACACAAACCAGAAACTGTACTAGAAAACGAAAAACACAAAATCATATGGGATATGAATGTACAAACAGACAAACCCATAACAGCAAGGAGACCGGATATGATAATAATCAACAAGAAAGAAAAATCCTGCAAAATCGTGGACTTTGCCGTTCCAGCAGACTACAGAGTGAAGATCAAAGAGACGGAAAAGAGAAGCAAATATACTGAACTTGCCAGAGAATTGAAAGGAATATGGAACATGAAGAAAGTCAGTATAACACCAATAATCATAGGAGCACTAGGAACAGTCCCCAAAAACATGGAGAAAAGATAGGAGAAATAGGAATCAAAGGGATAACTGAGACCATACAAAGGACAGTAATGATCAAAACAGCTACAATCCTGAGAAATGTCCTCGAATGCGGAAACCAACCCACATAAGCAACGAATGGAGAACAAACACATGGAAGCACAAAACAACAGAACCGGGGAAAATACAACCGCACGAGAGAGGCGCAAGCATAGGCTGACGCCACGAAAATTATGGACAGAGGGTCGAGGAGGGAAAGCGCAAAACCAGACCTCCACTGGAAGAGCGCGGACAGCTCTTGGACCTTGGGAAGGCTTGTTGCCACTCGGGCCCCAGAGGGGACCAATGGCCCTTATCAGCGGGAAATCGTTGGTAGGTGGCTGTTGCGATTACCGCAAGGTCATCAGCGGTGATGAACGAAAAGAGGTGGAGCATACTGGAGGCCTGAGGAGACTTGTTGTCACTCGGACTCCAGGGAATACCACAGGTTGTCGGCAGTAGGTGACAACTGACGATGACCAGTGTGATAACTCCTAGTGAGTAAATAATAATAATAATAATAATAATAATAATAATAATAATAATAATAATAATAATAATAATAATAATAATAATAATAATAATAATAATAATAATAATAATAATAATAATAATAATAATAATAATAATAATAATAATATAAATCAATAAAATGTGTCAATCGGTTCATATTAAAAGTGCTTTCAGCCTGATTAGAACAATGTCAGAAATAATTGGATGCAAACTATTATCAGTCACTGAATTTGAGTATGAAAGAACATTTTAATAGAACAAAAATATTTTTTAAATAGAATGAAAAAATGTTAAATTCCATTCTTTATTTTTTAAAACTAAAAACACAGAGTTATGTGTTCTTTGTATAAATAGACTAGAAAATTACCCAGTTAAAATTTAGACCAAAGATTTGACTATTTAGTTGATAATTGGTCCGATTAGATTAACTGCGTTTTTTGTTTTGTTTTGGATAAGAAAATCGCTTCCCGTTCCCGGCGTTTCTGTTGTAGCATCTGTATGCATTATAAATACTTCACATATATATATATATATATATATATATATATATATATATATATATATATATATATATATATATATATATATATATATATATATATATAGTGTGTGTTTTTAATACTTTAAATATATTTCCGACATCATGTGATATGCTATGCATTAAGCTGCTTTTTTGTTGATGCTATTGTTTGCGCGGGTAACATTGCTAAAATAGCGTGTATTTAGTCCGCAGGGATGGATATAAACTAAGAATACTACAACTTTTCATTTTGTAATATTTTTTTATTATATCCAGTCCCGCAAACTAAACAATCGCTTATTTAGTAATATTAGCTACGAAAAAATAACCAGCTTAACATACTAATTTATATATATATATATATATATATATATATATATATATATATATATATATATATATATATATATATATAGGGACTTTGGAAAATCGACGGTATAACTTCCGCATTATGTTCTATATGTGTGAATAATTTTAAAATATCCCATATACATTGGTCCGAAAAGGTTTGGTTTAAAAGAAACACTAGTCAACATTTTTTATTGTACACAACCAATACGTAATATGTGTCTAATCGTGCACTGTTATTTCTACATGTGGGATAGATAAACAATATCCTTGTGACAGAATCACAGGTAAAATAAGCCTGGGTCTGGTGTTGCCACAGACACCAATAAGGAAATGACACCAAACAAATTTAAAATCTGCGAAACTCAAAAAAATATATATGAGCGTCATTATCGACAGGGGATACTTTTATAGGTCGTCGGCATCCTGCGAATGTTGGCCCGTCTTATTTCAGGTAACAACATACAGCAGACCAAATACAGCTAATAAATGTTACCAGCCCAACAAGAGACCTCGCAAAAGAGTAAAGTGACCACAAAGTAAATTTGACTAGTAATGAAGGGCTATTATAAAGAGGCTCCTTTACACATATCGATGGTATAACTTTGGAATTATGCTCGATATGTGTAAAGGAGCCTCCACTTTCTCGTGATGAAAGTCAGGCGACGTTAGGTTAGAGTGGCCAGAAGGAGTGATACGAGTCTCTCCGTAGAAGCCAGCCGACTGAGAATGTCAACACTCCCCCGGTAGGTAAACTTCCAACCAGAGGAATATACAGCTGGTTCCTAAAAAAGGAACAACAGATTAAACATTATTCCATCATTAGTTGAAATTTATCAGTGGTAGAGCTTCAGGCATCAGACTCTGGAGTTCTTGTTTCGAATTGTGCTAGGTTTAGCCACGCTGATGAGTTATAAAAACGACGAAACACGTTTCCATGGATAATTACATTAAAAAAAAATATGTATATATATATATATATATATATATATATATATATATATATATATATATATATATATATATACATATATATATATATATATATATATATATATAGAGAGAGAGAGAGAGAGAGAGAGAGAGAGAGAGAGAGAGAGAGAGAGAGAGAGAGAGTAAGAGGGGAGAGAGAGAAAGAGAGAGAGAAGGAAAGGGGGTTCTTTCAATAAATTAGGTAATTTTTACAATAAAACGACTCACATTTCCTCTTGGAAAAGATGTTTGCTTTATTTTTTCAAAACATATTCTGTATTCTTTTAACATAGAAATGAATGCGTTGGGCCGTGTTTTTAGCGATTTGCTAAAGGGGTTCTTCACTTTTTATCTCTCGAAAATCTTTGTTCCGCGTAGAAATTCGTTGATGCGGCCAAACAATGAGTGTAATGTGGCAGGATGAGGGCTTTTATTTCTCTAGTGAAATGTCACGTTGAAAGATTGAAAGTCTCTGTGTTTGCTTTTCGCTTTTTGTCCACTTGCCCAAGTGATGTTTACAGTTGCACTTTTTTTCAGTGAAAACAATAGTGCTGGTTCCTTTCAACATCAACGTGTCGGGGGGAGTTCCAGAAGCCAGCAGCACGAAGAAAGAAGCTATTGGAGTAGAAGGCTCTCCGGCATCTGGGGGCCTCCACAGTAAGTGGATGTTATTTAACTGATTGTCGAGTTGGTCTAGTGAATTTACGTCGAGGGGGCATCAGAGTAGCCAGTTCATCGGGGCATAATCCATTGAAGTATTTGTACAACAAGCACAAGGATGCTACATTGCGGCGATGGGATAGGGGCTGGAGCTTGGTTGACAATGAGGGACCTATTAAGTTGGCGACTCTTTTTTTGACCTTGTCTAAGAGGGAGAGACTAGTAAATGATGCACCGGCCCAGATGTAGCAACAATACTCCATGCATGGGCGGATGGTGGCTTTGTCTTCAATGTATTTGTTCCAATTCATGTTACCTGTGAAGGTTAGGCCGAGGAGTTTGAATGTTGAACTCTCAGGTAGGGTGTTATTTGCCATGACAATCGGTGGTTGGGGAGGTTTCTTGTAGTTATTGAAGGAAAGGAGTTTTGTCTTTGCGGCATTAAAAGTTACTAACCATTTATGACCCGAATCCACTACAGCCTGAAGGTCATTTTCTAAGGATTCAGCCATTGCCTCGGATATGATCACGTCCGTTTTGTCAACATGATGGGAGTAAAGCATGGTGCGTCAGCAAATAAACCAATCTCAGACTCAATGTCATCAGGGAGATCGTTTATGAAGATCAGGAACAATAAAGGTCTAAGCATAGATCCTTGGGGTACACCAGCATGTATGTCATGCTGCTTAGATGAACGGCCATCAAGGACAACCTGGATCTTTCTTTTGGTTAGGAAAGATCTAATTATATTAAGTAATTGCCCAGTAATACCGTATGAGCGTATTTTCAGGAGCAGCCCTTTATGCCATACCTTGTCAAAGGCCTTGGATATATCAAGCGCTACTGCCCTAGCTTCACCTGCCTTGTCGAGTGTATGATACATACGTTCAGAGATGACCGTTAGTATGTTTGCAGTAGATCGTGCTTGTCTAAATCCATACTGGCGGTCAGAAAGAAGTTTAGCATTAACTAAGTGCCGAACTATCGCTAGATTGATTAAGGATTCAAAAATTTCAGCAAAGATCGGGAGTAGACTGATTGGGCGGTAGTTCTCAGGATCAGTTCTATCCCCAGAATTCTTGTAGACTGGTACCACAGAGGCAATTTTCCAGCTATCGGGAAAGCAAGATTAAGCTAGGCATTTATTTTAGAGTTTGGAGAGGACAGGGGCCAGTTCAGCAGAGCATTTCTTTATTACTATTACAGGTATAAGATCAGGTTGACAAGCTTTGGAGATGTCAAGGTTACAAAGTCGTGTTGTCCGAGGCGTGTAAAATCCATTATACACACCACGACTGGCACCCCTTTCTAGTCGTCATCGTCGTCTCATCAATTCACACGGACACACAAGGCTTCTTTTCATTACAGTATGTATTAGCTTCTGAGACAAAATTACAAATATGGCTACAGATATCAGAGATATTAAGAGATGGATAACTGTGTTAGAGAGCGAGAGGGAGAGAGGGGAAGACGGCTTGGGTCGCCATGCTATTTTAGCTCACAGTGTTCGCCCATCCCACCCGCATTATGTGTTTGGGGCTAGCAGATTTTTGTTCTAGGGTCTGGTAGAAAGAGTCCAGAAAGCACTTTTTACAGAAATGACATCATATTCTTAACTTCCGAGTACCCGCTGGGCGTCATTTTTTTGAACCCCGATTCGTCAATCAATTTCTCAATCCGAATTGAGTCCTTTCATTATATAACAGCAATGTCTTCATTATATAACAGCAACGTCTAGCTGTGAATTTTATTTTCTTCAAATATTTTCGCTCCCGAACAATCAGCAGATTTTTATTCAACTCGAATCCGGACAATTTTATTGTCATTCCCCAGAAGGCGTGTTTTTTTGCGAACTGTCATAAACTGGGACAGCACGCGTCAAACAATTGATGTTATAAAATCTAGTTATCTCATCTCGCTTTCTCTCTCTCTCTCTCTCTCTCTCTCTCTCTCTCTCTCTCTCTCTCTCTCTCTTATTCTTCATCAAATTAAAGGATGGATGCAATAGTTGATTTCTATTTATTTATATCATTCTGTTCTTCTCAACCCTTTTCTTATCTGTCGCCCTTTATTTATGTTATTCGCCTTTTCTCCCGCCATCTAAAACATTCATGTACAAATGAAAGGTGCGCGGTGACAAGCAAGTAAGATAAATACATCACATCATGAGATTCATAGTAATGTAGATATATATATACATTGTAAATATTCGACATGTATCTGGAGCATTTCATTATATATATATATATATATATATATATATATATATATATATATATATATATATATATATATATATATATATATATATAAAATAAGCAATTATCAACTCCCAAAATTCAAAGACAACACATATTTGGCGTACGATCGTTTCTAAAACGATTTGAAATATCTTATTTTGTATTATACTTAGATAATTCCAAAAAGTCGCTTCATCGGCGCCCCTCTAAACATCAGCAATAGAAGTCAAACAAGAGAAACGCCACATTTACACGTGACGAAAAGACAATTTGAACAGTTTAAAAAGAGAGTCATGAGAGACATGTTCTAAATTAGGAGCGACGATCGTATTTAAACTTTCTTCTTCGAAGATTCTAGAAACAGCCGGACATTTTGTTTTGTTTTTTGGGTGTTTTTTTTGGGGGGGGGGTTGACAAGGATGGCAAGTTTGTCGTCAGTTAATCTCTATTTTATTTTTATTTTATTGAAATTACAATTTAATTGGAAAAAAATCTGTGGAAGAAATTTAAAACTTATAAATTCACTGAAATATATATCTTGTTGTGTCGACACGTGACGAAAAGACATTTTGAACAATTTACAAAGAGAGCAGTAAAAGACATATACTAAATTGAGAGCGACGATCGTGTTTAAACTTTCGCATTCGACGATTCTAGAAACAGCCGGACTTTTGTGGGTTTTTTACAAGGATGACAAGTTTGTGGTCAGCTAATTTTATTTTATTTTGGTTTTAATGAAATTAGATTTTAATTGGAAAAAATCTGTGGAAGAAATTTAAAAATTATAAATTCACACAAAAGGAAGAGTAGTACTAGTTTTGTCGACACGTGACGAAAAGATAATTTGAACAGTTTAAAAAGAAGGCACTGACAGACATCCTGCGAATGTTGGCTTCTTTTAATTTCAGTAACAAGATCACGGACCAAATCAGGTAAGTAACCTCACTAATTCCAGGTATGACAAAAACACAGACCAAACAAGAAAGCAAGAATTAAAAGAACAAACCAAAAAGCCATAGAAATAAATGGACCAAAAAAGAGAATAGACAGGTAATGGAATGCTACCACAGAAGCCGCCATTCCAAAGAAAGAGCCTATCGGAAATGAATGAAAAATCTATGGGACATTTCTACTGACCACAATACAACGGAACAAAAGATAGCAGACCAAGCAAGACAGATCCTCAAGAGAGGGTGGTACTCGGAGCTGGAATTAATGGAAATCAAGCAAAAGATAAATGACGTAACAGATCAAGTAACACCGCTTGATGAAACCCCACAGGTAGAAGACTGGCAAAATTAGGGAGGTCAAAGACTACGAAATCACAGAACTCACCGGAGAAGAAGCAAGAGAAGTGGAAACATTAAACGCATAATGACCGAGAACAAAACAAAACTCCCATTCCTACGGGACGAAGATTGGAAGAAATTAAAATTAGAAACATAAAAAGTAAACAAACTCCTCGCATACATGCTAACAGATACTATCACAGACTTAAACAATTTGATATATGCAGGGGCAAAATCAATAAGTATGAAAATAAAAATAGAAAAAAGAACTAGCCAAAAGAATGGACCGACAAAGCCTGGATGGGAAATTAGACTAGAAACCCAGATCACTAAACTTCGAAAAGAATCTTAAAACCGTAAACAGGATGAAAGAGAATAGGAAACGATGGAAGTGCGGAAATCTGACTAGCAAAGAAAGACTAAATCAGAAACATGAAGAACTAAAACAAAAGATAGCAGCAAAAGAAGCAAGACTGAGGCGGTATAGATACAAAGTTGAACAGCACAAACATAACAGAACCTTTGAAAAAGCGTAAACGGAGAAAGAACAACAACAGAAACAACCGAACCCGACAGAGACAAAACACTTGAGGAGCCCGACATGGAAACCCCCTAAAAACGCAAAAAAGTGCCAAATAGCTGAAACACATGAAAGATGAACTACAGGGAATTGAAGGAACAAAAATAGAAATTAATAGGGAAACATTTAAGACAATCCTAAAGAAAACGGCAAACTGGAAAACACCAGGCCACGATGAATACACAAAATTCATAAACCTACATGAAAGGCTAGCGCAGAAACTGAGAGGATGTATCCACAAAACAGATATAACAGAGCGTATGACGAAAGGAAGGTTAACGCTAATACAAAAAGACGCAAAAAGGGAACGATCCCACGCAACTACAGACCGATAACCCGTTTACCAACAATAGATGTAAATAGAAATAAAGAAATTTATTAGTTTACCGTCTAACTCGCATACCTGTTTATGATGTGTACAGACGCACGCATGTTAATTTGCTAGAAAGATAGAGTTACTCTTTTTCTAAATGCTCATAGAGACATTCATAAATATTAGGTAGTGACTGAATCAACATAAAGTGAAAGGGGGTGACAAAAATACAGAGATAGCTAAGAGAGGGATGGATGACCTCTTCAGTCAATGAGAAATGTTTGCTAATTAGAACATTGAAACAGGGTTTTATAAACATAGTTCAACTCTAGAACAAAGGTATATTTAAGCATGTATTTTGTGTTATTAAAGTATATAGGAAAAACGCCTTAGGGATACAAATGTTAATTAACGCACATTTAGTATAACAACAACAATAATAATAATAATAATAATAATAATAATAATAATAATAATAATAATAATAATAATAAACTGGAAAACTACTACTACTAGTGATAATCATAATAATATATTAGAAAAATACCACAAACAAAAGAGTTTTGTACCAATTTTATGTCCCCTTACGAAGATTAAAATCAAGGCATAATGCAACTAAACCTTATGTCTAAAATCCTTATTTCAATTTTGATTAAAAAAACATGACCTGATTTTGCTTCCGGAAAATGCCTATAGTTACCACTTAAAAGAAAGTGAAATTCAGAGATCCTTGTTTAATTGGTATTTGAAGTATTTTAAAGGGTTTTTAACCCTTTAAAATACCTTACAGAAACTGAAAGTTGAGGAATATTTATTCATTTATGTTTAATATCCATTGTCAAAATTTCACGAAATCAAAGCTATCTGAATTTTCACGAAGGGCTTCCACCCTGTTTTCACCTGTTTGCATATAACCGAATTAAACTGAATATAGCTCATATTACGAACCCTTACGCCTAGCAGCTGTGTTCCCAAATTAGTAATGATCGATTAATTAGTTTAGGAATTAATCATATGCATACAAATATATGAAGATATCCACATACCTAACTTTATATAGAGATATGTGTGTGTCTGTATTTATCGTTACATGTGTGATAGTATGTAGATGCGACATTCTAATTCTCCTACAGTTGAACGAAATGTAGTACCTGCTCACCCCATTCCAAGTGAATAGCTTTCCGTTTGTGTCCTTAGCAGACGTATGAACGAATTTTGCGGCAGTGATTAATGGGTTAACTGTTCGGTCTCAACCCGTCCGTTATTGGAACCTATAACTAATATTATTGCATTTAGGTTAATCATATATGAAAAAGCTCTCGACAGAATTGAGTCCACAAAGCGCACTTCGAATATGCCGTGTCTACAGTCAACTAATGCATTTCCGCCCGTGTCACTGAGTGCATCCTTGTGAAAAAAGAACATACCGACTAAAATGCTAATTATGATTGGTAGACGAAGAACAAAAATATCCATGTAAACTCGACGTAAGAAAGGAGATAAGTAAATTGAACAATAACAGAAATAAGATTATTATATTTTATAGAATTGCATTTTATTGATAACTAGCAAGGCTACCCGGTGTTGCCCGGGGCAAAAGTGTAACATATTTCTATTAAAACTTTTATCTCTCTCTTTCCCCTTCCCCCATTCCCTCCCTCTTTGTTTTCCGCGCAGCCGATACCTCTCTCTGGACACACACACACACAACTCGATGAATGAGTCCGCATAAGGGAATTAACTATTTTTAGTTATGGGCTGGAAAACAGTCTGCGCCACTTTAGGGTAAAAGAATGAATACTTTTTTTTCAAAATTTTAAATATTATTCACCCGGGGCAACGCCGATCAACGAAATACCAACTTTTAGAGTGTTTGTTTCGTAGTTTTAGATTTTGAGCTGGACATACACACATACACACAGACAACTGCTATTTTATAATATATATATATATTTTTACTGGAAGTCACAAGAAACTTGTTCGATAATATTAGAGAGTTCGGAAAGTAATATCGTTTTTCACCGCTTTGAATTATGAATCAACAAAGTAAGACAGAGTTTACGGCTAAATCATGTTGATACACTGGTTTTCGTCAGGTTTACCGAGTGATTAAGCGCCGTTGAGCAATACTTAGATGGGTGACCATTTGAGAATACTAGGTGCTGCAGCAAGCAAACACATTTAGCTAGTGGCAAAGTGTGGTATCTGTTTCGATACTAGATTTCATCTTGTCCGCTCCCTGTCAATGAAGAAGAAATGCTTCTAGATCGAGTCAGTTTTTATTTTTGTCCCAATACAAAATGACCCATTTTAGAGAGCTGGAATTCTTTTAAAAAAACGTCGTGGCGAGACAAGTAAATAGGCACTCTTCTCAGGTGTATAAATCAGTACCTGTCTTACTGGGAGTATAACCGGTTGTGGCATAGCGTGAAGGATTTCTTCGATCCCTACGGAAATTTTGTCGTCCTTTTTGCCGACAGAAAACAGCTGTTCGTCTCTCACTTTCCTCGTAGTAGTTAGCTCATTGAATAGCGACGTCTTTATCAGTGACGATGTAACAGTCGTATAGATGTTGTCTCTTTCTTCTTTATTCTCTTAGTGGATGAAATAATAGAAGCTATTAAAAAGAACAATGAATAACTTCATTAATTGCTTTCATATTTGATTTACTTCGTACAGTAATTTACAGCAAGTACATCAAGATGAAGCTATATTTTCCCCTTCACACTCCCGTGGGGTGGCGGAAAAGCAAAACACGTCCGATCACTTCGGCGCCTAATTTCCAAGAGGAAGGAACACCCCCGCTTATCTGCCACGTACTTTTATTCCCATAACACACGCAACTACCGATACACGTCAGTCGAACTTCTAACTTGACCATCAACGCAAAATTCAATTCTTTTACTTAATTAACCTTACGTGGAATTTTCTATTTTAATCTCATTTTTACATATCCGCATCTAAATAATTATTTTTCATTTACAATATATAATTTTAATAAAACAAAAATGTTGCATAGCCCCCTCTGCTTGAGCACCGGCGGTACTCGTTTTGTATACTTATCCCGGAACGGGCCGTGGCAGTCCTCGTTTTGTCACTCGTCATTTTTAACACCATAAATGATATAGTTTGCATACCTTTAAATTTATCGTACCTTCTCTTCTTTCCTCTTCGCGTGGAAGGGCGTGTCGTCTAGTGGTTGAATTCTTTCTTCTTTCTTTCTGCCGAAACATCGCCGCTACAACAAAAACTTCATGACCGACTCCAAAGACAAACAATCTCTTAAATTTAATTTCTGTTTTATTTCAAGCGTTACTTATCTGGGAGATATTCACTAACGTCGAGAGAGAGAGCAAATTACTGTTTTCGTAATTACTTATCAATTAAACCTTAACCATTCGTGGAGGAGGGAAAAGAGATCTTTCGCCTGTATTTTCTTAGGGAAATAATTCCCCTATGTATGTTGCTGACTACATGATAAAAATCACGTCTGATAGGTTCGCCTCCAAAACCCAGACTGCTAAAATTCGCTTCTCACGAAAAACGAGTGACGTAACGGATCCCTCTGCTTCCCACACAAAAGCCCGTGACGTGACAGAGCCTCTATGCGGAGGTGCACATTGACCCTTGATCTGAGGTCTCGTCACGCGGTGACTCTATCACGTCTGTGAGCTCCGTCTGTGAGAACAGGCTCCATTCTGCACTCAACTGCACGGGTCCAACCGCACTAATTCGCGCAAGTCAAACCAACGACTTCCAACAGATACGTCCATTCCTATAGGGCCATTATCTAACAAAAAATTACATTACAAATTAGAAACTAAGCCAAAAATTTGAATAAATTTGGGAGATCGATAATCATAATAATTTTGTCTAACTATTTTCTTAATTTACTTTAAACTAAACTCAGCCACAATAATACCGCACTTACTCTAAAGGCTAATCGTACTTTTTTTTAAATCCCTAAATGTTTCGTAAAATAAAATTTATTTACAAATATAACAATTAAATGAAAGATGATGCGGGAAAATTAAATATACAAAAAAATTAGACAAGAGGCTGGTTAATAAGGCAATCCCAACCCTTTCTAAGTGTAGACAGCCCACTGTTTTTCGGATTGTTTCAAAAACCCACAAGCGAGCAGTTCACTCCATAAGTGGAAGTGGGAACTAAAGAAAAAGAAATATAAGGAATAAGGGAAAGAATGGTGTTCCCCGAGATAAGAAACAGTTAAAGGAAGGCCAAGGGCAAAACAGACTAGGGGAACGGAAATCTTTGGAAACACTGTAATGCCATAAAATTAAACAGGGACAGGATTCAGACACTCTACTAAGAGACTATTTAAGCGGTTGGATTAAATAGGACTCAGGACCGCAGACGTCATGCCTAGGTAGTGACACACACGCAAACTAGAGATGTGCACCTATTTTCTAATGAATTTCGTTGGATGTAGTCTTTTTCTATCACATCGAATTTGAATCCTAAGCCAATGCTTGAAGACCGAGATCAGAAAAGGGTTCAACTCCTTGCAATTTATTTAGGCGTGTGGTCCACGCTACTTATATCGCTACGGCTTAGATTAGAATAACCGGTAATACCACTTTTGTGATATTCGCCCAGCGTCGGGCATTCCTTTTTCCACTGAAAGTAGACGTTTATTGGGAATACAAATGAACAGCATGCTTATCTCTGTTAGGAGAAATTACATACAGCGCCTAGTATTTCCAAATGATTACCCATCTTGAACCGGTGTGTCAACGTGATTATGCCCTATATAGGATTACCAGGAGTGCCCGGATCTAAATATTGATACTGGTGCATTTCAACCTTGTGTCATACATGCAAAAAACTGTTCGATTTCTGCTGTGCTTTAAAAAATGACGACACTGATATATAAATATATATGTATTGTCGGTGTCGGTAAACGAATGGAGGTTAGTGAAAAAGTAGTACGCACGCACAAAAATATGACGTGGTGGTTTTCTCGGGTCGAAATCGCAAATCGACTGACGATATGAATTTCGAGTTGATATTATATAACAATTTCTGACACACACGCATCCACCTGCAAACGGCAATTCTGGGATTACCCCTCTGCTGTCAATCTAGCCACGCCCCGAGGCCTTTTATTTGCAAGTGGTTACAATCAACAATTATTTTATTTCTGATAATCCACCGTCTTTCTTTCTCCTGACCAGCTGGCTTGACTCAATCAACGATAATTTTATTTTCAACAATAAATCATGTTATGTTGTTTTATTTTTTGACCATGTGCGTATCAGTGTCAAGTATATTTATTCCTGACAGATGCCATTTTTTACACCAGCCTGTATATTTAATAAAACCAAGTTGCCGTCATCATTACAAAAACAAATGGCCCTTTCCACTTATCATGCATACCTTGTTAGCTGCTTGTTCTTATACGTGCTCTCGTGTAATCCTCCTAGACTCTGGGTTTGCCGCCTGAAATCAAAGCTTCTTATTTACACTTTCAAAAAGGAATAAGTCGACCCAAGACTGATGAAAGACAGAAAGGTTTATTCAACGTGATCTTCGTTCCAGATCACTGGCAAGTAGTGTAGGAGACTTTTAAATCATATTTTTGTCAGCCCATATCAATTCATCATATTCACACGTTTCTTTTCCTACTCTCTCTCTCTCTCTCTCTCTCTCTCTCTCTCTCTCTCTCTCTCTCTCTCTCTCTCTCTCTCTCGTTGAGCAATGTAACGTAATATCCGTTTCTATCAAGTCTCACAGTCTAGTTATCCTAACCTCGGGTGCAGCACGTTACCCCGACTGAAATTTAATTTCCTGTTATTCTGACCTAACTAATTTTTAATACTATTGGGTTTACTCGCCCTATATCTAACATTACACGGCGGCAGGAGGTGTTTCAGGATACGTTCGTTTCGGTCAATAGACCTCCAGCCGTACTTTTGAAGTTGGCTGTAGTCTAAAACCGAGCAAATCTTTTTAAACGTGGAATTAAAAATTTGCAGTCGTTTAAAACGAAGGTGATTACTATTTGAATTATTAATATTTAAATTATTACCTTTTTTCAAACACCCTCATATAAATACTAATATAAGTACTAATATGGATACTAATATAAATACAAATTGAATACTAATATAAATACTAATATGAATACTAAGATAAATACTAATATGAATACTCATATGAACACTATTACGAATAATAATATAAATACTAATGTAAATATTAATATGAATACTAATGTAAATATTAATATGAATACTAATATAAATATTAATATGAATACTAATGTTGCATTACCCGTTCTTTCGGGGTCATCGGTAAGATCCAACAAGAATGACAAAGAACAAAACGTATATGGAAAAACTTTGGTGTTCTTTATTTCTCGGATGGTTTACGCCGGCTATGCACACACATATTTAAAAAAAAAAACCTTTTGACATACTTTTGTCTCATGAAAGTCTGTTTTCTTGCTGAGGTCACAGACTTTGTTTCCGCTAGAAACGCGTTCATATATACATCCGATTGGAAAGAAATGATGAAGAATACAATGAGAGGATTGAAAATGCTGAAGAATACCATGAGAGGATTGAATATGATGTAGAATATTATGAGAGGATTGAAAATGCTGAAGAATACCATGAGGGGATCGAAAATGATGAAGAACATCATGAGAGGATTGAAAACGATGAAGAATATTATGAGAGGATTCAAAAAGATGAAGAATATCATGAGAGGATTGAAAATGATGAAGAATACCATGTGATGATTGAAAATGATGAACAATACCATGAGAATATTGAAAATGATAAAGAATTTCACGAGGAGATTAAAAATCATGAAGAATATCATGAGAGGATTGAAAATGATGAAGAACATCATGATGGGATTGAAAATGATGAAGAATATCATGAGGGATTGAAAATGATGAAGAACATCCTGAGGGGATTGAAAATGATGAAGAACATCATGAGGGGATTGAAAATGATGAAGAATACCATAAGGGGATTGAAAATGATGAAGAATATCATGAGAGGATTGAAAATGATACAGAAACCATGAGGGGATTGAAAATGATGAAGAATATCATGAGGGGATCGAAAACGATGAATAACATCATGAAGGGATTGAAAATGATGAAGAATACCATGAGGAGATTGAAAATGATGAAGAACATCATGAGAGGATTGAAAATGATGAAGAATATCATGAGAGGATTGAAAATGATGAAGAATACAATGAGAGGATTGAAAAATCTGAAGAATATCCTGAGAGGATTTAATATGATGTAGAATATTATGAGAGGATTGAAAATGCTGAAGAACATCATGAGGGGATCGAAAATGACGAAGAACATCATGAGAGGATTGAAAATGATGAAGAATATTATGAGAGGATTGAAAATGATGAAGAATATCATGAGAGGATTGAAAATGATGAAGAATACCATGTGATGATTGAAAATGATGAACAATACCATGAGAGGATTGAAAATGATAAAGAATTTCACGAGGAGATTAAAAATCATGAAGAATATCATGAGAGGATTGAACATGATGAAGAATATCATTAGGGGATTGAAAATGATGAAGAACATCATGAGGGGATTGAAAATGATGAAGAACATCATGAGAGGATTGAAAATGATGAAGATAATCACGAGGGGATTGAACATGATTAAGAATATCTATGATACATGATACATATCTATTATACATAATACATATCTATGATACATATACATGATACAAATCTAGGATACATGATACATATCTACGACACATGATACATGATACATATCCATGTTACATATCCATGATACATGATACATATCCATGATACATATCCATGATACATGATACGTATCCATTATACATGATACATATCCATGATACATATCCATGATACTTGATACATATCTATGATACATATCCATGATACATTATACATATCCATGATACATGATACATATCCATGATACATGATACATATCCATGATACATGATACGTATCCATGATTCATGATACATGATATATATCCATGATACATATCCCTGATACTTGATACATATCTATCATACATATCCATGGTACATTATACATATCTATGATACATGATCTATATCCATGATACATATCATGATACATATCCATTATACATGATAGATATCCATGATACATATCCATAATACATATCTATTATACATATTCACGATAAATATCTATGATACATATCCATGATACATGATACATATACATGATACATATCCATAATAAATATCAATGACAAATGATACATATCTATAATACATATCCGTGATACATGATACATATTGTGTATAACGGTCCCTAGAAATATTGGTGCTTCTAAAATATAACGGTCCCACAGAAATGTTGCTTCTAAAGTATAATGGTTCCCAGGAATGTTGATGCTTCTAAAGTATTACGGTCAACAGGAATGTTGGTGCTTCTAAAGTATAACGATCCCTAGAAATATTGGTGCTTCTACAGTATAACGGTCCCCACAAATGTTGATATTTCTAAAGTATGACGGTCTCCCCAGGAATGTTGGTGCTTCTAAAGTATAACGGTCCCTAGAAATATAAGTGCTTCTCCAGTATAGGGACCAGGGGTGCTTCTACATTATAGGACCCGGAGGCTTCTGCAGAATAGGGACAATGGGTGCTTCTCCAGTATAGGGACCAGGGGTGTTTCTACAATATAGGACCCAGTACCGGGGGTGCTTCTACAATATAGGACCCGGAGGCCTATGAAGAATAGGGGCCATGGGTGCTCTGCAGTATAGCGGCCAGGGGTTCTTCTACAGTATAGGACCCAGCACCAGGGGTGCTTTTACAATATAGGACCCGGAGGCTTCTGCAGTATGGTTCTTTGATATGACCGAGGCACCTCGGAAATTTTTTTTTCTTTCTTTAACTGAAAATATTTCTATGTATGGGGAAGGGTAAAAAAAAATATTTTCTTTCGAGGGGGGTTAAATTGTTTTTTCTTTTAAATTAAAAATATTTCTAAGTATGTGGGAGAGTGAAAAAAAAGTTTTCTTGGGTGGTGCCAAAAAAATATAGTATGCGCACTAGGGCGGCGATAGGTACGAATATAGTATGCGCGCCGGACCGGCGATAGGTATATACATAGTATGTGCACTGGAGTGGCAATAGGTACGTATATAGTAGTGCATAGGGGTGCCGATAGGCACGTATTTAGCATTCACACCAGGGGTGGCGATAGGTACGTATTTAGCATTCGCACCGGGGCGGCGATATGTACATATTTAGTATTCGAACTGAGGCAGCGATATGTACATATGTAGTATGCACACTGGGTCGTCAATAGGTACGTATATAGCATGTGCACATGGACGGCAATAAGTACGTATACAGCATGTGCACCGGGCCGGTGATAGGTATGTATTTAGAATGCGCTCCGGGGCGGCGATCGGTATGTATATAGCACGCACAGTGGGGCGGGGATAGGTACGTATATAGCATGCGCAACGGGGCGGCGATAGGTACGTATATAGCACGCGCAAAGGGGCGGCGATAGGTACGTATATAGCACGCGCAACGGGGTGGCGATAGGTACGTATTCAGCATTCGCACCGGGTGGGCGATAGGTATGTATTTAGCATTCGCACCGGGGCGGCGATAGGTACATATTAAGCATTCATACCGGGCGGCGATAGGTACATATTTAGCATTCAGGGGTGGCAATAGGTACGTATATTGCATGTGCACATGGGCGGCAAAAAGTATGTATATAGCATGTGCACCGGGCCGGTGATAGGTATGTATTTAGGATGCGCTTCGGGGCGGAGATCGGTATGTATACAGCACGCGCAGCGGGGCGGCGATAGGTACATATATATAACGGGCACTAGGGCGGCGAAAAGGTACGTATTTAGCATTCGCACCGGGGCAGCGATAGGTACGTATTTAGTATTCGCACAAGGGAAGCGATATGTACATTTTTAGCATTTGCATTGGGGCAGTGATAGGTTCTTATGCAGTATGCACACTGGGGCGGCAATAGCTACATATTTAGCATTCGCGCCGGGGTGGCAATAAGTACGTATTTAGCATTTGCACCGGGGCGGGGATAGGTACGTATTTAGCATTCGCACCGTGGCGGCGATAGGTACTTATATTGTATCTGCACCTAGGGCGGCGATAGGTACTTATATAGTATATGCACCGGGGTTGCGAAAGGTATGTATATATTATGTGCACTGGGGCGGCGATTGGTACGTATATAGTATGCGCACCGGGGTGGCAATAGATACGTATATAGTATGAACACTGGGGCGGAGATAAGTACCTATACAGAAGGCGCAGACAGAGGTGGTACTTTTTATAGAAATAAGTCATACTATTGCCCTGGGAAACGTAGGATGAAATGGTGGGGAAGAAACAGCTTTCGCAAAAGGCAAAATTAGAAAGTAGCGGTGAAATGGGGCGACCAGGGAAGAGAAAAGTAGAAAGATAAAGAGACGGCTATAGAGAGAGGGGGAGAAATAGAAGTTTTAATATAAAGATGTTACACACGCGATTTTTCTTCAATTATATGTTTTTATGACCCCGAGCAACGCCGGGTAGCCCCGCTAGTACTAATATAAATACTAATGTAAATACTAATATAAATACTAAGATGAATACTAATATAGAATACTAAGATGAAAACTAATATAAATACTAATATCAATATTAATATAAATACTAATATGAACACTATAATGAATACTAATATAACAACTATAATGAATACTAATAGAAATACTAATAGAAATACTCAAACATTTGTATTTTTAGATGGTGAATTCTCATTTGAATTTTAAACTAGTTTTCTCACCTTTGTTTTTGTTACAAATTGTTTCGTCTTTTTCCCCTCTGATCTTCTGTGTAATATCGGGTCTTGTGTACCAGAAATTTCAGCTAGCAGAAATAAAACATACTTGACACAGACGCGCACCTGGCCGGACGAAACAAAACTCAACTGAGTGACGCGGCTTATTGACACGGTTGATTGACACGGAAAAATAACGCTTTGGAAAATAAAATATTTGTTGATTGATTTAAACGTTATCTATAAACGGCTATCTGCAGACAGGAATACCCCCGCTAAATAAACGCCTTAGCACGGCCAGTCTATTTCCTAGTGGTAGAACAGAGCACACCGCATTTAAATTGCCATTTACCTTAACAACAGACAGTACTCCGATTTTCCAAGTACAGAGGAGATCTAATTCAACTGAAGTTTTATAGAATGTTCCTTTGATTGTAATGGATTGTAATGGATGAATGTATAGGATGCGTTCAAAGCTCTAGTTGAGATATTGCGTTATCTCAAGAGACATGATATATTGATGGGCGGCGTTGCGTTCTTATTGTTTTATTTTCACTTACAAGTGCGTGTATAAACAATTATACACCCGTTTCATCGTTGGGAACTCAGGTTATTGCTTGTCTGTTGATAAAAAAACACTCGGACGCCGATGTTTAGTTTTTTTAATAAAGGTTTATTACAATGAGAAGAGCAGTCTCAGAAAACATCAGAGTCGATGAGACTCCGTGACTTCCGGGCAGAGATTTCAAGCAGGAAATACGTGTCCGTTGTGTCACCCTCAATGGGGGACGGGCGAGCACAATGTAACTAGGTTTAGCGAGACGATGTATCCGTCTATCTATCTGTCTGTCTATCTCTCTCTTTCCTATGCGTAGGAAAGTAACCTGTCTCTCTGATGTTTTCCTTGACTGTTTTGTTAAGGTAAATGGCAATTTAAATTCAGAGTGCTTTGTTCTGCCACTAGGAGATAGACTGGCTGCAATACAAGATTAAGGAATTATATTCTTACTATCATATGGTCATGGCTGACAGGACGAGAGCAGTTTACCCTCATGGATTAAATAAAGGGTTTCATTCAAAATTTCATATAGATTCCTGAGTTTACATACAAGATGAGAACAATAGTCCGAATAATTCAAATTATCAAGCTTCATCTACAAAATTCCGAAAAATTCTTTGTTGTTTATGATTTGTGATTAAATGTATGTATTTCTAAGGTTCAACCGTTAAAGAAAGTTAAAATTTATAAATACAAAAAAAAATCTGTTATATTAACACTTTAACGAATACATAAATTGACATATAATAAGAATACCCCGAGCCAATTTTGAACAGTAGTCCGAATAACTAATAACACTAACCCTTAACCTAACCTTAACCGTCACATCGATTTTGCTCTCTGATTTCAGTTGAGCAAGAATAGAATGTCTTTCCTGTACCTGATAAGGGGGCTCCCAGGAATATAAAACCGCCTTGATGGTTTTAACCCCTTTGCACAAAACTAAATTAACCTTAATATAGCCATGCTACCATCCCTTACGCCAAGCATCAGTGTTTCAAAATTCATAAGAATCGATTAATTAGTTTAGGAGCGAATCCTGTGCATACAAATATATAAGTAAATACACTTACCTTAGTTTATAGAAATAGAAATGAGTATGTTTATAATTTTTTGAATTCTTAATTTTTGTAACAAACATAAAATGTTTAAAAATGTATTTAATTAAAATAACTTGCAGATTATTCTCTTCAATAGCCCTTTTCAAACATTTCTCAAATTTCATTTCCTTTTTTTATTATTCCAATCGTGTTTTTGGCAAGACAATTTTGAATTTCATATGCGGTTATGCACTCCTTTAGGCTAAATATTGATTGACGTTTTATAAATGTAACCACTTTTGCAATTGGCTTTTCAACGTTAGCATAGGAACTGACGTCGTTTTGCAATTCTTCGATCCGTGTTGCAAGACATCTTCGCCTTGAATCCATTTCCTCTTATGGTAGATTGCAACATCTGAAAAGCTTCTACATCAGTGCACTTCTCCAAATCATCAGAATTCATTATGGAATCAACATAATTTCCATTTTGGAATTTCTTGATTATCTGCAGTTTCTGACCGACTGTTAATGCACTTTTTCTTCTCTTTCCCAAAGCAAGGGCATTTTCAGCAGTCATTCCGGTGGTAATATTATATCATTACCTCCGCTAAGGAGGTTATGTTTTCAGTCGAGTTTGTTTGTTTGTTTATCACTATGTCTGTTTGTTTGTTTGATTGATTATTAACATCACTTGACCAATCGTCACCAAACTTTGTCAAAATACAGGCCCCCATTATACACACTTATGTCTAGCAGCTATGTTCCAAAATTCATAATGATCGGTTAATTAGTTTAGGAGTAAATCCTTTACGCATAAATATATACACATACCTAATTATATATATATAGTATAGTAGAATACCTGTCCTAGGACAGGTATAAGCAATTATTATACCATTAGTTTTAAATTTTAATGTTATTTCATTCTTTGGGGAGTATTGTACGGCTTCGTTACTCACCCTGTTGCCTAGAATACATATTCTATAATTCATAATGATAAATTCAATAGTTTATGATTTTAACAAGCACATGCATATTATTGACGTTTACAGGCGCACAAACATCGATGCTTTTAAATATATATTACTTAATATAACACAAAATTTGATGTAGAAGTATTCTATCTACACTTAATGTTTTGTAACTAACTTTTCTTTTTTTTTAATTTGGAGTAGAGTGCGCATTTGAGTCTATCTGTTGTTGTTGTTGTGTTAAAAGATGCAGCATGAGATAAAGGCATAGTGTTCTGTGTTACACGATGTGTGAGAGAGGTAATGTACTGGTGGCATCAACACACATCATTTTTTATGTGTGTGTCTGTATTGTATTCGTTCGTTTGTTTGTTTGTTTGTTTGTTTGTTTGTTCAATTCATCGTTCCATTGTCTCTTATTCATTTATTTTTTATGCATTGCTCTCGTGGTTGAGTTTAAGGTGTTATCATATATGTCGAAGATAACAAAGGTGATTGCAACTTCCGGTACCAATTGGTTTGCAGTTGCTGGTCCGCCTTCACCACGCTATTCATGGCTTCCGTTCAGTCTTAAGAGACACTGGATACCCCCTGTAAGGATGGATGCGCGTGTAATTGTGAAGCAAGGGGTGCGCTATCCCCAACTACACCGCTCCTGAGTCGGCACCGATGTATTCCAGTGAAAAGAGGAAGTCCTTAACGACTGGAAACGCTGCCAAAGTAAACAGTTAGCATATAGAACACCTGGTATTCCAAAATGGTCACCCATAAGTACTGACCAGGCTCAACGTCGTTTAAATTTCAGAGTCCATTGAGAGAAAAAAAGCAACAACGGAAAGCAGACAACACTTATGAGCGACCTCCTCGCCAATATATATATATATATATATATATATATATATATATATATATATATATATATATATACATGGTTTTGAATAAAATTGTTTGTCTCCGTAAATGTGGTCCCGAGAGCTCTTTCGTCCAACATCTCATCAAAAGAAATCGTTTGAATACAAGATATGAAATAAATCAGCTGATATTTCATGTTTTGTTGTATTCTAACTATTTCTGCTGATGAGATGTTGGACAAAAGAGCTCTCGGGACCACATTTACGGAGACAAACAATTTTATTCAAAACCATGTATAAATTTTGTACCTCGAAACATATATATATATAAATTAGTGGTCCAAAATTGAATCGGTTTAAAGTTAAACCATGACAGATATTTTAACCAACGCTATGCTTTTTAAACTAAGTATTTTATTTATTTACTTAACTTTTACATTTATGAATAAGTAGTTGTAGCGTGGCTCGCCTGTGTTATTACTTGCATTTTTGTTTCTTGTTTTACAATGCCGTTTCTTTATATAAAAACAATATTGTTTTATCTTTAAATGTAAGTTTGAAAGTTGAAAATTAATTCAAGGCAAGTGATAAATCGTGAAATTGTAAGTAGGAGTAAAATGCGATATTTTTACAGAAAACTATCTTTCATTTTTTTTTTTTTTTAAAACGATAAAAAAAACATTTTGGGAATTAACGGGTTAGATAATAATAAAGTAACCAGAAAACTAATTCCTAATTAATAAGCATCCATTTGTATCATTTAAAATCCATTCTCCAGGATTAATAAGCAGTCGCTTGTATCATTTCATTTAAAACAACATTGTTATTAGTTATTAGAAAGAAAATGATGTTAACAGCTATTATGTTATATATACATTTAAAAATAAATGGTTATATATTTATTTTAAACATATATAATTGTTTATCTGAAAGCCAAAAGCAAGAGAACAATATAGGATTTTTTTATAAATATCGTAAATTGATGCAACTGATTGTCATTATTGAAAACTGTCTTAATTTTAACAATCGAATAAAGTATTTTCTGAAAGGAATTAAATCGAATTAAATTGAAGAAATTAGTGGTACGATCCACTAGATGAACTTGCTATTCCGAATTAGATATTGATTTTGTAGGAACGGAACGTATCGATGAGAACAATCGAGAATCAAACTGACTTTACTTTAGTGTATAGATATGGGAACGTTTCTTTTATCGTATATCATTTTATAGTTATAATTCTACCTCTCTTATTACTTAGCTATTTCCATAATTTCTTCTTCCTTTCATTTAACTCATCATTTTCTTAATGACACCTCTTCTGTTTGAATTTAAATTGGTCGGTAATTTAGAAGGTGCGAAAAAATTCAGATATGGTGAACACACATCCTCAGACATTTCTTAAGTCTACTGAGAAACTGCGAATAACACATACACATACACTGGTCATCTATGAAAATGTAAAAGGAACATATAAAGGAGGAATCTAAGCAAGCAAGTGTAAAAATATCCTTTTCTGACCAAGCGAGAAATAAACTGAATATTAAAGTGTATTATATTATATATATATATATATATATATATATATATATATATATATATATATATATATATATATATAATATTTATAAATAAATATTAAATTATTTATACCTACAGACGCTAGCGTTTCAAGCTTATTGCTCTCATCAGTGCAGGGAAGTAACAATTTCAGATGGTCGAGAGGCGCGAACCCGGTACACAGAGTCAGCCATATCCACTCGGCCCACGGAAACTGCCACGTAATTTAGGGAAATTAAGATCTATATGTATCTAGAAGCGGACACAGATAGAAGACTAGTCGAGAGTGTTCGACGAACGTATTCGGAACTTTGCATTAGAGCTTTTTGACAGTCTATTTTTAACTTCCTCGAGAGTGCTCAACTTTAATTTCTTAAAGGGGCTTAGTATAATATTTATAAATAAATATTAAATTATTTATACCTACAGATGCTAGCGTTTCAAGCTTATTGCTCTCATCAGTGCAGGGAAGTAACAATTTCAGATGGTCGAGAGGCGCGAACCCGGTACACAGAGTCAGCCATATCCACTCGGCCCACGGAAACTGCCACGTAATTTAGGGAAATTAAGATCTATATGTATCTAGAAGCGGACACAGATATAAGACTAGTCGAGAGTGTTCGACGAACGTATTCGGAACTTTGCATTAGAGCTTTTTGACAGTCTATATTATATATATATATATTATATATATATATATATATATATATATATATATATATATATATATATATAGTCTAAAGAAGCTTTCAGTCATTTTAAACAAAGAAAGAAAATGCAGTTTAAATTTCCAGGAATACTAACTAAATCTAACATATCGCAGACTTAGCACTCGCATAAGCCGACTATCACTGGAAAATTTACAAATAAAAAAGGGGATTCAAGTATATAACAGTGAAACATAAACAGGAGACCTTGACTTAGATTGTGAAATAGGAAACGGAGATCATCAGCTGTTTACCATATATATATATATATATATATATATATATATATATATATATATATATATATATATATTATTCTTACACTATACACAATGCTCCAAGCGAACTACAACATTCTTCTCATATATATATATATATATATATATATATATATATATATATATATATATATATATATATATATATATATATATATATATATATATAATTGTTTTCTAGAATCAGACAACACTTAAATTAATGAACCGATCATTTTGGATTTTTGAACAAAGCAGCAGCGTAAAGATGGGAAATATAGTCTATATTTAGTTTAATTTAGTTTTATGCAAACGGGAAGAAAAAGGGGAGTCGAAGCCCTTCTTGAAGATTCAAATATCTCTAATTTATGTTGAATTTTAACAACAGATATTAAACATTAATTAATAAATATTCACCCAAATTTCAGTTTCTTTGAAGTGTTTTAAAAGGCTTAAAGGAGCCATAATATGGTCACAACCTCCCATTAGAAAATTCATTTTTCAGATTTGCATTAAATTTGATCTATATTTATTAGATAATAGTTAAACAAGATTTTCTGGATTCAAATTTATTCTTAAGACCCCTTAAGCTTAAGTCATAAATTTCAGACATTTTTTAGAATTAATATAATGTAATGTATTTTGACCAACATTGGAGTAAGGATTCTAGACATAAGGTTTAGTATAATTATATCTTGATTTTAATTTTCGTAAATGTACGTAAAATGATGCAAAACTGTTGTGTTTGGGGAAATTGTTTTACGCTTCCTGGAACCACGAAATCTACGATTTGGCAATTTTTTATTTTTCCTTCTTGTTGACTTTTATTACATCCGGTCTCTTTGCTTGAATGAGTTTATCTATTTTTACTTGCATGTCCCAGAGGATTTTGTGATTTTCATTTTCCAATACTGTCTCCGGTTTGTGTCTGCATGTTTAAAATGCAGTCTTTTGCATAGTTGCTAGTATACTCCCCCCCACAGTTGTGTCTGTTCTTGTATTCTTTTGAGTTAGTTTGCTGCATTCACTTATTATGTGAGTTATCGTTTCGTCTCTTTGTCCATATAGTCTGCATTTACTGTTTTCTTGCGTTGTGTCTATATTAGCTTTGATATAGTTTGTTCTAATCGCATTGTTCTGTGTAGCTGTCAGTAGCGATTCTGTTTCTCAGTTCTAATGTCATTTTCGTAGACATATCCAAGTGTTTTCATGAGTGTCTTCTCTAATCATACTTATGCATCATCCATGGAACTGTTTCTTTCCCCACTTTTTATTTCTCGTCTTTTCGTTTTTCGTCTTGCTGCCCCATTCTTTGCTCATGTTGACATTGTCTCTTGCTTCATTGATTAGTCTTTCTGTGTTCTGGTTTATGTATTTTTTTCAATTTTTCTGATAGTCTTTTTGTATTTAAATCAAAAAAATTAATAAATGTTCCATAGGTTTAACGAACGTTTTTGATCCTCAGATGTCAGTAGCAAATGAACAAAAAAGCTGGAGAAATAAGAGAATTTTTAAAAAGACGACGGAGAAACGCGCAGAGAACACCTGAGGATTATTTGACGAAGAATCGAAAACGTTCGTGAAACCTATGGAACATTTATTAATTTTTTTATTATTTTAATGCAAAAAAGACCATCAGAAAAATTGAAAAAATAAAAATTGATAGTCAAATAGACGAATCCTGTTATTTTTAACAATGTTTGCATAAATGAGAAAATGCTGCCTAAATACACGCACCATATATATATATATATATATATATATATATATATATATATATATATATATATATATATATAATAATAATAATGGTAATAATCCAGGTAAAAACATCCACGGGTTTATAAAAAGTGCTCAATATCAAATAGAGCTTTATATATATATATATATATATATATATATATATATATATATATATATATATATATATATATATATATATATATTAGACGAATTGTATAATATTAAAGACTGGATTTTGGGTACTTGTATGTTATCATGTTTGACATAATCACATTGATGACGTTATAAATTGCGGACATCACTAAAACATGATGTAATCCATTAAAACAAGGGCGTCATTCATTAAAAGCGAGATAGAGAGGGGGTTTACTAGACAACACATGACCTATAAGTTCCTGGATCGCTTCCTATACGAACTCGTAGACCCCTAGGCGTCTACTATATTACTGAAGCTCTGTTTGATCTTGTTTATTTGTTATCTTGTATGGTTCTTCCCCGTGCATACTGGATGGCATCACAAAAGTATTACGTCATATATGATAACATCATGAAATCATTTAGTAAAACAGCGACGAAGATAACCGTGGAGGACGTCGCAAAATGATGACATCAGAAATAATTACGTCACTTATTCATGCCGTCATTCAGTAAAACAGATGTGGAAGAGCTGTGCACAATTGATGACGTCACAACGTGATAACGTCTATCAAATGAAAGAGAAAAAAAACGTGAAACGATCGTTTATCTAGACGAACTACTATACCCTTTATGGTCTA
Source organism: Sepiola atlantica (assembly GCA_963556195.1). Lineage (NCBI taxonomy): Eukaryota > Metazoa > Mollusca > Cephalopoda > Sepiida > Sepiolidae > Sepiola > Sepiola atlantica. The sequence goes on from OY744528.1 coordinate 82,877,436, forward strand.
CTAAAACACTGATGCTGTTATTATCCTGTCACCGTGCACACTTTTCGTCTAAAGATGAATGCTTTGGATTGTAGAAAGACTGAGGAGAAAGAGGTTTAGTTGGGAACAAATTTTTAGGCTTGTGGTTTAAATCGGGAAGAAAATCAGAATGACGAACTTACTTGGAAGAGTAATACGTTTGGCCGAATCTGACTGAAATAGAAATGTTACATAAGCAAAAAATGGTCACCATTTTTCCACGAAATAACTAATTTTATTTATTTACCTCCCACAAGGTAAGATGTGTCACAAGGTCGGGAAAGTGGGATTAGATAAGCCAGCGCTCGAGAGGTGAGCACTCCGGCCATTTAAAAAAGTGCCTGGGCAGCCCCGTCGGCATTCCCCGGTAGGGGCGCCTCAGGAAGTAAGCAATAAACTTACTCCTCCCCAAAGAGGGGAGGCAAAGCCTGGGAGGGTGGACCTCCTAGAACTGCACAGGACAGACCGATTGACCGGCGTAAATCAAGCCCCGAAGGCCAAGATAATACCAGTATGGGGTGCAGTATCCATCGGAACAGATACTATACTTTTATCTTGAACAATTAATGGTCCACAACTAAGTAGATATAAAGTTTTATTCACGGGGGCACAGGAACAAAGTGAAGATAGTACAATGGGCTGATTCATGTCAGTTAAATGAAATGGTATTTAGCGGAGTTCGATATCTCACCCGCTCATGGTTGAGTCAGGTTGAGAACGGGAAAAAGCGCGTCATGTCGGCTAGAAGAAAAACTCCGAACTGAAGATCTGTGTGGTTTGGCTTTTGCGCCAAAACGATTCATCGCGTATGAATGTCGTTACACGCAAAAGTGGCTTATGCCCACGCGGTGAAGAGGCGATGATTATATACTCGCCAAGCAGAATTACAATCTCACTGTCGGTCACGTAGACCGATACAAAATAGTTCGCTCATGCAACTGCTACTAAAGATATAGAGGGAAAAGAATAGCAACGGATATATAGAAGAAGGTATCAAGAGGTGAGGAAAAGAAAGATAGTAGGAAGGAGAGGCAGAAATCGAGGGGGAAAGAGAGAGGGAGAGGGAAATGGTTTATCATGAAATCAAACTTTGTGTAATCTGTTAACTTTATAATCTTTGTAAAATCATGATTATCAATTAATTTCAAACTTAAAAAATTAAATATTTAATAATATATATAACAAATACTGACACGATCGGTAACCGGTCGTCTAGTATATATATATATATATATATATATATATATATATATATATATATATATATATATATATATATATATATATATATATATATATATATATATATATGGTTTAGAAACTTTCGAGACTATATATATAACACAGGTTCATGCTATATTCCAATAACCATGTTTTTATTTTATTATTTTTATGTTTTCACATTTCCAAAAACCATAACATTTTTGCATATATATATATATATATATATATATATATATATATATATAGGTTAATCTCCTAAACTAATGAACGAAGTATTATGAATTTTAGAATATATATTCTAAAAAATACGGTGAATAACATATGCATATTATTGTTTTGTAAATATTTACATTCATATATTTACATTTTATATATAAAGTATTTTTTATTATTTATTTATTTATTTATTTATCTTTGAATAGCCTTCAAAAAAACTTTTACAATAAGTTAGATACAAAAAGTTTAATAGAAAAAGAATTGCTCAGCATCAAATTTTAAGTCATATTAAGTAATACATTTTTAAAAGGATCATTGCGCGCGTGAATGTCAATAACACAACGCAACAATTTTTATATATAAAGTATTTTTATATATAAAGTATTTTTATATATAAAGTATTTTTATATATAAAGTATATATTTTTATATATAAAGTATTTTTTATTATTTATTGATTTATTTATTTTTGAATAGCCTTCGAAAAAAACTTTTACAATAAGTTAGATACAAAAAATTTAATAGAAAAAAGAATTGCTCAGCATCAAATTTTTAGTCACATTAAGTAATACATTTTTAAAAGGATCATTGCGCGCATGAATGTCAATAACACAACAATTTTTTACAAAAGTTTTGTATATTGTATTTATTTTTACTGTTTTTTAATCAATTTTCTCTGCTGATTCCAAAAATGTTATTATTTTTTCTGTATCATCGACCGTTATAGAAATACATCGCTTTTCAATGTCATCATATATTGGAAAATGCTATATGTTCTGCTAATAAATGTATATCTAACTTTCTCTTTCAGATCAATTAATAAGTTTCGTTCTTATTAAGATGGCGACTAAAGGATGTAAAAATTCTCCAGATACATTTTGCTATGTGTGTGGTTATTATATTGAAAAGAAAAGTAGTTCTAAATTGTGGATAGCATACAGACTCGGTGACCAGGTGACTGAGATGTCATGCTACAATTTCTATGATAATTGTCACTCGACTGAGTGTCATTCGACTGAGTGGCCCTCGACTGAGTTACACTCCATTGAGTGGCACTCCACTAAGATTAGTAAAATAGTTTGTGAAAGCCTTAGATTTTGGAAGAGAAGCTTTTTAAGAAATTCGTCTCATGTTTCCAAAGCTATCAGATGCTAAAATCAAAGGTGGTATATTTGTTGGAGCCAAAGTAAATGCAACGTTGAAGTCGGGGAAACTTGAAAGAGCGATGACAAAAATTGAAAAAGAAGCTTGGTGCGCATTTTGTTATATAGTTCGTGGATTCTTAGGAACTCACAAGGATCCTAATTACAAACAACTGGTATCAAAGCTTATTGAGAACTTCAGGAAACTGGGTTGTCGTATGAGAATGAGATGAGAATGAGATGAGAATACAAAAAATGAACCGTTAAAACATTCACAGCAAGAACTCGTCTAGCTACAATCAGACCAAAGAACTGTCCATGTATCTCTCTCCCACCCTTTCTCTTTACTAAAAACCAAAGAAAACTTTCATGAACAAATTTTTTTTCCTGTCTGCTTCCCAACCGACTACAGCATGGTCATCTCCAAATCTCATGTGAACAAACACTTGCTGAGCCGTTCTTTTTGGATAATAAATTCCTCTTAAGTAATATTCTGCTCATATCACTCATTGTTTCCGATCTTCTTGTGGAGGCGATCATCGTCTAACTGAAAATCTCTTTAACCCTTATTCTCGAATGGCCCCCGGGCTTTGATAAGAGGTGACCCATTAGTAATATATATATATATGTGTGTGTGTGTGTGTGTGTGTGTGTGTGTGTGTGTGTGTGTGTGTGTGTGTGTGTGTGTCAATATCCGTGTGTGTCTTTCCTGAAGAAAAAAGGTCAAAGAATTGAAATAAAAACTAAAAATTCATATAAAAACAAATATATCAAAATTTCCGAGGAAAACAATGGAAGTTGTCCCGAGTCTCTAAGTGGCCCTAAGGGAGCTATCAGAGCAAGACCTTTCTTACAACTTCAAACTTTTAATTTGATTATATTTAAATCATGTATATAAAATTCTACAGGGCAGGCACTGGAAATGATCCCGAATCTATACATGCCTCTAAACGTGCCGAATATCTATGTGTCCCCCTCAAAGAGAGCTAAGGGATGGGACAGAACTTCCTTTAAATTTAAGATTACGTATATCTGATTTTAATGAAATTTAAACCATATGTATAAGAGATTAATTCAAAGAGTTTTCCAAAGTGGTAAATCGGGGGAGGAGAGCAGTAAAAAAAGAGAAAGTAATATGTAATGAGCTTAGTGAAAAAGTACATAGTAGTGATCTTCATTCAATCCCGAGCAACGTCAGGTATCCCTGCTAGTATGTATATCAGGATTATAATAAACTGATTATTGTTTTCATTTTTGATAACTAATAATATCTGATTGAAATCATTAAGTCTGGATTGCACTATATTGTTCGATCAGATTCGAATCATTATTTTCTTCTTCTTCTTCTTCTTCTTCTTCGTCTTCTTCTTCTGCTGCTGCTGCTGGTTCCCAAACTCCATGGTGATCATATCCGCTCGGAAAAAATCATTATCTCTCTCTCTCTTTCTCGCTCTCTCTCTCGCTCTCTCTCTCCTCTCTCTCTTCTCTCTTTCTTTATCTCTTTCTCATCTAATGGACGGCTTATTAACGCAAACGTCCAGTCAGACTGACCCAGACATGAGCAATGTTTTTAAAGGAAAAGAAAGAATGCATGTAAGACAGGCCATGGTTGTCTGGTCCCATGAAATCAATAGACAGATAATAAGAGGGCGATTTTAATTAAACTCATAAAAACTAGCTGGAACAAAAATACAATAAAGTAAAACTCCAGCATTCTTGATTTCGAGCCAATTGGAGATGACATCATGAAGAGTTAGCGTCCTTCTTACTTGCTTGTCGATTAATTAACATAAAACCATCAATCAAGCGAACAAAGTGGAATTTTACCAACAACAATAATCTCTATTTAAGTTAAGTGTGTTTATATAGTTATATATCTATATGTACAGGTTTTACTTCCAAACTAATTAACTGATCATTATAAATTTGGGAGCAACTGTAGGCTATATTTAGTTTCATTTATTTTTTATGCAAAGAAGGTAAAATGAGGATGGGAGCCCTTCGCGAAAAATAAGATACTTCCCATTTGAAAATTATTCAATTTAATTTTGATCCACAGTCATTGCAGATCATTTAATACAAGATTCCTTGAATTTGAATTTCTTCTTAAGACTCCTTAAGTTTCAGCCTTAAATTTTAGCAACTTTCTAGAATCAAAACCATGTAATGGATCTTGATCAAAGTTAGAGTAAGGATTCTAGACATAAGATTCAATAAAGTAATATTTTGATTTTAATGTTCGTAAGGTGACATAAAAGTGGTGCAAGACTGTTCTGTTTATGGAATGTTACCTGTCCTAAGACGGGTATTCTTCTTGTAAACAATAAATATATAAGAAATGCAAAGGAAAAGAAAGAATGTAAACGAAATAACGAGAAATAAAAGAACGAAAATAAAAAAAAGAAAAGTGAGAAAAATACAACCAAATATAGAAAGGCCAATGTAACGTCCGATGTATTTCATGTGCGTCTTGTCGAACTCGGGAATCTATACGGAATTTCGAACGAAACCCTTTATTTAATCCACGGTGGTAGATTGTTCTCGTTCCATCAGGCATGATGATAGAAATTTCAAGTAATTATTAATACTTATACTTAGTATTGCTCATACTGGGGGTTGAACGCGTAGCGCAACGGATAAAGTGCTAAGTATTTCTAATTGACAGTCTTCTGGTGATGGAAGGTTCAATCCACAGTAAGGCGATAATAGGAATATAATTTAGCATTACTTAAGACTTCTACCCGGCCATGGCTGATAAAACGAAAACAATCTTCCCCGTGAATTAAATACACGGTTCCGTTCGAAATTATGTACAGATTTACGAGTTCCACGAAATTATGTACAGATTTACGAGTTCGACATAAAGTTTTCCAATTTCAACAAAACGCACTTGAAGAGGAGGTTACATCGACCGAAACGCTATGAGAATAACATCTAAGAAGAGAACAATAGACCGAATAATACAATTAATACAAATTATCAATCCTCATCTAAAAGAAAATCTAAAACATAAAAACGAAAAGGAAATAGCGATCAAAACAGAAATAATTTTTTTTTAAACGAAAATGAAAATAATATAAAAAGAAAGAAGCGAGAAAGTAAACGAACGAACAACATGGACAAAAATAAATATAAAAATAAAGAAAGGGAAAAGAATAAAAAAGAAAACAAAAAAGAAAGAAAAACAAGAAATATCCACTTCCATTTTGTTACTAAATTAAAGTCAGTAAATATTACAATGAAATAGTTATTGAATGGAATAACCAGCGTCTCTATTCTATTATTTGTATAAGTTGAATGAAGTAAGCGGTCTGCTTTCGAATTAAGGAAGCTACCGATAATTATCAATTGCATTATTGGAACCTGTGTTCAGAGGAGTGATGCATTTATCTTTGTGAAAAATAAATTCAGAATACTATCGATTAAAGTACATTAAAGTACCAAAGGTGAAAGCATTCCCCAACTAATCTTTTTGTTTCTGAGGCTTATTCTAATTTTTTCTGAATTATACACCAGATTTTCAGATTATATTTGTTATTCTAAATATTCTTCAATGTTTACCTATGCCAAGATGGCGGATGTGTTTTTGCCGAGTTTGTCACTATGTGTGTTTGTTTGTTTATTTGTTATTGCACAGTCTCACGATTTACTCATTAAAAAGAGGTTCGGTTAACTTTGTAAAATTACTCCTCCCTAATCTGAGATGATGTTTCGAAGATTTTGTTCACCGTCCTCTAATGTTTTTGGTTGTTAAATATTGTTTTTAATTAAGATTACTACATGTATATTTTATTGAATACTAACTCCTAACACATCATAAGTCAGCTGTGAGACTGCATAATCTGCCTGACAACGTATGGATGGGCCAAAATCTTATCTGGGCATTACTTATACATGTTATGCCATAGAAACATTGATAATAATTCATCTAATCAGGCTGAAATGTTGCATCGTGGTTACTGTTATCATAAAACATCAGATTCATACATTAAATTTGGACGAATCGAAAGTTCGAAATTTCAAGGTTAAGATTAAATGTTAAAATCACAAAAAGACCCGGGACACCATTGGATACAATATGGCCTAAGTAACGAGTCTCTACGATAAACAGAACAGATGTTAAAGCTAAGTGTGGCTTTCATCTTTTCCGTGACCTTGGTTGTTAATGGAGATAACCCCAAATTAGTTCTAAGTTTGACCATGGCGGTTATGTTCACCACGATTGATCAAGCGACGTGGACGCCGAGCTGCACACAAACAAACAAGCAAACAAGCATAGTTACAAACACAACCGAAAACATAACCTCCTTTGTGGAGGTAATAAAGAAGATCCCCTCCTTATCGATATTCAAACGAACAAAACTCAAGTGAGGGGTTAATTTTGCGTTAGAGTTATGTAGCAAACAGCTTGTCCAGCTCAAATTTTGACTTTATTTTCATTTTCTTTTTTGAAAAAGTAGTATCTCGAATAAAAAGATATCAGGATTAAAAAATGTTAGAGGTCAACGTCGAATACATCATCCGCATCAAATTCTCGGATTATACAACAACAACAAAAAACTGTTGAAAAGCTTCCTATTCTTAGCAGGACGTCTACTCTGTTATGTCCACAAACATCTTTCCGGAATTTCAAGCATAAGAGATCAAGGTTCGTTAAAAAAATATATATAGCCAACAGAAACCTATTAAAAATTGAACAATATTTTTTGCTGTTTTAATAATCCGAGGATTTGCTGTTCAATCGATATCGGAATTTCAATCATGGTGATCATTTTACATTAGACTTACATCGCAACCTGACCTGAGCAACTTTTTTTCAGTTTAATAGGCCTATATTCGAGATGGTCGCTATACAAAACTGTAGTTTGAAAATTAAAAGAAATAAAATGTCGCTCATAATGAGAGGGAAAAAGTGTCACCGATAATTTATGTCAGTGGAGAAAATAAGTTCAAGGTACTTGCCAACTATCGTTTGATATGTGAATTTCTTTTATCACTCTTGTCTATCACGGCCAATCGGAAGTCTCATTTTGGAAATAAAAGGTTGTGATCTTTTTTATAAAATGTCAGTGTGATTTTGGTTTCGAGGGATGAGAATACTTTAGTGGAAAGTTAGATTTGCGACCCTGATTTGTTAAAGATAATTTGATTTTTTCGACTTACGAAGTTTGAACTGTTTGCGACCAAATGTGCATTATTGTTGGCATCTTTTTAGCCGACACCATTGGTCAATACAATCACAAACACTTACACACACGCCACGCTCACGTCGCAACCTGATCGGGCAACTTATTTCTTTGATGGACCTATATTCTAGATGGCCGTCACAGAAGACTTTACGTAAAAAGAAAATAATTTCAAAGATTTAATTAGATTTTATTTCACACTAGCATGACCCGTGTCCTGGCATTGCCCGGGTGGAATATATAAGAATGATTTAACTATTAAAAATTATCCACAAAAAATTTTTCTAAAAATGTTTTTGTTTAAATTTCGACAATAAAATGAAGTGCGGAAACAATATTTAATGTGTTAGGATACATTTTTATCTGGACCCCTTGCAAACTAAAACTAAAACTTAATTTAGTGTAAAGTTAGGGGTTATGTTAGGGTACAAAAACCAGTTTGGATCGTATTGTGTAGATTGTTCGGTGAAATTCATTACCGTCACTTTCACTTAGCCAAACATGGGTATTATCCATCATGGTTGATTTTTGTGTGTGAAGTGGTCGCTAGATTCAAAATATACCCCACCGGAAGACTAAAAAATCGAAAATTGATAATGTAGATTAGTAAAAAAAATAAATAAATTAAAAAAATGCCCCACCCCAGTTTTTCCGTCTCTGAGAAACCATTCATTTAGACATGTCAGTTTACCGGTAACTGGACAGGAAGTGGGTGCTCATTAGTCTTAAATTTTTTATAGGAAAGTGATCCCCCACCTTAAAATATACAAAAAAATGTTATTTCTTTTTTGCCAATTTTTTTCAGGCTGTTTACATGTAATCGCCACCAAAAAGCAGAATTTTAAGTTGTTGAGTGGTTCAATTATGTCGGGTGTGATAGTAAATAATTGCCGTAAATTTCTTTCAAGTTCTGTAATTCTTATTTGAGTCACGTAATATTTTTAGCGGAATCAAGTTCTGTAATTCTTATTTGAGTCACGTAATATTTTTAGCGGAAAATGAGTATCCACTTTTGCAGACCTATAATGATATATTAATAACGACTTTAAAAATGTGGTAACGCAAATAAACCACTAATCGTACTCGATCAATCGTAGAAGAGATGAAACAATGAAGGAATTTTTTTAAATAAATAAATTTCAGGAAAACAAACAGATTTTTTACTTGGAAATGTATTATTTATTTTCTCTGACAAATAATCAAAGCAAACATTTATGTATAATTGTTAGTATTTTTTCAAATAATAATTAAATAAGTTTTTAGTACTAAAATGTACACAGTTTTATGAGGGACTTTGCGTATCTTAAAAAAGAATACCGGGTTGAATAAGGCCATCTATATTAAAGGTTTCAAAATCACCGTAAAGAAGAGCATTAAGTATTTTTCATCAACACATATATATATATATATATATATATATATATATATATATATATATATATATATATATATATATATATATATTAGATGCATTTTATTTACTCTTGCATACATTTTTATACAATAAAAGTCATATTAAAGATCAGCATCACTTCTATAATGGAAGCATCAAACTCTGGGGAAAAGTAAGTCGAGAAAAATAGGGATATTAATTAGTGGCCCATTTCACCCCGGTGGCCCACTTTACCTCGGGGTCCCCTAATCTAATACATTTTCATTAATACCGCTGCGTTTATTGTTTTTCTAGTATAAATATGTTTATTAATTTTTTTAATGAAAAATGTTAACTAATAATATTCGTTCTTTTTTTTAATAGAAGTATTTTGGGACAAAATTCGCTCGAATGAAGAAGAAGATAAAGTTTACGTTGGTATTTCCAATTGTCGAAATATAATCGCTCAAGTTTCGAAAAGTTTACTAAGTTTTCACAAATAGTTTGTTTTGAAGAAACCAAGAATATACGATGTCTGTGGCTGTTTTCTAGTTACTAAAACAAATAATAACATCTATTATATAAATCTTACCTGTCTGTCTGTCTGTCTGTCTGTCTGTCTGTCTGTCTGTATGTATGTATGTATGTATGTATGTATGTATGTATGTATGTATGTATGTATGTTAAGCTTCTCCTCTGAGAATACTCAACAAACACTCACACAGTTGACATCATTCCAACCAGCCAGCCTCCGGACGTATATTGTCTCAGAATCGGAAAAAAATTGACCCTTTCGGAGTGAACGGAGCACTTTTCTCATCTGGGGGTGTCTTTTTCTTCCATTTTCCAACGTTATCATCTACTAATTTCAGAAGAACCCAATGAAATTATTTATAATTTGAGAAATAATGCAAGTCATGACACACAGGAAATGAGAGGAACTGACGTCATAGGAAGGGAGTGCCGGGAAGACATTCACTCACACTAAAACCCTCTTTTCCTTCCTTTCTTCTTTCCCTCTCACTCCCACACCTTCTGCCTTCCTTTCTTAATTAATATTCCTTCCTCCCTCCCTACGCTTGTTATGTTGTCATGATACACTCCTCCTACACATTACCGCTTTCATTTTTTGAGAGGTGTGGAGTTAGTGTAGTATTTGTTCTGTTGACATGATACCATCCTCCCAGGTATTACCTCCTCATTTTTGAGAGCTGTGGAGTTAGTGTAGAATCAGTAAAATTAAAGGTATTATAATAATGCTCCGCCATTGTTTTAACTCATATTTGTATACATATTAAATAACGTCACAATCAATAAAATTAAAGGAATTATAATCATGCTCCGCCATTGTTTTCACTAATATTTGTATACATATTACATAACGTCTCAATAAGTAAAGTTAAAGGAGAAATAATTATGCTCCACCATTGTTTTCACTAATATGTGTATCCATATTAACTAACGTCTCAGTCAGTAAAGTTAAAGTAGAAATAATTATGCTCCGCCATTGCTTTCACTCATATTTGTATACATATTAAATAAACGTCTATATCAGTAAAATTAAAGGAATAAATAATCATGCTCCGCCATTGTTTTCACTTATATTAGCATACATATTAAGTAACGTCTCAATCAGTATAATAAAGGTATAAATAATTATGCTCCGCCATTGTTTTCACTAATATTTCTATACATATTAAATAACGTCTCAATAAGCAAAATGAAAGGAACAAATAATTATGCTCCACCATTGTTTTCACTAATATTTGTATACATATTAAATAACGTCTCAAAAAGTAAAATAATAAGAGAAATAATTATGCTCCACAATTGTTTACACAAATATGTGTATACATATTAGATAACTTCTCAATAAGTAAAGTAAGATAAATAATTATGCTCCACCATTGTTTTCACTAATATTTGTATACATATTAAATAACGTTTCAATAATTAAATTAAGAAGAGAAATGATTATTCTCCAGCATTGTTTTCACTGATATTTGTATACATATTAAATAACGTCTCTATAAGTAAATTAATAAGAGAAATAATTATGCTCCACCATTTAGTAAGAGAAATAATTATGCCCCAGCATTGTTTTCACTAATATTTGTATACATATTAAATAACGTCTCTATAAGTAAATTAATAAGACAAATAATTATGCTCCACCATTTTTTTCACAAATATTTGTATACATATTAGATAACGTCTCGATAAGTAAAGTAAGAGAAATAATTATGCTCCACCATTGTTTACACTAATATTTGTATACATATTAAATAACGCCTCAATAAGTAAATTAAGAAGAGAAATAATTATGGTCCACTATTGTTTTCACTGATATTTGTATACATATTAAATAACGTCCCCATCAGCAAATTAAGAAGAGAAATAATTATGCTCCACCATTGTTTTCACTAATATTTGTATACATATTAAAAAACGTCTCAATTAGTAAATTAAGAAAAGAAATAATTATGCTCCACCATTGTTTTCACAAATATTTGTATACATATTAGATAACGTCTCAATAAGTAAAGTACGAGAAATAATTATGCTCCCCCATTGTTTTCACTAATATTAGTATACATATTAAATAACGCCTCAATAAGTAAATTAAGAAGAGAAATAAGTATGGTCCAGTATTGTTTTCACTGATATTTGTATACATATTAAATAACGTATCAATCAGTAAATTAAGAAGAGAAATAATTATGCTCCACCATTGTTTTCACTAATATTTGTATACATATTAGATAACGTCTCAATAAGAAAAGTAAGAGAAATAATTATGCTCCACCATTGTTTTCACTAATATTTGTATACATATTCAATAACGTCTCAATAAGTAAATTAAAAAGAGAAATAATTATGCTCCGCCATTGTTTTCACTAATATTTGTATACATATTAGATAACGTCTCAATAAGTAAAGTAGGAAGAGAAATAATTATGCTCCACCATTGTTTTCACTAATATGTGTATACATATTAGATAACGTCTCTATAAGTAAAGTAAGAGAATTAATTATGCTCCACCATTGTTTTCACTAATATGTGTATTAATATATGATAACGTCTATATAAGTAAAATAAGAGAAATAATTATGCTCCGCCATTGTTTTCACTAATATTTGTATACATATTAAATAACGTCTCAATCAGTAAAATGTGTGGGTACCCTTGGAACTGACGCACCATGTGTGGTACCCTTGGAGCTGACGCACTATGTTGTGTGTACACTTAGAGCTTAGACAGCGTGTTATGGTACGCTCGGAGCTGACGCACCATGTGTGAGTACCCTTACAGTTGACGCATTATGTGTGGGAACCCTTACAGCTGACGCACCATGTTGTGGTACGCTTGGACCTGACGCACCATGTTGCGGGTACACTTGGAGCTTGGAGCTGACGCACCATGTTGTGGGTACACTTAGAGCTGACGCCTAGTGTGTGAGTACCCTTGGAGCTGACGCATTATGTGTGGGTACCCTTGGAGCTGACGTACCATGTTATTTGTACCCTTGGAGCTGACGCACTATGTTGTGGTACACTTGGAGCTGACGTACCATGTTGTGGTACCCTTTGAACTGACGCCCTATGTTGTGGTACCCTCGGATCTGACGCCCCATGTTGTAATACCCTTGGTGCTGACGCCCAATGTACGGGTACCCTTGGAGCTGACGCACCATGTATAGGTACTCTTTGAGCTGACGCACAATGTTGTGGTACCCTTGGAGCTGACGCACCATGTTGCGCTACCCTTGGAGCTGACGCATCATGTGTATGTATTCTTTGAGCTGACGCACTATGTTGCGGTACCCTTGCAGCTGACGCCTGATGTTGTGGTAGCCCTGGAGCTGACGCACGATGTTGTGGTACCCTTGGAGCTGACGCACGATGTTGTGGTACCCTTGGAGCTGACGAACCATGTGTGGGTACCCTTTGAGCTGACGCACCATGTGTGGTACCCTTGGAGCTGACGCACCATGTGTGGGTACCCTTAGAGCTGACGCACCATGTGTGGGTACCCTAAGAGCTGACGCATCATGTGTTGGTACCGTTTGAGCTGACGCACCATGTGTACGTACCCTTGGAGCTGACGCACCATGTATGGGTACCCTTAGAGCTGACGCACCATGTGTGGGTACCCTTAGGGCTGACGCACTATGTGTGGGTACCCTTAGAGCTGACACACCATCTGCGGGTACTCTTGGAGCTGACGCACCAAGTGTGGGTACCCTTGGAGCTGATGCACCATGTTGTGGTACCCGTGGAGCTGACGCACCATGTGTGTGCTACCCTTGGAGGCTGGTCCCTCACTTTCGGCTTGGTCCCCCACTTTGAGTTAGGTCCCCCTCTTAGGGTTCGGTCCACCACTTTCAGTTCGGTCCCCCACTTTTGGTTCCGTCCCCCACTTTTGGTTCCGTCCCCCTCTTTAGGTGCGGTCCCCCTCTTTAGGTTCGGTCCCCTACTTTGGGTTCGGTCCCCATCTTTGAGTTCGGCCCCTCTCTTTAGGTTCGGTCCCCCTCTTTTGGTCTGGTCCCCCTTGTTCAGTTTCGGTCCCCCACTTTGGGTTCGGTCCACCACTTTAGGTTCGGTCCTCCACTTTCTGTTCGGTCCCTCACTTTCGGTTCGGTCCCACACTTTGGGTGCGGTCCCCCTCTTTTGGTCCGGTCCCCCACTTTATGTTCGGTTCCCAACTTTGGGTTCGGGCCCCCATTTTGAGTTCAGTCCCTCACTTTTGGTTCGCTCCTAATATTTGAGTTCGGTCCTCCATTTTCGGTTCGGTCCCCCACTTTTGGTTCGGTCACCCTCTTTGAGTTCGTCCCTCTCTTTAGGTTCAGTCTCCCACTTTCGGTTTGATCTCCCACTTTTGGTTACGCCCCCTCTCTTTAGGTGCGGTCCCCCTCTTTGAGTTCGGTCCCCCACTTTGGGTTCAGTACCCCACTTTCGGTTCGGTCCCCTACTTTGGGTTCGGACCCCCTCTTTGAGTTCGGTCCCCCTCTTTAGGTTCGGTTCCCCTCTTTTGGTCCGGTCCCCCACTTTTCGTTCGGTCCCTTACTTTCGGTTCGGTTCCCCACTTGCGGTTCGGTCCCCCTCTTTGGGTTCGGTCCTTTACTTTCGGTTGGGTCCCCCACTTCTGGTTCGGTTTCCCACTTTCGGTTCGGTCCCCCTTTTTGGTTCGGTCAAACCTAAAGAGGGGGATCGCACTGAAAGTGGGGGACCAGACCCAAAGAGGTTGACCGAACCAAAAGTGGGGCACCGAACCGAAAGTGGGGACCGAACCCAAAGAGGGGGACCGAACTCAACGTGGGGGACCGAACCCAGTGTAGGGACCGAACCGAAAGTGGGGGATCGTAACTAAAGAGAGGGACCAAACCCAAAGAGGGGGGACCGAACCTAAAGAGGGTGACCGAACCCAAAGAGTGAAGGAAGAGAGAGAGAGAAGGAAGGGAGGAAGGAAAAGAGAGAGAAGGAAGGAACGAAGAGAGAGAGAAGGAAGGAAGAGAGAGAAGGAAGGAAGAGAGAGAAGAAAGGAACGACAGAGAGAGAAACAAAAAGGAACGAGAGAGAGAGAAGGAAGAAACGAAAGAGAGAAGGAGGGAACGAGAGAGAGAGAGAGAGAGAAAATGAAAGAGAGAGAATGAGAACGAGAGAGGGGAAACTAGCGAGTGAGAGAGAGATAGTAAACGAAAGAGAGAGCAATAGGGGATTCAATATTTATTATATGTTAGATAATAACAAACAGGATAAGCATATTATATTTGGGACAGTGAGAATTTATATTTTAAGGAATAGTACAATGATCAAATGATGACTAGGACATCAAAATATATATATATATACCGTTGAGAATGAACTTCCTGCACTGAAGATTGCGTTAGCATGAAACATCGATGTCTGTAGGTAATAAATAATTAATATTTATTTATAAATATTAATATAAGCCTCCTTCACAGGCCGGGCACTCTGAGTGAATTTAATAACAAGCAGTACAAATAACTTCATGCAAGATCCAAACACAGTTTGTTGATCACTTTAAAAAACTGCTCGTGTAAATTAGCCGCCGACTCGCTATTTACAAAGTTAAATTCCTCCTTAATTATTAGCTAATTCCCTATGGCCGAGGGGTTAACGCTCTTGACTACAAATTAGTGGCGATTTGTGATCGGAGTTCGGCCCGCCGACCGTTGAGAATTTACTTCCTGCACTGAAGATTGCGTTAGCATGAAACATCGATGTCTGTAGGTAATAAATAATTAATATTTATTCATATATATATATATATATATATATATATATATATATATATATATATATATATATATATATATATATATATATATATATATATATATATAATTATTCACGGAATGTTTCGTCGCATAAACTCATCAGGGTCATTTGACACCTGGGACCCCAGAGATTGACGCGAGAAACTCTTCCACTGAACCAAGGATCCAGCTAGTAGAAGTGGAATAAATGTATCACACTGTTGTTATTTTATGTATTTATATTTTTAAATTTCATTTGTACTATTGATAATTAGACGTATTGAAAGTCTAGTTACGCTGATGATTATTATCAACAAAATTTAATTACGATATTAGATCCACCAGAATGCATTTCGGTTTCTTTGTAAACATGTCAACCATTTTAATCTCTTGTTAATAGATGACTAAAAAAACGAAAGAAAGAAATTATTTTCGCAACTCTTCAAAATTTGAAAGAAATTGTGAAGCCTTTGAACTGTCTAATAGCAAATAAATTAATTAGGCTTTAAAATCCTTAGCAAATCCTCATGTAATTAAAAGATTGAAAGTCTTTTTTTGTAAATAGAAATAAAATCAACAACATTATCTTAAAACATTAGTTATAGTTTTATAACAATTTTGTTTAATTAATAATTTAATAACCAAACGATACCATCATAATTAAATTAAACTTTCAAAATCATTAAGAAAAATGACTGATAATAAAAACTGGTTTTAATATTAATGATCGTAACTCAAATATAAACACAATTTTTTTGAAATCTTAACGACGATGATGCGTGCGAAAAAAAAGAACAAATATTTTTTCCCACTATTCACCAATGACAGCCATTGTCAAAATACACCTGAAAAAGGTCGGAGGTTGTATCGGCCGAAAAGTTGTGAGAGTTGTTCTCACAACTTTTCGGCCAAGATGAGAGCAATAAACCGAACAATCCAAATAGATATTACCAATCCTCATCTCAAAAGCAAAAATTAAAATATTTTTTTTAAAGAGTAGCCCGAAATTTATGAAAAATGTCGGAAATTATTTCTTTATATAAAGTTAGGTATGTTTATATCTTCATATATTTCTTTGTACAAGATTCACTCCTATTTTGGAAAACAGATGCTAGACATAAGGGGTCGTAATACACTATTTAGTTTAATTTATTTTGATACAAAAGGGGGCAAAAAAGGATGGAACCCTTTGTGAAAATTCAGATGCTTCCGATTTTTGTAAAATTTTGACAATAGGTATGAGACATCGATTATTAAATATTCCCCAAATTTCAGTTTCTTAGAAGTATTTTAAACGTTTTTTAGGGGGAGCATATGAGCACAACTTTCTATTTGTACATTCAAACATCAGATCTGCATTAAATTTGATCAATAGTCATTAGACACCAATTCAGCAAGATTCCCTGAATTTCAATTTCTTAAGACTCCTTAAATTTTAGACATTTTCTAGAATTAAAATCATGCAATGGATTTTGATAAAACTTGGAATAAGGATTCTAGACATAAGGTTTAATATCATTATATTTTGATTTGAATCTTTGTGAGGGGACTAAAAAGTCTTGCAAAACTGTTCTGTTCGGGGGGGGGGATTAGATTTACCTGTCTCGGGACGGGTATTCTTCTAGTCCACTTATAATATAGCGAGCACTTTCTCTGTCAGGATGTCTGTCTGTCTGTCCGTCCTATTCATTTTAAATGATAAAGAATTCGTTTTTTTTTTTCAACTTCTTCCAGTTACAAATGAATGATCGTATAACTGTTGGAAATACATTGGGGTCTGCGTTCGCTTTCGATTTTTTAGGGGGGGGGGGATTTTACCGCCCCCCCCCCATTTTTTGGCGGGAAAATTTTTTTTTTTCCCTTTTAAACAAAATGGTATTCGGAGACAATTTTTTTTTTCTTTTCTTTTGTCTAACCACCCAAGAACGCGGCAGCCTAGCAAAAATAGACGACCGTTAGGGAGTCTATTTTCGCTAGTCCACTTATAATATAACGAGCACTTTCTCTGTCATTCTGTCATATGACTGGGGCTCCATCGTTTTACGTGTGAGCGTTCATTTCTGACGCGGCAGCCTTTTCCTTTTTAAACAAAATGGTATTCGGAGACAATTTTTTTTTTCTTTTCTTTTGTCTAACCACCCAAGAACGCGGCAGCCTAGCAAAAATAGACGACTGTAGGGAGGCTTTTTTGGCTAGTCTATTAATAATGGAGTTCATGTATTTGTTTGTCTGTCTGTCTGAAGCCGAAACTCCATCAGAGTAGTATGACTATTTACTAAGTCCGCCAGCTTCATTATATACTATGAAAAAAACCGCCGTAAACACTGTGCGCATTTCTCAATTCACATAATCAATTGCTTTTGAACTTCTAATAAATTAGTATTCGCAAATATACACTCATGATTGTTTTCTTTGGATTTCCACATGTATTTATGCTATTTTGCTCGCTAATAATCTTTCTTATAAATTATAATTATTTCTTTTATTATTTATATATATACATACATGAAATGAGTTACGTAGTTAATATAACATGACGAAACTGATTTAACAGCCAGGGTTAATCCATTGAATTGCTTCCCTCCCTCCGTTAATTGAGTATGGACGCAAGACGGCGCGTTATTTAAAAGGTAAACAAAACGCTGGCATTTACCGTAGCTTTTTATTAAAACGTTCTGAGTTTGTTTATTTTCTTAATCTTATTAGCCATTATGTTTTAAAACACAAATTCACTGAATCAAATTGTTTAATTAAAATAATAATTGATTTAAAAATTACTATTTAAAAACACGCACACACACACATTATAACGAATTTAGTTCAGGTAAACTTTTTCTTTCCGAGAATTAAAAAACTATTCGTGTTTACTGTATTTGATTTTTTAATACTTTCATATCCAATATTATCCTTTTTTCACGACCTCAACGGAATTTATGATTACACCTTATACGATATTAAGCTTTTATTTACGAACTGTTTTTATTATTCCATGTTTTATTTATTAAAAAAAGATGTGAGTTTTTTTCTTTACTGTCAACAAAAAAACTAACACATTGTACTGGAAAACTATACAACTGATTTTAGAATCGAATTGTTTAATTTAAAAAAAGGTCATTAAACACACACACACCGTGTTCACTGTATTTGATTTTTGGTTCTTTTTCACTTTAGGACCCGCGCTAACTTTGACCCCGTCGTTAGGGTTAGGGTCAAGGTCAAAGTGGAGGTTAGAGTTAGGGTTAGGTTTTTTCTTTTTAATTAAAAATATTTACATGTATGGAGGGGGGATAAAAAAATTGGGGAAGGCGGTCAAAATTTTTTTTTTTCTTTTCTTAACTAAAAATATTTCTATGTATGGGGGAGAAAAAATAAAAAAATTGAGGAGGGGGTGCAAAAAATTTGTTTCTTTCTTTTTAAACTAAAAATATTTCTATTTATGGGGGAGGGTAAAACAAAAATCGGGGTAGGGTCAGATTTCTTTTTTTCTTTATTATCAACTAAAAATATTCTTGGTCATAAACAAAGAAAATCAATGTCTAACCACCCAAGAAATATGACTGGGGCTCCATCTGTTTACGCGTGAGCGTTCATTTCTTACGCGGCAGCCTAGCAAAAACATGCGACCGGAGGGAGCATATATTTGCTAGTAGTAAATAAAAACTGAAAACATACGAAAATCTTTAGAAAACGTTACTTACGATGAGTCTAGGCTAAGACACCATTTTGTATATGATCTTAGGTGTTCGGTTATTTATTCAATCATTCTGGAAAAGTATTATGAATAGCCAAAAGGCAGTCCTGGAATTCAAGCATTCCTATATTTTCTTATTCTTCGAATACATTCAGGACGCCGGTTAGAATATAAGTGAAATTGAAGGAGCGTTTATTATTTATTTTTAAAATCTAGTGTAGTGTGTACATATGAGTATGAGTTAAAATTCAAATAATTAACGGTGACTTTTTAATAATTATACCTATTAAGGAAATAACATGGTGAATGTGAGTGGAGTGGGAGGATTTAATGGTAGGAGAGTTAAACTCTTTGCTACCTTCTTTGTGGGAGTATGTATTTTAGAGAAGCAGTTTATTCGGAGTTAATGTAATAATTTGTAAACAGGAACGATATGTACCCATAGTTTCGTGAAATACGCTTTAGGAAGTGTTGTTAGTGTTGAGTTTAAAAGATTTGCAGTGTTTGGTTATTTTCCTATTGTGACTGGTGTGACACATGAAATATCCACGTTACTTTATTAATATAGAGATAAATAAACAGTACAACAATCAAATGTATTTTTCGTACAGGATTCCTAACCGCCACCACGAGTTAAGGGTTAGTGTTGGAGTTAACTAAGTGCAAGCTTTTTTTTTAATTGAGTCAACGTGAGAATTTTCATTCGGGTTACCGTAAGTGTTTTCATCTGTGTAAGTGTTGGTTTTGGTAAATTTCAAATCGAGTTTAATAAACATCTATATAATAATACGCTGAGTTATGTTCGTACGTACATTATCACCTTTCACACACATTAAATCAGAAAAGATAGTGATTGGTGATTAATTTGATGTCGCTAAGGTAAAAATAATCCGACTTGACTAATTTAAAATGAATTGTTCAACAATCAAATTATGTCGTCCCGTCGACTAAACTAATTTTAAATAAATACATTTTTAAAAGTGACATTTGTTTTATTGAATATTTAGCTAAAAATTATTTTTACTATAAGAAAATGGAGAATATTTATTGTTTTAAAAAATAATTAAATTGTTAGTTTTAAATAAATAAATAAAATGACAAATTCGTTGGTGTATTTAAGGAATATTTAGCTGACAGTGACAATTATTTTTACGGACGAAGAAAACATCTTTTTTTTTCCTTAATATTATTGACCCTGACATACATTTATTGATTCAAAAAGAATATTATAATTAACAGTAAATTATACATATTGATTTAGAAATTACCATGCCACTTCAACTGAGTCCTGTTAGTACGTTCTTATGGTTGAGCTTAGTAAGTACCTATATGTGTTACCATTTAGGAATGCCAGATGCATGTAAAATCCGGCCGTAGTTACCTTAAAAAGATCGGCTACCAATCTCAACAACAACACTCCTTAAAGTCCAACCCTTTTTTACCGTGGTAAGGGCAGTGGAAACGTAGTGGTGTCAGAGCTATTTGGTTAACATGGCTCGAGTGAAAATCCAGGATGAGTCACCATCATGGATTCGTCATCTTCTGGTTTTTGGTAAGCTACAATGTGTCAGACGTGGAACCGCAAATCAATCAAGTGAAAGTGGCACGTTGCTCCTACGTCTTTTCTTTTTGTGTGTTCTGGGTCAAACTTACCTCAACTTCACATTTAACTGCTGAGTCTTGCAGTTCGTGATGTCGGCGGTAAACACCTGTAATCCTGCAGATTAACGAATAGCTCCGACCAACGCGAAGGACTTCATGCAGACCATACAATCCTGATGCACGATCTTCGTGATTTTCATGCAGAAGTCAGACCTGTCCAACAAACAAACAAATAAGAAACAAGAACGTTGTGATCTGTATCGATCAAACACACCACTAGTTGGCAATGGTAGTGATTTCTGATATCAAATAATTTTGATATTAAAATATAAAAAAACAGTTAGTTTTCGCTTATAGAAATTATGAGATACAATTTTAAATAAAGAAAGAAATAAGGAACATGTTCGTTTTATTTATTTAAAGAATATTTAGCTGACAATGACGATTATTTTTACGGAAGTAAAAGAAGTCATTTTTTTCTTAATAGTATTGAACGTGAGAAACAAGAGGAATATTATTATTAACAGAAAATTATACAAATTGATGTAGAAACCACCGTGGAATTTCTATGATATTCAGCTATTATTAAATAATTGTGAGATTCAATTTTTTTTTTAATATTCTTGTTATTGTTTGGGGCTTTGCTTAGTCATGGTAAAAACATGGACAAGTCGAAAAAGTAAGCTGATAGTATACTTTCCTCTATGTTGCTACCATGTACTTCAATGGATGACCAATTGATAATATCAAATGCTGTATTTAAAACGCGGTTCCAGTATCCTTGTTAGCCGAGAACCGATATCGATCTACAAATGAGAGATCGATTTTATTTCTGACTTTGAATAATCGCTATGATTTATTTATCTACCTCCCACAGCGGTAAGATGTGACACAAGGTCGGGAAAGTGGGATTTGATAAACCAGCGATCGAGAAGGTGAGCACTCTGGCCATTAAAAATTGCCTGGGCAGCCCCGTCGGCATTCCCCGGTAGGGGCGCCTCAGAAGTAAGCAATAAACTTACTCCTCTCCAAAGAGGGGAGGCAAAGCCTGGGAGGGTGGACCTCCTTGAACTGCACAGGACAGGCGTGCAGTATCCATCGGAACAGATACTACACTTTGATCTTGACCAAAAGACCAAGAATTTGTATATATAATTAAGGTCCTCTTCATATTTACTTACTTCCGCACAAAGGCAGAGTTAGACACAAGGTCAGTATTTAATGTGGGTAAAAATCCAGCTTCCTAAAAAGGAGCACTATAGAAACAAAAATTTAAATTGCCTAGTCTATACTGACCGAGGACAGAATTAACTAAGTGAAGCCTCAGAACAGATACTACACTTTAATTAAAATCCTGGATTGGGGATTATATGTATTATTTGGACTACTATGCTCAACTTGGATGCTATTCTCACCACGCTTAGGGCGATGTAAGCTCTTAACTTCTTCAAGTATGCCTTGTTGAACTCGGAAATCTGTACAGAATTTCGAACTGAACTCTTTATTTAATTCAGGGGCGGGGGTAGCTTGCTCTCTTTCCGTCAGTAATGACCGGGTAGAAGTCTTAAGTAATCCGTTATTATATTCTGAGTATCACCTATACTGAAGATTGAACCTTCCACCTCCAATAGACTATCACTCAGACCTGATTAAACCTAGGACTTTTATCCGTTGCGCCACGAGTATATGTGAATAATATAAATTATCACTCCTCATCTAAAAAATCCCGAAACATAATGGGAACTTTATTCTTATCGGTTTTGAAAATTTATAATATTCTCTCTCTCTTTTTCTCTCTCTCTCTCTCTCTCTCTCTCTCTCTCTCTCTCTCTCTCTCTCTCTTATCCGTATTCTTTCTAATTTGCAGATATTCATTAGTATCAGTCTTTATCAATAATGTGGCCGATTAGCTTCATTCATTCCATTTAATCGTCTATGAAAATCTTTGACTTTTCAATATGTTCAATTAGACGTTGATCAATTGGTAAACATAGTGAAAAATTGTATTCAAGAATACCTTGTTTGAAAAATCAGTATCATCCTCCTAAAGTCCAATCCTGCTTCACAGATGGCGGCAATGTAGTAATGTCAGCTCTATGCCGTCATAAACTCCGGTTTCTGTCAGGGCAACTCGTGGCATACAGTTTAGGCCGCAACTCGGCTAACATGGAACTGGTAAAAATTATGAGGAAGTTGACATCAGGATCCGTCATACTCTGGTCGTCTATGCCTCTGCGTGTGGTAAGTAACGACGTGTCAGGTGCGGAACCGCAAATCAATGGAGTGAGACTGTCAACGTTGCTTATGCGTTACTCCTTCGTGTGTTCTGGACGAAACCTTCACCGACTTCGCATGCAAATGCTAAGCCTTGCTGATCTCGGTACCGAGCGTAAAAACTTGTAATTCTGAAGGTTAAATAATAGCTGCGACCAACGAGAAGGACTTCATGCAGACCAGACAATCCTGAGGTACGATCTTCGCAAGCTCTCTACAGAACTCCGACTCGTTTAACAACAACAAAGTTATATTGCTGGTGCTTTTTTCTAGGTTTAGAAGTTCTTTCATTTCATTCAGCCGGTCTATCGTTATCGACTCTTATCTACTATGAATAATCGATATCCTGATTTTCTGTCAGACGGTACCATCCATCTTTCGGGATCTGAAAGTCTTTTGCTTTTCTTTTAAGTGCATCCTGATATCTGATTTTAAATCTGCCATAGTTTCGATGTCCACTTGCCAACTTAGAAAATAGGAAAACGTTTTTACAACCAAAAGCAAATTGTACGTGTTTTCTTCTTTGTGGTGCCTTGTGTGTACTAACAACGTCTAACCAGGAATAACCAACAACTAACAAAGCAATTAACCAAAGAATAACAACAAACAGTAGCACCCTCTAACGTCCAACTCTGTTCACCGTTGTAGGGACGATGGCAACGGTTCCTAGTAGGGAGACTCATGGTGAACACGTTTGGCAATATGTAGTATTATGGCTGTAACCCAGATAACAGAGCTCCAGTAAAAGTTCTGAAGTCGGAATCAGGAACCGTCGGCCTCTGGTCGTCTCTGCCTTTGCGTATGACAAGCAAATGCGTGTCAGGCGCGAAACCGCAAACCAATGGAGTGAATGTGGCAACGTTGCATCTGCACTATTTCTTTGCCGGCTTCGCATGAAACTGCTGTGTCTTGCTGATCCCGGCGTCAGGGGTAAAAGAAATTGCAATGCTGCAAGTTAACGAATCGCTGTGACCAACAATCAGGACTTCATACAAAACAGATAACCCTGAGGCACGATTTTTGTGAGCTCTATATAAAAGTCCGATTCGCTTAACTACCAAACAAACCAACAAAGCAGCAGCAGATTTGGAGGGCATAGAAAAGAAAGCAAACTAACAGACAAGCTACGACGGTCGCTCGGGTCTCGATCACCACTCTTATCAATACCGTGCTACGATAGATTTTCTGCCACTCTGTTTTAACCTGAAAATGAGTGTTTTAAACGTGATAACAGTTCCTTATTTTTGCCTTAGATTTTAACGCTTTCTGGTTGTAAGCGTATTTGTAAACATTTAATTATAGTATAACTAAACGAATAACCGTCCCAGGGCAGGTAAAATTAATTCCCCGATCAGAACAGTTTTGCACCACTTTTATATCATCTTACGGAGATTAAAATCGAGATATAATGATACTAAAATTTATGTCTAGAATCCTTATTCCTAATCTCATGAAAAGCCATTACGTGTTTTTGATTCTAGAAAATGTCTAAAATTTAAGGCTTTAGCTTAATAAGCATTAAGAAGAAATTAAAATTCAGTGAATCTTACTTAATTGGTGGTCTAATTACGATGGATCAAATTTAATATAAATCTGAAATATTTGATTTTTTTAATCAGAGATTGTGACCATATTGTTTCGCCTAAACGCTTTAAAGTACTCCAAAGAAACTGATATTTGGGAAATATTTACTAATTGATGTCTAATATCTATTGTTCAAATTTCCAAAAATCTGAAGTATCTCAAGTTTCACGAAATGCCTACACCCTCTCTTTGCCCGTTTTGCATAAAACTAAATTAAACTTAATATAGACCACATTACCTACCTTTACACCTGGCAGCTGTGCTACAATGATCGGTTACTTAGTTTGGGAGTGAATATGTTGACGATGGAGAAAATCATAGTGCGCGCTGTTACAATGCAATAAAACAAACTTAAAACCGAAAGAGAAAGAAAGAAAGAAAAACCATAGAAAGAAAAGAAACAAATAAACAACTAATGTTAAGAAAGAAAAAAGAAAGAAACAGACAAAAAGAAAGATATGGAAAATGAAATAAATTCATTTCATTTAGCCGATCTGTCTTTAACGACTCTGACTGATCTACTATGAATTATTGATCTCCAGGTACTTCTATTTTCTGTCAGGTAGTACCATCCATCTGTCAGGATTCGAAGGTCTCTGAGATTTCTGTTAATTGCATCGTTGTGTACGGGGAATTGTCTGTCTTCATGATTCATAGTTTATCATGGTGGCAAAAAGCCGAAGTTTGAAACATAGTTCCTTTTGACAATTACATTCTTTGCTCTCTCAGTGAATTATACGTTGTTTCCTGTGGGTCTCAACAGGCCAAGACAATGTCGTAACAATAGTTTCTATTTACTTGCCTCCCTACGAGGGCAAAGTTAGACACAAGGTCTGGTTTTAATATAGGGAAAATCCAGCTCCCCAAAATGGGGCACTCTGTATAAGAACAAAAAATAAAAGGATCTCTCCTACACCAACCGAGGGCACGACAGACTAAGTGCAGCATCAGAACAGATACTACACTTTGTCCCAAGCCCAAAGTCACTGCAGCGAATAGTGGGTGATTGTTGTAGAGAAAATACTGAAACTCTCTACCTTATACAATGAACTATCCCGAGGAGCATATCAACGACAACCATGCTTGCCTCGAGGAGTGTGACTGTAGTACGAGTACACCCGGGCCGTTCCCCGTACACATTACAAGCCAATTACCTAACTTGTAACTATCTATTACATTGTTCACTTACAGTGATAAACCATTCTATATGTGTATGCTAGACATTCGAGTTGTTACTAAATATCTTCGGATAAGTCATAAAGAAGAGTTTCCTGCTATTGACGCTCTTAAGTAATATCACTGTAAAGTTCCATCTCTGGCTGATTTACCTACGCCCTCCTGCATATAGTTACAAGGGGTTTACTTTCTGAGGTTATGCAAGCGTATTTATGGTGTAGTATCTCTAATGACATTGTTGTATCGCCCAGTACAACGTAAATACCCTCGACAAGCAGCGAAGTCTCATCCATTCACAAGTCCCCAGATGCCGCAAAGCTTTCTACTCTAATAGCTTATTTCATGGAACTCTTTCCCTGTTCCCTGTTTCCTCAACTGTACCAACATGCAGAAATTTAAATGTAATGTGAAACAAATATCTCGCTGCACAACTCTCCAATTAGGATGCCGCTTATATAAATGTGTCCCTAATTCACAGTAGCCCCTTACGCCTCAGTGGTAATGTGCCTTGTTTGGAGAGAACCGAAGTAAGAAAAAAAAAGCATTAGCGATATAGTACAATCTTATCATAATCAACTCCAGTGTTAGAAACAAACCTGTGCGTCAAGCACAACCAATTGAAATAAAACAAGTTTGTTATTCAATTATAGGTGTGATTAAACTGTTATTATATTCCTGGGAAAATGGTAAAAACATAAAATAATTTAATAAGATATAGTTAACAAATCCATAATGTTTTTAATTGTATTATACATAAAATCATGAGTAAAATTAATAAAATAGAATTAAGAATTGTTAAGAATAAATTAATATTCAAATTCAAATTTAATATAATTTTACATTACGTTACATTATATAATAATCTTAATTGATGTGTATTATTTGTATTATTCTAACTACCGTTCTTCATTTTGAATAATATTCTCATAACATTTCGGCCGATGTAACCTCCGACCTTCTTCGGATGTATCTTGACGAACTCGAGAATCTTGATGTCGAACTCAGTAATGTATACAACATTTCGAACAGAACCCTTTATTTAATCCACGGGGGTAGCTTACATCGGCCGAAACGTTGTGAAAATAATGTTTACGGTGAGAACGGTAGTCCGAATAATTCTAATAATACAAATGATCAATCCTCATCTAAAAAAAAAAAATCCGAAACATTCCCGTAGTTGATATAACATTTTCTAAACAGTTATACATATTAGAATGGTTATTTGGGGGCAGTAATTTGTTTACTTACATTTAATATTATTATACATTAAGTTACATTCATATAACTACCTTAATTAAGTTTACACGTTTGAATGGAATTTATTGTTTAATATTGTATCAAATTTCGATCACTTTTCGTTTTTAATTGTAAAATTGCAAGCTGGTCTAAAAAGATGTACTCATTTGTGATAAAGTAACATTTATTATTGAAAGGAAAATTGTACAATGTTTTCATAGACCTGTCTTACAAACATGTAAGTTTTGTGCGGCATAAGTTTTTCTCCCGTCTACCACAGCTCACTGTGTTGTGCTTCGTCTTTTTTTAGTCGCGTTGTCATTCATTTCTTGGTCGTGACCCATTTCGTCGCTTCTTCAAATCTTCTTTTAACCAGATTCTTCTCACCGTCGTGTCGTTCTTGTTAGGACTCACGTTATTCGTCGTTGTGCGTATAATTTCTTCGATGAGTTAGAGTAAGAACAATTGAGAGGAGACATTGTTCGGAAATGAAGGTTTATTAAATAAATCATAAATTTACACTTAATGCATAATTAACTAAGTATGAGAGAGAAACAGAATCATAACCTATGGTAAGTATTAAATAGATAGACAGATTGACAGATAGATTGATCAATAGACAGACAAAAATCAGCGGCCATCGCTGCGGCGGCTCTCAACAGTTCTCTCAACGCATTGTTTCAGAGACCGGCATCGTCGAACTCCCAAACCAGTCTTCTTCCAAATGTCGCCGTTCTTCCTCGCTTTCGTCCCACGTGGCGTCACATAGTAGTATCTCGTTCGCATGTCTTTGTCAGTCTTGCCCCTTCTGACCACACTCGTTAAACTCCCCCCTAATGCCAGTTTATTCTAGGATACACTCTATGAACTTTCTTTGTTTCACACACGGGCAAGGTTGTTTGTAGTCGGGCTCATTCACCCATGCAACAATCTATACTAAAAACCTACTCACCCATTATTTAACAAATAGTTTATAATTAAATAATCGATAAAATGGCTGATATGCCGTATAATTAACGAAACAAACCTATAAAAACGAGTTTTATTTACAGAATGTGTACAAGACTGCGAATAGATCTCCTCTGCTTTCAGTAAGCATTAGGTATATACTGGGGTTCCTACGTTCTTTCGGTTTTCTTGAATCAATGTAGGATGGATTCGTGACTTTATAAGTGAGAGATTGATTCGACTGGTCGCTGACCAAAGCTAAAACGTTAAAAGTGTATAGTGTTTTACTCATGTAGGTATCGGAAGAAATAAAGGGTTGTCCAAAAAATGTAACCATTTGTGATAAATATCATTAAAAAGATAACGTAAAAATTGAATTTAACTTGAAAATTCTATCTAAAAAATAACATGGTCCGTAAACTGCAGAAGCACCCTTACTACTTACAGGGTGACCCCCCCCCCAAAAAAAAAAATGATAATAATGGAATCGGTAATAAAATTCACGATCCAACCATATTTCGTATAAATAAACTTCAGCTTATACATAATTTGTCCGCCAGATTTCAACCATAAATGTCCAACAGTCTTTATATTATCGCCATTCAATAATATGCGAGGACACTTTGGTGATCGCCTCATCAGTAGAAGGTGTAAGCTTGAATTGGCGTCATACTTACCGAACCTTAACACCTGTATCTCCGATTTTTATCTGTGGGACTGTCTAAAAGATATTCTCTATTAAAACAATTCCCCAAATTATTCTTGAACTGAAAGAGGGGCATTACAGCCCAAATCAAGGCAGCTCTAAGAGAGGGGTGTATTACAGTTATTGTCAATTCTGTACGCCGTATCCAAGTGTTCTTATAATTGAACGTTTATAATACAAATACTGCTGGATATTCACGAGTGAAACTTGATGGGCGAGTCAAACATAGTTTGTGTGTACAAAGGATTGTGAATTGTATTAAGGGCTTCATGGACGGTGAGCATTTTGTGAATTACACCGCACTTGGCAGTTAAATATTGACGTTGGCGTTTTTATTTCAAATGAATTCTATACGCAAAAATAAAATCTTCTTCAGTATTTTAAGGGTTTTTGTATCCAAAAAAATCTTGCTCAATCTATTATTTGGATTATTGAGACTACTGTTCTCATCTTGGATGTTATTCTCACAACGTTTCAGCAGATGTAACCTCCGACATTCTTTAGATGTATCTTGTCGAACTCGGAAATCTGTACAGAATTTCGAACGCAACTCTTTATTTAACTCACGGGGGTAGCTAGTTCTCGTTCCGTCAGCCATGACCGAATAGAAGTTTTAAATAATTCTTAATTGTATTCTTAGTATCGCCCGCACTGATGATTGAACCTTACACCTCTCACTTAGAACTGATTATTACTTAGCACCTTATCCGTTACGCCACGGGTCCGAGTTCGACAAGATACATCTGAAGAAGATCGGCCTAAACGTTGTGAAAATAACATCCAAGATGAGAACAGTAGTTCAAATAATCCAAATTATCAATCCTCATCTAAAAAGTAGCGAAACATAATATCGATTCATTATACGTTCATTATATTTAAGATATCTCGATAAATGGATTTGTAAATCTCTTAGATTATGGTTTGTCTTTGTTGTCTTGCTTACGGAGACAGACAATACGTTTATATTTTTGTATTATTCTTTGTTGTAATGATAATGAATTCTTATTCATCATTGTTCATATTATATTCATTGTATTACCTTGTCATTTGATATTAATTATTTAATCAAATTAAAACCATATCTTCATTTTAGCCGCAGGTGCCATACGTGTGCCTCTACATCTGCTTTTATCCTCACGACAGACGATATTTTCGCGTAAGCGCATCTCTTCATTTGTTACTTTTTTAGGAGCTGAAACAAACGGACACCTGTGTACTTTCATACATTAATTATTATGCAATTATACGTTCTTAGAAGATGAAGGATTTATTTAACCAAATGTTCGTCTCGTGGATGAAAGGTAAACTGATTAAGAGAGAAAAAGAGAAAAAAATAATTTGTGTAAAGTGCATCGCTTAATTATATTATCGTTTCGCTAGAGAATAATTAATAGGCGCTGCTCCATTAAAGCTTCCAGCAAGACTGAATATCTTATCCAAGAATCTCCTCAGCCTCGAACACGTCATATCCGCCTTCTTCATCGACTACAGTTTCTCACGATTCTTGACTTATATCATAATCCTATTGACCAATTTGTGATGGCCGTCTGAAACGCTTCCTGTTTTTCGACATACACACCAATTGTTGGATACTGCATACCGTCGTGGGTGTATAGCATCATACACCTGTGCATCTTTGTTGTAACCCACGTTTGGTCGATGCTCGCGTTGCTGACTGCTGTTCCTTGTTTATTGATCGAGAATCACGTGGACGCCAGTTTTGTTTTAAAAGAGCGTTATGTTTAACAGAACAAAGACAGAAATCAATTGTATGTGTACGAGTGAGAGGGAGAGATATTTAGAAGGAATTAATTAGAGGGAGATAGACCATTAACATATACAGATAGGCTGACTTTTAGCCACCTGTTCCTACTGTCGCCGCATCCTTGGCAGGATCGCCGCGTTTCTTTATCCGTTCAGGTCGGTGTCGGCAGGCGAATCGAGATAAAATCGCTCTTCTGAGCGAAAGTCATGTGATTTCTCGACTTCTGCTTTTACGCTTCCCCCTACTTTTAGGGTGCTTTCCCTCCGGGAACCCCTCGCTATCTAACACAATATATATCTCGGCTTATATGTACTAGCTAATATCTATTAGTAAATATATCCACCTTAAAATTTAATAATTGCATCATTAATATATTCTTCTTAGATATTGCTTCAGATACTGCTCATTATATTTGTTTCTTATTGTTTTCAATATTTTAATATTGTCAACAAACATATTAACATTTGAGTCGCTTCCATCATCATCAATATCAAATATCAAATATCTATTTTATGGAAGTCGCTTCGGACAAGTTATGGACCCACTTGATGTAAAGAGATAATCATAATAATTAAAAGGTATAGGAAAGTAGAATCACTTCAAAACAAACAACACCTGAAAGAAACCCAACCATCAGCTTCTATCTTTTGGACTCTAAAACAGGCTAGCCAAAAAGTAAGCCCTTCAAGAGCCCAATAGAGAAGGAAGGAGTCACAAGGCTGGATGACAAAAAACGTCTACCGCTCTATTGGTAATACAGATTTGATATATGTCTGTCTGAAGCCGAAACTATTCTATTATTTCTATTAATGTACTATAATACTATCTTTTAATGCTCAATTCAGTTTACTATACTATTTCAGACTAATGCACTATCTTTCAACGCTCAATTCAGGGGTGGTGTACGGTAGTAGCTGTTCTGTTGTCAGGACACCATCCTTCCAGACATTACCTCCTCTTTTGGAGAGGGGGTAGAATATTATCTGTTCTGTTACTATGATACCACCCCACAGGCTTTACCTTATCCGTTTTTCGGATGATTAGTGTAATATATGTTCTGCTGTCATGAGACCATCCTTTCAGACTTTATATCCTATTTTGGGGGTAGTGAAGCATCTGTTCAATGGTCATGAGACCTGTTGGATAATGGCCCTATGGGAATGGGAATGGACGTATCTGTTGGAAATCGTTGGTTTGACTTGCACGAATTAGAGCGGGTGGACCCGTGCAGTCGAATGCAGAATAAGGCCTGTTCTCATAGTCGGAGCCCACAGACGTGACAGGGTTATCGCGACGAGACCTCGGATCAAAGGTCAATGTTCACCTGCTATAGAGGCTGTGACGTCACGGGGCTTTGCGTGGGAAGCAGATGGATCCATGACGTAACTCGTTCTTCGTGAAAAGCGATTTTTAGCAGTCTGGGTTTTGGAGGCGAACCTATCAGACGTGATTTTGATGTAGTCCGCAATTTGATTAAGGGAAATATTCTCTAAGAAAATACAGGCGAAAGATCTCTTCCCCCCCTCCACGAATGATTAAGGACTTAATTGCTAAGTAATTACGAAAGCAGTAATTTGTTCTCTCTCTCTCTCTCGACGTTAGTGAATATCTCCCAGCTGATTTGATAACTAACGCCTGTAATAAAAAGAATTGAAAGTTGAAAAGATTATTGATTAGTGAGTCGGTCAGGAAGCTTTTGTTGCAGACAACGGACGGCGTGGTTCACTGCAGAAAGAGAAAAGAAAGAATTCAACCACTAGACAACATCGAGACGGCGACCCTCTACGCGGTGAGGGAGAAATTTAAAGTTATGCAAAGTATATGATTTATGTTTTAAAAATGACGGGTGATTAAATGTGAGCTGCCACGGCCCTTTCTGGGACGAGTATCCGAAACGAGAAAAGCCGCGGCTCAAGCAGAGGGGCTATGCAACAGACCATCCTGGCAGGCATTACGTCCTCTTTTGGGGGTAGTGTAGTAGCTGTTCGTCCGCCATGATACGGTCCTCGCAGGCCAGCAAAAATATGTTCCACAGTCTACCTTTAGTTGTTACTAAATTTAAAAAAATAGTGGAACAAGTAATTCTAGAACATATTCCCTTGGTGATCCTGATTTTTATGCACGCATGGTCGCTTTACGATGGATGGAGACTGAAAGATATGTAGTGTTTACAAAATAGGGTGTAAATCACATACATCAGGTTAAGACCCAGGTCTCAATGTTCAGATTGATGAAACCCTCATGAAAAACTACATCTTATACTCATCCATTCCGTATTATTCAGATGATTCTATTGCTGGCATTGGTTTCCCCGGTATCTTTTTAGTTACATTTCTTTCGTGAAAGACATCGGGTACTTACAGGAGGGGCCACGTGAAGGTTGCCAACATCCTAAGTGAAAGCGTTTCTGTGGAACGAACTGGATTCGAACCTTGCACACCCAGGTTGTCCGTCCGTGTCGTTAACCACTTAGCCACCGTCACCTCCCTATCCTATACTCTTCCTTTTGGTACACTGGTTATTACTAAAACGTTTTCTGATAGTTCTCAATTTACTGTTACTTGTTGTGTTCTTGTGGTAAGATATGCAAAATAGGCTTACGAACTCATTTTGCATAACAATAAAGTCAAACGATTAAGATGTCAGCCGAAAGAGAAAGAAGTTTATTGCTACGTGAACTCTACAAGAAAATGGCGTCACCGATAAGATGGCTAACACCGGTGAACAAACCGTTAAAAAGCAAAATAGTTGCCGAAAGGAAGAATGACATCACATACATCTTTTTGGGCTTCACCAATGTGCGAAACCATTAGAAAGATCTCCGTTGTGGTGTTTCACACGGAATTAGAAGACTTAACGCTTAAAGATGCTTTTGAGCAAAAAAAAAGAATTTGCGACCATAACAAAAATCTGATTACCGTAGAGAGGGCAGCAATACATTTTCAAGTATCAATAATGATCGTCATACAAAACTTTACGAATCATCATCATCGTCATCATCATCATCATCATCATCATCATCATCATCATCATCATCATTACCATCACCATCATCATTTTCGATTTAACGTTCGTTTTACATACTGGCATGTGTTGGACGGCCTTAAGAAATTAACTTCCAAACTAACATATATCTGACCAAGTCTTTATTATCCCTAATTTCCTCAGGTCCATATTTATCACTTCCTCGCGTGCTTTCCTTGATCTTCCTCCGAAATAGGCGGTAGGGAAGAGAAGAAACACCCCCCACTAGACTTCGAAGTCTGTTTTGTACTCTGTCAAGGCATGAAAGGTGTTCCGGGTTACACCTCTCCAGATTTGGCAACAGTACTCTATCTTAGGGCGTATTTGACTCTTATACAGGTAGAGGATTGCGTCGGGATTCGGGTACTTTCTGGAGCGGTGCAATGATCATTAGGTACAATACCTTTAGAAGAATGTATACATTTTCTTCAACAATCATAATCACCTAAAAAGATACAAGTAATACAGATAAGAGCATGCATGGAACAACAGCAGATATCCAGCTTTACGAGAATTTACGAGAGATTCCAGCTTTACGAGAAGTGGACTACTATCTATAAGAGTTTATAGGGCGCGAATATAAGAGAAACAATATTCTTATGCCCATACTTACTGGCATGAATAATTTCCATTCTTTTGAGTAAGTAATAAAACGTTATTTACTACAAACCGCATTTTGTCTGCTTTTGGGTAGCGGGGAATTTAAGAGGAGGGGATCTCCTACAAAGGATCCCATTTTCTATATAAGTATATACTAGATGTAAGGTCACCCTAATCCACATACATTACTGGGAACTAATGGATCAACCCAAATTAGAGAAACGTTGTATGAAACTAAGACAGTACGATAGATCGTTTATCAAAACATTAAGTTGTTTTGAAGGAAACTTTGAGATAAACAACGGCTTCATAATTATTCCAAAAATGTCACTGGCTCGTGCTAATATGTCGTAAAAGTTGATACAGCAAAAGTAATCAACCGCCTGAAGTCAGAAGGAACTGACAAATGAGTATAAAAGTGTTAAATATCTAGATAATTTGACAGAACTAGGCGCACCTAGCACGGACACGCACCTAGCCAGAAGAAAACAACATAACATGATTGATTGTCAAAAATAAAATAATCGTTGGTTAAAGTCGGCCACCTGACTGAAAAAAAAAACAAATATGTTGGATTGTCAAAAATAAAATAATTGTTGATTGAAACCACCTTCAAAAAGCTAAACACTCCGTCGCCGAATAAAAAGCCCTGTTGGCGTAGCTACATTGACACCGAAGTCCCAGAATAGGCGTTGGAATATGAAGAAGAATGGTTGCAAATTGTTATATAATAACAACCCGAAAATTATATCGGCACTTAATTGGTGAAAAAACACCCGTCGAATTCCTGTGCGTGCTCGTTCTTACTCACTAACCCACACTCCTTCATCGCCACCGGCAATAAAGATATATGATTATATTTTAATGTATCGGTGTGTCGTCATTAAAAAGCACATAATAAATACTACAAAAGGAGTAAAAAGCGGGAATTCAATTCAAAGAAAATAGTTACCACTTTTACTTTAAACATTCGGAGGTAGTGTAGTATCTGTTTGTTCGTCATGGTACCATCCTCGTAGGCTAGTAAAAATACACTCCCATCCGGACTCAAAAATACAAAATAGAAAATAGTTACCCCTTTTATTCTGAACTTTGCGGAATATACATTAACATTCTACCTTCAGTAGTTGCTAAATTAATTAGAATATGTTCCCCTGGTGATACTTATTGAACTGCACCAGTAGTCGCTTTGCAGAAAACTAGATGGAGACTGAAGGATATGTAATTAATACAAAATAGAGGTAAATCACATGTATTGATTTAGGGTTTAGGGTAAGAGTTAGGGTCCAGGTTTTCACGTTGATATTGATGAACCCCTCATTTCTCGCCGTGTAAAATGCAGGATAAATGTCACTGTGGAACGTATCGCGAAATGGTGGACAGCTATCTCTATGAGATTATGTGGAGGCAATCATATAAGGGAAACGATCTTTTTAATGAAATACTCAATGACATGAAATGATTTTATCTTCTTGAGTAAATAGTTTTTTTTTATTTTAACGCGCATTTTTTTTTGTTTTGCTTTAAGGTGGCGAGAATATTTTTAGTGGGGTTCTCTTCTATAAAAGATCTTATTTTTCTATTTAAGTATATTCTGGGTGTGAAGTCATCCTAATTTAATACCTTTTCTGGGACAAATGAGTAAACCTCAATTAGAGGAAGGTTACAGTCGTTAACGACACGGACTGACAACCTGGGTGTGCCAAGTTCGAATCCAGTTGGTTCTACAGAAACACTTTCACTTGGGATGTTGGCAACCTTCACGTTGTCTCTCTTGTGGGTATCTTTTAAGAAAGAATTCTAATCAGAAAGATATCGGGGAAACCAATGCCAACAATAGAATAATCTGATTCATACGAAATGAATGAAGCGCAATTAGAGAAAAATGGCTTAAAATTAAAGGAGGTCGGTGCCTTTTTCATCAAAACGTTAAGTTGCTTTGACGATACCTTTGAAATAAACAACGGCTTCAAAATGATTATCTTTGCGGTAAAGAAATGCGAAATTGTCACGGACTCGTGGGTATATGTATTGTATCTATAATATGTTGATACAATAAAGGTAATGAATCGTGTTGAGTCATAAAGAACTAACACGTGAGTATTAGAGGAATACAAAGTAGGCATCTAATTAAACAAAATTGTGGTGCGACTATCTCACATCCGCCGGTCCAGGTGGTGGATAGAGGAACGGTCTTCATATATGGAGATTAGCTGCTAATGCCCAATAAGCCGTCACGGACAAGCTGGAAAACTACTCAGAGGGTGTGTATAATTTGGATTATTCTGAATACTGTTCTCATCTTGAGCATTATTCTTACAACGTTTTGGCCGATGTAACCTCTGACCTTCTTCATGTTATCTTGTCGAATTCGAGAATCTTTCTGTCGAACTCGGGAAACTGCACGGAATTTTGAACGGATAAAGTACTAATTAAAATTCAGTTCTATGTGCAGTTTTCTGGGGGTTGAATGGTCAATCATCTGTGCGGACGATACTACGAATTGCGAGTTACTGAAGACTACTACCCGGTCATGGCTGGCAAAACGAGAGCATGCTACCCCCGTGGATTAAATAAAGGGTTCGTTCGAAATTCTGTACAGATTCCCGAGTTCGACAGAAAGATTTTCGAGTTCGACAAGATACACCTGTTTGAACTTTCACTTCTTATGTGATCTAATAAACATGAAGATGAGCTGTTCGTACTTGAGAATGAGTAACCAGAACTGCACTGTTAGTTTCTCTTTGCTACAGAGACCCAGTCGTCGAAAGTCATTTCACTTCT
Organism: Sepiola atlantica; assembly: GCA_963556195.1. Taxonomy (NCBI): domain Eukaryota; kingdom Metazoa; phylum Mollusca; class Cephalopoda; order Sepiida; family Sepiolidae; genus Sepiola; species Sepiola atlantica. The sequence continues at coordinate 82,914,264 of OY744528.1, forward strand.
GCCGTCCTCATAGACTCGTTTGGGTAGACTATCGAGCACCACAACAGTAATATGGTGAGCAAGTAAGATGTCGCTACAGCTACTGTCAAGACAATGCCAGCCTCTGCAAGGTTTCACGCCATCCAACCCCTCGTAGGAAATCTCCCTTAATCGCCCACAAAGCTATTTAGATGTTGAGCCCTCTCAACATCACCAGAAACGTATCTTCTCCAAAGATTTCAGGAAAAATCCATTGCATTTTCTTGCAATATCAAAGAGTGGCTAGTCTACTACCATGATTGGGATTTTCTGTTGGTTGAAGAACTCGGTTATTTTCTTGACCAAGTCCATTCTATGTCGAATCATTTTTGGTGTAGCTGTATTATCACGGAATAGTTGTAGCATGGCTTCAATACATTTTTCTGTTGATCCCACAGCATCCGATTGAGAAGCATGATATGCCGACCACATAATTGGAGGAACAGTTTCACTTTCAAACTCCATTTGCATATTTTCCTGCGCCATTTGAATCCAGGCTTTTTCATGGTGTTCATCCTTGTCAAATGACGACATGGAGTGTGACTGCGGTCTTTCACAGGAGGTTGGGTGACAAGATTCCGGCTCATACGTTGAACAAATGTGTACAGAGGTGGCATCATTGGTCCCTTAATGCTTGATGCTCGTCGATGGAAGTTATTGGTGCAGTCCTAAGTTTTCTACTGACAGTAACTGAAACATAGAGATACCTGTTCCATGAAATGAGGATGTGGCTGTTCTGTATGTAGGATGGTGATTTGATTTTCAAGGGCTGCAACCGTAAAAATATGCTGACGAAGATTGATAAGACAAACTATATCAGCGTTTGGCGTGAGCTCTTTCAGCAGTAGCTTGTGCCTAGTCAACTTCAATAGTAAGCATTCTCTTACATGACACGTTAAGGCAATACTGATGTAGCAATTGTACAAGTTTCTTGCTTCTTGTTTGTGAATGCAGTTTCAAGGTCAAAAACACTGCAAAAAAGGGGATCACATCTCCGGTTTGCAGGAAAAGAAGTGATCTTCAACATGGTTGGTTGATTCATTGAAAGAACTGCCCAGTAATCAGCTGACACAAGAAATATTTTAGCGTTCTTGGAGCAACAGATTCTTCACAAACTTCAGGAAACGACCCCTTGGAATTGAAAGCAGTATCATGATCCAAAATTGATGCTGTTAACAATAAGGTACCTAATTCTTCCTCTGGTGTCGTGCTCGCGCTGGACATTATTTTTTAGGCGTTGCTGAGCAAACAATGGATTACTCGATTTCGGATCCCTTTTTCTTCTGTCAGATGTGGGAATTGTTCAAGTACTCTCTCTTTAAGGCGTGTGCAGTTTACTGTCTTACGAATCTCATGCTTCCTAACCTTTCTGTCATTACGTCAGTCAAATCTTGGAGAGCAAAGATTTTACGTCCTCCAACAATTTTTTTACTGACGAATTATAGTTACTCATTTTCTACTGTGATTTCAGTGTCTTGTGTGACTTGATCTTGTTTTCTACTGATTAGCATTTCATAATGTCGATGACTGAATTTAGTGTAGCAATTTCGATGATACTTAGGTTCAATAGCTACTAAATCTCCTCATTGCAAGCCGGGCTACAATGCGATCATATCCCAATTAAACTGCCTTATCATGGATGTTTTCGGCGAGGAAACCTTTTTGGAATGAATGGTCATTTTTACTCGTTCTTTCATTAAAGAAAATACATACATTTCGATTAGTGTTTGTGATAGATCTTCTTTGTAGTTTTCGTAGAGATGGCAAGCCTTAGGAAGAACGTCTTTTTGCCCGGTCAAGTGCCGATGCCTTGTACAACTGACGACATGTTTTATGCTAGGATGCTCGATTTGCTTACATAGATGATTTATCTGGAACTTCCCAGTTTGAGTAAGGTGCAGCATCAACATCTCGGAATTTATTAACAAGGTTGCTCTACGTACACCATCTGGGTTTTCAAGAGGGCAGACAAGTTCTTCGTTTGTTTGTTTTTCTTGGCAGAAAACATACACCTCACAGTTCGTTTTATCAGCAATTACACTAGGCTGGAAAGAAAAGAAAATACATGTAAGTATATAATAACCACGCATAAGATTTTAGTGGCGGACATCTTGAATTTAACAATTTGGGGACAAATAAATACTCTGATGTAGTGAGAAATAGTTTTATGTGATTCCTTGACAATGAAAACCTAAGTGTAGACACAAAATTCATGTTTCTAGGTTGCATAGTTTCCGAGATATTGACATTATTAGATTTTGATGGCAGCCATCTTGGAAAATGGCGGGATGTATTAAGATTTCGTATTATCTTTGTCCACTCGCACCAAGATTGTTACTTAGATCCTAAGTTTCGACCTGGTACCAAAGACTAAACTTTTGCAAAAACTTGAAGTGAAAATGAAAATTTGTTCATTGTGGGAACCCCACTAATATATGCTGACAACATTTTAGACGGCATATCTATATATTTACCGTCATTTTTTGATGGCATGGTTACACTTGAATATAAATACAGATGAATAAGTAATCCTAAGCTCTTTCTAATCCGTTTATGAAAGACAGTAAAACAACGCACACACTGTTACCACCATGTTGCAGAATATTCTATGAGCGGAAGGTGAAGAATCCAATTCTGAAGTTTCTTAGATCCGCTGTACAACCGGCCTCCCTTACAATTCAAATGACACAAATTTCCAGTTTACAAAACCGACGCAGTTCTTCCTCGAGGTCATTCTTTGTGAAATCCGAAATCTCGATGGAAATCTTCGGTCAGTAATTACACAAAGCGAATGGCATTTTTTTACCATCTTCTTCAAACCTTGGTTCTATTTCCGCGGCAGCGTAAAATGTGAAATCTGCACAGCGACTAAATAGTATTCATCGCTCCTATATCTGCCTTTGGGGATAATGGCTCAATGGAATATCTCATACATGTCCATACTTACGAGCCACCTTTCTAATTGACAACAAATATAAATAAAAGGCGAACTAGACCTCGTAGAAATTCTACGGTTGCTTACCTACTGACTCGTTTTTCTTTTTACTGTAAAAATATAACGAGATTACTCCGGAAAACAGCAGGATACTAAATAAGAATTATAATCTAGTTGGTAACGAGACAAAAAGAAATAATGCCTGGTATGATAATATCATGAAAACAGGACTAAAAGTAGCGATAATGCCTGAGAAGATGGTATAATGACGAAAGAACATATACTACACTACTCTTCAACGGAAGGGGTAATGTCTAGGAGGATAATCTCACGACAACAGAACTATAATCTAGTTGATAACGTGATGTAGGTCAGGGGCGTTGGTAGACGTCGCGTTTGGAATGCGATTGTGATTGTTTTAATAATTTCAAGTTTGAGGTTAAAATTGAAATTATAAACATGTTATTGTTTTTATTTTTAAGCATGACGATTTGATGCATGGTGATTTACAGAATGTATGAAAACCAATTGTCAGAATCACGTCTTCGATTGACAGAGAATTGGTAGAAACATCAGAGAAAGACTTACGGTTGAAGTGAACGGACGTTTTGCTCCCTCCAGCTCTTGTTTCGATTCTTCATTTTTACTGTAATACCTTTCGCATTTTAAGGAACAGTAAAAGAGAGGGGATAACGTTACAAAAATACTTGTCAGATAAATATTTTGAATTAAAAAAATGAACGTTTTAACCTTTTAATTAGTGTATTTATTATAACAATTTTAATCTTTTTTTAATTAATAGTCTCGTTCTTACAGTAAAAATAACTGTCAGCTAAATATTCTTTAAATAAATTAAACGAATGTCACTTTTAAATCGACAATGACAGAAAAATTCGATTTATGATGTCTTATTTTATTTGGGAAAAATTAATTTTAAGATGAGTTTAATGTAAATGTTTGGAAACAGCGACATCAGATAATAAACATTTTTTTCACGTTTCATCATCAGTAATCGGGCCATCTCATTTTTAAATGGGTGTGGAAAATGATAACGTACGTACAAACAAACAAACAAACGTACAAACGTAGTATTGTACAGATATATCTATTACTCACGGAGATTTGGTATCTGTCTTTCGGAATCTGAAACTATACTATTACTTCTATTAATTGTTATATTATACTATCTTTCAATACTTAATTCTGAAGAGGGTAGTGTAGTCGCTGTTCTATTTAAATGAGACCATCCTCCCAGGGACTACCTCCTCTTTGGGGTTTAATGTAGTACATGTTCTATTGTCATGAAACGATCCTACCAGGTATTACTTTCTACTTTGTGTGGGTGTACTGTAGTATATGTTCGTCCGTGATGAGATTATCCTCCCAAAAATTATCTCCTCTTTTGAGGTGGCCCGATTAGTGCAGTATCTGTTCTTTTGTCAGGAGACGATTCTACCAGGCATTACCTCCTACTTTGATAGGGGTACTGTAATATATGTTCGTTCGTCATGATGCTATCTTCCTAGGCATTAATTCCTCTTTGGAGGTAATGTAGTATATGTTCCGTCGCCATGATACTATATTCCCAGGCTAGCACAAATAACTCTACATTCCATCAATTTGCACTAAGAATGCACTCAATTGTTCAACCAATAAACTCCATAAAACTCGTAATTTCCACATTAAAACATCAGTGTTTGCAAAGTTTGAGACGTTTGCCAATAGCGGTGGAATATCTGTTAGTTTTATTGGCGTAAATTGTGAAATTCAAAGAGACAACCGTTTTTTCTTTTTTTGTTAAGCAATCATAGGTCAATTATAAGCATTTTTTCTACGGTTGGGCAGAAGTTCGTCACACGTTGTTATTAAGAAAATACTTTTTATGCGTTGAATAATTGTCTCTTTTTTAAAAATTATTTTCACTTTTTTCTATTAAAAAAATAATGGCGTCATTAATTTCCCCAAGCGTCCTTTATTATCAAATTTACCGGGTTTCGCATACGTTTACGCTTTCCAGCTCTCCTGAGACCTAGCCCAGTCTAATATTAATAAGCCAGTAAAGACAATGGGGATATCGCCGTAGAATACAGCATATGGATTTAAATAAGTGGCGCGAATATAAGCATCTGTAAATAACTAAAATAAAAATAAAAACACTGTTATTGGAATTTATTAAAACCTCATAGATTGGTCAATGTGGTTGTCTTCCCTTGTTTCTTTAAGGGTCGCATGTATTGTCTAAAAGGTACACCCAATCACTGCTCCCTTAGTGGTCATGTGATCCAATCGATAACTCAAAGACTTATGACTCGCGCCTCTTTTTCCATTTTTACTACTACGGTTGATGTCGGTTAATGGTTGACACAAGCCCCACGAGGCTATCACAAACAACGCCGATCCTCACCTGGCGGAAAGGGTGGGCAACTTTTGGGGTCGAAGCGTGCGCACCTGTTAGCAGAACACTCTTCTTCACCTGAGATAAGTTCACGCGAATGCACGTGCTCGCAACCCTCAATATGTATCTACTGTTTGTATATAATTATCAGGGCCGGCGGGACAGTTATAAAAGTGGGGGGGGGCTTCTCCTAAAAAGTTGAGGGCGATTAAACACATGCATATCAACTTAACTATTGATGACCGTAAAGTGGGGGGGCCAAGTCAAAAAGTGAGGGGGCTGGAGCCCCCCCCCCCTGGCATCCCCCCCACCCGGTGCCGCCGTCCATGATTATATAATTATATACTTTTACTGTGTGTATATAATTATTTATTACTTGTCTAAGTGACATTGTTCAGTTAGTATACATGGTTACTGTACCTTTTCTTCAAATGCTGTCGCTCCAAATTCAACTTTCAGCGTTTATCTTCAAGTATAATTCCTATTCTCTCTCAGGCGAGAATTGAACTTTCTTTATGGGATAAAAAATACCCAAACAGTGAGTGTCGATAAGAAGCCATCGTAAAAGGGGTCGAAGTACAAAAACGAAAAAGTGGGATAGATAGGTATTTTAGAAAAGCGTAAATATCATCTCTTTTTCTATTTTACTTCGAGTAATGCATATTGGTAATATTTTATCTATTTTCTGTTCAGAAACTTATATATTACTAAAATATTCGTTCCTAGGAACCTTGTTTAGTTAGTTGGATAATGACAATTGATAATAATGCAAATCTGAAATATTTGAACTTCAAATGAGAGGTTGTGTCCATATTGTGTCCCCTGAAAAACTTTAGAATACTCCAAAGAAACTTAAATCTGAGGAATATTTATTAATTGATGTTTAATACCTATAGTTAAAATATCACAAAAATTCGGGGTGTCTGAATTTTCACAAAGGGCTTTTACACACTTTTAACACCCTTTGCGCATAACTAAATTAAACTAATCATAGCCCACATTATGACCCCTTAAGCTTAGCAGTAGTGTTCCAAAATGCATAATGATCGATGAATTAGGTTAGGAGTGAATCCAGTAATCACAAATATATAAACATATACACATGCCTAACTTTACATAAATAGAGATGACTACATTACGTTATTGAAAGCAGCTGATGTGATTCTCTCTTGTTTTTACTACCGAATCATCGTTTATCAAGGCCCAAAGGTCACTCGAGGATAAAGGTTAATGAGTGTCAAGTGGACGGTGAGACAACATCGTGAGGAACAATGGTTGCAACTGGTCAGAATTTGATTATTTATAAGGGCGGATCAACAAAAATTTGTTAACATTGGACTTGAAACGACGATGTTGTAGTCAGCTGGGAAGCAGCCCCATGGTATTGTATTCCACAGGCAGTTTGTTTCTTTGAAGGAAACTTTGAAGGAAACTTTGCTAATGGGCGTTCCGTTTAGCACACAGATGGAGAAAGGAAAATTATTTAATTGACAAGGAGGGCATAGATTGGAGTTCAGTCGAGCACCTAACATAACAATAACGATAGAGTAGAGAAAAGACTAACAACCTCTCTTCTGTGAGAGAGAAGCTGTAGAGAAGAAAAGAGGTCATCACCTATAGATTTCGAAGGTTGTTTTGTACTCTGTCAAGGCAGGAAAGAGTGCTCTGATCGGCACCTACCCAGTTGTGGCAACAATACTCCGTCTTACGACATATTTGGTAGAGAACTGCGTCAGAACTGAGATACCTTCTTGCGAGAAGGTATCTCAGTTCTGACGCAGTTCTCTACCAAATATGTCGTTGATCCAACCATTTTTCCAGCGACCTTAGCAGAGAATTTGATGTAAGTCTTCTATTTGAAGTCTGGAGTGAAGGTCAATCCTACAATCTTATCAAAGCAGGGGACTTCTTCAAGGAGAGAGCCATTCATTTCAATTGAGGCTAAGTGAAGATCCGAGCGTTGGTGGTGAAAAGAGAAAAGCTTTCTTTTAGACGTATTAAAAGCAACCAGCCACATTTTCTGCATTGCACCACATGCTCAAGATCGGAAGAGAGAGAATCTGAGAGATCTTGATCATTAATGTTCTTCGAAATGTCACTATAGATTGTTGTGTCATCTGCATAAATGTCGACGAATGAGTTTGATTTGAGAGATCATTGATGTAGATCAAGAAGAGGGTTGGGCCCAGAATCGATTATTGAAGCATACCGGCGTTGATGCCATGTGCTTTAGACTTCTGCCCATCAACGGATACTTTTATAAACCTATCAGAGAAAAGGGATTTGATGATTCAAATGGCAATTCCACATATTCAATAGCTAGCAAGCTTTTGAAGTAAACTTTATACCAAACCCTATCAAAGACCTTTAATATGTCAAAAGCTATTTTTCTAGAAACAAAGCCCCTGTAAATTGATTCACTGATTATGTGTAATACTACGCTGTTTAAAAGAAGGTGGATACAAACCGCTAGCTTATGTGTGTTTGGACGAACCAAGTTTGAGTACCTGCTCCCTTCCTAGGCATGGTGGGCACCGACCTGAGGTCTTATCACACCAAAGTCTCTCAGCTAGTGGTACAAATGAGCAATGCCCCCTTTTTTTATTTCTCTCCCACTTAGAAACTGTCTTGCTTGTTTTCGGCTCTTGCAACAACCCGGAAGACAGTTAGCAGGTCATACCTAGATAGATTTGGGAGGGTCCTACTAACCACCACATTTATCATTTTACTTTTCAGCAATCTCTGTTGTTTTTAGCAGCCCCCCCTAACCAATGAGCTTGTACATATATTTTTTGTAAATAAAATACGTCAAACCATTGAGAGATAATATTAAGTAGGTTTTTTTTCCATAGAGTGAATGTGGTATTTTGGTAACTGAAACTAGTTTAGAGAATAGACCAAGAGGACGACAGCTGATCCTTATCCCACCCCACGCAATTTCGGCTTTGTGCCACATCTTATTTTATAAAGAAAAATTGTGAATATTTTTGTAGAATTTAAAAAATAAATAAAATGATTGTTTAAATCAAATTCGGCTTATTTGAAAATTCAACTTACAGATAATCGCCACAAAAAAATGTTCCCTCTTTTAGTAATCTATAAAACCGAGTATTTGAATTCAGAAACACTGTTGCAGGGGTAGATGGCGGGATCGGTCTTACAACTTATTTAGAGACACGAGACAAATTCGGCAAAGAAGGATAACAAACGCGTGGGTTAAATTTGTAAATAAATTAACTAGTTTATTGAACTGTAAAGGTACAGATTATGAAAGAGAGTTGCGTCAGCTTCCACCGTTACAGGAAGCATTGGCGAAGAGTGTCAAGTCGAGACAAACGGTTGAAGACAAGAAGAGGTTTATTCGCCTGGATCGTTTTTTTCTAAATCACGATGGGGGGCAGAGAAAGGTCGGTAATTACTAGTTAATCATATCTTAACAGGACATTTCTAAAAGCACATGCTTCCATTTCTTAGCTTTCGAACTAACTCCGACTTCACACTCTTTCATTGGGCCATGTGACGTCACATCCGTTTCCAGCACATAGTAGGTCGAGATGACATCTGAGGACACAAGTTGACTCTCTAAATCCAATTTTCCCTTCTACGTGCTAACGTTGCACTATGCATTTAAATCATCAGATATGTATTAGCGAACGTACTCTTTACTATGTAATAACTACAATCCTTGCAACATTGGTTATCGACACCCACTGCAATACGATATAAATAACTCATATAAACTTTAAATTGACGGTGGCTGAAAGTTTTCTAAGAAGGTTGCACAAGAGAGTTTTCCAAAATTCATTGAATTCTTTAGAATTACAGAAGACAAAATATTACACGCTTTCGTATAAACGACTGCCACTGAATTCAGCGATCATGATATCAGGCCATTATGCTGTGATGTGTATAAATGAACAGATGCGAAAGTTTTTTTCCAGTTATCTGAAGTATATTAGTATCAAATCGGTCAGACTTATTTAAATCAATGATACAACATATTTTGAAATCCTATATATATAGTAATTCTCTAACACCGAAACAAAAATATGTGTGTGCTTAATTAGCATACTTATTTCTAAAACAGTTTGTAATAAATTATTATTTAGTGCTATTCATTCGTAATTTTTATTGTCGATTTTCTTATATATATACGTAATAGTTTTGCTAATATTATTATTATTATTATTATTATAATTATTATTATTATTATTATTATTATTATTATTTCTGCTCACTAGGAGTTATTACATAAGTCATCGTCAGTGATTGTTCACCGACAACAACCAGTGGTGTTCCCTGAAGTCTGAGTGACAACAAGCCTCCCCAGATTTCCAGTAATCTCCTCCTCTTTTCGATCACCACCGCAAATTACATTGAGTTATCGCAACAGCCGCTTACCATTGATTTCTCGCTGGCAACGACCATTTGTCTCCCCTGAGATTTGGGTGGCAATAAGCCTCTCCAAGGTCCCATTACTCTCCGTACTCTTCCAGTGCAGGTCTGGTTAATGCTGAGTGCTGTCCCACCTCGGTCTTCTCATCCTCCTTGACCTTCTACAACTATTTTGTGTGATGCCAGCCGATGCCGGGAGGGGCTTGTGACATTTCTTGCAGTATTATTACTATTATTATCATTTATTTTATTTTTTTTATTATTATTATTATTATTATTAATAATAATAATAATAATAATAATAACAATAACAATAACAATAACAATAACAATAATAATAATAATAATAATAATAATAATAATAATAATAATAATAATAATAATAATAATAAAAAAAATAAAATTAAAAAAATAAAAAATAAAAAAATAAAAAAAATAAAAAAAATGATAACCATTTTAAGAACTTTGTTACCTTTTCATTAATTTCCAAATGAGGTAATTGTAATAACCGCCCGTTGGCGGTTAGACTTTTGCTAGTATATATATATATATATCCGAAGGGAATGCTTATCGCGTAATTAATCATTCTAATACAAACAGTGGTTACTTTTCTAACTGTTTGCCTAAATTCCATCCAAAGACAACTTTAAGTTTAGTTTTTGTAAGAAAGCAACGTACAAAACAAAAATCCGAAACAATCGTCTGAAAATCAACCGCCATTTCTGCTTCATTCTCAAATTCCTTTATTTTTTATCAATTCACCTGAACCCTATGCAAATTTCATGCACGGTACAGGCTATTTTTTTGTCGTTTATGTCGTGGTGATTGGATCAGTCCATTACAGCTTTGCTGGGGGGGAGGAGCTTTCGGGAAATTAAGTAAACAGTATAACTAGTATTTAATTTTATCTCTCTTTATGACAACGTTTGTACAATCATCACTAATACTTTATGAATTGATAGGTATTTATAGTGAACTGCTTTAGAGATATATAACATCCCCACGACGAAAGTGAACTGCGTCTGAAAAGGACTATAAATAGTGTATATTTGTATTTATTATTTGCTTTGTTATGTTTAGTGTGAGAGCCAGAATAAGAAGATATATAGTTCATTTCCCAACTTTGTGTTTAAGTTTATTTATTTCTTTTTACTGTCGGAATACGATACAACAATAGCATTATGCGGATAGGAATTTTCAGTGGACGGGAATTTATTAAAAGATCAGTCAGTTGATCAGAATTTATTAAAGGTTCAAAGTTAGTGGACAGTAATTTATTAAAAGAAGTTCACAAACAGTAGACAGGAAATTATTAAAATAAGATCACAGTTTGTGGATGGGAATTTATTTTTAAAAAAACTAACTAGACACTTCGCCCGGCGTTGTCCGGGAGAAATATAAAAGAATGAATTAAAATTTGTAAACAGACGTTGTTACTTTAGAAAAAATAAGGAACGTTGGTAGATTTTCGCCACATTAAGAACTTACGGTGTATGTTACTCTGCCCTTGTGGGGAGTAAAATGTGAGTGAAAGTGGACCACGTGTAACGAAAGTACATTCTATTTTAAGCACGTAAGATAAATATATATTGTGTAATAATATAAAAATAATAAAAAATGAAATCAATTTTGATCTGAATTGCGCAAATTAAGGTGGTGATTGATTACCATTTTAGTCACGTAAATCTCAATTTCGTATGGAGCTAGAAATGCAAAATAAATCTGAGGTATCGGTCACTAAATACTGTTTGAAGTAAGTATGGGTGTAAAAAGCCGTAACTATGATTATTTGGTATGGGCCACGTGTATAATATCTATTATTAAAATGCCGACAGAACGCAAATAGGTCATTTATGAACCTAAAATAGAAATTGGTCCAGTTTCCTAAAGATGTCTACTATATTTGTGTGTTCGAGTTTTAATTGCGGCGTTATGTGTTGCCCTCCGCGCTAAGCGTAAACTAAGCATAAACTATGGTTTAGTTAGGCCAGAGTCGGTTATCTCACGGTGCCGGTTCAAATTATGTAGAAGCCCTGTTTATTTTGTTTTGAAGCATTCTTTTCTTGAGTCTTGTTCGATAAGTATACAATTTGGGCCAATTTATTTTTAAAAAATTCTGACTAATCTGAGAGAATGTTTTTGTTAGTTATTGTGCAATACCCTTCATCTATTCTGTCCATCTAGACGGATGCAATTTTGATTTCTGTCTAAATCCAGTGACCGTATTTATTGAGCTGGATTTTCCCCACATAAGTAACCGACCTAGTGTCTAACTCTGCCCTCTTGCGAAATAAAGTAAATAGGGGCAGTAGAGATATATAGGATTGACATTCTAATATTTTATCATCGGCGTAAACAGAAAAACAGAAACTAAGCAGAAATTCACTTCAACAATAAAAGCTCAAACTGGGGCCATAATAACCAGCTCCCAGCTCACAGTCTAACAAAAAGGCATAAAAAAAGCTAAACATAGCTGTTATGTGACCTGTCGACAACTACGTCGGCCAAACCACTGGTGAAACAATATAAAAGCAAACCGTGTGACAAATTCTGTCTCCTTTTTTTCTCTTCTCTCTTTCTCCTCGTTCCAGTAAGCAGCTAACAGCGACGTTTTGTTCCAACTACCTCTTCCCCACCAGCCTTCGTACACACAGCGGCTATTTTCAACTCACACACATACATGCGTACAATCACACACTGCTGATAAAGACACACACACATCCGAACGCCTACATGACTTATCAACTCACGTGTACGCACACACATTCGTACAACCACGAACAAACGGCGACACGCACATTCACACACTTCGACGTACCAACGCCAAGCCTCACACATGGCTATACTACACACAGACATATACATTCATAAATCACAGGCATAAACATTTATCGCTTCTCTAACTGGACACTTGAAATGAACACTTAATGCTGTGTATTTTGTACATTAATAAATATTTTGTGTTACTTTTCAACTACGTTGTATTCTTTCTACAACTTATGCATGCCTTATCTTTCATCCAACTTTCATACATGTTTTTCCATGTTTTATCCGTTTTTACTCTTTTAGACATCTCTTTAACTATTCTAATGTAAGTATGGATCTTAGCATATTCTCTGAGACACAATATCTTAACAAGCTATGGTCCGCGCTGCTACATAAAGGGGACCACGTCCCCACATATATGAAAATGTCTTTAAGAACAAACTGCACAACAAAAATCTCATGTGTTTTTTTTTTACACTTTGTTACCCTCGTCGTTCGTACACCGTGTTAAGGAAGGATCATTATACCTGCCTCAAGAACATCGTATCTTGCTTTGCGGCAAGAGAATTAATAATCAATTTTTATTTGGTTATTTCTCGACAATCAAATTATATAAATAAAAATAACAGCAAAAATACGAATATTACTTTATGGGGATTTTCTCTTAGAAAAGGTAAAATATAATTTACTAAGAAGTGTATTTACTAAGGTTGGAAGTGATTTTGTTATGCGGAGCAGCATGATGTGTTTGTTTTAATGTAATCCGGTATTCCGTAACGTAATAGTGCTATGTGCTAGGAATAGCGGAATAATAATCCCGTAATATGTACTCGGCTGTGTGTCTGTTTAATAGTTCCGAATTAAATGAAAGTATGGCGGTGTTATTAGTGGTGGGTACAGTAGATAATTTTCAGTGGGTAAGTATAGTTGCCACTTCCTCTATGTATGTTGTAAGTGAGAGAGTGAATTATATAGGAACAAATATAATAATTTATATATGTTGATAAAATTGTGCGAAAATTTCTGCAAACACGCTTGAGTGAATAAAAGTATTGCAATATGTATTTTAGTAGTATATAATGAATGTGGTAATTTACTTTCTCTCGCCAAAGGTACAGGAGAAAAAGAGTCCACTTTATATAGTAGATTAGATCGCAATCAGTAGAAAGATTATTGAGTAAAAAGCACAGTGAATGGACACAAATTTATAAGAGTACGATCAGTTAGCGGACAGGAATTTATTAAAAGGTCACATTTACCGCAAGAGAAATTATTAAAAGAAGATCACATTCGGCGGACAAGAATCTACAAAAATGAAGACCTTATTCTGGAGACATCATTTTGTTAAAAGATTGCTGCCAAAGAGAGTGTTTTGTCTCTCCCAGACAAATAGTTCTCAAAAATTGCATGCAACATTGTTCAATCGCATATTTCAATGTTTCATCACATTAAACGTATTTTAATCTCTAATATCTAGACAATAATTACAAATAAAACCCACATTATTGTTGTGCTTAAAAAAAAATTCTAAATTTTTATTCAAATGCCAACAGTGTTCTAAAGTGTGAATTTTCATTACCTCATCACACGCTGTCACGTGAAACACACATATATCGACATTCAAACTTCAAACGTTTCAACCATTGATTTCATTAAAATGGACAGGCTGTCTCTGACAAGAAGGATTACAATGAGAAAGGAAAAAGTGTGTGTGCTTTTGAGAAGGGCGTTTTCACGTCGAAAGTCTCAAGTCTTTAAAATAAATAATTATTTATTTAAAAAAATAAGACCCACATTGTTGTTTGGCTTTCAAACAAAAAATTCTAAATTGTTATTCAAATGGCAACAATTTTTCAAAGTGTGAATTTGTCATTATTATTAAATATTTGTAATTAATTTGAATTATTTTTCAAAATCAATCTTAGAAACATCAGTAAACCGTGCTTGATTAACAAAGAAATAATATTGTGCGTTCAAAATCTACAAGGACATTAAATATCATTATGTCACGTAGAATTAACCAGACTCAATTTGGAAACAGACTCAATTAAACCAACATTGGCATCAACGTATGTGAATCGTACACTGTTAAGGCTCTATAGTTTCGACCAGCTGAATAGATAATTTTTAGATGCGTCCATCGGTCATGCTTCGGTTGGGGATAAAATGTGCATCGCTAAACGCGCAAATTGAATGGACGCATCTTATTTTACATGCGTCCAGGCATCTCTATAAGAGGCTTTGTCCGTCTGTTGGTTTGCCAGGCTTAAGTTTGCAGTCGCAGTTTAGTTTGAATTGTAAATGGAGCTTTTATTGGACTCCTACGCTTAAGTTTCAGGTATACACACACATGAAAGAAGTAAATAGACACCCTTATTATAATTAATAATAAAGACTGCTGCAAGAGGATTCTGCTGGGACTAGACAATAGAATATAGATTGTTTTCTCTCGCTAATGAAGTGGGCAACTATTCAGTTAACAGTTTAAAGTGGAATCCCGCGGTTTGAGACGATTTGCCGCTGATTAAGTATATATTCATCTCCTCTCAAACTGTGAAAATGTTAATGCTTCTTAAATAGTGATATATGATAGGTAGATTTATATCTAAATGAATACAGGCGAAATACTTTTTCATCTATCCTAACTATATTGACATCAAAACAAGTTGTGCTTATTTAATTCTATGATACAAATGGACTTTTCAAATACCGTATATATAGGAAACTGCAAATATCTATAAACATATTTAGGTCTTCTTAATTTGCATATTTATTATATAAACAGCTCTAATGAATTAATATTCTGTAATATGCAGTTGTAATTTTGCATTGCCATATGTTCTTATATATACACAATATTTTTGCTTATAGTAAAAGGTCTGCGGTCGCTGGGAACAGATATTGAGAACAGATACTACACTTTGATCTTAGCCAAAAGGCCAAGTAGCCATAAAAATAATGTTTTTTTTATGGCTAGGCATTTTTAAATAAATGAAAAAAATATATCTTATTGAATTATTTTTTAATGGGAGTGGCTAGTGTAGAATTGGTTCTGTTGCCATAATTCCCTCATTCTTTTTAAGGGGGTTGGGTAATGCTCCCAGGTATTATATCTTCCTTTGGGGGAGGGGATAATGTAAAATCTGTTCTGGTGTGATGGGACCATCTTTTCAGAGACTACCTTTTTGTGGTGGTGGAGTATCTGTTCCGTTGTCATGATACCATAGTCACAGGCATTACCTTCTTCTTTTAGAGTGGTGATCCTCCCAGGTATTACCTTCTATTTTTAGGGACAGTATGGTATATGTTCGTTCTTCATGATACCGACCTTCTATGATTATCTTTTTCGTTTGAGAGGGGTAGTGTACTATCTGTTCTGTTGTCATGATATCATCCTCCCAGGCATTAACTGTTCCTTTTGTCGGAAGGAGTAGGGCGTTCGTCATAATACTATGCTCTCAGTCATTACCTCCTTCTTTGAGGGTCAGTGTAGAATATGTTCCTTCAGCATGATTTCATTCTCCCAAGCTGGAAAATGCGACCGGAGGGTCACGCATTCGTTTGAGTACCATATTAGTCTTTAAATCACACATGCTTGAAACAGCATTTTTGTTAGTCTGTAATACTCAAGTTTGACATAGCATTTTCGTTGGTCTGTAATATTTAAGTTTGACATAGCATTTTCGTTAGTCTGTAATACTTAAGTTTGACATTGCATTTTCGTTAGTCTGTAATACTTAAGTTTGATATAGCATTTTCGTTAGTCTGTAATACTAAAGTTTGACATAGCATTTTCGTTAGTCTGTAATACTTTAGTTTGATATAGCATTTTCGTTAGTCTGTAATACTTAAGTTTGACGTAGTATTTTCGTTGGTCTGTAATACTTAAGTTTGACATAGCATTTTCGTTGGTGTGTAATACTTAAGTTTGACATAGCATTTTCGTTAGTCTGTAATACTTAAGTTTGATATAGCATTTTCGTTAGTCTGTAATACTTAAGTTTGACATAGCATTTTCGTTAGTCTGTAATACTTAAGTTTGACATAGCATTTTCGTTAGTCTGTAATACTTAAGTTTGACATAGCATGTTCGTTAGTCTGTAATACTTTAGTTTGACATAGCATTTTCGTTGGTCTATCATGCTTAACTTTCAATTATAATTGTCGACGGGCTGTCACGCTTAAATTTGCAATAGCATTTACCTAAATCTGTAACACTTGAATTTTAAATAGAATTCCATGAAAAATGCCAGTATACTGAAATCATATGCCCGTAATAGGGTTAAGATGAAAATTCATATACACTAAATGTACAAAAGCAAGGAAATTCCCAAATGTTTACACTTTTACTGTCATTAAGGGTATGTGAGCACAACAGGGCTATGTATTTTACTAGTAGGAATTTTTCTTCAGCGCACCTCACACACTTCATCCACTCATGCATAGAGATTTATACTGTAATGATGTGATAATGAAATGGTTTGGTTAATATGTAGTCATACCCTTAATTAATGAAAATAAAAGTGTAAACATTTGGGAATTTCCTTGCTTTTGTACATTTAGTGTACATGAATTTTCATCTTAACCCTATTAAGGGCATATGATTTCATTATACTGGCATTTTTCATGGAATGTCACTACTTTTGTAAAGGCTATGCCTCAATCCAATGGTCATTTTTAAGTTTTTTTTGGAATTTTCTGGAAAACTAAGGTATATGGTAAACTGAAATTAAAATGCTATCAACTAGAACCTCTATCTCTACCAAAAATCAGCTGAATCCATCAAATAGTTGATGAGATACGGGGTGGCACATACGTACGTACGTACGTACACATAGATAACATGATTTCATGATTGAACTTTCTGGATCTCTGGGTTGCCTTGACTAATGATGCTGAAATTCTACACACTTATAGAACCTATCAAATAAAAATGTTGTGCAAAGTTTTAACTAATTTGGTTTGGTGGTTTTTGAGTTATGATTGATAAAAGAAATGAGATTTCCAGCATAGGCCATTCGTGCAGTCTATTAAGGGATAGAGCGCTCTCGCGCCTCCCTTGATTTTCTTTTGTGTGTCAGGCAAAGATTTCAAATATAATTGTCTACAGTCTATCACGCTTAAGTTTAAAATAGCATTTTCGTTAATCTGTAACATTTGAATTTTAACTATAAATTGCCGACGTGTAAATCTGAAATATCATTTCCTTGAGTCTGTAACACTTAAATTTGAAATAGAACTTGTGTTGGCTGTCATGCTTAAGTTTCAAATATAAGTTTTAAATAATAATTCCGGTTGATCTGTCACGCATAAGTATTAAATAGAATTTTCCTTATCTTATCACGCTTATTTTACTCTGCATATCGATGGAAATAAACGTTTCGTTTGCTCTGTCATATTTAAGTTTCACATAGTGTTTTTCTCGGTTTGTCGAGCTTCATTTTTAAGTGACATTTTCATTGGTCTGTCACGCTTAAGTTTCACATAGTATTTTTCACGGTTTGTCGAGCTTCAGTTTTAAGTGACATTTTCATTGGTCTGTCACGCTTAAGTTTCACATAGTATTTTTCTCGGTTTGTCGAGCTTCAGTTTTAAGTGACATTTTCATTGGTCTGTCACACTTCAGTTTCAAGTAGAAATTTTAGTGATCTGCCATTAGTTGTAATAGAATTTTGATCGTTAAACGCACAGATTGAGTGGGCGTATCTTAAGAATATACGTGTGTGTTTTCTTCTGTTGTATGACAAAATTTCCAAGGTTGCAATTCATCTATTTTCTCATTCGGCAAATCAAATCCAGGTTAAAAAAAAATGCTCATTTGTCATTGATGTCATTCAATGCTCCGTTAAAAAAGAAAACGGAAGCATTGAATAATATATTTTTTTTCTCGGTCTTATTTATTCATTCATTATTTTATTTATGTTTGCAATAATAGCGAAACATGGAGCTTTCGATCTGACATATTTCCACAGAAACAGAAAGGAAAAAAAGATAAACTAACGTAGAGTTTTAAACGGAGAAAGCATTATTTCATGCATTTATTTATGAAAAATACGTTTTTTTCGGTTACGAAAGACACTAATCTACTCGATAAAATTACATTAGCCAGATTTTCAAAGTTGGACCTAAATACGATTTAAGCTGGAAATTTAAACTTTCATTCTGACTGGAAAATGTTCAGTTGTTATTGTTTTACCATATTCTACAAGCCTGTCACGAAGACAGTTATACACAATAGTCGGTTTTAATGATGGGGAGTTCAGCTCCCCAAAAAGGGGCACTTTAGATTTGGAACATAAATAAAAGTTGCCTCAGTCTATAAGTATTTCTTTTTCACTGGCCGAGGATAGACAAGATGTAGTGCAGTATATGAACAGATACTACACTTTGCTCCTAGTGTACCCCCACTACTCCTCATCCAGTGAGGTCACCAATCTGACCGTTCTTGAGTTCGGTTGGTTACCTGGTACTGTTTGGAAGAAGTTGCTGCATTGATGAAGGCCGAAGATGTCGAAGGATCCTATCCAGCAGTCACCGCTCTCATACGTTGTGATTTAAAGATCAGAGGACAACTGTCCGGCGCTGGTCAGCAACTTTGTACAACTGCGAATCGAAGGGTCATTTTAAGCAAAATAAATAAATAATTCGACAACTCCGTCTATTGGGTTTTTCCTTAAAGGAAGAATTATTTGGTAAAGAGAAAAACCTGTTCGTTACAAGGAGAGGTAATTTTACGCTTCTAACTTCTAACTCTGTGTTTCGAACCGGCAAAATCTTAACACGTTCTGGGCAATCTTGGTTTGACAATATCAACCTTAAGTCCGAGAGGTCCGACTCTTAACGACGTAGATTCTGGTGGCGAGCAAAATGGAGTCCTCGAATCTCAACTTGCGCTCGTTTATATTGGGATCCAGATGGTTTGAGACTGGGCGTGACTCTACACATTCTCCCAATGTAATTAATTTCGTAATAAAAAAATATATTCTCATTATTTATCGCCATATTTGGTATTTCCAGTCTGCCCATTCTAATTCTGGAATAGCTGATCGTATTTTTATCCTGCCTCTTTCTTCTTCTTCTTCTTTTTCTTCTTCTTCTTCTTCATCTGTTTCTATTTCCCACTGTTACCTCAGGGTGAATTCTTCCTCCTTCAAAACTTATTCACAGAAGAAAAATTTACTTATTGATAAAACACGAGGAAATGTCATTCAGCAGATACCCCACCTCCTCCATCGCCCCACCCATCAAAAGCAATTTAATTCTTGTCCGTTGCTAAATATCTTAAATTTTTGGGCGCGGGCTATCTCAATATGTCAATGTCTACTCAACGCCAAGGATGCAAAGCAGATGTACCATGGATGTTGATGAAGGGACCACCCGACGGGTCACTCATTTTTGTTTATCGCTTTTTCATATATCAAACCTCGATGCAAAGAAAACATTTTGTTTAAATTCCTTCCACGTGTTCATAATCTAAGAAAACAAACTCCATTCTCAGTTTCATCCTTTTAATCTGACAATTTTGTGACAATTCAACATCATCTCGACAACAACATCTATTGTTTTACGACATACGAAAACCAGATGACTGGTGACGAATGTTATCATTTTATTTGGGGATTACTTATCTCCCAATATACTGAGAAAGCAAAACAGCATTTTCCTTATCCTTTTTCCTGATTTCTTTTCTTTTTATATCAATTTTCGTTTTCTTTTCTTTTGATGCAAAATAAGCTGAAATCTTTCCTATGAAACACCAGGATCCGGTTTCGAATCAACTCTTTTCCGTTCGATAATATTGTCAGACTGGTCATTGTTAATCAATTAATTGTTGTATCATGTTATTTTCTGTATACGTACTAACGTACTTAGCTGCAATCTATATACTATTAAAAACAGTGATCGCGTTGTTGGGGTTAGTCTGTGTGTATTCAAATAGAAACATGCAATTGATTGACAGAAAAGGAATAGGCAGAGTACACATTACTAAGGCAATTGTTTTTACGATTTTAATACGCGTGTTCGAATCACAAGTCTAAAGGATTTTTATACGTGTTTTATAAATCTAAAGATATTAACATAATATAATAACATAAGAAAAACTATAGATAAATAATTTTAACTAATTGGCCTTTTTGATAATCCACAGAAATAAAGGGTATTCGACATTAGTTCAAAGCGAATTATTTTGCTTAAAAACATAATTTTCGAATGTGTTTTTGCTAAAAAGAAACAATACGTAAATACGTTTATGGCAGTTACTTGTTTATGGTAGTTGCTCCAGCCAAGGCATGAAGGCATTTGATGCAAGGAGTTAAAAAGAACTAAAGATAATTATCGCAAAGACACGAGATGCATATAAACCTTAGTCTTAAAAAAACGAATGATATAGGTAGGACGAAAACAGAGTTCCACAAGCCTGCAGTCTTTGGAAGAAGGAGACTGTATTATTGTTAAAACAACCTAACAAAATAAAATCGAGTTATTTCCCTTGGATTAAAAGTAAGAGTTATCGCCCTTGGATAAAAGAAGTCGTCTGACGAACAGTGAAAAGTAAACAGAAATATCTCACAATCAAACAAGCATCTCACGTTCAGCGGTTTTTCTACATTTTATTTTATCAGTGTGTTTGTTAAATAAATCTGATAATGGTTCTACTTCGTACTTCCTTCATTTTTCTGAGTTGTAATTGAACGGAAATGTATAAACATCAATACGTAACAATTATAACGAGGTATAAAAACAGCGAATTGATGGAGACCACTAGACCAACGAGTCAAACGAACTGGAACAAAAGAAGCAGGGAATAGATCAGACAATTCTGAAGTACACCTGCCATAATAGTACTTACAGAAAAGACTGACACTAGCAACAATACGTCTGTGAAAGAGAATGTGCAGAGAAAAAGAAGAGTGAGGTATACCAAATTACAGATACGCTTTTGAACCTTAAAATGGGATATAGATTCACTAACCAAAATATGACAACAGTACTCCATACAAGGCCTCATAGCAAACACATAGTTTCATACTAGGCAAAGATGGTAATTCACATACCCTTATACCGGACCAACACCGCTCAAAAAGCGAGTATAAACTATTTTAATAGTTAATCCAATTTGGCAGTTTTCTAATATGTAGAAATTGTTAAAGTCACATTAAAAGAAAAATGAGCTATAAGAAATTACCGATAATTATTTTCGAAAGAGTTACCGTTCCTTACTTCTTTTTTTCCATTCTTATTTTTTTACTTAAGTCTTGATTCGTTCGTACTCTTAGCTTAGATAGTGAACATAACAAGAAATCCATGGTTATAGAATATAGAAATATCTACAAAAGAAATCTGAACGTAATGGATCCCGGCAAACGCCGGGTCGGGGCAGCTACTCTAGTATGATACTAAAACTTCTTCATAGTCGTGTCGTACAACTCACAAAAACTGTTTTACTTCAACTCCAAAAGCCCAGATGTGGCAACAATAACAATGCATGATATTGGCACAATTAAGGTCATGTCACCACCAAATATTTAAAAACAAAAGTATGCTTTAATCTTTTTATCATTTGAATATTTTGTAATATCTCGCTCATTATATAACAGACTTTCATTGCCATCTTTTACATAAAAAGTCTAAAGATTTTGAAAATCAGAAACAGTGTATTATTTTAGTTGATGAAGTGTACGTGAAAGCTACTCTGTAGAAGGGGGATATTTATTTGATTTTGCTGAAAATTATGAAGGATTAGATAAAAAAAAACAGTATTGGGTCTCATGGCAAAATTTTTATATGGTGAACGAAAATTTTTACTTAAAATGATTATAGTGGCGAGGTCATTACTTTAAGAAAATCTTTCATATATTACTGATCTAATCAAGCAATTAAATTATCAAATAATTGCTATTGTATATTACAACATAACCAATCGATCTGTTTTTTTTATGTAAAACTGTATATAATAATCCTTAGAGAATTGCCCCCTCCTACTAGGATGGGAATCCTCACCTTCTGTGGTCCTTCCTCCATACTTAGAGTCCAGTTAAAAACACTCAACTGCCTGGGAAATTGAGTGAGGCGAGCAAAAATTGGCATGGATAGATGGGGCTACAAAACAGAGTCAACCATCTGCGAATGTGGAGAGGAGGACCATATGATGCAACACCGCCTTGTCTGCTCTCTACTGCCCAACCTCGGTGCAGTTTGTAAAAATCTTGCAAATTACAACAAAAATGCAAAGAACTGTTTAAAAAAAAGTGGAAAACTGTCGTATGACCACATGATTCAAAGACACGCAAAGAAGAACTAAAATGAAAATGGATTTTACTTACTTTTTGATGATGTTCACCTTTGTAAAATTATTCGGAATAATCGGATTACTGAAACGTCTTCCGAATTACGATTTAATTCGAAGGCAAAAAATATATAGTAAAGTGTGAAGTTGTAAAATGTCTTTTTGAACTTGAAAAAAGTACATTTGTTAAACTGTGAAAACTAACCGATGTGGCAGATTACTTAAAACCTGCTGAGCGTCAAAAAGTCTCCTATTCTTTAAAGGTTTATTGTGATCAGTAGAGGAAATTTAATCGTATTCATTATTAAATGGGAAGGATACTGTGGTAACAGTTAATTGATTGGAAAGGTTTTAAAGTTGTAGAAAATTACAAAAATGTGTGGTGACATTAAGAAAAATTATCCACTGCAAAAAGTTATATCAGATTCAAATGATGAACACCTGGTATTTCTGTTTTATATATATATATATATATATATATATATATATATATATATATATATATATATATATATATATATATATTCGGATTTAAACCTTGAATGAGATTCATCTGTTTTATTTGGCCCTGGACGTACATCAAAAAAATGGCCTGTTTTTCCTCTTCTCAACCCCCTTTAAGTGCGTCTGGACTTACCTATATTTTGAGCACTTTCTCCAATCTGCTCCCTCGCAAAGAGTTCTTCTTCACACTCTACAATTCACCGGACTTCTTTTCAACGGAAATTTACCACCCGGACAATTTGCATATCTTTTTCACGGAACTTCTCTTTTCATTCAATACGTTTTTTAACAAAAATTATTTTAATAATTTTTAATAATAATTTTCATATTTTTCAAATATTTGAACTTTGGTATTTCTCCTCTGATGATAAGATTTCGATCTTTGAAAAGCCTTGGCTTAAGGAAAGAATAATAAACACTAGTTTTTTACTGAATACACCTTGCATTGAACAATTGAAATTTGAAATAAATCTGGACAATCGTCTCATATTTATCACTCTTTTTTCTTCTATCTCTCTCTCTCTCTCTCTCTCTCTCTCTCTCTATATATATATATATATATATATATATATATATATATATATATATATATATATATATTAGGAATTTAATGTAGTTGGATAGGGAGGTCCGTATATTTTCTTGTTATTTGGGTTATTAAATGATAATCTGTGGTTCGTGTACCTGGCCTTAAAATCAGTATATATATATATATATATATATATATATATATATATATATATATATATATATATATATATATATATATATACCCTTACTGATGCGTGTATAAAATCTTTATGCATGGGGGTTAGTCGTTTCGCTGCCGTCATCGTCATAACGATCGTCGTTGTGAGCCCAGATTGCTTTTTCGTTGGTTGATACAAAATAACGCCGACACTTGCTGGTTAGTTTACAAAAAGGTTCGTGGAAAAGGATAGAAACAGAAACTTCGCATGTGTTTGCTATAGATCTCACTACATCAGGTCACCCTTCGCCTGTCGTCCATAGTTTTAGGGGCGGCACTCAAACACGTATTTTCTCTTTCAGGTCTCGTCGGCTAAGAGAGTGAGAGGGGTCCAACCAGAAAGTCACGTGATTTCATAACTCCCGCCCGGTATCACTCTCACTTGTCCACTCCACTCCAACATGACCACTACAATGTAACATGTCTTTTTTAATTTTGAAAAAATTACAGGCAAAATGGGAGAAAAGGAAGAAAATAGAATCTATACATTAATACGATAGCGTGTGTGTTCGTGTGTCACCCTTCCGGCAAAGCTCTGCGCATGCGTGCCACACCTAGATTTTGAAAAACATTCAACTCGCCTAATTTTCGAAACATTTTCAAGTATTTCCCTTTGGCGCAACGGTTAGCGACGTAGTATTTTTGACTTCGGCCCGACTGGTTTATTGTTCGATCCCAACCAACCTCTAAGATTTGTTTTCTACATTTCGAGGGGAAGGGGAAGAGAGGTAGGGAGGGAACGACCGGTAAGACACATATTAATACAATAGCGTGTGTGATTTTGTGTGTCATGCTTACATCAAAAGCAACGACCTTCCGAATCTGTGTATGCTACTCATGCATACTTGGCCTTTTGGCTAAGATCAAAGTGTAGTGTCTTGGCCTTCGGGGCTTGATTCCGCCGGTCTATGGGTCTGTCCTGTGCAGTTCTAGGAGGTCCACCCTCCCAGGCTTCGCCTTCCCTCTTTGGGGAGGAGTAAGTTTATTGCTTAATGCCTGAGGCGCCCCTACCGGGGAATGCCGACGGGGCTGCTCAGGCAATTTTTAATGGCCAGAGTGCTCACCTTCTCGGGCGCTGGCTTTTCAAACCCCACTTTCCCGACCCGAGCTTGGGGCACATGTTACTTGTGGGAGTAAGATAAAACTGGCCTTGTGCCTAACTCCTGTAGCGGAGTAAATAAAATGCTACTCGTGCATACTTGGCCTTTTGGCTAAGATCAAAGTGTAGTATCTGTTCCGATGGATACTGCACCCTATAGACCGGTATTGTCTTGGCCTTCGGGGCTTGATTCCGCCGGTCTATGGGTCTGTCCTGTGCAGTTCTAGGAGGTCCACCCTCCCAGGCTTCGCCTCCCCTCTTTGGGAAGGAGTAAGTTTATTGCTTACTGAGGCGCCCCTACCGGGGAATGCCAACGGGGCTGCTCAGGCAATTTTAAATGGCCAGAGTGCTCACCTTCTCGGGCGCTGGCTTTTCAACCCCCACTTTCCCGATCCGAGCTTGGGTCACATCTTGCTTGTGGGAGTAAGATAGAACTGGCCTTGTGCCTAACTCCTGTAGCGGAGTAAATAAAATACTACTCATGCATACTTGGCTTTTGGGCTAAGATCAAAGTGTAGTATCTGTTCCGATGGATACTGCACTCCATAGACTGGTATTGTATTGGCCTTCGCGGCTTGATTTACGCCGGTCTATGAGTCGGTCCTGTGCAGTTTTAGGAGGTCCACCCTCCCAGGCTTCGCCTCCCCTCTTTGGGGAGGAGTAAGTTTATTGCTTACTGCCTTGGGCGCCCTACCGGAGAATGTCAACGGGGCTGCCCAGGCAATTTTTAATGGCCAGAGTGCTCACCTTCTCGAGCGCTGGCTTTTCAAACCCCACTTTCTCGACCCTACCTTGGGTCACATCTTACTTGTGGGAGTAAGATTAAACTGGCCTTGTGCCTCACTCCTGGAGAGGAGTAAATAAATATTCATGAATTGGAGCCAAATTTAATTTAATCGAAAACATTTACAAAGTGAGGTTTAGTCGTCGAAATATTACCTTCACTAGAAATATTGTATATAAAGAAGTTTTGTAAATTGTTTCATGTATTGTTCATTTTTTTAAATACAAGTCCAAATGTTATCATATTTTATTCAAACATATATAGGTTAAGAACAAGATAATTAGTATTAAAAACATCATTTCGTGTAATTTACACGGGTCCCGCTAGTTAAATCATTAATTAGTTTAGTCATTGAAAATACTTGCAATGATTTAATTGATGTCTGTAAACATTTGCTTGGCTATGGGTTACATTTTGTTAGACCTAGTGAATTGCATATTCTAGAAATCTTCGTCACATGCTTGAAAACAAAATTTTGCCACTTATCACAGTCTTGGGCCAATCTTTCATCTGCCAGGAGCGGCATGCTATACCAGTCTCAAGTGGTCGTCTTCTTGACCTTTCTTGGATGAAATCTTTTTGATATGATTTCCTTGCAAAGCTGCAGTCTGTTAATATTAAGCCTCTTTCTGATATCTGCATTTATTAGTCTATCTCGCAAATTTACTCTGGTAAATTTACCATAGATTATTTAGAAAATGAATTTTTAAAAATAAGACGAAGTTGTAGTGGTTCACATTTTATAAAGTATTACTCTTTAAATTAGATGCTGATGTCAAAGACTAAAACTTTGATCCATAGTTGCTTAAAATGTGAATATTCTGAATGATGTGGCTTTACAAACATGTGACAATAAAGAGGAACACTCACCGTCAGGAAAATAGATGAGGTGCTTCGCATGTCGTGTCTGTAGATTAAAAAAGGGCTTCTCTTCATAGGTGCAGTTGTATATGGTGGTCTCTGATTTATGTGGATATCAGCTGATATAAATGAAGAGGACAGCTGGGAAGGAAGGGGGAAGCGATTTCGATCGGAGAGAGAAAGGATGAGAGAAAGTGGGTTGCACGAAATTCGGCTGGAAATTGAATTACAGTCCAAACTTTTAGAGAGAAAGGCAGAGAGAAAGTGGGTTGCACGAAATTCGGCTGGAAATTGAATTACAGTAAAAACTTTTAGAGAGAAAGGCAGAGAGAAAGTGGGTTGCACAAAATTTGGTTGGAAATTGAATGACAGTCAAAACCTTTTGAGAGAAAGGCAGAGAGGAAGTAGGTTGCACGAAATTCGGTTAGAAATTGAATTACAGTCAAAACTTTTTTATTCTTTCATTTTTCTGGCACAGTTAGTTAACAAGCTATTTCGGCTTAAAATGGACAGCTGTTTTGACTTAAACATAATTCCTGAGTTTGATGGGACTGAAACAGTCGTTGAATGGATTGAGAAGGTGGAATTAGTGTGTGAAGCGGCTTGAAAATGTCATCCCACTTGGGCTAACTGGGGGAGCATTCGCAGTTTACCAGCAACTATCTCAAGAAGAAAAATCCTATGCAGCACGAATTAAGGGAGCTCTATTCACTGCCTTTGCGAATGACAGATTCACAGCGTATGAGAAGTTCGAGGCACGTGTATTGCGTCCGGGTGAGACTGTAGACGTATATTTGGCAGATCTGCGGAAACTGTCAGTGCTATTTGGAAGAATACCAGATAATGTGCTGGTGTGTGTGTTTGTACGGGTGCTTCCCAACCCTGTGAAACGGCTGTTGCGGTCCTCCTCTAGGGTGGACGATATGATTTTAGAAGAGCTGTTGGCTCGAGCTCGAGCATTGATGAAAGACAATGCTGAAGTGGGGGAACCAGTTGTGGCTGCGACACAACCTACCCGAATCACTCAACAACCTGTGGGCATGGGGCAATCTGATTATACATGTTACAAATGCAACGGCCCTAATCATTTTGCGAGAGACTGCATGCAAAGGAGGCAGACTACCCGACAACGATGTTATCGGTGCAACAAGACTGGTCTTGCTACTTTACAAAACCTTGAAACTAAGAGTTCTAGAGATATTAAAATGTGTCTTTTGTGTATAACAGGTTATTTTAGTGTAGCATAGCTGTGGTGTTCGTCAATCCCTACGGTGCGTTCACTTCATCGGCAGAATCAGCTGGTCGAATTTCTGTAGTCGCAGTGGTGAGGTGGCAGCAGAAGTCTCATTCATTATCTCTCTCCTGATAACTGCAATTATGGACAACATAAGAGAAAGAAAAAATTCCAACACTGTTAATCAGTGGATCGTGTTCTTTGATGTTTTATTCCTTCATTCTCACACAGCAATGTAAGGTTACATATAAGCTTTTCAGTTCCCCCGGGAGGGAATAAACAAAACCGGAGCTTCGAAAATTGCGACTCAACACAACTAGCTTATCACGTGTCATTTCGGACTTCCGCCCATATTTCAATTTCCTGTAGCACGTATCTCTCATTACACTCTTACTTATAATGATTTTTTTTTTAATTCATGTGGAAATTTGCTAAAGAGAATGTATAGGGGAATACAGGTAATACTATTGATGTTCGGCACGCTTCTCTCTGTATTGTATATTATATACACGTCTCCCTATACTGTAATGTTAACGGACAACATTGATCCTCATCCACACTTCTAATTCTCTCACAGTTTTCTTCAAGCTCCATACCCAGGCCAACCACTTCAGCTGACGGGCTAAGCAATGTGAGAAAGCGGTATTAACACGGTAGTACTGGGCGGAGGATCTCCTCCACAATGGTCACCGATCAGGGCAAAGAGTTCCACGACGAACTTAAACGGCTATGTATTTGAGACCATGGCGAGTCACCGAGCTAGTGGATATCGAATGATGTCAAGCCTGGAGAGTTATGAGCTCCACCAGGCGAAAACACCCTTGTACACCACATGACAGATGAGATGAG
Source organism: Sepiola atlantica (assembly GCA_963556195.1). Taxonomy (NCBI): domain Eukaryota; kingdom Metazoa; phylum Mollusca; class Cephalopoda; order Sepiida; family Sepiolidae; genus Sepiola; species Sepiola atlantica. The sequence goes on from OY744528.1 coordinate 82,943,140, forward strand.
AAATGAGGAAATTGTCCAATCTAACCCTATTTTTACACACCCGCATCAAAATATTATTACATCACAAGAAAACATTTTCCAATAGAAGAGGAAATATTTCATAATACAAGTTTGCTTGTTGTTTGTTATTTTTGCTGTTGTTTTCAGAAATATAGACATTTTTTTAAGAAATAGATCGTCGTAATTTAGAAATTTTACCGGGGATCACTTTTCAGTATGTTTTAAGTTTTATAATGTTTGGCGTTTGTAAAATGAAGACTTTGAGAAATTATTTGGCAACAATCTTAATGATAGTTTCTCATGCGCATATTTAAATATAAAAAGAAAGCATGAAATTATATTGTCGAATATATTTTTCAAGCATTATTGTTTGTTTGGTTAACCCATGGCAAACCCAAAAACCAGCATTAATATATATATATATATATATATATATATATATATATATATATATATATATATATATATATATATATATATATGCACGCTTGAACATGAGTTGAGCACGGTTCTGAAGAAGAAAAGAGTTCTCGAAATATTAAAAATATTATATCATACGGAGTTTCCACCAGATCATCTTGATACAGGTATTACATAACATTGTAACATTGTGTAGATAGACAGATATATGTGTGTTTGTGAAAAATAAATAAATATATATATGTATGTGTGTGTGTGTGTGCGTGTGTGTGTGTGTATACATTGTATTAAGGGTGAAACTATTATATATCAGTCTGAAGTCGAAACTATACTATTACTTCTATTAATGTACTATTATACTACCTTTTAATGTCCAATTCAGTGTGGGAAGGTAGTGTAGTATATGTTCTATTGTCATGATGCCATCCTTCCAGGTGTTACCTCGTCTATTTTATGGGGCAATGTAGTATATGTTCTGTTGTCATGAAACTATACTCCCAGGCTTTACCTCCTCCTATGGGGGTAGTGTAGTATATATTATGTTGTCATACCATCATCCCAAGCATTGCTTTTTCCTTTGGGGACAGTGTAGTATCTGTTCTGTTGTCATTAAGTTATCCTACCATACATTACCTCTTCTTTTGGGGGTAGTTTAGTATATATTCTATTGTCATTATACCATCTTCCCAAACATTACCTCCTTGGGCGGGGGGATGTATGATATGCTTGTTTATCATTATACCATCCTCCCAGGCTTACAAAAATATGCGACTGGGGAAAGCATATATATGCTAGTTTATTTAATTAGTTTAGTTTTCTTGTGTATGTAAGTAGATTTTAATTATTAAAAATGTCGATAATATGTTTATTATTTCATTAGGAAATAATTAGTTTCTTAATCTTCTGTAAAACAAATTGATGGTATTTTACAATTATATTTTATGTATTCATGTACGATAGGAAATTGAATATTAATTTTTGGAATATCATCTAAAAATCTCCTTAATTCTTGGGAATGAAGTAATATTTATGTATTTAGTTATTTTATTGTAAAGGAACTTTTTTTCTTCGTTGTACATTTGATTTGATTGAAATAAGTCAATAATCATGAACCAGTTCATGCGTGATACCTGGTACGGAATTCAAAGAAGGATGTTTCTAAGGTATATTGAATTTACAAGCGGTCCCCCAGGGGAATGTATATCCGATCAGGGGAGATTACGACGTTAGTTTTTTTATTATTTTAAATGAGTGTGTCGCCGTCCCTTTCCATACACCGCTTGATATTCCAAAATGGTAACCCATCTGGTACTTATCTGATTCATATATATTAAAAGATGTTTATACAATAAATGCTGCTTGTACATCAGCATTGCTTTCACCAAAGCCTTCATCAGATGATGAATTTGGGTTCAGGGATGGTTTCGGGGTCGGGGCATCATTACCACTATCCCATAGCGCCGCAGCAGTATCTCACGATACTACCAGACTTTGTTGGATTGCCATATCCACTCTGATAGAGCCTTGTCTTGTATTTTGTGTATGTATTGGCACTTTGCTGATGGGGAAAGACCAAGATTATTCAAGAATGCTGAGGTTGAGTTGCCAATAAAACCTTCGCATCAGACTTCAATAGGTAATGCAATTGTTTTCCAGCCATTTCTGACACATTGTTTTCGTAGATCTTCACATCTTTCCAACTTGCGCTGGTGTGCCCAGTCAATATTTTCCTCAAATTGAACGATTAATTCAATAACGAAAGCTTTTTTATTTTTAAATTAACGGACCGAATGACAATATCCGAGCGCTGATTCGTTAACGTTATTTCAGTTGGAAAGACGAGCCGGCGTTTTAAGTCGAATGCAACGCGCCAGTCCGTGCAGCCATCAAAAAATAACAACCTCTGCCTATTTTTACGCAGAGACTTTAAACTATTTCCTTCTTTAACGAAATGAATCGTTAAACTGTAATCCCGAGAAGGTTTGTATCCACACGGTAAAAAATCTGGAGAATCTTTGCTGTGTGTATATAATAGTGCTCAATAATAAATAGGGCTATTTACTTGTAATAAAAAGTTTTATTTATACAAACATAATTTCCACAAAATGAAAACATAAAGAACGGATATTTTGGCCTGGTGATTTCGAGCTTATTAAAACCGTGATTGAAACATGTTTTAAATATGTTGCAAAATTATTTTTGTACGCATAAAACTTTTTACCCCAAGTATATATATATATATATATATATATATATATATATATATACTATTATTATTATTATTAGTAGTAGTAGTAGTAGTAGTAGTAGTAGTAGTAGTAGTAGTAGTAGTAGTAGTGTCTCTGTATACTCGTTAAACTTTGGTTAAGATCATGCTGTTAACAATATGTTAGTAACAGACATTACATAGAGGATAACTTTCGTTTGCGGTTGTCTGACCGCAACCCGTTTTTACAACATTTATGCAGTTGTTTTGCAGAGAGATGTCGCCGTCTTCTCAAACACAGCTCCTAGCATTCCAGGAGGGTCACCCATGTGGTACTGACCAGGTTCAACGTCGCTTAACTTCTGTGATCTAATCAGAACCAATGTGTCAACGTGATTGTGCCACATGCTCCTATTTATCTACGTCCCACAAAGTAGAATGTGACACAAGGTCGGAAAGTGGGAATTTGCACTCTAGAGGAAGAGTACGGAGTTTCTTAAAAATATTGCCTGGGCAGGGCACCTCAGACAGTAAACAATAAACTTACTCCTCCTCAAAGAGGGGAGGCAAAGCCTGGGAAGGGGTTAACCTCCCAGAACTGCACAGGACAAACCCATTGACCGGCGTAAATCAAGACCTGAAGGCCAAGACAATACCAGTATGGGGTGCAGTATCCATCGGAACAGATACTACACTTTGATCTTGGCCAAAAGGCTAAGAAAGCAACCGAATTAACTAATTACTAGATATCTCTTTCGATTTCCATACTAAAATTGTCCTCACTAAAATGTTCCTCATTAATTATTATTTTGTAGTAACTAGTTTATTGCTATTACTATTGTTAGTTACTAGTAGAACCTCATGGATATTCCACGGTGTTTTCTACATTAATCTGTATAATTTACTGTCAATAATTATATTCTTTTTGAAACAATACATGTCGGTCAGGATCAATACTATTTTTTAAATTACGCTTTCTTCTTCCCAACAAACAATTGTCATTATTAGCTTAATATTAATATTCTTTATTCAAATAAATAAAACTATCTATATTTAATTATTAAAAAATGTAAGAATGTAATTCTTATTAAAACCATAAATACTCTCTGTCTTCTTACCGTAAAAGTAATTGCCCGTTAAATTTTTTTTTTTCAAATCAATAAAACGAATGTCACTACTTAAAATGTATTTAAGATTATACTGTTTTAGTTGGCCGGACGACATTTGATTTTGGAACAATTTATTTAAAAATGGGTAAAGTCGGTTTTTTTTACCTTAGAGACATCAGATTAATTACCAATCAACATCTTTGCTCATCATACGATTTCATTTTTTTAATGTGTATGAAGATGATGATAGCGTAGTACGAACACAAAATGTCTTAGCGTATTATTACATAGATTTTGTTCTTCACATGTCCCCCTTAGTCATGGACACTGGTCGCATGGTTGCTAGGCCTTGTTAAATATAGCCTTGATTGTGTCTCATTAACTCTGTTTTCACTTTATACTTTTCACACAAAGTTTCATTCTTCACTTTGTTTATAGTTCTCATAAAATTTATGGCGACCGTCACTCGGAATTAACGCATCTATTTAAAACGCTAGTGTCGGGTTCCCCACAATGATTGCATCATTCATCGTTAGAGATTTTCAGTCATATTTTACATTTAAAGATGGATCTACAGAGTATTTTCAAAACGATTGATGTTGTATTAATCTTGACAGAAATTAACAGAAAATGAAAAGGTATGTATATTCTGAGAATCCTTGATTGTTTCCTCTTGATTGTGCACGAAATGGACTAGAGAGTGTTATGAATTAACCGCTGTTACACCTCTCCCGTGGGGCTCCCACAAAATGAATAATCTAGGTTCCCCGGTAAACCATGTTTCTATCTTAAAGGTAGAGTAAGGCCTAAATAGCTTTTATTGTTCTGTACCTATAAAGCGGAGTGTTCAAAAAGAAATGTCTAAGTGCTACATGCAATAAAGTGCAAGTAATATAAAAACTGTTTCTTGTTTCTGATTTCTTCATTTCTGCGGAAACACTATTCCGATTTGGGGACCAAGTAAAAAACAAGGTGATTACGTGTTACACGTTTGAATTAAATTAAATTAAATTAAACTAAATACAGCCTACATGATCCATCCTTACGCCTAGCATTTGTGTGATGTCATAAAAAAATGAATAAAAGTCTCCATAAGCTCTGTGCAGCTCAAAGTTTGAATTATAGATGCGAAAAGCTGTGTGACGTCAGAAATGATGAATTTGATTTAAAATAGCTGTGGTGTCATAAAGGGCGAATTTAAGTCGCTATAAGCTGTGTGGACTAAAAAGCTGCGAAAAGCTGTGTGACGTCATAAAGGATTGATTTAATTTAGAAAAAAATGTGTGTCGTTATGAAAAGAATGAATTTAAGTCACCAAAAGCTGTGTGGAATCAAAAGGATGACTTATAGATGCGAACAGTTATGTGACGTCATAAAAAATGAATTTAATTGAAAATAGCTGTGTAGCGTCATAATGAATGAATTTACGTACAGAAAAGCTGTTCGGTCTGAAAAAGATGAATTATAAATATGAAAAGTTGTATGACGTCATAAAGAATGGATTTATTTTGAGAATAGCTGTGTGGCGTCATACAAGGTTGAATTGAAGTCGCCAAAAAGCTGTGTGGACTTAAAAAAAAGTTAATTATTGATGTGAAAAGCTGCGCGACGGCATAATGAATGAATCCAATTGAAAATAGCTGTGGTCTGATAAAAATGAATTTAAGTCGACAACAGCTGCGTAGACGCAAAAGTATGAAAATCCGAAAATTTGTATGAGATCATAAAAGAACGATTTAATTGAGGATAGTTGTGTGGTGTCATAAAAGATGAATTTAATTCGCCATTCGTACGTCGACAAAATCTGTGTGTACTAAAAAGAATGGAATTATAGATGTGAACGGCTGTGTTACGTCATAAAAGAAGAAATTTAACTGAGGATAGCAGTGTGGTGTCATAAAAGAAGAATTTAAGTCGCCAAAACCTGTGTGTACTCAATAGGATAAATTATAGATGCGAAAAGCTGTGTCACGTGATAAAGGATGAATTTAATTGAGAACGGCTATGTGGCGATATCCAGGATGAATTTGTAGCCATGAGCTGTGTAGACTCAAAAAAAAAAAATTGTCGCTAAAAAAAATTAATTATAGATGCGATAAGCTCTGTTAAGTCATAAATATATGAATTTAATATAGAATAACGTTGTGGTGTCATAAAAAGTAAATTTTAGTCGTCAAACGATGTGTAGACTCAAACGTATGTAAAAATCTGTGTGACGTTATAAAGGACGAATTATATTGCAAATAGCCATGTGGTATGATAAAGAATAAATTTACGTCAAACAAAAGCTGTGTGAACTAACAAAGATGGCTTATCATTTGCATAGGCGTAATGATACTTTTATTTTGTTTCAGAATCATTTTAAATAATTATCTTTTTTTATGATATAAGGTTGTTTACTCACGTACAATTATTCCATAAAGAGAAGAAAAAAAACAATAAGGTTTGAAACAATTGTCAGAAAAAGAAAGAGAGAGTCAACAGATGACGATTAGAACGGAAGTGACGCCGCCGTTACTGACATAGCGTTGCCACAAACGATAGCCAGGGAGATGCGTTGGAACAACCAGGCTGACTCACGGGGCTCGTGCCTAGACGTTGAAATCCTCCGTCCAATGTCCTGAAAGAATTTAACAGTCTCGGGGCCAAGCACACCCGACGTTTGATGGCTTATCGGTTCTAAAAGCTGTGTGAGATCATAAATGATTGACTTAATTGATAATAGCTGTGTGGCGTCACAAAGGATGAATTTAAATCGGCAATAGATGTGAGGACTCAACGGGATGAATTAGAGATGCAAAAGCTTAGTGAACTGATAAAATATGCATTGAATTATTAATAGCAATGTAGCGTAACAAATGATGAATATATCATAGCTGTGCTTGTTAAATACGATGAATCATAGATGCGAAAATCGATGTGACGTCACTAAATATTCATTTAATTAAGAATAGCTGTGTGGCGTCATAAAAGGTTGATTATAAGTTACCAAAGCTGATTTGACTGAATTATAGCTGCTAAAAGCTGTGTTACGTCATAAAAGTTTTAATTTTATTGAGAATAGATGTGCAGCGTAATTAAAAGTAAGATTTAAGCGCCAAAAGCTATCTAGACTCAAAAGGATTGATGTGAAATGATGTGTGTAATCATAAAGGATGAATTTAATTCAGAATAGCTGTGTAGTGTTTAAAAGGATTAATTTAAGCTGTGTTGACTCAAGAAGATCAATTATATATTCAATAAGCTTTGTGAAGTCATAAACGATGTATTTGATCAAGAATAGATGTGTAGTGTCAGAAAAAAACATCAATTTAAGTCGCCAAAAGCTGTGTAGACTCAAAAAGATAAATCATAAATAGTAAAAGCTGTGTGACGGCATAAAGAATGATTTAAATTGAAAATAGTTTTGTGGCATCATAAAGGATTACTTCAAGTCGCCAAACGCTGTGTAGACTCAAAACGATAAATTAAAGATGGGAAAAGCTGTGTGACGTTGAAAAGAAAGATTTCAATCGGAAATAGTTTTGTGGCATCATACAAGATAACTTGAAGTCGCCAAAAGCTGTGTAGACTCAAATAGATAAACTGTAGATGAGAAAAGCTGTGTGAAATCATGAAGAATGATTTTAATTTAAAATAGTTTTGTGGCATTGTAAAATATTACTTTAAGTTGCCAAAAGCTGTGTAGACTCAAATGAATAAATTATTGATGAGAACAGCTGTGTGACGTAATAAACAATTATTTCAATTGAAAATAGTTTTTTGGCATCATAAAAGAATAACATTAAGTCGCCAAAAGATGTGTAGACTCAAAAGGATAAACTAGAGATGGGGAAAGCTGTGTGACGTCATAACAAATGATTTCAATTGAAAATAGTTTTGTGCCGCTATAAAGAAAATATTTCAGTCGCCAAAGCTGTGTAGACTCAGAAAGATAAATTATAGATGGGAAACGCTGTGTGACGTCATAAAGAATGATTTCAATTGAAAATAGTTTTGTCGCATAATAAAAAATAACTTAAACTCGCCAAAAGCTAGTTATACACAAAAAGATAAATTTAAATTTAAAGAAGCTGTGTACCGTCATAAAGAATGATTTCAATTGGAAATAGTTTTGTGGCATCATAAAGAATAACTTTAAATCGTCAAAAGCTGTGTTGACTCAAAAGGATAAATTATAGATGGGAAAAGCTGTATGACGTCATAAATAAGGATGTCAATTGAAAATAGTTGTGTAGAATCATAAAGAATAACTTTAAATCGTCAAAAGCTGTGTTTACTTTAAAGCATAAATTATAGATGGGAAAAGCTGTATGACGTCATAAAGAATTATTTCAATTGAAAATAGTTTTGTGGCGTCATAAAAGAATAACTTTAAATCGTCAAAAGCTGTGTTGACTCAAAAAGATAAATTATAGATGGGAAAAGCTGTATGACGTCATAAATAATGATTTCAATTGAAAATTGTTCTGTGGCATCATAAAGGATAACTTGAAGTCACCAAAAGCTTTGTCGACTCAAAAAGATAAATTATAGATGTGAAAAGCTGTGTGACGTCATAAAGAATTATTTCAATTGAAAATAGTTGTGTGACATTATAAAGGATTACTTTAAGTCGCCAAAAGCTTTGTCGACTCAAAAAGATTAATTGTAAATCAATAAAATGTATAAATTGATAAGAGGATACATTATTATTTTTTAAAGAGAATAATTATAATTAACGTGTAAAATATTAATTAATTAATCACTTATTCGTCACTTGGACATTGTTTAGTTGAGTATCAAGAAATCCCGATTCTTTATATATAATCCTATCACAGTCAATAGTGTTATTCGAATGTCCGGCTAGCTTGGCAGGCCGAGAGCAGGCTCAAGACGTTTCCACAAATAATGGCGATAGAGAGGCGTTTGTAAAGCCAAGACGATTCACGATTGTCTCTAGTGTTGCGCTTCATTAAAAGACCAAGGCTGCTGAGAAAGTCGCGCGTGACAGAGCGTTCAATTCCACTCGTCTTCACAGCGATCGATTGAAAAACAAATCTGTCGAGAAGATCGGCATATTTTGCTTGCTTGCTGCATGTCCCGGGTGTATTGCCGATTCTATCACTGATGAGGGCGCAAAAGTGTCGACACAAGTTGAATCCCATATCAGTGACTTACCGAGGATACATTAAACTGGGAATAGGTGTGTAGAGTCATAAAAAAATGAATTCAAGTTGGTAAAAATTGTGTAGACTCAAAAGAATGGATTGCAGTTGTAATAAACGGTGTGGTGTCATAAGATGATCTATTAAGTGAACAAAAGCTGTGTGCACTCGAAAGGATGAATTATGGATAAGAAAACATATTTGACTTCATAAAGTATAAATTTAATTTAGAATAACTGTGTAACGTCATAAAGGAGTAATTAGAAGTCGCCAAAATCTGTCTGTACTCAAAGGGATGAATTTTAGATGGGAAAAGCTGTGTGACGTCATAAAGGATGAGTTTAATTGGGAATAGCATTGTCGCGTCATAACGGATGAAATCAAGTGGCCAAAAGCCGTGTAGTTTCAAAAGAATTAATTATGGATGCTAAAAGCTGTATCACTTAACAAATGATAAATTTAATTGGGAATCTTAGCCTTTTGGCTGGGATCGAAGTGTAGTATATGTTCCGATGGATACTACACCCTATAGACCGGTATCATTTTGGCCTTCCGGGTCTTGATTCCGCTGATTTGTGGGTTTGTCCTGTGAAGTTCTAGGAGGTCCACCCTCCCAGGCTTTGCCTCCCCCTCTTGGGGGTGGAGTAAGTTTATCGCTTACTGCCTGAGGAGCCCCTACCGGGGATGTCGACGGGGCTAGCCAGGCATTTTTTGTAGACCAGAGTGATCACCTTCTTGGGCGCTGGCTTTTCAAATCCCACTTTCCCGACCTTGTGTCACATCTTGCCACTGTAGAAGGAAGATAAATAAAATAATTGGGAATAGCTGTGTGACTTCATAAACGATGACTTTAAGTCGCCAGAACTGTGTGGACTCAAAATGATGAATTATAGATGCTAAAATTTTTGTGACGTCATAATGGATTATTGAAATTGAGAAACGCTTATTCTCTTTTTCTTATCATACATATAACACATACACCCGTGGATTCTATACAGTCATGCTTTTTTTATTAAAGACAGAGGAGGTTTAGTGTCCAGTCAATATTTGCGTCCCTTTGCATATCGGAATTTAAGATGAATACTGGCCATGCTCATCGAGAGATACCGGAAGTAAAAAATGCTCGGGGAAAATGGAGGAATTTAAGTTGCGAAAAGCTGTGTAGATTCAAAGGAATGGAATATAAATGTTAAACACTATTTTCGTAATTTCGCGGTCGTTAGCAAAATCAGAATTTGATGGTAACAAAAGGGGTTAAAAACACAGCTTAAAAGAAAACATGACAAGGGGAAAAGATAAAATAAGAGGTTCGATTGTGTTAAAATATAGTTTTATTAACATTAAAATGGGGATGGCTGCTTTTAATTCCCAAAGCTAGGTTAACTACGTTAACCTTTAGTAACCAAGAAAAAAACTTATGATCTGAAAAATCACATAGGGGTAAAGTTCGTTGGCACAACGAACTGGAAACAAATTAATTCCTTTTTTTTGTTCATATAAAAACATATAATAAAGACTAAGGAAGTCTTCTTATAAATTTAACAACGGGGCATAAAACAATAAAACAAAACTCAAAATATACAGGACCGTAGCAGTTGATTGACGAATCGTCTCCGGCATAGTTTTGACTAGTTTTTTTCTTTTATCTTGAAATGTCCGTTTTAAATGTCCCTCTTTATCTTTCTTTCGACACTTTTCATTCCAAGGGTCTCCAAGTTCTTGAAATTACTTCTCAAATGAAATTCTCCTGAAACGTCCTTCCTCCAAAGGGCAGTATTTGGGAATTTTCTTTAAATTTTAAAGACGCTTGTCTTTACACAGCAAAAAAAACACCTTTTTGTCATAAAGTTGATCCCTTCAAGGGAAAAAATATTTCTTTAAACATAGGGCTTCTCAGATACCCTGAACTTCAAAATAAAACGTTCTTACTCTAAGAACGAGTAGAAAACATCCACATATTTTACGTCCCTTTTAAATAACAGACGGAGTCCGTTGGCAATGAACTGCTCTCTGCTGCTCCCAAGTCGGCACTGAATAAAAAGCGGGAAAAGTAGAGTGTCATCACATAGGGAACAATATCCAAACCGAGGCTATACTGCTATGACGTCACCTCTAGACTTCATTACAACGATGATGCTGCTGAAAAAAACCCGGGAATACAGAACACACAACCAGACGGCTAACTTTGACACATATTTGTACAGTGGCAACATGTTGACCTCCCCCACCCCTGATGTCCAAAATAGAAATAAATTTCCGAAACTATAAAAGATAAATTTAATTAATTTCTGGCGGCATAAATAATGATATTAAGTCAGCAAAAATTGTGCGGACTTAAAAATCTGAATTAGAGATGAAAATAGCGTTATCACGTCATAATTTCTTTTTTAAATTCAGAGTAGATGTCTGGCGTCAATAAAGGATGTATTTAATTAGCCAAAATTTGTGTAGACTCAAAAGATGAATTATAGATTTTTTTAGCTGCCAAAATCTTGCGGACTCCAAAAAAGGCATTATCGATTCAAAAATCCGTGTCACGTCTTGAAAGATAAATTTAATTGATAATAGCTGGGTGACGTAATAAAAGAAGGATTTTAACTGCCAAAATCTGTGCGGACTCAAAAGGATGAATTATAGATTCAAAAATCTGTGTCACGTTATGAGGGATGATTTTAAATGATGTGACGTAATAAAAGACGGACTTTAAACGCCAAAAGCTGTGCGGACTCAAAAGGATAAATTATCGATTCAAATTCTGTGTCATGTCATGAAGGATCAATTTAATTAATAATAGCTGGGTGACGTCATAAAAGAAGTATTTTAAACGCCAAACGCTGTGCAGACTCAAAAGGATAAATTATAGATTAAAAAATTCATGTCATTTCATGAAGGATCAATTTAATTGATAATAGTTGGGTGACGTAATAAAAGAAGTATTTTAATTGCCAAAAGCTGTGCGGACTCAAAAGGATCAATTATAGATGATAAAATCTGTGTGACATTCTAAACGACTAATTTAGTTGATAACAGCTGTGTGACCTGATAAAGGATTAATAAAAATGTATCTGGATCCGACTGCGGATAAAGATGTCGTCTTCTTTTTATGTTGTCGTAACTTGACTTTATAGGATTGCAGATAAATACAGCGGTGACAGACTATGAAATTCTCTGAGCCGAATTCAAATCTTTTCGAATCTATTGTGGTTATTTACTTACTCGTAGTATTGAGAAAAATTTTGAACCCAACTATAAATGAGATACAAATGTGTATTCAATTCATTGTGTACAATAAATCGTTTGCAATGGATAGTATGCTCCCGAATTATATAACATAAAACGGTTGATATGGCGTTAAACGGGGAAATAAATAATGAACTCGAAGTGTGTACGTATATATGTCACACAGACGTTATCATCTATAATTCTTACACAAATATCCAGTGTTGAGGTTTTGAAACAAATAATACAATATATATATATATATATATATATATATATATATATATATATATATATATATATATATATATATATATATATATATATATATATATATAATAGTAACTCTGTGTGTGTATGTGTCCGCCTGATCTTTGTTTCCCATACTCACTCAAACCGCTGGACAGAATTACTTGAAAATTGGTATGTTGACTACTGACCTCTAAATTAAGGGCATAGGCTATAATAAGAAATATATCACTTCAACGCTGGGGGTTCCTGAAGTGCCCCCCCTGAAAACTGTTTTCCCTTAGATTTAAATGAAATTTAAACTATAGGTAAATGACCAAAAATGATGTCTATTCCCAAAGTTTCAGCAAATTTTGATTATATTATAATGGTCCCCGGGGGCATAATCCCTCTACTGAAAACTGTTTTCCCTTTGATTCAAATTATATATATATATATATATATATATATATATATATATATATATATATATATATATATATATATATATATAATGAATAATATTTTTTTTTATGCTAATGTGAGAACTTTGTTTTTATTCGTGAATTTTTTTATTCGTAAATTCCGAAACCATACAAAACGGTTTTTTTTTATTTGTTTTATATAAAATTATTTTCTCTTTTTTTTTTCTATTTCATCTTATATAAAGTTTTCCCCATATTATTCATTATTCATTTTGTAGTGTGGCACCATTTTGTCTCTTCATATATATATATATATATATATATATATATATATATATATATATATATATATATATATATATATATAAAGGAGAACATCTCTCTGTCTGTGCATGTCTATCCCTAAAAACGAAGACATACTAGGAAGTGTACTTTCAATATAATTGTATTCACATGCACAATTTGCATGTGAACACAATGGAAGTATTTTTGCGTCTCTGGCTGCCCCTTAAAGAAGCTAATAACAATTTTCAAACATGTTACACAATGAAATTAATATATTTATTAGCGTTAGTTTAAGAGTATTAACATATATCTGAATAGTTCGGTGAGTAAGATATCTAGCTGACAGCATCAAGGTTGCTGTTAAAGTACACTCTCCCTTCCATGATGTTGAAAATGATGCTATCTCACACTCTAACCTGGGCAACGCCGGATAGCCTTTCTAGTATATATATAAACAAGTAAAGAATGAGAATAAAAAGTGTATAAAATACAATATCTATTTAGTCATCAGTTGTTAAAAAGTGTGTTTCAAATACAAGAAATTTTATTATTCCTTCCTATATGTATGTATATATAATATTATCTAATATGTAAAGGGAAAATATCTGCATGTATGTATGTATGTATGTATGTATGTATGTATGTATGTATGTATGTATGTATGTATGTATGTTTGCTAAATCTTTAAAAATACAAAACAAACACTAACACAGTTTATATTTTCTTTCTCGCCGTTGCCCCCGACGCATAATATCGAAATATTAGAAAAAATATTTATTCTAAGATAGTAAACTGGTCACGTTTTCGTAAGGGGGTGGTCAAATTTCTTCGTTTTACCATAGTTTGTTCGATCTGCGCATGCGCAATTTTTTAAATGATTTCCGTTCCAACAACCGGAAACTAAATCTACCTCTACGCGGAGACGATGTTACGGCTAAACCTATTTGGATTTTAAAAGTAACACGAAACAAGTTTTTAAAACTGCTATCGACATATTCATAATATTTTAAATGTAACATAAGCACAACAAAAAAATATTTTCCTTTTTGGTTTTAATTTACTTAAATTCATCTACATAACTTAGCGTCTAACATGCTGAAACTGTGATAAACAACAACAAAAACCTACACCGCCTACATTTGCTTTTAAACCCATCTTTTAAAGCCGATAACAAAAAAACTGTTTCCACCTATCACAGACTGACACGTTTACAAAAATAAACCTTTTTGTTTACATACGATAAACAAAAAAAATCCTTCATTCTTGCTCGTTGGTAAAACGTTCTGTTAACATACGATTGGCACAACCCACTATTTAAAAATTAAAATATTTCAGATTTACATTAAATTTAGTCCATAGTTATTTGAGATCAATTAAGTAAGATTCTCTGAATTTAAAATTACTTCTTGGGACCCCTCAAGCTTCAGCCTAATATTTTACACATTTTCTAGAATCGGAATTCCAAAGACTAGCAGTTTGACAGCCCTCCTGCATTTTGAGATGTAGCTGATTGTCGGGTTAGTCGAGTGTATTTACGTCGAGGGGACATCAGAACAGCAAGTTCATCAGAGCACATTCCATTGAAGTACTTGTAAAACAAGCACAGGGATGCAACATTTCGGCGATGGGATAGGGGCTGGGGCTTGGTCAAAAGTGTGGGACCCATTTTTTTTTAAAACCTGTCTATAAGGGAGAGACTAGTGGCTGGTGCACCAACCAGAAGTGACACCAATGCTCCATGCATGGGCGAATGGTGGCTTTGTAGAAATATGCGATACTGGCAGATGAGAGGGTTTTCTAGCACAGTAGAGGAGCCCACTTTCCTTGCAGCAGCCTTGGCAGTATCTTCTATGTATTTGTTCCAAATCATGTTATCTGTGAATGTTATGCAGAGAAGACTGAATGTCAGACTCCCGGGTAGGGTGCTATCGGCCATGGCAATTGGTGGTTGAAAAGGTTTCTTATGATAGTTAAATGAAAGAAAATTTGTCTTAGTAGCATAAAATGTTAGCATCCATTTATGTCTCCATTCGACTACAGACTGTAGATCATTTTTAAGGTGAATTGCCTTAGGTATGTGCGTGTTCGTATTACTCACATGTTCAGAATAAAATGTGGTATCATCGGAAAAATATCCATCCCGTTGACAATTGCATCAGAGAGGTCGTTTATGAAGATTAGGAATAATAAAAGTCCAATGATCGATCGCTGTGGTACACCTGCATTAATGGCATGTTTAAAATGTACGAACATCGAGGAAAACCTAGATCTTTTGTTTGGCTAAGAAGAATCTGATTATATTAGATATTCGTCAAATAATATCGTACAAATTAAATTTTATGAGTAGGCCTTCAGGTCAGACCTTGCCAAAGGGTTTTGAAATATCAAGAGCTATCGCCCTAACTCCATCTGTCTTGTCCAGTGTATGGTATATGCGTTTAGAGATGGCGGTTAAGATATCTGCAGTAGAACATGCTTGCCTAAATCCATACTGATGGTCAGAAAGAAGTTTAGCATTAACTAGGTAATGGACCAGCGCTAAATTGATTAGTGATTCCAGGATTTTAGTGAAGAGTGGGAGGATACTGATGGGGCGATAATTTTGCAGGTCATTTCTTTCACTAGAACTTTTGAAAACTGGTATTGCAGAAGCAATTTCCAGCTATCAGGGAAGCAAGATTCGGCAAGGCGTTTGTTGTAAATTTTGAAGAGGACACGGACCAGCTTAGCAGAGTATTTCTATAGTACTATAGCAGGGATGAAATCAGGCCTTCGTAAAATGGCATAAAAGTGGTGCAAAATTGTTCTGTTCGGGGAATTTATTTTACCTGCCATGTGGCGGGTATTTTTCGAGTAAATATATATATATATATATATATATATATATGTGTGTGTGTGTGTGTGTGTTGTGTGTGTGTGTGTGTGTGTGTGTGTGTGTGTGTGTGTGTGTGTGTGTGTGTGTGTGTGTGTGTGTGTGTGTGAGAGAGAAAGGAAGGATGAAGGTAATCCGACGTAATGGGAAATGAGAAAGGAAAAACCAAAAAGAGTATTTTTTATATATTCATCAACGTTTCGTCTTTATTTGTAAGACTTCCTCAGGATGATAATTATAAGAAAAATGTCATGCAAGTACGTGAAAATATAAGGTTGACATGATGGGTTGATGGGAATAAGTAGTAGCTACTGCTGGGAGCAGCAGGACCGAAGTCCGGGCTTAGTGAAGTCAGTTATCTCATTCCATGCTACTGAGTTCACTAAGCCCGGACTTCGGCCCTGCTGCTCCCAGCATTGGCTACTACTTCTTCCCATCAACCCATCATGTCAACCCAATATTTTCACGTACTTGCATGACATTTTTCTTATAATTATCATCCTGAGGAAGTCTTACAAATAAAGACGAAACGTTGATGAATATATAATAAAAACACCCTTTTTGTTTTTTCCTTTTTCATTTCCCATATATATATATATATATATATATATATATATATATATATATATATATATATATATATATATATATCTTTTATTGCTCACTTTTACTTGACCCCACACTATGGAGGTAAATCTTGACACCGAACCATGAGTTGATAAAATCGTTGGCCTAAATAACTGTACCGATTCAAGTTACGGCATCTATTGACAAAAAGGAAGGAGGCGTGACTGGGCAGGTGTGAAGAAAAAGACAGCGTTTTATATAGTTTAAATCGATTATCGAAACGTTCAGCTCCGGCTTTTGTCATGCTTTAGAAGCTTTGCATGAAGTGCAAATTGATTTTGATCGATCGGCCCCCTTTGCAATCGAGCAAATCGAATCAAGTGTCTTTGCGAAATATTCCTCTGATCACATTTCTTTCACTAAGATCTACTTCTTCCATTTATTACCTACGTAGAAACTGAACAACAACTGGCAAGCTCGGAATTTTTTGTACTATTATTCACCCCCAGCAAGGCATATTGGCACTGAGACTTAAAGGGGCTACCGTGATTTGGAGCCAGATTTATAGGGGTCATCCTAAGTGGGGAGTTATGCAGCAAGATGTTTGTTCAACTTACATTTAAATTTCTGCATGTTGCTACAGTTGAGAAAACAGGGAGCAGGAATGAAATTCTAAAGGCAAGCGATCCGAGAAAAGAAGCTATTAGAGTAGAAAGAAAAGGGTCTCTGTACAATGAAGGGGTTTGATTTTGCTGCTAGTTGGGTTGATCTGGGGTATTTACGTTGAAGGGGTGCAAGTGCAGCAAGTTCATCTAAGCAAATTCCTCGGAAGTACTTGTAAAACAAGTACAGGGATGCAACATTGCGGCGATGGGACAAGGGCTGGACTTGGCAGACCTATTAGATTAGAGACTCTGTTTGCACCATGCTCAAGTTGGTGCCCTAACCCAGATGTGGCAACAATACTCCGTGAATGGGCGAATGGTGAAATCGTATGAATTCTCTAGAGACAAAACTGATTATATTCTTAAAAACTGCATAAAATAATCTTCGGTTTTAATCGGTACATTAGACGAATATCGGTATGTTTAAGATTCGTGTGGCCGAGTTAGCTAGTATATATATATATATATATATATATATATATATATATATATATATATATATATATATATATATTACCGAGTACACATATTCCATAGTACATGTTAGCAGTTAACATATTGGAATACGGAGAGGACGTTATAAACAAAAAATTCAAACGGTCAATAGTGAAGTGATTCTGGCAAAGAACGATTAAATTGTCGCGTGCCGAAGTTGGTAAGATACTGAAATAAAGCATATAGAAAAAAGTACTCAAGACTGAGATAAAGGATAATATATATATTACACAAATACGAGAAATATCTTCTGAAAAACTAATTGTATTTTGCGGCTGGATTAGAAGTCCAGCTATATATAAAAGAGTCCCTTTAACGTCGGTATAGACAACTCTTTTGAATACGTCAGATAAAAAAAAAGTGAAGATCCTCGGATGTTGTCTGGTTGACAATCACATTCAAAAGGAAGAAGCGACATTTCTCGACGTCTTCTCTCGTCAAACACACCTTACAAACAAGGACAGATCAAGTATTTTTGTATCCAGCCCACAAAAATGATGTGTCTTCTTATTGGTCAAAGCGAATTGTCTTGACCAATCAAATTGAAATATTTGGGAACTCATAGAAGCTAATTCATATAGGAGAAAAGAGATGAGGCAACGTATTTTTTATAAGAGTGACTGGAATCACAACTCATTGAAATAAAAGTAAGGACAAAGAAAAAGTTAGAAGAGCTTAAATCTATTTACCATGTAGTGTAACAGTATGGTGGCGTGTTCTTCAATCCTCGCGTGTTGTCTGTAGTATACTTCGTTGACATAACCAGCCGGTCGTCTCTCTATAGTCGCAGTGTTGATGTGGCAGTCGAGATTTACATCTTCCTTTTTTGTCTGGTAGCTGCAATTTTGTACAACATAATTTTTTTTAAAAAACTCCTACAATCTTGTTGCTCAATGGCTTATGTTCCTTGATGTTTTATTCTGTCATTCTGTCACAGCACTGTAGGGTTACAGATGAGCTTCTCAACGCATACCCCTGCGTTGTAAGCACACCTAAGTACGACGTGTAAAACGGCCAGTAATTCTAACACACTTCTCTCTTGGCACTGCCTGGATTCAGGCTGTGATTGACCCTGTTATTTCATTAATCGTCTGTGGATTGTCTTGATAGGCATCATCTTTTAGATAACCTCACAGATAAATATTTGTAGGGTTAAAGTCCGGTGACTGTGAAGCTACTTCAGGACCACACCTCTTACAGGTGAAACGATCACCAAAGTGTCCCCGCATATCATTGTATCATTAAATGGCGATAAAAACAAAGACTGTTAGACATCCATGCATGAAACCTGGTGGACAAGTCAGACATAGACTGAAGTTTATATGTACTAAATATCGTTGGATTGCAGAAGGAATTGTGACTTTTATTAACGATTATATGTGTGGCATGGGGTGAGGCGTCACCCTGTACTATAAACTTTCTGGGATGGGGAAGTTTGTTAAAAATTTGCAATTGTAAATATAATTTAAAAAGAAAAACATTATTTTTATTTACAAATGTTCACGGCGTATCGTCAAACACAAGGAGTGACGTTGAATTTCTCCCTCCCAACACATCGACTACACAGCTGAGAAACAGTCATATATTCAGTTTCTTAATCTAATCTTTAAACTTAACTCTTCTTTTCTTCTTCTTCTTAACTATATCATAAAAGTGAACGTACGTGTGACCGTCTCGTTTCAATAATCACGTATGCAAATTTAATTGTATGAGTAAAGAAGAGACTTGATCTTAATAATAACTGATATAATGAAGGGGAAAGAAAAAGATAATCACGGATGAAAATGTAATTCTATGAGCAAATAAGGGTCGGATTGATCTTAATAATATTTTTAAAATAAAACGAACGATTGAAAAGTTAACTGAAAAAAGTAAGAGAGAGGATAATTCAGTATTAAGAATCTGAAAATCGTTATAATGAATCAAGAAAGAAAAAAATAAACAATGATTAAAAAGAACATTTTAACTATATATATATATATATATATATATATATATATATATATATAGTTTTAAAATACTCGGAATCCGGGTATTTTAAAACTATATATATATATATATATATATATATATATATATATATATAGTTTTAAAATACTCGGAATCCGGGGTTTTGAATGGCATGACCAGTAATGAATAGCCATATCTCTATGCTGATGAGTCCCGATTATTAAGGACAAAACGTATACGTACATAGATAATAAACAAAACAAATATTTATTATTTGTAGCTCCTAGAAAACCCGTCTAGATGGGCACCGTAAGTGTAGTATTAACACAGCATGACGTCGCTAGCTATAAATTCATCGTTCCTTTCATTAAGTTGAACGCTATTATGACGTCAAGCCGCCGGATAAAGTGTTAAAATTATCACTGTTTATTCGCTATTCAGCGGTTCTAGATGTCAAGATTTGAGTTGTAAAGTATTCGGAACCCGGGGTTTCGAATCGCATGAGCAGTAGTGAATAGTCATATCTCTATCCTGATGAGTCCAGATTATAAAGGACGAAACGTATACGTACATTGATAATAAACAAAACAAATATATATATATATATATATATATATATATATATATATATATATTAAACACGAGAGAGAATGGGTATAGAAGGCAATAGAGCGAGGTAGAGAGAGGTTTTAAAAGAAAGATGTTACACTTTTTAACTCTTCTATTTTGTTGTCCATGCAACGCCGGGTGCTAGTGATAAATATAATTTTTCATTCATAACCTCAATTAGTCACCTGACACATTTTGACCAATGGAATTCCACCCCGTCTATGTTTAGAAATGTAAGAAGATGACGAGCGAAGACGTCTCATTATATTTGCCACATCTCAAGCGACTCATTTACTATTTTCGTCATAAGTCGTCGCACACACGCACGCACACACACATATTGCCATATACGTTGTTACTGTTAAACGCGACTCTATTTAATTTTGTGGACAACATTTTAAATAAGAGGGCAACAAATAAAACTAAGGAGGGGGTCTAGAGCGCTTCTGAACCATCCTTTCCGCGCTCCCTCCAGATTGGAGGTTCGGAGGTAGATAGTACCGGCTATGTATGTATGTATGTATGTATGGATGGATGGATGGATGGATGGATGAATGGATGGATGTATGTATGTATGTATGTATGTATGTATGTATGTATGTATGTATGTATGTATGTATGTATGTATGTATGTATGTATGTATGTGGCAAAGGCCTTCTCTAGTTTCGAGAGAGTTAATAACTTCTGAAAGCCTACCTGCACAACGAGGAGTGTATCATGCTACAATGGTTGAGAAATTGTACTACTCCTTAGTTAAGTTCGGTGGCAAAGAAAATTCAAGACAAGCTAGAGCAATGCTTGGATAAGCAAGAAGGGCTGGTATTATTTTGAAATTTTCCTTCTCCTAAACTAGTTGCCCTACCTACAACCGCGAGTCTTGTCTACCCTTCTTGTTAATAACGTCTGCGATAAGCAACGAAAATCTCTAGCTGGACTCAAGAGCACATTCGTTCTCACAATGAATAGAACTATGGATTTGGCCTGTCAGCGATGTTGACATCCATCATTTCGTTTCTGTGAATAAAAAATAATCTAATTATTTGCATTTTTTTTAATTAACAAGGAAAGATTTTTTTAAAGACAATACTGTGTATAGGTATCGAACCGATGACCTTTGCCAGCCTGCCAATAAAATAAAAGTGGTTGAATCATTCTACCACTCTGCCTGTATAAAGGTCAAATACATCCTAAATTAGAGTATTGTTGGCACATCTAGGGAGGTGCCACTAAGAGCACCCTTTCCTGACTTGACAGAGTACAAAATCGACTTGGAAATCTAAATGGGGTGTCCTTTTCTCACAGAAGAGAGGTTGCTAGTCTTTCTCTACTCTATCTTTATTTTAATAGTAGGTGCTCGACTGAGCTCCAATCTATGCCCCCCATAAAGCATTCAAAATAAAAACTTGCCTATCTACAACTACTGTAAATAATTTCTCTTTCTTTTTATGTGTAGCTAAAAATAAATATAACTTCCATGAGCAAAGTTTCTTTCCAAGAACTGCCCGTCAGTTAAAACACAAAACCACGGAGCTGCTTCCCAACTGACTACAACATGATCGTTTTAAAGTTCAATGTTAACAAATTCTTGTTGAACCGTCCTCTTAAATAATCAAATCCTGCCCAGTTTCAACAATCGTTACCAATTATCACGGTGTTGTCTGACAAACTTATTAACGCTTATCCTCGAGTGGTATTTGGACCTTGATAAGTGGTGACTCGTTACTACATAAAAAGAAATATATATATAAGTTACTAAATCATGCCTACAAGTTAGTGATTATTTAAAATCTATTTTTGACATCTTAACACCATCAGCTGTATCATTAAACATTGGCCTTAACAGGTTCTGATCAACAAATATCAAATGGGATAAATGCAATGAAATTAATAATTATATGATAAGTAACTTGGACAGAAATTATCATATTAACACGTCTTTTACAATATAAAATAAACAACACATCACGGATACGTTTTTTTTTTTATTTCGATCCTTTAATTACAATAGATCGGCGCTTTGCCATAGAGGACATAATATACATCCAGACGTTGTTTTGACACGCAGACAAATAACATTTTTGTAATGTAAAACTTATGTCCTCAGTCTTAGGAGGCAATCTTCCCAGACTGAAGCACTTTTTAGAGTAATTATTATCGGCTATTGACGCCCATGTGCGTACACCCTGTAATAAACCCAATCTAATGCCACATCCAGCCGTCTATGAAGAAAAGACATTGGCGTGACCCGTTCAAGTCGTCACAGGCCGCATAGCAACTCTTAAACTCGTTGATTGTGTTTTGAGTTATCATCTAGGTGTCTATTTATTTATTTATTTATTTGTTTGCTATGCCTCCTTCGGCATCTCCCCTTTAACTATCTTCTCAATTCAACTGTTAAAAAAAAATTAAACTCTTAGTACAGTATCGATATCCAGATCAAATTCTGTTAAATATTTCATTTGATAACTCCCAAAAGTGCCTCCTCAACTTCTCCCTTCTACCACTTTCTCTGAATTCATCCAACCTCATCTTAAACTGATCCACGCTATTGCTGTTCTTAATCGGATCTGGCAACTTATTCCCAAAACATATTACTCTGTGAGCAAAAAAAACTTAACTGGTTAACAGATACAGTTTTTGAAAACTGCCTTGACAATCTAGGCAGAAATATTGGGTCTGCTAGGTTGCCATTGCTTGCCAGGCTCACATACAGTGCCTGTTATTCCCAAATGGTCACCCATCTGGTATTGGCCAGGTTCAACGTCGCTTAACTTCGGTGATGTAATAATGCTTTTTGCGAGTTATTATGCATAGTGAGGGATCTATCAGATTAGAGACTCTTTTCTGGACCTCGTCTAAAAGGGAGAGACTAGTGGCTAGTGCACCAGCTTAGATGTGACAACAATACCCCATGCATTGGGCGGATGGTGGCTTTGTAGAGTTATAGGATAATGTCAGGTGTGAGGAGTTTACTAGCACGATTGAAGGATCCCACCTTCTTTGCAGCAGCCTTGGCAATGTCTTCTATGTATTTGTTCCAATTCATGTTACCTGTGAATGTTAGGCCGAGGAGTTTGAACGTTCGACTCTCATGTAGCGTGTCATTTGTCATGACAATCGGCGGTTGAAGAGGTTACTTTCAGTTGTTGAAGCAAAGGAGCTTTATCTTAGCAGCATTAAATGTTACCATTCATTTATTACCCCATTCCACTAGACTGGAGGTCACTTCCTAAGGATTCAGCCATTGCCTCGGATATGTTCGAATCTGTTTTACCCATATGACGAGAGTAGAGCGTGTTGTCGTACGCAAATATACCTATCTCAGACACAATGTCATCAGGGAGGTCGTTTATGAAAATCAGGAACGATAAAGGTTCAAGGATCGATCCTTATGGTACACCTGCATTTATGTCATGTTGTTTGGATAAACGGCCATCGAGGACAACCTGGATCTTTCTTTTGGATATGAAGGATCTAATTATATTAAATATTAGTCCAGTAATACCATATTAATTATTTTTATAAGAAGACCTTAATGCCAAACCTTGTCAAAGGCTTTGAATATGTCAAGCGCTACCGCCCTAGCTTCACCTGCCTTGTCCAGTGTATGGTATATGCATTCAGAGATAACTGTTAGGATATCCGCGGAAGGCCGTGCTTGCCATACTGATTGTCAGAAAGAAGTTTAGCATTAACGATGTGCCGGACTATTTCTAGATTGATTAAGGATTCAAAGATTTTAGCGAAAAGCGGGAGTAGACTGATGGGGTGATATAAGTCTGAGGGTCAGTTCTATCTCGAGAATTCTGGAAGACTGGTACAACAGGGGCAATTTACCAGCTTTCAGAGAAGCAAGATTCGGAAAGGCATTTGTTGTAGAGTTTGGAGAGGACAATGGCAAGCTCTGCAGAGCATTTCTTAATTACTATTACTGGTATAAGAGCAGGCCTACATGCTTTGGAGATGTCAAGGTTTTTATGATGTCCCGGACATGAGATGTGGTGATGGTCATGTAATCAAATGTGGCTTCAGTCCGCAATGGGAAATTTGGGAGAGAGTGGTTTGTGGAGTTCAAAGTGAGTTTGAGGCGAAACGCTGGGCAAGTAGTTCAGCCTTATCAGTTACCGTGCAAACGACATCACTACGGTTGAATAGCGGAGGATTTGTTAATTTCCCATTATTCACCACACTATTGAAGATTTTACAGAAATCGCGAGTACCTAGTTTCTGTGACTCAACGTGTTCTCTGGTCATCTCTGTATACCTTCGCTTTGCTTCATCTATTACGGCCTTATATTGATTTCTTGGCGCTATAAGTTTATGTCTATTTGTAGTTGACTTGTGGCGGTTGAATTGTTGGAACGCTCGTTGTCTCTAAGCAATAGCCGCTGAACAGTTCGAGGTGAACAATTGTGGTGAATGGGGCTTGCTTTAGAATTTTCGCATGGGGACATGTGCTTCAATGTCTGCTTTGACCCATTCGGTTAACTCATTTACGCACTGATCAGCGGGGATAGAAAAAGTTTCACTCCATGGGGGTCTCTGATGTGATCTCTGATAGATTCCCAATCATACAGCTTGTATGATCTCGTCGTTTTGAGCAACGGCTGATCAGCGCGGACTATGGGTATTTGTTACATAAGCTTCGGATGGTGAGGTCGAGAAAAGGTCGAGAAGTGAGGCTTGCTGGTCAACACGATTAGGGAGGCGGGCCAGGAAAAGGACAGTCTGTAAGAGGGAGTGCGCTATAGAGAAACTATATCAGCTGCGTCTGTATAGCTGGAGAATTAAAGACAGTCCCGGTTATGTACATTAAAATCCCAAAATATATGTATTTAAGCACTCGAATCAAATGAGAGTGCTGTATCTATGCTTTCGGATACAAAGTTAAGCCGGGTACAGTCCTGTGTCGAAGGGGAACGGTATAATAAATATAAGTAACTAACGCTGTGCTGTAAGGTTAATCTAAAGCACATGTAGGCTTGATCATCTGATTGTAACCTATGTTCTCTAGTCAAGGAGAGGGTGTTCCGAACATAAACTCTTAGCCCGTGCATATGTTTGTCAGAGTCTTTACAGTAGAGTTGGGGGTATTCAGTCATGTCAAAATGGTGTGAGGAGATTGAGGATTGTAGGTTTGTTTCACTTAGTGCTAAGATATCCGGAGAGTTTACTAGGAGAAAGGTTTCTATGTCTACGTCTACGTCTACGTCTAAGCCCCCGGATATTTGTGAATGTTAGCCTATATAGAGAGAGAGAGAGAAAAGAGGGTAGTGCCGTATTAGTTCAGTTCCAACGAGAGAAAAGTATAAATGTAATTTGTAAAATGTTTTTTTCAACATTTATTTATTATTTTGTTATTTTATCATTTTATCATTTTATAATTTTATATAACGCGTTTCAAGCTGTGGTCCGCTATCATCAGCTATGTAAATCCATTTGAAGAAATGTCTTTCGATTTGAAAGAGTGTTGTAAAACAACACTCTTTCAAATGGATTTACATATCTGATGATACATACACATATATATATATATATATATATATATATATATATATATATATATATATATATATATATATATATATATATATATATATATATATATTATGTGTGTGTGTGGCCACTATTAATACTCGACATAATTTAAAATGTGTATTTTGCCGGAATTTAGCTCGGGGGTATGTTCTCTGAATTATATAATGATGTATACAGTAAAACACATGCGATAAGATAATTAGCAAAGAAATACGAACACACATGGATATAGTATACTAATCAGTGTAATGCTAAAATTTTACAAGAATAGAATTCAATGCAAATAAGATTTTTCTTTTTACGGAATTTACCATCGTCTGTAACATTTATACATATTTATATTTGTTAATAGTTTAAAGTTTACTTATCTGTTTTTGTATCTCATTTTCCAACGGAACATCACATTCTTCTTCCTCACTCATATTTTTCTTAATTGTCTTTTTTTCTTATTAAATAATCTTTTTTTTCTCCGATTTCTGTTCCACAGCACTGCAGGTCCAAAGCCCGAACTGAACTGTTCAAAAACTTTGCACTCAAAAATAAAGTGCTGTCTGTTTGCTCTTCAAATTTTCTTTTTTCTTTTTTCTTTTCTTCACCTTCTATTCCTCTTCGTCCCATCCCACGCTCGTTTTCTCCCCCTCTTACTCTTGTTCTATTCAGCCAAGCCCCGACGAGCGAAGACGAAAAAAAGAAAAGAAAACCAGCCAAAATGTCAGCCAGCATACACACACACACTCTCTCCCTACTCTCTCTCTCTCTCTCTTTCTTTCTCTCTCTCTCTCTTTCTGCCAGGTCACGTTAAGGAAGACAGAGAGAAAGAAGCAGACAGCATAACACGCTGTCATTTGTATTACCTTCTTCATATCTCACCCCTATAAACCTTGTGACACGCAAACGCGCGCGTCCCTTTTTACCTTCAAAATTCTTTGTTTTGTTTTTCTCGTTACTCCATTTCAAATCAGACCGCCCAATATTCTATTTTGTTTATGAAATTATTATTATTTACATGCGTTCTTTTTGTTTACATGGTAGATTCGCTCAACACGCCACAATATATATATATATATATATATATATATATATATATATATATATATATATATATATATATATATATATATAGTCTCGGAAGTTTTTCAACCATTAGAACTATATAAAAGAAAATTAAAAAATTTAAAAAAATATATATATATATATATAAAAAACTTATAGTCTCAAGTCTTCCAGTGGAAAATCACTCATGTAAGTCAATTTATTTTTTACAGTTATTATATTAGTTAGTTTCTAACACTATTTTAAGGGATCATCAGTTGTTTACCATGAAAAACTGTTTCGGGAATTTCTGAATTTTTCAGATGAGGATTGATAATTTGTATAATTTTGGTTGGTCGGACTACATTTCTCATCTTGAGTGTAATCATCACAACATTTCGGTCGCTGTAACCTCCCGCCTTCTACGGTCGCAAGGGCCCGTGGCGCAGTGGATATAGTATTAAGTTAAATTCAGTTCGGTGCGGGCGATACGAAGAATTGCGAATTACTGAGGGCTTCTTCCAGTCATGACTGACGGAACAAAAGCATGCTAACCCCGTGGATTAAATAACGGGTTCCGTTCGAAATTCCGTCCAGATTCCCGAGTTCGAAGAGATACACCTGAAGAAGACCGGAGGTTACAGCGGACGAAACGTTGTGATGATAACACTCAAGATGAGAAATGTAGTCTGAATAACTCAAATTATATGTAATTGTTATTCGTCAATTAGACACATAATATATATATATATAATATAAATATAGAGGCTAACAAGCCTTCAAAAACCATGTATTAGATGCGAGTAATTAAATCAAAATATATATATATATATATATATATATATATATATATATATATATATATGCATTCATAATTTTATAACTTTTTTCATCTCTATGGCGACATTTTCTTCTATCTGAAGTGTATGCGTGTTTTTCTATTGTGGGTGTGTATATTTATTACCCTTTGTGTGAGTGAGAATGTTTGTGTGTATTTGTAGTTTCTGAATGTATATTTATGTTTGTTTTTGTGTGCGAATTTGTATGGGTTTTGCTCGTCATTTCCAGTATGTGCGGATGTGTATTCCTGCTTCTTGTAGTTTGTGCGTGAATGTGTTTGTGCGTGTGGGACAATGTTGGTATATTTTTGTTTTTATATTTTATGTGTGTGCGTGTCTAATTTCGTGTATGTTTGTGAGCTCTGTGTCTGATTCTGTGCATGTGTGCAAGCTATGTGTGTATGGCGTCTGTTTTTACCAGTTAGTGCGTATATTTTTTAGTTCTTTATGTTTATATGTTAAACTCTTATAATCGAGTGGTAATTCTGTATATGTGTATTTTGCATGGTGTGTGTGCGTGGGTTAACTAGTGTGTTTATTTTGGTCAGTGTATACATGCACCTGTTCTCCATGCATACATATTGTCTCATATATATATATATATATATATATATATATATATATATGTATGTATATATATGTATATATGGTACGAATAAACACACCTCTCCAATATATATATATATACAACGTACACATACACATATGTACAGTATATACATATATACACATATGCATGCACACACGCATGTACTTTGTATTACGTGTATTTGTGTGTGGTGTGTTATGATTTGTGTAATGTTGTTTTTTTATCTTGTATTAGGAGGTAGAAGTAATCTGATATATTGGCATGATTTTGAATTCATTATAACTGCATTCGTCGATATATTGATAAACAACAAGTTTTCTCTTGTCTGGAAGTTTGATGTTGCATTTTTATAGAGATACTGTGGTGTTGGGTACTTGGGTGTCACGTATATATGATTTATTGCATGTTGTGCATCTGAGTGCAGAGACTACATTTTGGGAGTTTTTCTTTATTGTAAATGTCGTTGCGTAGTTTTCACACGTATAGAAGCCTCTTTCTATAGTTATATCGCAGATACCACATCTTTTTATTGCATTTAGTAAACCTTGGTAAGTACACCTAGCTTGATATAAATGGAGGTGCGTACGACTTAGAGTGTTGTTAATTACCAGTTAACTAGTGTGTTACCCAGAGTATTAAGTCGGGTGCCCACCTTTTTAGGGCATTTCAGTATTTTATATTCATGCTACGCCGAGTTTGTATTTGTAGTAACCATCATTGTTTTTGTTGGTTTTGACATTTTGTCGTATATTGTATACAAGCAGGGGTTACCCAGCCTTGCCCGGAGCAAAAGTGTAACAATCTCTCTTATCTCGGGTCGTCCCCTCTCACCGTTGCTCGGGAAAAAAGTGCAGCAATCTCTCTCTTCCTCGGTCGCCTTCTCTCCCCATTGCCCGGGACAAAAGTGTAGCAATCTCTCTCTTCTCCGGCCGCCTCCTTATCCCCATTTCCTTTCCACCGCCACCCTCCACGTTGCCTGTGGCAAAAGCGTACAATATTTCTACTATTAAAAGTACTATCTTTGTCTTGCCCGGTCGTCCCGCTCATCCACATCTCCCCTTCGACGTATATCTAAGTCATCGTTTTAAAAAAAATGATTGGGAGTTGGTGGGGATCAAACCGTCGACCCCTCAGTCTTCGTTCTCTATCGATAACCGTTGCACTGAACACTGGCGGGTAGTGGTGGGTGGTGGCGGGGAGCGTCTACTATAATATAAAATATTAAAAAATGTTGACTCATTCCTGTTTTGAATTATAAGTTGTCGATTTATTTACAGGGCGAACAGTGGCAGACACGGGTGGAACCTGGCGGGTAGTGGCGGAGAGTGGTGGGCAGTGTCTACTAAAATGTAAAATTTTAAAAATGCTGCCTTATTTCCTGCTTTGAATTATAAGTAGGCGATTTTGTTACATTGCGAACAGTGGCGAGGAGTGGCCGGCAGTGGCTACTAAAATGTAATTTTTTTAAATTCTGACTCATTTACTTTTTTAATTAAGAGTTTACGATTTCCTTACATGGTGGACAGTGGTGTACAGTGGCTGACACTGGTGGACAATGGCGGGTAGTGGTGCGGAGTGGCGGGCAGTGTCTACTAATATGTAAAATTAAAAAATTGCTGACTTATTTCCTGTTTTGAATTATGAATTGGCGATTTCTTTACATGGAAGACAGTGGCGGAGAGTGGCGGAGAGTGGCGGGTAGTAGCGGGTAGTGGCGGTCAGCGTTTGCTAAAATGTCAAAGTTAAAAAAATACTAACTCTTTTTTTTTAATTATGAGTTGGCGATTGTTTTGTGGCAGAAACTGGCGGGGAGTGGCAAAGAGTGACGGGCAGCTAAAATGTAAATTTTAAAAAGTAATGACTCAGTGTTTGTTTTGAATTATGAGTTGGCAATTTCTTTGCATGTCGGACACTGGCGGGTAGTGTCTACTAAAATGTAAAATCTTAAAAATGCTGACTCATTTCCTGTTTTTAATTATGAGTTGGGGGTTTCTTTACATGGCGGTGTGGCGTACAATGCCAGACACTGGCGGGTTGTGGCGCTGAATGGTTGACAGCGTCTACTAAAATGCAAAATTTAAAAAATGCTGACTACTTAACTTTTTCAGAATTATGAATTGGCGATTTATTTACATGGCGAAAAGTGTCAGACAATGGCGAGCACTGGAGGGCACTGGCGGGTAGATTCTACTAAAATGTAAAATTTTGAATAACTGGCTCATTTTCTGTTTGGAATTATAAGTGGGCGATTTCTTTACATGGCAGACAGTGGCTGACACTGGCGGACATTGGTAGGGAATGGTGAGCAGTGTCTACTAAAATGTAAAATATAAAAAAATACTGACTCGTTTCCTGTTTTGAATTATGAGTTGGCTATTTCTTTACATGACGGACAGTGGCGGGGAGTGGTGGGCAGTGTCTATCAAAATGTCAATTTTTTAAAATGCTGACTCATTTCCTGTTTTGCTTTTTAAATATTGATTTTCCCAGAATTAGCGTCTATTATTTTTTTAATTCCTCCCTCCGAATCCTCCCTCTGATGTCATTTCCGGCTCGGATTGATGAACATTAGCCTCACTACACACTCTTGTTGAGAAGAGGTTCAGGTACGGATTGAGCAACCCTTGCCTCATTACATAGGTGCGGTCGGAGATTGAGATAGACTTGATTGTACAGGACCTGGTCCTCTTCAAATCGTCACCCATTTAGTACTGGCCAGTATAGACGTTGCTTAACTTTGATTGCACATGACGTCATGTCTGGAAGTATGAGTCGGCAGTCCGCCTACCTCTCAACTTAATCGCTTTTGTTTAGTTCGTTCGTTTTACTGTATTTGCTTGTACGATAATATATAAAGGAGAGATGCTGCCCCATCGTCTACAAACTCTTTCAATAAAAAGAAAACCGTCTCATTCTGAATTTGTGATTTTACATGAATTTTATTGAAATTTTTATGGTTTTTTGGGGGGGGGTAGGTTCGAGTGCTATTATAATTATTGGTATACTATATTTTGTTATGTTTCATGGCCCTTTCACCACTCTGATAAGTTCTAGGTATTTACTTCTTTTTAGGTCTCCCTCGGGTTATCGGCTGGAAAGGTTAAGTCTACAATTTGACAGGCTTTTCTTTCCTGTTTACAATTATAATGTCAGTTTTTCTTACGTTTTTCATTCACTGATTTTAATTTATTTTTTAATTTATTTTTCATTCATTTTTATCATTCATTTTTTAGTCATTTATTATTTTTCATTTTATTTCATTGATTTTTTATTCATTTTTTTTTAATTCATTATTTTTCATTCATTTTTTCCATTCAATTTTTATTTTTTTTTTTTAAGTTCAATTTTCATTCATTTTATTCATTCAATTTTTCAATTCAATTTTTGTTTCGTTGATTTTTTCATTCATTTTTTTTATTCATTTTTCCCATTCACTTTTTCATTCACATATTTTTATTTGCTTTTTCATTTACTTTTTCATTCAATATTTTTCATTTATTTTTTTCATTTATTTTTTTCGTTTATTTTTTTCATTCTTTTATCAGTCCTTTTTTACCTTCATTTTATTCCTTCAATTTTTTTATTCATTTCTTTTCATACATTTTTTAATTCATTTTTCCAGTTTTTATACGTTTTTCATTCATTTTTCATTTTTTCATTCATTGTTTTATTAACTGATTTTCATTCATTTTGTAATTCCTTTTTTAATTAATTTATTTTTCATTGATTCTTAGTTCATTTTTTGTCATTTATTATTTTTCACTCATTCTTTCCATTCAATTTCAACTTTCATTCATTTTTTTTAATTATTTTTTTCATTCATTTTTCCATTCATTTTTTCTTTCATTTTTTCTTTTATTTTTTGTCATTAAATTCTTTATTTTTTCATTAACTTTTTCATTCACTTATTTTAATTTGATTTTTCATTTACTTTTTTCATTCATTATATTTTATTAATATTTTTAATTTATTTTTCATTCATTTTTTTACATTAAATTTTCACTCATTGTTTGTATTTAATTTTCATTCATTTTTCAGAGCTCTGAAGGTCTCCTAAAAACGGGAGCAATAAAAGTAAATGGCATATAGTAATCTAAAAATGCTCATTATCCTAAAGAGAGCAGGATTATCTGGGAGGAACACATTCTTTGTCTTTTATTTACTTAGCGTTGCGCGGGAGCTATTATATCATAGATAGAGCAGGTGTGTTTAGTTGGCGTTGACCTGGTGTCACTAATACCATAGATAGAGTAGTTCTACATAGAGCAGGTGTTTTTAAACGCCACGTTGCCAGAGGTAAAGATGTTCACTGTATTTTGTTATGCTATAATATACCAGAAAATATGCTCTGTGTTGCTCGGAAGTCAGTGTTCAATATCCTAGACAGAGCAGGTGTGTCCAAAAATACAGTAGTACATTTTCAAAGTCGTATATGATTGGTTGGAAAGGGGGAGACAAGAAACTCGGTGTTGCCCTGGAATACACTAAAATAAATATAGGTTTCATTATATTATTAAAGGGGGAGATTAAAAAAAAGTAAAACAAATATAGATTTCATTATTTTTTTAGGATGTGGGTGGAGAGGAAACTCACTGTTTCCTGGTAGAAATAACTTTAAAACTGAAAGCTCAGGTGAATAACTTACATTATTATTATTTTCAATACATTAAATCAAGAGAGAGAGAAATGGGGTCCGTGTAGGTGAAAGAAGAGTGAGAGAAAGGGATATAGAACAAGAGAGAAGCCGGAAATAGAGAAAGATAGAGAGACAAATTGAGATAGATAGAGATATAGAAGTTTTAATATAAAAATGTTACAAACAATTTTAACTTCTTCTATTCTGTTTTTATGGCTCCGGGCAACGCTGAGTAGCCCTGCTAATATCTACATCTTTATCCACACGGACAATGCCGAGTTAATAGCACTAGTAATAATATGTATTTACTAGTTTTCTTTTACTGTATCATTACGCATGATACATAATGTTTTATTCTTTTAGAATCAACTTTTTTAAACAGATCTTAGAAAACGGTTCAGTTCACTTCACGTTATCGGGAAAATGGTTAACCGTTAGAGCATTAATAATATAATTCAAAGCTCAAAGCAAAGATTGCAGTTTTAGGGCATTGACTACGGAAGAAGTTAGAGACAAACAAATAGTGAATGTTTTTATTTAACAGGCTGCAAAATACGTAGATATCTAGAGACATCTAGAGAATAAAAAGAACTCGACTAAAGAATAGCATATGAGGAGGCGGTGCAGCTTTGGCTTGTTATCTACATACCATGAATCTACTTTGGTATGATATCTACATGTTATGCCACCACGCCTCATATCGCAATTTACACGGTTCAAAAGCAAAGAAAACACTTCTAATTAGTTTCGAAAGAATGTGTGGTTACCGGGATTAGAACCCTAACTTCTAACCCTAATCCCTAACTACTAACCTCGTACCCTAACCGTGCAACACTTCAGCCAATAATTCAACGAGAAGTCGCTGAAGATTCGGTAATCAATTTTGACAAATGTTGAGCTGGCGCTAATTTAGACAACCTCAATTATCGCCATTTTCCCGTAAATTATCAGCAAAATTTCGTAGATCCCAACCCCAGAGGACATACGCAAGAAATTGAATCATCATGGCTTGATACAACGATTCGTATATTGAAAACATGTTAGACGCGTACATCATTTTTTTATTCACCAGCTAATAATAATTTGTTTCCAAAATATATTACTCTATTAGAAAAATAAAATCAAAATATTTTGTAGGTTTAGTTTTTGAGATCTATATTAGTGTAACGTTGTCGTTACTATAAAGTCTTTACTTGATTAAATTCTTTAGTTCTTTTTTTTATCAAAGCGCAGCAGCCTGATGTGTTCGTTATAACTCTAGTGTGTAAATTACATTTTTCTCTCTTTCTTCTTCTTCATTGCCATGCGATGCTGCACGATTCTGATTGCGTAGTGGTCGCTCATTCGATGGTGTGGTATGGCTGTTGATCGTCTCATCAGTGTAGCTAGACAAATATAACTTTTTATCGTATACAAAAAAGAGACTACGACGTTCGCTGAAGTTTCAGGGTTTTTTTTGAGAGAAACATTAACTCACACATGAGAAAGCGACTAAAAATCTAAACTAACTCCTAATTACTTATCTGGACTATGAATGCACATAACGAACAGACAACTTGGGGCTATATTTCGCTTTTGCCGATTATCAAAGTTTTGTTTTCAGTTATTACAACATTATTGCCGATTTGTCCCGCTTAACATTCCATAGACGACTGACCTAAAAAATTCGATAAACGTGGCGTCAATACCAATGTTTACTCATATCCCTTTGTCTTTAACCTATTTTAACCACACTCCACGAACTTAACCTTACAGGTCATCTCTGCCTTTCATATTCCTGGGAACTAGTTTGTTTTACAAGCTTTGTGTCACTTTGACCTGCACTAGCTCGCCTATGTCAAAATTCAAACTAGCTGATGTAACCACTCTGTGATTTACGTCCATCACAATGTAACATTAGATATTGCTAATTTCTAGTATAAAGAAAGATATTTAAAAAGTTCGTATTTATATAAATATTTATTCATTTAAAGATCACATGAATTATTTTGAAGAACAAAAATAAATTCTACTTCATTAACCCAGCCAAGGAGATTATGTTTACGGTGAAGTTCATTTGTTTGTTTGTATAGATTTTAGAATCCACATCGCTTGACCAAACTTGCTCAAAATATCGGTCATAGTCTAATTTAGAATTGATTTCATTTGCGGAATATTAGGTCAAAAATAAAGATAAAGGTTACAAAAAATATGAAAGTCACCCTTTTGGCGATAACATCGGTTCTGTTCATCGTGTAGACTCGCTACTTGGTCCATATTATAAACAAGGAAGACCTGTATCTTAAATAACTGAATTTTAACTTTTGATTTTTCCAAATTTGATGTATGGATTCGATGCTCTTTGATAACAGTAACAAACATGCAAAATTACAGTCTGATCTAATAAATATTTTTTTTGTTTTCAACGTTTCCATGGCATAACTTCAGGATTTTTATCCAATATTTAGAGGTAAGGTTTAGATAAGACTTTGGCCCATCCTTACGTTGTCAGGCGGATGTATTTAACACTGGGAGTTTATCTTCGTGTGTCTGTGCCGTGGAGGCGTCTCTGGAAGGAATCTTATCATCATGGGCACGGATCCACCAGCTCCCGGAGGCCAGCGGTTGACCATTGTTTCAAATGTCTGAGACCACGCTGTCTGAAATTCTCAAACAGTGGTCTGCGCTGTCCCACAAGGAAATACCAGGTCGCTGTACGGATGGAATCGTTAATTCTCTCCAGAATGGAACTATCGTCGCTGAAAATTGAGCACTTTATGAAAAGAAACGACCAAACATATACAACAATATCATTTATTTCTCAGTACGAATAATGAGAGGAATAAGAATACACAACAAAAGAGAGAGAGAGAAAGAAAGAACAAGAATCACCTGCTGTTAAGTTCACCACGTCAGTCACCAAGTTTCGACTTCTGACCTTTAACCTCGCACCCATCAACATTAATTTTATGAAACAAGGCTGTTATTTCGAAGTGAGTAAAAGGTTGAGTGACGCTATGCTTTAATGCAAATAAAATAAATGTCTCTAGTTACTTGGTTCCCCTAAGGCAAAGTTAGGCACAAGGTCGTTTTTTAATGAGGGGAAATCCAGTTCATATTATTTATGGTAGCATAATAAGATCTTGCTGACTCTCTCTGATGTTCTTTGGACCTGGTGTATGTGGTCCACTGGGGAAAAAGTTACTTGTTGCATTTAACTCTTCTGAAACCAAACTTCTCTCCTTCTACCACTAATGCTCGGATCCTTGTTTTGCCACAGTCGAAATGAACGGCTCTCTCATTGAAGAAGACCTTTGTTTTGACAAACTAAATTGAGTCCCACACATACTAGTCCATGGGGTTGCAATCAGGCACTTCTGAGGTTTCCCAGAGGTGTGACACGGAGCTACTACATGCTACTACACATATGACCTATCCGTCGCCATCTTCTCCACCCAAAGTTTGACAACATTGGGCAGCAACTCTATATAGTCATCTGAATTGTGTCGTTTTACAAAGATGTGGGGCGGCATAACGTGGCCTTCACTAGAAACACACTAAAAGACCATTACGGTTTGAGGGAACTTGGTGTTCATTATGTGCAGTACTTTGTGCAGACTGTAAACTATCCACCTTTGTTCTGCACGTTGTGTAACTGGTGTTTAGAAGAACCATAGCATCTCTGGGCGTTTGACCTTGTTGAAGAGTTTTGGTTTTTCGTAAGGTGGTTCTCTTAGGTATTGGCAGTGAGTAGTTAACCATTGCAATTCTTGTATGAAGAGTAGTGGAGATCCTCGTTCATTGCTTTCTGCATAGTTGCCACTTTGATGCCTTTGATGCTAAGTTCCGCATTGCCTTGCCTGGATATTGTCGCATCTTTTTTGCAACCTCTCAACGAATTTCGTTGGATGGACACAGTCAGAACATCTGCTATGACCCTTTCTGCTAGCCGTTGCTTACACATCTCTATTGTAATTCTCCAGCTCACATCTCATGACCGTCAAGGTATTCAAGTAGAATTGAACTGCAGCTAAGATTTTCTAATAATGATGCAGGTCACCCTTTACCAATATTCCGGTGTTTTCAAGTTGTCCATTGTCTCCAGCTCTCAAACCCACAAATAGTACACAAACACAGCTCTATGTAGCACTTTACTGCGATATAATACTTCAAATGGTTCTGAAATCAAATATCAAATTTGTGTGAGGTGGGTCACTGTTTAACGACACGGACTGACAAACAAGGTGTGCCAAGTTCGAATTCAGATCGTTCCACCAAAACACTTTTGTGGCGGAATTGATGATCTTGAGCCAGAATCGAGCGGTGGAGATGGCCCGGACTTACTTCATCCCCGAAGTAAGAGGGTCCGCCTTTGCCTGGCTTGCAGATGGAAAGGGAAATAAGTTTTGGCTTACTAGTTTTCTAGTGGTGATTGAACTCGCAACCTCGAAGTAACAAATCTACTGGTTGCTGCACAATAATACGTGGATTCGCCTTGATGACAAATAGTCAGTTAGCGGATTATGTTTTTGTGATTGGTTAAGCAGAATTAACTGAAGGAAAATCTTTCACTTAGGATAATGGCAACCGTCACGTGGTCCCTTCCTGTAAATACCCGATGTCTTTCTAGAAAAATAACAGGGAAACCAATGCCAACAATAGAATCATCTGATTCATACGAAATGAATCAATCAAATTTGTCTCGAACACCCTGTATAACCCCCATTACATACGCCATATAACACTTCTCTTTAGTGCTTAAAATTAAGGAGCGTCTGTGCTTGAGATACATTCTTCGTTTTAATATAGGGTCATGCAAAAAGAATGTTACCCATGGAATCGTTAATAAAATTCACGATCCTTTCTGCAATCCAACTATATTTAGTACAAATAAACCTCAATCTGTGCATTACTTATCCACCAAGTGTCGGTCATAGATGTCCAACAGTCTTTTTTAATCACCATTCAAGGGTATGCATCTCAGTGTCGTAAGCACACTTGGATATGGCTGATTTTGTCATTTATGGCCATGTGCACTTCAGGAATAGTCTGGGGATTGTTTTGATAAATATTATCTTTGAGATAACCTCACAGGTAAAAATGTGGGCAGTTATGGTTTGATGAGTGTGA
This sequence comes from Sepiola atlantica, assembly GCA_963556195.1. Classification (NCBI taxonomy): domain Eukaryota; kingdom Metazoa; phylum Mollusca; class Cephalopoda; order Sepiida; family Sepiolidae; genus Sepiola; species Sepiola atlantica. Next base: position 82,981,081 of record OY744528.1, read on the forward strand.
ATCTCATTTAGAATCATACCTCCTACTGATGAGACGATCACCTAAGTTTCCCCGCATATCAGCGAATGGCGATAAAACAAAGACTATTGGACATTCATGACTTAAACTTGGTGGGCAACTCAAGCATAGATTGAAACTTATTTGTACCAAATATGGTTGGACTGCAGAAAGGATTTTGAATTTTTTGAATGATTCCATAGGTGATATTTTTCGGAGGTCACCGTGTAGTTTATATGGGCTAAGATACATGATACAATTCGACAGAGTACAAAACCGACTTCGAAATCTAGTGGGGGTGCCCTCTTCTCTTCCCTACAGCCTCTTTCTCACAGAAGAGAAGTTGCTAGTCTTTCTTTACTCTATCGTAATTTTCATGGTAGGAACTCGACTGAGCTCCAATCTATGGTATCTCTCTCTGTAAAACATTCACAACAAAAACTCGTCTAGCTACAACCATTGTAAATAATTTTCCTTTCTTCCATTGTGGACCTAAAACTAAACAGAATTTCTATGAGCAAAGGTTTTTTTTCCAAGTGAGACACAATACCACAGGGATGCTTCCCAGTTGACTACAACATGGTCGCTTTTAAGGTCAATGTTAACAGGTTCTTGTTGAGTCGTCCTCTTAGATAATCAAATTCTGCCCAGTTATAACCATCGTTACTAATCCTCACGTTATTGTCTCATTGTCCACCTGACAAACTAATTAACCCTTATCCTTGAATGGCCTTTGGACTTTGATAAGCGGTGACAGTTTATGTGACTCCATGTTCAAAACAATTAGATAGAATGTCCATCTGATTCTATAGAATAAAAAGTAGACGACGACATTGGAAGTTAATAGAAAATACCCTATATTTTGGCCATACTGAATAGGAATTAAAAACAGCTAATGGTCAATCTTTACAAAAAAGATAGGGGTCACCATGCATCCTTGTAGATTTCATCCCGGTCTGGTGTATTCCAAGAACAAGCCACAAAATGTATGTTACATATATCTCCCTTCCGAATGGAAGTACAGTGTCTTGTAAGTCACAATCAATTAAAATACATGGAAGTTCATAAACCTACCTTGTTAACAATGCAAATCACAAATCATAACAGCATAATTAAATTCTAGCTTGTGACTACTTCTCCCGTGACTGAGGTGCATGTAATTAAAGTTGCACAACAGCATGAAGAAAGGAAGAATATTATCGAATTTGCCGAAAGGATCATTTACTAAGATGTTGACGTCGCCTTCTCTCCTTCTAGTGGCAGAGGACGTTCCAGGTCATGGACCAATGGGGCCGTTGGCCCCTTAGTTTACAATCAATTCTTAAGTTATTTTCTACACGTGCTGTTCGCTCCAAAGCTTCCCACGAACTGGCCTGACTTTTTCACTCCCTCTCTCTTTGACCTATGTGACGTCACGTTCTCTTCTGGCTACACAGGTTGGTCACATTTGAGTGTATACTCGCTGACCTGATAACCCTGTTTTCTTGTGTATGTGTCAACGTTGGCTCACGAATCCAAATCACCAGATGTACAAATCTACGTGTAAATGTACATTTAACAAATGCCCGATCTAATGTCTGGATGTAAATGACTAGGCAAGAAACAACCTATGTGGACGGTAGAAAAACAAGTCCAAAAAATTGTATTAATACGCCAAGATATCTGCTTGGTCGATGTGCTAATTAGTCAGTGGTACTTGTCTATTTACATCTAGAGAAAATAGTACATCAAACTGTGTGATTGCTACAAGCTAGAAATAATTAATTCTTTTAACTCAAAAATTAAATCACAATCGTTTTTTTCTTCAAAATCTTATTTTGTGTTTTGATTTTACATGATTACACTCTATTTTGTAAGAGTAATGAATAAGCCATTGTTTAACCAAATATAATCGTTAAATCGTCATCATTCGTTTAATTCTTTCTCTCTTTCACTTCCTCCCTCTCCCTCTGCCTCTCCCTCTCCCTTTTTCTCTCAAATTGTAATCAAATTGTTTTAACCTCGATTGGGATATGTTGGGGTCTGCTTCACTTTCTAATGTCAAGGGTTGATGATATTTCTGCAATACGTCAGGGCTTGGAGAGTCCGGGGTTATCTAGGGGCCAACTTGAGTTCTAACCAGTGGCTCTGTCAATAATTCTGCACCCAAACTGGGAATTTTAGATCCACAAAACTGAAATATTGACACCGTTGGTGTGGAATTTGAGCGGGGGGGGGGGCATCTTTTGGCATTACTTCTCTGCTTTGTCAGTGAAGCTGTTGTGTTGGTTTTAGAGACAAAAAAGGATGAGTTTTGATGTGACCGTGTCGATAGTTGAAGTGATGTTGTGAGATATTGAACGAATATATGAAAACATTAAAGATCTTCGGTATAGATCAACAATAATTATTTATTCCTATTTTTACAACTTAAGAAGAATTTACTTTTATAATGAGGACATTAATTGTAGAGTGCTGTGCAACTTATGTTCATAAATGTCTGCTCTCTGAATGAATGCAAGGGACTTAACTCTTCTCAAAATATCTTTGAGGCAAGCGAGACAATGGCAACTACTACTTCTCTTTAAAATACAAAAATGTTTCAATATTTCTTTATTTATTTTCTAGGTGGCTAACAAATTTGCTGGCTGAAAAAAATGCCGAGATACAAAATGGACAGGACATTTTTGTCTTAACATATATAATTTATTTTTTATACCAGTGTGATGAAAAAAAGAACTCTTCTATCCACTTCTATGCTTCGGAAGTGAATTACTTCCCTTGATCACTCTTCCTTTTTTAGTCAGCCATTATTTCTCATAGAGACTATATCCCTGCGTAGATCTTTGTCGAATAAAGCTTCTTCAAGCAAACTCAGTCTTCTTAAACTCATTCTATTCTATCCTTTTAAACTAACTCATTACAACCAGTCACAGCTCTTAAATTATTTTATCAGCCAAATATTACTTCATTATTCTTGCGCTTGTTGGAGTCGACTGAATCGTTCTCACAAAGAGAAAGTCAGCTGTTGTTGAAAACCACTCTCCTCTGTGACCACCCCAGTGAACAGAGGGTGACTCTTGTTTAACCTTTGAAAGTGTCCATAGCAAAAACAAAGCCTGTATTCTGCTGTGATCTCCTGACCCTATGCACTCACCAACTCCTCGAGGCATTCCAAATTAATGATAGAGTGTTACATACTTTCTTTTGATTCTTTTCTCAACACACGGGTTGTTGGAACATGGTTTTTGAAGAAGGAGAAGACAACGTTTTTAATTTTAAATGGAGTTTTATTTACATTAACGGTGGATATCCATTTTAAGAGTTGCTTCTCTCTGGATCACTCGCACAAGTGGTCTATCGAAATTATCATATGACAAACTTTTCCCACAAAAATCTACTCCAAATCCTTTCTTTTGTCACACGATTTAACTAACTATCCAGAATCCACTTCCCATTTATATGAGCCCATAGTGTGAGTCTGGGGGTAAATCTAGTCAATCATACTTAAACGTTTTGCTTCAAGTATTTTGTTTACTAATAAGTCACCACTTATCAAGGTCAAAAGCCACCTGAGGATAAGGTTTAATGAGATGGATGGATTGTCAGTTGAATGATGAAGAATAATATGAGGGAATTGAAAATTTTGAACCGGTTTATGACAATTATTTGTTGACATTGGATCTGAAGATAACCATGTTGTAGTCTGCGCGGAAGCAGTCCTTTGCTGATGTGCTCCAAAAATGGAAAGTTAATGGAAATTCCGTTTGATGCTGGGCACATAGAGGAAGAAAGGAGTTATTTATAGTTGTGGTAGATAAACGAGTTCTTGCTGTGAATGTCTTACAAGGATGAACCAGAGATTAGAGCTCGGTCGAGCACTTTCCATGAAAATATCGATAGAATAGAAAAAGATTAGCGACGTCTTTTCAATAAGAAAGGGGCTGTAGAGAACAGAAAATATCATCTCCCACTATATTTCATAGTCGATTTTGTACTCTGTGGCTCCCAAAACCATGTCTGGATATTTCTTTTCAGTTGTGAAACTTTGTCAAGAATAGCATTTATTGAACAGAGTCAGATTATATATACAAAAGTTTGAAGTGGTGGTTCAAGTAATATGTAACACTTCGATTTAACACAAAGCAATAAGTATAGAGTACCTAGTAAGGATCGAACACATATGTAATTATCTGGAAGTTATAACACAGCATGAGGCACATTTTATAGGATTTTTAGAAATCCATTTTTGTTTTTTATTCAAGCATGTATCGAACTCCAGTTTTAGGATTTCTGGCTAAGTTAAAAGTATTCCTTGAGCTTTTGGTGAGGAGCAAAGTGTAGTATCTATTCAGATACTACAGTTCATCTTTTCTGTTCTCGGTCACTGAAAGAGAAATCCTTTTACACTAAGGCAATTTTTATGTTTCTCCTGATTCAGAGTGCCCCTTTTTGGGAAATTGGATTTCATCACATTAAAAACCGACCTTGTGTCAAACTCTGCCCTCATGGGGAGAAAAGTAAATATGGACCATACCAAGAGTCTTTGCATGAAAAGCATGACAAAAGCGTATCAGGAAATAGTTTACTTGCCTCCTTATGAGGGCAGAGTTAAAAGCAAACTCGGTTTTTAATGCGATAAGAATCCAGCTCCATTAAAGGGGCACGCTGGACTGGGGAAAATTTTTTAATTGACTCAGTTTAGAAGGATTTCTTATTCATTGACCGAGGACAAAAAAGCAGACACTACACTTTCGTCCTAGCCAAAAAGCGTGGTTATTCAAACCCTCCCTGAGAGTCCAACATTCGAACACCTCGGCCTAACATTCACGGGTAGCATGAATTGGAACAAATACATAGAAGGTACTGCCACGTCTGCTGCAAAGAAGGTGGGCTCTCTCTACCCTGGCTAGAAAACTTCTCACACCTGCTTGTATCCTATATCTCTACAAAATAACCATTCACCTATGCTTTGAGCATTGATACTACATCTTGTTAGGTGCACCAACCACTAGACTGTCTGTCTGTCTGTCTTAGACAGGGTCCAAAAAAGACCTTTAATCTAATAGGTCCCACACTGTCTACTAAGCTCCAGCCTCTGCGTAGCAGCCGTCATACGGGTCCACAAGGTAAAAGAGTGAGGGTTGTGCCATGTGTCGTACATCGAGGATTGAACCCAGAGCGTTCTGATTACAAGATAGAATCTTGTTATTTCTGTTCAGGGACAAGAGTCCACTAATGCAAATTGACATTGTTTTGCATGGGTGAACTCTCGCTAAAATAAAAAGAGTAGAAACTGTGACGATAACATTACGATACATCAAGTGTTAAGCACGAAAAGGAAAAAGAAATTGAATTGGCATTTTGTGTCGGGTTACTCAATTGACGAGAGTCGGATTTTTTTGGCAATAATACAACATAACAAGTCAAAGGTGGAACTAGTCCTGAACTACCATGAGCTCAATCAATATATAGAGGAAATTAAGAGAGTGGCGCCAGAAAGGATCAAATGTATCATTACTCGATCTGATGAAAGCCTATCTGCAGGTGCGAGTCGACAAAACTGTTGAACCAGATTGGATTTTAGGTTGAATGTGATGCCATAGATCATGATAACCATCGTCAGTGCTGTGTTATCCCAGGAGGAAACCATCGAAAAGGCGACATTGGCTTACCTCAACAACATTTACATTAATGAAGATGGCATGTCAGCGACGCACGTTTAAGCGAAATTGGCAGAGTTTGATCTAAAGTGGAAGGACCCAGAGCGTCTTGGAGATGAAGCATGCGTGCATGGCCTGAACGTCAGTACGGAGGATGGCACCCTGCGATGGAAACGAGAAAATTCCTGAAGTTATCACAAGACGGACTATTTTTTCCTTGTGCGGAAAACTCGTAGAAAAACTCGCCAGTGTGTGGCTGGCTTAGCATAGCAGTGTGAATGCAGTAACCATAGGATAGAACGATCAAACAAGTGAAATCATTCTCGCCGAAATGGTTGTAGAAAGTGTTGAGAGAGCAACACACAAGGACCTGGCCCGAAGAGAGTGGTGTGTCATAGAAGAAGAAATGAACATATGGGTCGACACCAGTTCACTGGCATTGGGAAAAAGATGGGGCCATGTTGGAAGAAGCCTGTTGGTTGTGATCTGCAAACAATGCCCAGCATATCAACCTGGCCGAGTTTGATACTGTGATTAAAGCACTACAATGGCAAGCAAAGAGGTTGCACCTGCATACTGACTTCCTTTGCATCTATCACTGGGTTTTCAACACGCTGACCGGCAAAGCAAGAAAACGCACCAAGGCAGCAAGCGAGATGCTGATAAGACGAAGGTTAGACACCTTCAAGAGTCTAGTCTCCGAGTATAACCTGGTAGTCAGCATAAACTTGGTACTGTCATACTGTAACCTAGCCGACCATCTGACACGAGTGCCTTGTAAATGATACAATGCCATAAAGGTGGGTGTCAGGCCCGTTAGTCAAACACGCGCTGCTACAGTGAGCACAATGAGTCAACAGCAGATAGAACACATTCACATGTAGAGCGGCCATCAAGGCATCAAGAGGATTCTGTATTTCATGAGACGCATAGACACAGCAGTGGCCAAATCAGCAGTTAAACAACTCATCAAGCATTGTGAGATGTGTCAGTCAATTGACCCAGCACTTTTACGAAAGGGGAGCACCGCATGAGATTTTGGCTGATAATGACCAAGCCTTTTGCAGCATATGTACCATCAAGAAATGCCATCAAAGAAAAAATCTATCGCAGCATAAAGATGATTGCTGCCAGGATGAAGTGCTCAATTGGTGAAGCAACATACTGGTACACTGTTACGCTGAATGATAGCGAGTCTCTGGCAACCGCACCTGAGAATGCCGTCTACACATACCAAGCTCAAGTAAAAGGAATCGAATTTGTGCAGTCACTTAACGACGAGAAGATAGGCGGGCCATATGATGTAGGAAATTATGTCTGGGTGAAACCGCCAAACTGTCGATCTACCACCAAATTCAGACAGAGGCGAGTGACTGGTGTGGTCAGTCAGCAATCTGTCCGGGTTAATGGAATCCCACGTCACATATGCGATCCAAGCCCTACTTTGGAGACGGACCAAGAAACTGATGGGGAAAGTGATTGGGTCATATAGGAGCTGAACTATTAACGAGAAGCACAAGTAACCCTCAAAGAATGAAGCTGCAAATTCGGAAGCAGAAAGTTCGGATGATAGGGAAGCAGGAAATTCGTCATATGATACGGAAGCAGAAACTTTGTCAGACGATTCAAAAGCGGAAACTTTGTTGGGCGATTCAGAAGCAGTAACTGGGGTGCATGTCCCACTTCGAAGAAGCGCACAAATTAAAAGGCTACCACCACCCTGCATTATGTGTGAACAAAAAGATCAGGGAGAATGTAGGAGCCATCATGCGGGTCTACAAGGTAAAAGTATGAGGGTCGTGCCATGTGTCGTACACCGAGGATTGAACTCAAGGCGTTCGGATTACAAGATAGAACTTGTTATTTCTGTGCGAGGGCAAGAGTTCACTTATGCAAATGACCATTGTTTTGCATGGGCGATTTTCTTTGGAATATAAAGAGTAGAAACTTTCTTCTTCGGGTCTAATGATAACATTACGATATGTCGAGTGTTAAGTGAGAAAAGGAGAAATAAATTAAATTGGCGTTTTGTGTCAGGTTACTCGATTGACGAGAGTCGGATTTTTTTAGAGTTGGCATCGTGCTGTTGTGCTTTGGAGAATTGTAAATTACAATTCTAGAGTCGAATTTTTGAGAGTTAGTGTCGTCGTGTTTTGGAGAATTGTTATTACAATTCTGAAGTCGGACTTTTGATTTTTTTTTTTCGTGTGTGCACTTTTTTTTCTTTTTTCAACTTTCACTTCTACAAGGCGACACAGTACATATTCTTTCGAAAAATGGAAATTCAGAAATGAAAGATCTACAGATGCCAATCAGCCTTTAGGTATTGATACACTCTGAGACGGAAAGGGGTATCCGATATCTTCCTGAACTTAGATTTTATCTTAATTGAGACAAATGAGTGATAGGGGGATCTGAGAGGAACTAGAACAGTAGATGTGCACTGTTTAGGGCAAGTTGTCAGAAAAAAGATCAAGAAGGCTTGCAAAATATCCATCAACATTGGGTTTGTCGACAATGTGGGTCAGAGTGTATGCAATCATGACAAAACATTACTTCATTATCTTGTTTGAGTAGACTAGTCATTCGACATTGTGAATATTAAAGTTACAGCAGAAAAACAAAGCCGAATCTTGTCAATTTTTTCAGAAATTTGCTCGAAGACATTAATTCCATCGTTGTGGGGTCGATAAAAGTCAAAGATGAAGGAAATCCTGTGAACAAGTGCAACATGAAAACACATATAGGGTAACTCAGGGTCTTCATTAGATATGTCTCTACCATATGAAAAACTGTCCCTGGTGTATACACAAATTTCGTGTCTGTGGTATCCCTGAAGAACGGCTTTTGAGGTCATGTAGGAATAACCCAGAATTTTGTTTCTGTCTTTGACAGAAATTGACGACCTATTCCAGTTTCACACAGACACAACAAGTCGGGTTTCGTTTCCTGTAGATCAATTTGAACCTCTGGAAAGTTGGATGCAGACCCCTAATGTTGGAAAAAGAGACTTTGTAGTAAGGGTATACGTTAAGAGATGGCATAGTGGATTTATGCTTATTTTTTAATTGAGAACTTTTCATATTTTATAGCTCAGTTGAGGAGTTGAAAGTAGAATGCATGAGAACATAAGTAAACTATCTTTGTAAGCCATTGAAGAAAGAAAAGCTGTAGCAGTTCCGACTCATATAGCATCGAGAGCCCTCATCAGGAACTACTGCATGGTCCAAACTGCATCAAAATCGGGAATCGGAAAAAATCTGAACTTTTTGAGGTATCGGAATCGGAGAACTTTGTGTCTATTTTCCGATGCCAAAAACGATTCTTTTAATGTTTTGTTTTTTTTGTTTGTTTTTTTTTTAAACTTAATTTTCCACTGCTGGTACTAATGATAACACACACACACACACACACATGCATACATAAGTGTACTTTTTACGTTTGTGAAAATATATGCGCATATTATATGGATTTTTATGGTAATCCGAAAATAAAAAAATGAAAAAACAACAACTCTATAACTAAATAAGAGATTTTAAAAGAATCAAAATCGGTAATTGTATCTGAATCGGGAATTTAAAACAGAATCGGTAATTGTATCGGAATCGGGAAAAATATTGGAATCGTCCCATCACTACTTCATATGTCTACATAACTACTAATAAGTCTGTCACTCTTCTAGAAATCGAAGGAGTGTCATGTTTGTAGGAGAAAAAGGGTTGTAGAGTAGATACCCATCCTTCTACAATTTAAATCATTTTTATTCATACAGTTTCATCAACACAACCGACATTGTCGGGAAAGAGTTATGTAAACAAGAATACAAAAATATGTTGAGTCAGTAGATATGCATATACTATAATGGTGAGGCTGATTCTGGGGCTTTCATCTCACCTAGCCCAAGTCATGATTAGAGGTGAGACAGGAATAGTTCATTTTGTCAACTCAACGTTTGAACACTGACTGTTTAAAAAAATGTGAAAAAGTTTGGCAGAAGTATACCTCCCACACAAAAGTGTTCTTACTGGACAATGTATCAATCACTCTGCGAGTGAGAACAAGCTGGCGAACAAAAATAGATTATAATTATATAACTACTACACTCTCTTATTAAAGTGATGTTCTATCTCTTCAAACCAGAAGAAAACTTATCTATAAGGGAGATAAGTGCATATTTGATTTTAAAGGAGTTTGTAGAGGCAAAGAAAGAATGACAAAGTTTATCCATACCAAATAATTTATTTTTATTGGCAACTTAAGACAATGAAATATACATAGTTCGTAGAATATGACGGTTCAGAGAGTTCAAAGAACGTTCTAATGAAAAAAGAGTTGTTTTATCTGTAAGGAAAAATTGAATACACATGGTTGTTTCGGCTGTCGGCATGTGCGTTTACGTGTGTGTAAATGGAATAGGCATTAAGATGTGTGTGTATATTAGCATGTCTGTTTCGCCAGTGAGAGAGTGTATGTATGAACTGTGAGTACAGGCGTTAACATAGTCTTTCATTGCATTTGTCGAGTGCCTTTCGGCGCAAAGACTTTGCCATAATGTGCCATATGCACGTGTGTTGTCTCTGAAATAAAACGAAGGAAGAAAGAAGAAAGAAAAACGCTGTGTTACGGTTTTCATAGTATAGCAATATTTTGGGACTCAATATTTCTTGTGCTGTGATTGGTTGAAAAAAACTGCTGATTTGAAATTTTGTCCAATCAAGAGTTAATAGGTAAAAACAACATTCACTGCCACTGCTACTCCAAACAAGTTATTACACCTGGCTGGCAATGTTAGAAAATTACATATTTTAACTTTCTTAAAACGTTAATATTTAACATTGAATTAAAAATATGTATATACTAATGAGTCACCACTTAACAAGAATTAAAGCCACTCAAGGATAAAGGTTAATGAGATGAATGGATTGTCAGTTGAATGATGAAGACGAGTTCTTGCTGTGAATGTCTTACAAGGAGGAATCAGAGAATGATGCTGAGTAAAACACCTTCCATGTTTTTGTTTACAAGTGAAGAAAAATATTTTTAAATATTTATCAAAAAGAAAAGAAAAAATTACCTGAAAATTTTAACATATTGATAAACAAAACTGTTTTTAAAAGTTAAAGTTATAAAGTTTAAAATTTTCAGAATTAGTTACAAAATGCCATTAGGGTCGACAATGATTATACAAAATTGAAAAAAAAAATACCATATCATTCTTAATGTTGGATGTTTGCTCTGCGAGCGTAGGATACCACATTTTATTTACCTCCCCAGGAGGTTAGGCACAAGGCCAGGTTTATCTTACTCCCACAAGTAAGATGTGACCCAAGCTCGGGTCGGGTCGGGAAAGTGGGGTTTGAAAAGCCAGCGCCCGAGAAGGTGAGCACTCTGGCCATTAAAAATTGCCTGGGCAGCCCCGTCGGCATTCCCCGGTAGGGGCGCCTCAGGCAGTAAGCAATAAACTTACTCCTCCCCAAAGAGGGGAGGCAAAGCCTGGGAGGGTGGACCTCCTAAAACTGCACAGGACAGACCCATAGACCGGCGTAAATCAAGCCCCGAAGGCCAAGACGATACCAGTTTATGGCGTGTATCAAACGATGATACCACATTCTTTGCTCATTGGAAATTGGGTGCTTCTTTAGAGACGTGGCCATGACGTGGCCGAGGTCGGCAGAAATATAAAAGATGATGCAAACTTTTTTTGTGGGGGAGGATTTTTTGATCGAATTTAAAATGCAAAAAATAAAACTTCTGGAGATATGTTAAAGTTAAATAGATTTATTGAACTTAATTAAACATCAAATGAATAAATAAATAAAAGGTTAGGGTTTAGGGTTAGGGTTACTTCCTCGTCTAATGGACACCTTTTTCCTACATGTTAAATTTGGGCATCGTCACAAAAATCTATCGCTTCTAGTTGCATATGAGATAAGTCTCATCAATCGATTATTTCGCAATTATCTATAAGTAAAAACAGTAGGTGTTCTAAGTTCAAATCTTTTGTGTCCATTTTGTGAGAAATCAGATTTGATTCCCTACAAACATAAATTTGGATTATCTCCCCCTTTCATATTTCCGTCGGCCTCGGACAGATCTCGGTCACGTCTCTGAAGAAGCACCAAAAATTGTGGCATCACTATCTACAAGGATCAGCATGTTTCGTCGTCTGTTGGGATTTCCCGGCAGATGCGAAGGACATGGAGGACCGCTGGCCTCCGGTGAAAAAAGCTTGAAGAAAGTGTGTACGGATGCCTGAAAGTGATACAACAATTTATTTTATTCATATTAATTTCAGACTTTCCTTTTTTGAAGTTGACGTGCGACGAGAATAGATATTTTTCTACTTACCTATGTAATTTGTTTTTATTTTTACGTATTATAAATGGGTTTTTATTAGATGTAAAAAAAAAAATTTCTTGTTTTTTTCCCAATGGTTTGCACAAAATTCAAGATGGCCGATTCAGGTGCATTCTTACGAATCCCTTCCCCCCCCCCCCAAAAAAAAAATCGGCCATTTTTGTTTATGTTCCTGTGACAAAACTATTGATTTCTAATAAATAGCGGTTGTAACGGTCTAAAATTACAAACAAATGCCACAGGCAAGTTTGAAAATAACTTTTACAGCCTACAGTTACTTTTATTTGTTGTATATTTGTTTTTTTAGCGTTTTTACTCTGCTGAGCGTCGTAAAAGATTCCCCAAATTTTATTTTAGAAATGGAAATGCCCTAACCCTAACCCTCCCCAAAAATATTATTTTCACTAAATATTTCCGAAAAAGCATTAAATAAAAAAAAAAACACATTCTGTTGCTCAAAAACATTATTTCTTGAAAAAAAAAGATTATTCTATTTTGTTTATTTTCTTCAATGAAGATTTTTTTTAAGTTTTGAAAACAATCAAATAAATTATTTTTCAAATAGTCTGTATTATGTTAATTATTAGAATATGATGAAAGAAAAGTCTGAAATTAATATGAAAAAAAGAAAAGTCGGAAATTAATATGAATAATAAATAATAAAAAAAAGTGTTGTATCACTTTCAGGCATCCGTACACACTTTCTTCAAGCTTTTTCCACCAGAAGCCAGCGGTCCTCCATGTACTCCATGTACTTCGCATCTGCCGATTTCCCTATCTATTGGACCTCAACAACGTTGTTACTGCATTTGATTCCCTCCCCTAGAGCATAACACAGCCTCGGGGTTCGACTCTATTTCTTGGAAGGGTGTCAAATCACAGTAAATTCTCATCCATCTTGATATATTATATATATATTACTCTTAAGAAGTTCGATTTGGCCTATAGAAGAATCAGTTTTAGTGTTTCTCACAAAACTTTTTAATAGTAAATATGTGTTAAAGAGGATAGAAGGCAAGTGGGCAATTATGTACAATGAGATCAAAATGTATGGGAGATAACTCTATTTTACTTGTTCGCCAAACCTGACAAAAAAAGGCGATTTCAATTTTAAAAAACGACATATTTTTTTTTTTTTTTAATAGGAAAACTTTTTTTTATCATAATTATTAAATTAGGAAAACAATAACAACCTCTTTACCGGTTACGTAAAAAAAATAGATTAGGAAAACTTTTTTTATTATTCTTTAATTAAATTAGGAAAGTAAGTACTTTTTTATCGGCAAATGTAAAGAAGATTAAGTTTGTTATTTTACATTTTAATCAAGTAAACAACCTTTTTATTGGCTGTTTGAATTTCAAATATTGTCTGTTTCATTAATCATTTTTGAATCTTAAATCAAAACGATATGTCAAATTTAGAACGTCATCGGATCACTAAGGATTTTATAGTGAACAATATATTCACTACCGTTGAAATTAAAGACTTCGACTGGACTTTTACTTCACGTTATCAAAGGTAATGGAATACGAGGTCCACTTCACAGCTTGACTGGGTAATTCTAGAACGTGTGGATTATGCGAAATACTGTGACAATAAAGAGGAACACTCACCGTCAGGAAAAAGAATGAGGTGCTTCGCATGTCGTGTCTGTAGATTTAAAAAGGGCTTCTCTTCATAGGTGCTGGTGTTTATGGTGGTCTCTCATTTGCATATGTGGATATCACTTGATATAAATGAAGAGGACAGCTGGGAAGGAAGGTGAAGCGATTTGGATTGGAGAGAGAAAGGCAGAAAGAAAGTGGGTTGCACGAAATTCGGTTGGAAATTGAATTACAGTCAAAACCTTTTTTTTTTTAATTCTTTTATTTTTCTGGCACAGTTACTTAGTTAGGGTTTTGACAAAAAGAAAAAACATATAGGTGGATGTCAGTGGATATGCCGTCAATGTCGGTCATTACATAGCATAGACAAAGGATATTTGAACAATGCTGTCGGCAAATAAGACCGCTAATAATGCTATTGTTTTGTTGGAGCATTGATATGAAACAACACACAATTTAAAAGGAAATCAGTGCTGCATCGCACACAATAGTAAGGTGGATGCAATTGATCCGAGAGGTTTATGAACAAGACATCGTATACAATCCGATAATGCTTTGGGGTTTCGATAAAAAACGATAGCGCTAAAGAGGTGGAAATAGATGAAGTTTTCTTCTTCAAGAGAAAGTATAATTGCCATCTTTCAGGTTCCTGGTCGTTTGATACACCAGAGTCAGCTGAGTCATACTCAGAGAAGGAACCAACCTGAGGGTGATGCCTAAACTCAATGACAAAATAGGGCAAGCTCAAGCTGCTGGATCTCACCGATGGGTAGAAGGAGGATAGAAGCTGATACCCCACAATTCCCTAGTCCGGTCTCTCTCAAGGAGGATGGAAATGACCGCATGCCAGTGACAGACCTTCTCTCTATTTGTGAGAGGAATAGAATGGACCTGCTGTAACAACGGTGGCAGAAGACGAGAAATCATGCCGGTGGGATAAAGCACAGCCAGGAGGCGAGGAAGAGACAGCGGTTGAAACCAGAACTTACCCGATGACGCTCGGACAACTTTGCCATGACACCTCTCCCGGTCGGCGTCCTCCAACATGCTCTCTGCATTTGCTACGCCTATTGGGGTTAGTCAGAGGGGGGCCCTACGACTCACAAATAACCAGCACTCTTTGGTCTGTGTTTCTAGACGGGTCAGGTGGATTGCCATTACATGTTGCTGATCCGAGGTGGCATGTGGAACATGCACAAGCAGTGTCACCATAACACTGCTAGAATCCAAACACTGGCAAGCTCCATGATGGTGAAGACGTGCCAGTTTTCCTGCCTGCCGAGATGGTGAGGCGCTGAAGGAACAACTCAACATAACTTGCAATAGACATGCGACAGATTCAGAAATGAACCGGCTTGCCACATATAACAAATAACATCAGATTTCCTGTCTCCAGCAGAGGGGAGCAATTATGTTCGCTAGACCAACAGTCGGTGGTGGCCCCTGCACTGAAGCACATGGGTTTTCAGAAGCGCCTTCCGCATACAGTAAAACCTGTGTGTCAATCTGCATGCCAGAAACAGGTCGCGACAACAGACCAGAACGAAGGTGCATCTAGTGCCGGCCGTGCAGATGTTGCCTGCACCATAGATTTCTTACCAGTAAGAAGGGGGAAAAAAGTGGAGTCATGCACAGAGGGAGCAAAAGGAAAGAAGTGCATTAACAAAAGCTGGCTTGAGAGAAATGGGTCCCTGCGCAAGATATGACAATGACGTCTGCGATTTTAATGATTAATCCCAGCCATTTACCCTTAGGTGGTTTCACATTCTCTTGAACTCGCTCTTCAAAGTTCTTTTCAACTTTTCCTCACTGTACTTGTCGACTAGCGGACTCTTCCTAGTGTTTAGCCTTAGATTAAATTTACCACCCTGATTTTAGCTGTATTCCCAAGCAACCTGACTCCTCTAGTCTAAAGCCGTAGCTTGCTGTAGCTTTCCGTCCACACTGAATGGGCCTAAGACCGATCAAGGAAACTTCGAACAACACAAGACGAAAACGAACGGATGCCTTTAATCCATGCGCCACATGTCCCAAAGTCTTTTAGTTACAACAGGATTCTGCTTGGGCTTATCTTGGTTCACTCGCTATCACTAAGGGAATCTCAGTTCGGTTCTTTTTTTCTACTTGGTGATATGTTTAAATTTAGTGTGTCATCTGGTCCGAGCCAAGGACGGGGATTAGATTTTTCTTTTGGGAAATGGGAGGATTTTGATCGGTAGCTATTGTATATCAGTCCACTGCTTTCTGTCGAGTTGGCTGCCTTCACGGCTGTGTCTGGCATGCTGGTCAAGGCGTCTGCTATTGCTAAACTCCCAGAGAACAAAACAAGCAGATGATGCTTGCGGCAACAGGTGAAGGAGCTAACAAACTCCTCCTACTCCTACTCCTTAACAGTGTTTTGCATGTCGTCCAAAGGAAGAACTCTGCAGTCTGCTAGCAGGAGACGATTGAGGCAGCGGCTATTGTTGCAGCACACCTCTCCTGCGACATCCAAGTTCCCACCATGCTGCTGCTAGTGAGAGCTGCCACTGCAGTGGCACAGAGATGGCAAGATGTTCTTTCGTTAACAGAAAAGATATGTTATGTTCTACCTCTTGACCAAATGTGGCCCTGTCTTAGACAAAGAATATTGGAGCCACAATGTGCAATCCTGCAATTTGCATCAGTTCTCATGGCTGGTCGTGCTCTTCATCGATGGACAAGCCAAGTGATTCCCCATTCAAGGTTTAGCACTTGGCTTGTTTTTATGGTTTTTATTTGATTCCTTTTGTGCTAGGAGAATGACAGCTGTGACCGTGGTGATGGTCTGGGACGTTCGGCGATGCTGCTACACCCGTGGTAGTAGCTTCTCTATGCATCCAGACCGGTAGCAGAAAGAGGCAATGGTGGCAGCGGCTGCATTTCGCTCCACTTTTACATTTTCACATTGTAAACTGATAACAATTGGCCACCATATCGACAATGAACACTAAACAATAATAATCCTTCTGCAGGTTCATCTATGTTATATTACATTCGTATGGGCTTCCATACGTGCTCCCGGAGCCGGAAGTCGTTAGCTGACGCGTATTAAAACTGGTCATATCTGCCACCTTTTTGTATTCCTTTTTTAGTTGAATAAAGCTTGGCTTCCAAGCAACACGTGTTTTTTTATTACAATTTATTCAACTAAAAAAGAAAAAAACAAACTTTTTTGGATGTCTACCACGATACTAAGATGGATGTGACATGGAAACCAAAATGCCTAGACATTGATCCCAGTCTACCGACAGCTACCAAGGAATACCGACACTGGCGGGCAATATTAAGTAATTACCTTGAAGATTATGAAGATAGGATACCGAACAAATACAGAGCCTTGTTAAGCTGTGTGAACTCTAATGTTTATGAATTTATAGAGACATGTACGAACTTTGATGATTCTATAGTAAAGATAGACAGCTTGTTTATTAAAACACCGAATGAAGTCTTTGCAAGACATATACTAGCAACCAGATGACAGAAGCCGGGAGAAACGATGGACGAATTTTTCAGAGAATTGGTAAAACTAAAAGGGAATTGCAACTTCCGCGACCAGAGTGGAGAGGAGTGTGGCAACGAGGCAATGCGTGACGCATTCATTTCTGGAATATCCTCACCTTCAATACGACAGCGGCTCCTGGACAATAAAACGCTGGACCTTCTGACGGCGTACAGTCAAGCCTCTGCGTTGGATATAGCCCAGCGTAATAGTGATGCATATGCAACTCCGGATACCTACCTGGCTATGGTCGTGGACCCAGGATTACTACGGGTATGTGAATGTAGTTGTTCTAGTCCTCGAGTTCCTCCCAGTGAATCGGCTACAGCTGCCACATATAAGAATCGTAAATGTTTCTTTTGTGGTTTCTCCTATCATTCAAGAGATAGCTACTTGCAATAAATGCTCCAAGAAAGGACATTATGCCCGCATGTGCAAATCTAAGTCTTCAAGTTCAGTGGCAACATTGGTCGGTTCTCACTTATATACCACATTTACCAACATACCACAAGGACTCGCGCCAGTTGCAACGCATGTGACTATTAACGGAATAAGATTAAGTGCTCTCCTGGATTCTTGCAGTACTGACAGCTATCTTAACGAAAGAATTGTGCAGGAACTAAAACTAAAAGTTTATCCGTCCAATAAAAACATTTCTATGGCTCAGAAAACCTTGAATACTCGTTCCAAGGGCTATGTTGTTGTTAATCTAGCTCTCGATCTTAATAACCAGTTCTAAGTTGCTACACGGCTTGGTATTCTGAAAAATCTGTGTTCGGACTTAATACTTGGCCAGGATTTCTTGCGTCAACATCAAAGTGTAACTTTTAAATACGGTGGGCCCCGTCCCGAGTTAACTATGGATAGAGCTCCCCCCCCCCCTTTTGTGCATTGGCCGCAGCAAAAATAGAAGAGCCGTCTCTTTTTCAAAATGTATCTTCACACTGCAAACCAATAGCTGCCAAATCCAGACGTTTTAGCAAAAACAATCAGATATTCATTGCAGAGGAAGTTAATCATCTACTCTCTGAGGGCATAATCGAAACTAGCATATCACCATGGCGAGCCCAAGTAGTGATAGCGAAGGACCCCACTCACCGACATAAAAAGCGGATGTGTGTGGATTATTCCCAAACAATTAACCAATACACTGAGTTAGATGCCTACTCATTGCCAAGGATAGACGACATGGTGAATGATCTTGCAAAATACAAGGTATTCTCCACTTTTGATCTTAAAAGTGCCTACCACCAAGTGCCGCTGAATGAGGCTGATAAAAAGTATACCGCATTTGAGGTAAATGGTTGCTTGTATCAGTTTTGTAGAATTCCGTTTGGAGTTACAAATGGGGTCGCTGCCTTCCAGCAGGCTATGGACAGTATAGTAAAAGAGAGGAACCTGCGTGGTACTTTCCCGTACCTTGACAATGTAACAATTGCAGGACATACTCAGGAGGAACATGATGAAAATGTAAAGCAGTTCCTAGACACTGTCGGTCGGAGAAACCTTACTCTTAACCAATCAAAGACTGTAAAGTCCGTGCCTTCTATTAACGTGCTGGGCTACTGTGTTGGGAATGGTGTCATCAAGCCTGATACAGAGCGACTTCGCCCATTAAAGGAGCTTCATCCACCCGAGAACTTAAAATCACTTAAAAGGATAATTGGAATGTTTGCATACTATGCAAAATGGATACATGAATTTTCTAACAAAATCGAATCGCTAAACAACGCGAGAAAATTCCCATTGGAAGAGAAGGCCTTGAAATCATTCAACTTGCTGAAAATAGAATTAGAAAAGGCTACTCTGCAGACGGTGGATGAAAACTTGCCCTTTGAGGTAGAGTGTGATGCGTCCGATGTTGCGATTTCTGCCGTTCTTAATCAAGGAGGACGACCTGTGGCGTTTATGTCTAGAACACTACAGGGCAGTGAACTAAAATACCACATCGTAGAAAAATAAGTGACTGCCATTATTGAGGCAGTGCGTAAATGGAGCCACTATCTGGCATGAAGCCACTTTACTTTGATTACCGATCAGCCGTCAGTAGCCTTTATGTTCAATAGTAAAAGACGTACGAAAATTATGAATGCAAAAATCCAGAAATGGAGACTGGAACTTGCCGCATTCAGCTACACTATCAAGTATCATCCTGGTAAAGATAATGTGGTCCCTGACACGTTTTCCCGAGCATACACTTGTTCAACCTGTAATACATTTACACTTGCTGATCTCCACAATGGACTGTGTCATCCGGGGATAACTCGACTGCTTCATTTTGTAAGAGCAAGGAATCTTCCCTTTTCTATAGAAGAGGTAAAGAAGATGTGTGCTTCTTGTAGGATTTGCGCAGAGCTAAAACCTCAATTCTATCGCTTACCAAAAGGAACTCTTATAAAAGCAACAAAACTATGGAACGACTTAGTGTTGATTTCAAAGGTCCTCTGCCTAGTGTATCGACTAATTGTTACTTATTAATTATAGTTGATGAATACTCTCGTTTCCCTTTTGCTTTTCCATGTCCCAATATGCATGCAGCAACAGTGATCAAATGTTTAGATTTGCTATTTAGCCTATGTGGAATGCCAAGTTATATACATTCAGATCGAGGCACATCTTTCATGTCCAAGGAGCTGAAATCTTATCTCTCCCAGAAAGGAGTTGCCACTAGTAATAGCACTCCTTATCATCCAACTGGAAACGGACAAGTAAAGAGAATTAATGGCATTATATGGAAGGCGATTTATTTAGATCTTAGATCGCGTAACCTGTCTGAAAAGCATTGGGAACTTGTACTTGCCGAGGTGCTCTACTCACAGAGATCGTTGTTGTGTACGGCAACTAACGCCACACTGCATGAACGTTTCTTCGCATTCCAGCACCGTTCCTCCCATGGAAACTCACTTCTCTCTTGGCTAATGATTACTGGACCCGTATTGCTAAGAAGGTTTGTAAGGAACAAAAACGAACCCTATGTAAACCAAGTTGAGTTCCTTAACAGTAACCCGATCTATGCACACATTAGGTACCCAGATGGACGAAACTCTACTGTGTTTGTTCGTGACTTAGCACCTTGTCCCGAAGCCCAGACAATATTAAGGTCTCCTATTGAGGAACAAGAGAGAGGGAACCACTTTGTACAGGATAATATACAATGCCATAACAGAGCCTATGATGACACGTTGGTCCAGCCTGAACTAAGGTGATCCAGTCAGGTAACAAAGCCATGTCATAACGGAGCCTATGATGATACATTGGCCCAGCCTGAACTAAGGCGATCCAGTTGGGTACCAAAACCTCCCAATCGATATGGAGATTGGCTGGAGTAGTAAGTAAAAAAATATATATTTTGAAGGAATGTAATATTACTTTCGTAAAGGTAAAAAAGTAAAAAGTAAAAAACAAAGGTTAAAAAAAAAAGAAAAAAAAAAAGTAAAACTTAAATTATTGAAGACACTATTTTGTTTCTTTCTAGCAAGGAAGAATGTTATATTACATTCGTATGGGCTTCCATACGTGCTCCCAGAGCCGGAAGTCGTTAGCTGACGCGTATTAAAACTGGTCATATCTGCCACCTTTTTGTATTCCTTTTTTAGTTGAATAAAGCTTGGCTTCCAAGTAACACATGTTTTTTTTATTACAATCTATAAAAGCTTTGTTACGACTTTTAATTCTCTCTAAACGATTACACACTGTCCCGTGATGGTTGCGACCAGATCTGACGACCTAATTGGAATGTTCGATCAGTAGTAGCAACAGGCGGTGTGTACAAAGGGCAGGAAATTCCTCATTCACAGGGTTGGTTACAGGCCCCGGTCCCTATAATAGGAGGTGGTTAATAAGTTACCCAACCCTCTTGGGGCAGGACGAAGTCCTCCCCTGATACTTTCAGTGTAGCATGCATGCGGTTTTCGACATTTAAGGGCATTACAGACCTGTTATTGCTCTGTTTCATGTGACTTTCTGCGTCCTGTCACTCTAAGAAGTGCATGAGAACACTGACCTGAATCTGATAGATGCCCAGCCTGCTGTATAAATATGCGCACTAGTTAGCATGCCAGAGGCTCGTTCATTATTGAAATCAACCAGATGGATCACTCCATCAACTAAGAATCATGGACCGAATCGAAAAAAAGTTAGTGATATGTCAATCCTACTGGTGTCGAACTGGAAGAGGTTTCCCATGTTAAGTTAAATTAAGCCACAGGCTCCACTCCTGGTGGTGCCCTTCCATCAATTCCTTTAAGTTTTAATTTTGTGCATTCTGGTTTCCTGCAGGCTACCCGCCTGGTCAGCAAATTGAACACCAGCGAATTGCCATTTGGTATCATTTACAGTTGGAACTATGATGGTATCTGATCATCTTCGAACCTTTTTTCACTCTTGATTGAGGAAAACATGCTTTCCACACACCATCAATGCAGTTCATCTTGCAACGATCAAAGAATTTCACTTCTAACGTCAAAATACGAGTGGTCCCTTCAGTCATTGCCGCACTGTAGATGAAGACTGACGTAGACGAGGTCCTCTTCCATAATTCCATGCTTATCATAGTTAAGCTTGAACAGCACGCTCTGAGCACTCTAATCTTTTCAAAGTGAACGTACCAGCCACCGTGGACACTTGGTTAAAAGCACCATTGGAGGAAGAAACACCGGCTGCACATGCATGCAGACAAACATGAAGCAGAGACTTGGAGTGGGTCACAGGGAGGGCTTGGAGGAACATTGAACCAGAAGAGTTGGAAGAGAGACAAGTCCCCTGCTCCACTCTCGACCACGAACCTGAGTTCAGACAATGAGCTTTTTAACTGCAACAACTTTAATATATGCTGCTGGAGCTGGAATTACTGCGGATGCTGGCACAAAACTTACCCTTTAGTTGGTCCTCATTAACGGATTTGAAGTGTACTCATTCCAATCATTATTTTTTGTCACTAACCTTTGTGCCAGTAGTGGGTAATCTGTGCACCTTCTGCCGTCCTTGGATATGGTATCTGTTTTGCATGCTCCCTCTCTGGAATCGAACTCTGATTCCACATTAACAGTAGGCACTTAACAGACCATCAACAGCTATTAGGGCAGAGCTTACAGAGACCCGTCACCAAGCGTGAAGCCGTGCAATCGACAAGTGAGTTATCCAGAGTCACCAAAGCAGAGCGCACTTCCCTATGAGCCCCTGTTGCCGGGATGAAAGCTAATGCCCATGACGACGACGACAGAAGGACACATAAGTCCAATATGTAGCGCTGTGACCTGGAATGGTCGACGCAGGTGCCAGCATGCAAGGCAAGCTGAAAATAACGCACTGACCAATCACAGCCTGTGTCACATGTATTAGTTCTAGAATTGCCACAGTTTTCTCTCGTCTCTGAAGAGGAATATGATCCCAAGGATTAGGTCTGGTTCCTGAGCCATTTGCGGTTTTGCCTGTTGCATGGCATGAACTTACACTAGCGTTGCTTAAACTTTGAAACGAATACATCACTACTGGCAGGATCAACCAGGTATTGCTGAATGTGTGGCGGCTAGATTTCTGCTGTCAGTCTGCCACTATGTAGTGGCGACGACAGGATGGCAGGCATAATCTTACGAAACCAAGGAGAGATAACGTTCATGTGGTGCGTTCTCAAAAACGACTCCTATGTCCTATTTTCTTGATGTGTGTCGCTGCTGCATGTTCAGCGGCAGCAAAGGTGGCAGCGGCAGACCTGGGAGGAGAAGCACCTGCACCTCTGCTCACGACAGCTACTTTTAGCAGATTGGACAACAACGATAACGACTGATCCTCTTTTCAAAATTGCATCGAGTTAAGGTGCAGGAGTGTGATTCGAGCACCAAGTCACTGGAAAAGGGTCACTAAAAAAAGTTAGAATTACACAAGCCACCGGTTTCGCCTTTTACCACATCTGAAGCACCTGGGCCATATACCCATGGTGAGAAGCATCGCCAAGGGGTAGACACACCATGACTTTGTCGATTTTTGGCTACCCAGGCTGCTGTCTGTATGCATGGTGAAGTGTTTCACCGATCACAGACTGTGGATAGACCGGTGACCGACCGACCACACCCACGGTGGGGTTAAGGGAGCTCTGACACAGGGGTGACCCACCATCGACGCCTACAACACCAAGATTTGTGCCTTACCAAACATGGTTTATGAAGCATTTCATGTAACGACTTTGTCCATTTTTGGCTGGCTTCTGCCCACTCTGCTGTCTGCAAGCATGGCAAAGTATGTCACTGACCATGGGTAGACCAGTGACTGACTGCACTCCAACAGAGGTGAGATGGCTCTGTCGCCGTTGGGTGTCCCTACTTTTTGGCTGGCATCCTGAGCTGGTGTCCGTTGGCCTGTCAAAGTGTGTCGCTGACCACAGAGTGTGGGTAGGCTGTCCACTAACCTGGTGGTGATCGACCATGCCCTCAGTGTGGGTGCGGGCTCTGGCACCAGCTAGGTGTGCCTGCCACCTAGCGACACCGATTTAAGTGTGCTTCCTACTGTACATGTTTTTTGAAGCATTTTGTGTAACAACCACCACACTGGTGCTGGTACTCGTCTGACCCCATATCTTTTGCCTTTTACCAGATCTGAAGCACTTGGTTCGTGTAGCTGTGGCAAGAGGCATCGCTGACGGCTGGCTTTGTCAATTTTAGGCTGGCTTCTGCTTAGCTGCTGGTGTCCGTACGCATGGCAAAGTGCGTCGCTAGTAGGCAACAGCAGCAAGAATGTGTGTTTCCTACCAAACATATTTTCTAAAGATGTTAGAGACATACTGTCATTCGGAGTTTAAAGGCATGAAAACGCTTTCATTTCCTCCTGCAAACATATGCGGCTGGTTATGCAAAATGTGTTTATTAAGAAATAAAAATTAACCCATGCGAAAAAGTCCATATCTCATAAAAGAGTGTTAGAGACATATGCGTTAAATTATTCGTTCAATTTCGATTTATTTTTGTCACGTGGTGCATAACCGTCGTCAGAGACATGAACCGTACGTTCAATGTATATTTCAATTTGCCACTTCTATAAATAAAACGGAATTGTGTCCCTCAGATTTTTATAACGTGCTGCATAACCACCGGCAAGTTTCGCATGAAGTTGATATTTAGTTGTTCCATGGGTCTAGTAACCTTTTGATGGATTATTGAAATGAGTTTTAATCGCTGCACATTCTCTGCAAGAAGCACATATTTTTTACCTCACTTATTTCAGGGTTGTATAGTCCATTATAAATGCCGATTGAGAAATGAAATTGTAATGACTGGACAAGTGTAATTTCAGCTAACTATATCATTTATCACGAGGACTCAATTTGGGCATCTTTAATTTTAGTACGCCTTTCACTGTTAAACATGAAGGCCACTAATCTTTGCTCAGTAACTAGGGTGAAATGTTATTGTGATAGATAGTCATTCCATCGTTACTTCCATGGAATTTTCTCGACTGAGCTCCAGTCTTTGATTCCTCCTTGTAAGACATTCACAGCAAGAACTTGTCTTCTACCACAACGAAAAAAGTATTTCCTTCATCCTTCTATATTCATAGCATCAGGCGGAATAACCATGGACAGCGATTTTTTTGCAAGTGCTTACCTACCGGGGTGCGATATTCACTTTGGGTGGGCTGAACCGGCTTCCACCAAAGGAGGAAGTTTCTAGGGAATATCAAATTCATAAACAGTCCCTAGCTGCATGTATATCCCTGCCAGGGGAAATGACATACAGCACCAGGTATTCCCAAAGGGTCACCCAACTGGTACTAACAAGGCTCAACATCGCTTAACTTCAGTAATCTAATAAGAAGCAGTGGAACACATTGCTGTGGAACTGATTCTCTGCTGATTACGACTTGGTCATCTTCAATTCCAATGTCAACAAATTTTTTGTCATGAACCGCCCTATAAGTAATCAAATGCAGATCATACCATAGATTAATGTTAGTACTCCCATATTCTTCCTCATCTTTCAGCTGGTTATCATAAACCCTTGTTTTATTGACTCTTATCCGCAAGTGGCTCTTGGTCTTTACCCGAATAGTAAAAAAAAAAGCAAAATAAACTTGCGAACCGCCTAAATACTTGTTGTTGCTTCCTTCTCCATTATTTGATATTTTCATTCTTTTCCTTTGGTTTTATAGTATAAACATGTCCTTACATCCTCCAATATTTAAAAACACGATCACATTTTACATACAAATACAAGACAACTGGTAAATATTCCACTTTAAAGAGATATTTAAATTATTTAAACAAAGTCAAAGATATTTACTTTCACTTTTTCGACTGGTAAATGAATAAAATAAGAATATGGTTAAATATATATATATTTTTTTAATTATTTAAGAAATAAAATTGTTTTGCTTTCTTTACATATCAGCTTTAGGCAATATTTTAATTAAAAGAAAAAATTTCCGAAAAAAATACATTTTAATTATTTTTCTGCTTTTTTGACTAAACAATTAAATAAATGAAAAGGGGAGATAAATAAGTATAAATTAATTTAAAAAAGGAAAAATTATTATAATTATTATTATTATTATTAGTAGTAGTAGTAGTAGTAGTAGTAGTAGTAGTAGTAGTAGTAGTATTGACTCACTAAGAGTTCTCACACAGGTCATCATCTGTGATTGCTCACTGATAATAACCAGTGGTTTCCCTGGAGTCTGAGTGACAACAAGTCTCTCCAGATTTCCAGTACTTTCCACCTCTTTTGGTAACCATTGCAAATGACTTTTCATTATCGCAACAGTCGCTTACCATTGATTTCTTGCTGGCAACGACCATTGTTTTTTTTTGGTATTAGGGTGGCAATAAACCTCTCCATAGTCCCTGTCCTCCACGCATACTTCCAATGGAGGTCTAGTTAGTGTTCTCCTACCTCGGTCTACCCATCCTCCTTGACCCTCTACGACTATTTTGTATAGTATCAGCCGAAACTGAGACCATTTGGGGGGTGGGGGGTATAAGACTTCTTGCAGTTTCAGCTCTATCGAGCTCACGTGGCACTCCATCTATGTTTCTGTTCTACCCCTGTTGTAACTTCCATGTGGCTGGTTAGTGTTCGTAGTTTAGGTAGGTTGGTTTCTGCATTCAACGATTTTTTACCCTAATCCTTTGCACTGGTTAGGACGATGTAATGACGTCACCGGTCTGGCCGTCCCTGAGATCAATCGGTCACTGGGCGTTGATCTGCTGAACTTGTTGTCTGGATGAAGGCCGCCAATGTCGAGGGTTCTCGTCTAGTTACTAACACACTCCTCACGTTGTGACTGTTTATAACAGTGAGCAATCATAGGACGGACAGTAGTCGGTTATCTCTGCAGAAGGAAGGGTCATTCAAGCAGAACAAAAAAATGAAATAATGACACTCAACTCGGTCTGGGTGTTTGCGTTTTCCTTAGAAAAATAATTATTTGAAAAAAAAAATTATGAAATCAAATTACACCTGGTTGATTGCAAAATAAAGTCCGTTCGGTACTCATAAAGTTCAACTCTGTGTGTTTTCTCTGGAAGAACTATAAAAACAAAAATAGGAAGAATCTAAATTACACTCTCTTGTTTCAGCAACAAGCGAGTCCGTTCGGTACCCCAGTCTATTATTTCTCTGTGTCGAGCGACAGTTGTGGTTGTCAATTGTCCGTGAAAAGAATTCCTCTAATTCGGGCAGGCACATGTTCCTCCTTTATGATGGGCGAGGGCGATGGTCGGGGAGCAGAATTCTCTTGTGCGTTCTCCTCGCGAACTTAACACGACTCTCCTCATGCGCAAAGTCCCATCCTATTTTATTGAAAATCTCGTTGCTGGTATCAATCTCTTCCGTCACCTCCTTTCTCTCTTTCACTCTAGCTCGCCCACGATGAGTTAAGAAAATTTTATTTCTCTTTGTCTGGTCACAACCAATTAAGTCTTTCCAACCCTGTTTTAGACTTGTCATCGAAAAATGATAGCAAAATAAAATAAAACGAGAAAGATTCCTTTGTTCTTCTGAGTAGAGCTGGTCAATCTCTTTGGGCTCTCCTCCATAATTAACCATGACTGTTTACATGATGTTCGCAGACTTCTATGCACCCTGCTCTTCTGCACTGATAATTTCATTTTTAAGCAAAATTCACACTAGTTTCATACCCTCGCTCCATTTCGTAGGGCTCTCTCCCAGTATAGCATTTTCACTAAATGCATACTAGTGCGTTATTAGAGTTTTCCTGACTCTCGTGGAGCCGGCGGATACTTGTCAGAATTTTCCTTAAAGAGGTGGTGGTTTTTTAATAGGTAAGTAAGAAACAGAAAAGAGGTGAAACATCATGTACACCACTAAAGTTTAAAAATGAAGAAATTCAGCTTTCAGTTCGGCAACAATGAGCATCCTCATGGCTTTCTTCTTTCCCTTTCATTATTTATTACTAAGAGGATTCACCACTTATCAAGGCCAGATGCCACTAGAGGATAATGGTTAATGAGATGGAATGATTATCAGAACCAAGTCTGAATATTTGTGGGGATGGTTCTCGATAGGAATCTGTTGACATTGGCTTTGAAGATGACCTAGTTGTAATCTGCGTGGAATCAGTCCCATGGTAATGTGTTCCACAGACGGGAAGCCCTTGCAAAGAAGCTCTGTCTGGAAATTTTTCCTAACACTAAGCACACTGAGGTAGAAAGGTAAGATTTTCGTCGTTGTGGTAGAAAGAAGAGTTCTTGCTGTGAATGTCTTATGAGAAGGAACACGAGATTTGAGTTCAGTCGAGTAGCTTCCATGGAAATAACGATAGAGTCAAGAGAGACTAGCAATGTATCTTCTCTAAGAAAGGGGCTCTAAGGAACAGAAGGCAAGTAAATAGGATCATCCCCACCCCGCACACTAGATTTCGAAGTCAATTCTTAATTTTATCAAGGCAACAAAGAACGCTTAGAGCAGTACTTCCCCAGATGTGGAAGCCGTACTCCATCTTCGGACGTATCTGACTCTTATATAGGTAGAGGATTGTAACAGGAGTTGCGTACTTCCTGGAGAAGTAGAATTAGCCAACCATTTTTCCAGTGGTCCTAGCAACAGATTGGATGTAAGCCTTCCATTTTAGGTCAGAAGTGAGAATCAGTCTTAGGTGCTTATAAAAGTAAGGATCTTCCTCAAGGAGAGAGCCATTCATTTCGACTGGGGTAAAACAAGGATCCGGGCGTTGGTGATGGAAGGAGAGAAGCTTGGTTTTAGAAGTGCTAAAAGTAACGAGCCATTTTCCCCCCCATTGCACCACATGCTCCGTATCAGAAAAGAGGAAATAAGTGATAACTTGATCACCAGTGCTCTTCGATGTGCTGCCATAGACAGTTGTATCGTCTGCGTAGATGTTGACAAGTGATCTCAGAATGTGACTAGGAAGATCGTTAATATAGATTAGGATGAAAGTTGGGTGCAGGATAGATCCTTGAAGCACGACGGCATTGATACTATATGCTTCCGACTTCTGCCAATCAACAACTACTTATATAGACCAATCAGAGAGAAAGGATTTAATGGTTGTGAGGACATTGCGTGATATTCAATAGTAACAAGTTTGTGAAGCAACCCTTTGTGCCAGACCCTATCAAAGGCCGTTGATATGTCGAGAGGTGTTGCTCTAGAAACAAAGCCTCGGTCAAGGAATTCACTAATCTTATGCAATATTACAGTTAGTACATCAACAGTTGACCTTGCATAATGAAATCCGTATTGCTTGTCACTAAGTAAATTATTTTTGATCAGGTGCTTGACAATTTCTTGATTTAAATCAAATATCCATTTGTCAGATGCAATTCTATGTAGGTCTAATTTCGAGAATCCGACTGACATTTCTTTATATATTAGATGTATGCAAATAACTAAAAAAAATTAAAATTATTTTCTCTGCTTTTTAATTTAAATTTACTTTTTATTCATTTCATGTGACAAAATTTAATAAAATATTTTTGAAAAAAAAAATGCGTTCAAATTTGTTTCAATCATTAATATAATTTGTCCCGTCCAACGCATGCCAGCATGTAAAACGGACATTAAACCAAATATTATTATTATTATTATTATTATTATTATTATTATTATTATTATTATTATTATCTTCTTCTTTTCATGCCTTTGAAGTGTGTGGTCATGCGACAGTTTCCCACTTTTTTACGCAATCCTTTTTCATTATTGTTGTACTCTGTAAGATCTTTAAAGCTGCACCGGTTGGGCAGTAGAGGGCAGACAAGGCAGTGTTGCATCGTATGGTCCTCCTCTCCACATTCACAGATGGTTGGGTCAGTTTTGTAGTCGCATCTACTCATAGCAACTTTTGATCACCCATTCACGTTCTCAGACGATTGAGTGTTTTCCACTGGATGCTTCTGAACCGGGAGGGAGGTCCTTAGAAAAAAGGGGATTTTCATGTCAGTAGGAGGGGGGCATTCTCTAGCCGTTTGGTCCACAGCTGTAGTCTGGTCTCTTCCTGAGATGTTGTTAGGAGGTTCGACATGGCTGAGGAAGCTTCTCCTTGACTTCAGTTGTTGGACCGTTGGTTCACGTCCATGAAGGAGATGGCGTTCATCACTGATAGCCTTTGTGATCTCTACTCGGCTGTCAAGTTCCCGTCTCACATCTGAAGGAGCAATGCCAGTGAGGAGATTATTATGATGATGATGATCACGACGATTTATCTGCCTTTCTACGATATGACTCTAAGATTATGACAATTTTCGGTACTTGTCCAGATTAGGACCCAAGCTAAAATCGACTTGTCATCAGTAGTTTCCGGATGTTTACCTAGACGGCCAGAAAAAGCTGAATGAAATGTCGAGGCTGGATGTACAACTGGAAAAAATGTTTTTTTTTACATGTAAAAATTTTTTTTGAAGGAGAATCTCACTGAACAAGTGTTAAAACGGTGTTAGGGTTAGGGTTTGGGTTAGGGTTCGTCAAAATTCATTATAGCTTTGATCAATTTTTATTTTCAATTAGTGAATTTTGTGATTCAATCAATTAAAATGTTAACTTGTCGTCTACTTATTTTCTCACATTCTGATTGGATAAGGACTTCTGCATTTTCCGGTCGTCTACGTAAACATCTGGAAATAACCAACACCAAGTTGATTTTAGCTTGGATCCTAATCTGGACAAGTACCCAATTTTTTAATACCGTAAGTAAATATAGCATGCAGTCTGTCTGTATTGGTCAATAAAATGTAACATTGATTCGATAGTTCTCACTTGAATATTATTTTTCATTATATTTCAAAGCAAAAATAATACTATTATTTAGATTATTTGGACTACTGTTCTCACTTGAATATTATTTTTCATTATATTTCAAAGCAAAAATAATACTATTATTTAGATTATTTGGACTACTGTTCTCATCTTGGATGTTATTCTCACAACGTTTCAGCAGATGTAACCTCCGACCTTTTTCAGGTACATCTTGTCAAACTCGGGAATCTTTATGCCAAACTCATGACGCAACAGATAAAGTGCTAAGTAATAATCAGTTTTAAGTTATAATCTTCTAGAGGTTTAAGGTTCAATCCTTAGTACAGGCAATACTAAAAATATAATTGCAGTAAAACTCCTACGCTATGAACTCCATAGGCTATGAACTTCTAACGCTATAAACTAAGCTTAGCAATCAAAAAACAGCAAATTATAAAGTTAACAGATATATTTCTATAAATTAATATATTTAAAGATATTTTTGTCGATATACTAGCGAACATACACCCTTTGTCAAGTCGCAGAAAGAAATACAGAATTACTTCTAACGTTCTTGGAAGAAAAAAGTTGCTTTAATAACTACGACATACAAATGGTTCGTGCTCTACAAAGAAAAATGTTCATTAAGAAAATGGAACTGAACAAAGTATCCAAATTTTGACAAAACATAAACGACTCAATAAAATCATTGAATGGGACTGATTTTAAAAACAATGAGGATATTCAATAATTTTAGTGCAGTGATATACATACAGTATCTATTAACAATTGTTTTAAATATTTAGGCAGTTAATGTCAACTTGCTTTGATCAATAGTCATTTTTCTAATAAATCCATTTTTTATATATAGTTTCTTTAATTATCCTCATAAAATACTATGATAGTTGGCCAAACCTATACTCATTTTCTATATCATTTTATGAAGAAAATTGTTTCAAGGTCATCAAATTTATTCTACGCTATAGCCAATCCTATACTATGAACAGATCAAAAGTTCATTGTGTAAGAGTTTTACTGTAGCAATTATTTAAGAATGCTACCCGGTCATGGCTGATGAAATGAAAACAATCTTCCCCATAGATTAAAGAAAGAGTTCTGTTCGAACTTCCTACAGATTCCCAAGAGTTCCTGAAGGATGAGAGTTCATAGTGTCCAAGGAACATCCCTGAGAGAAAGTGTTGTGTTTCCGTGTAAGGAGAAATTGAGCAGACATGTTTGCCGCGTGCATTTACATGTGTGTAAATAGGATACATATGAAAATATGTGCGTATATCGTGTTAGTGAGAGAGTGTATGTACTAAATTATGTACAAGAGCGTTTGCTTAATAGTGTGTATATGCTGGCACTGTGTTTAGTTGTCCGTGAAAATCTCTCATTATTTATGTACTGTTTGCCGAGGGGGCCTTCACCCCATAGGGCCTAGGCAGGATTGTGCTCTGTGCACGTCTGTTGTATCTGGAAAAGGAAAGACAGAAAGAAAACAGTGTGTTTGGGTTTTTATAGTATACACGAGTTTTAGGGAGTGAATATACTTTCTTCTTTGATTGGCTGAAAGAAACTGCTGATTTGAGATTTTGTTTGATTGACAGTCGATACGTAATAACAACGTTCACTGTTGCTGCTTCCAACAACTTCATTTGCTTTTGTGACATCATCCAGTTTTCACACTGCCAAGCAAGCAAGTTATTTATCTACGTCCCACAGCAGTAAGATGTGACACAAGGTCGGAAAGTGGGATTTGAAAAGCCAGTGCCCGAGAATTTGAGCACTCTGGCCTACAAAAAATGCCTGGGCAGCCCCGTCGGCATTCCCCGGTAGGGGCACCTCAGGCAGTAAGCAATAAACTTACTCCTCCCCAAAGAGGGGAGGCAAAGCCTGGGAGGGTGGACCTCTTAGAACTGCACAGGACAAACCCATAGACCGGCGTAAATCAAGCCCCGAAGGCCAAGATGATACCAGTCTATAGGGTGCAGTATCTATCGGAACAGATAGTACACTTTGATCTTGGCCAAAAGGAACCAGCAAACAAGGTCAACACAGTTTTAATAATATACTAAACTCCAAGGATCTAGACGGTCCGTCAATTAGATGTCTATATAAAACGTCATAAAAGATTTCTTCTCTCTGTCTCTCTCTCTCGTTTGATGGATGACGTCATCATTTTGTGACATGATCCACTTTTGGTTCAATGGATGACGTCACAAAACGATGATGTCATCCAGTGTGCATGGGGATAAGATAACAAACAAGCAAGATCCACAGAGTGTTAGTAGTATATTAGAGCCCTCAGAGTTTTAGTAGTATATTAAAGCCCTAAGAGTTTTAGTAGTATATTAGAGCCCTAAGAGTTTTAGTAGTATATTAGAGCCCTAAGAGTTTTAGTAGTATATTAGAGCCCTAAGAGTGTTAGTAGTATATTAGAGCCCTAAGAGTTTTAGTAGTATATTAAAGCCCTAAGAGTTTTAGTAGTATATTAGAGCCCTAAGAGTTTTAGTAGTATATTAGAGCCCTAAGAGTTTTAGTAGTATATTAAAGCCCTAAGAGTTTTAGTAGTATATTAGAGCCATAAGGGTTTGGGCGTTCGTCTAGTAGGGGCATCTAGATAAAGAATCTCTTCGCCCTCTCTCTCTTACTCGATGGATGACGTTATCATTTTGTAACGTCATCCACTGTACACGGTTATCTCCCATCTCTGTTTTAATGGATGGTGTCATCGTTTAGTGACGTAATCATTTTAATGATGTCATCAATTGTGCACTGGGACAAACAAGCAAAATGTAAAGAGTTTTAGGTGTGCATAACAAACACTTGTTAAACGTGCAGCAGTTGTATGAGCGAACTATTTTGTGTTGGTTTACGTGACCGACAGTAAGATTGTAATTCGGCTTGGCGATTATGTAATCATCACCTCTTCACCGTGTTGCCGAATAATACTCCTATGTGTAACAAGATTCATACATGATGAATCGTTTTGGCGCGAACACAAGCCAACATGAATCTTCAATTCCTGCCTGTCTAAAACAGACAAGACGTATATCCTGCGCTCTCTACCTGGGCCAGTGGTAGGTGAGTCGAGGAACTCCAGGATAATATTATTTCTTCTAATCGACATGAATCAGCCCATTGTACTATCTTCATTTTGTTCTTGTGTTCCCGTGAATAAAAGATCATATCTATCTAGTTGTGAAGCCATTATTTATTTTGTGGAAGAATAGTGATCCCTTTTTGCTTATGTAACATTTCTATTTCAGTCAGATTCGACCAGACGTATTACTCTTCCAAGTAAGTTCGTCATTCTGATTTTCTTCCCGATTTAAACAACAAATCCAAAATTAGTTACTCCAACTAAAAACGGGTCGCTTAAATGTTGACTTATTTAATACATTTTGTTCAAAATGTTTGTGCCAAATTGTCCATTAGGTCTGTTGATCAAATCATTTCAGCCAAAACGTTCGTCCACTTAACATTAAATATATACTGATCTGACGACGTTAATTTAATTTTAAAATAACATATTTTTAAACACACGCACACACATTGGTTGGTTACATGGTAGTACCTCACTCAGATTGCTAGTCATAGATTAATTGAAATTCTTATGATTTCAAGATATTTATCAATATTATTAAATATATAGTTAAATCTTCTGATCAAAATTATGTAAAGATTACCTTAAACATGATATCTTTTTAGTTTTATTTAAATATTTAGATAAAATGTATTTTATAGTTCTAAACGTGAATTAGATTTTAGTCTTTTTAGCTTTTGTTCATATATATATATTTTTTTTCTTAACTTTTTCTTTCCTATTCTGTCTAGCATATTTCAAAATTATAGTTATTTAGAGAAAGAGAGAGGGCGTTCGTTAAGATAGAGTAGGGAGAGAGGGGTTCATTAATGCAAGTTTGAAGGGTTAACGGACAGTGACCGATATTTAGCTAACACGACTTCTGATTTTGTCTTTTCTTTTTTTATCCTTTTCTTAACATCCGTTTTTTTTTTCTGGCAGCGATTTCAATGCAAGTTTTATTTCACTTTTTATTTTTATTCAGTCTGTAAAGAGATGTTACAACATTGAAACGTTGGTTGATTGGCATAGACTGTAATAGTATTTATGTAATTTTATATATATATATATATTCAAAGCTCTTGCTAGATCGAGCACTTTAAGTAAGTTAACAACAAGCCGTTATTTACAGCGTAATGCGATACTCTAGGCCCCGCCTATTGAGTCCTCCTGCTAACTTGCTAGATAGCTGCTGAATTTATCATTTCGGCGTTAATTTACTCTCCCATTTCCAGGCAATGTGTGGTGGGCACATCGGTACGCGCTCCGACTACTAAGTCAAATATGACTTCTGTATTGGGTTTCAAACCATGTGACGGGCAGGAATTGTCTCCTCCCATACTGATGATTGCAGGTGTTGCATGAAACACATGTGTATATGGGTTAATTTGAAAATATTATTTATGAATAATTATATATATATATATATATATATATATATATATATGGGGGGGTAATGCCGTCTAGACACTATCTTCGGGTATCTAAGGTCTCTCTGTACAAGGGTTTGTCAGGACAACCTGGCATGAGGATACTTCCCCCTACAAGTAAATCCTGACCAAATATTCAAAATAACATAGTATTTGAAGCTCAAATAAGATCCCCTCTGTATGGCTACACACTGGCTCATACGGGTATTGGTGCACCTTCTCGTCAAATAACAGCACTAAAATGGATACTCCACCAGGCTAGATGAATTCTTATCCTGAAATTCAGCAAGATCAAAAGACCACAAGAAAGATATACTATAAGATAGTAAACTGGTCAATTGGGAAAAGGAAAATTAATGTCCTTCACTTCTTTACTAACTCAATGAATGCTTGAGAGGCAAAGGTGAACTTTAGCCCCGAGAAGGGGTTCCTTGATTTCAGAGAACTTAAACTGAAGTAAAATGAATATATATATATATATATATATATATATATATATATATATATATATATATATCAGTTTGTATATGAAAATAGATAAAAATTATTTAATGTTTTTTAACAAATAGTCACCAATGGAATTTAAAGATTTTAAAGCTTAAACCGGAAATGTATCCTCAAACCGGAAGTTTGGTGACTTACCTCCCTTGTTTGAAAAACGGGTTTATTAGTAATTCCTGTTTTCGGCTGTATCGTTTGAAAACGCTACGTTTTGTATATAACTCGCTGGCAGTTTGGCTTTGTTTAAATTCTGCTTGAAATTAAGCCATTGATCGTCGAAGGTAAAATTATTCCTACTTTAATAGCATCAAAAGATTGCCACGTTATTTATCTATCATAGCACGATACGTTCTCTCTCTTTTTGTTACTATTTAAAATAATGCAGATCTTTTTTTGTTTAGTTTCCTGGAGCGAATGAATATACGGTCCTTTTTTTGTTTCTTTTCTTAACCGGCTAATGAATAAATCTTCTAGCTTTTATGAATTAAAAAGGTTTTTTTTTATTTTTAGTTTAACCATTATATCCATTATAACTACTCTAGTTCTTGTGTGTTTTTTTTTTAATTCTAGACTCTCTTGTGGAAAATTACATAAAATTCAACTTGTATATATTTTTCAAATGTAGATGTTCTATAGACTTAGTCCTATATATTATTTTTTAAATTTTATTTAAGTATCATATTTTCATGGTTATAATTTACAAACCATCTTTATTTTTTTAAAGAATGTAGATGAGAACTTATATTTTACGGGTTTTATGTTTTTTTTTAAAGAATTTAATCTGATTTGATACCTCTCTAATTCTTGCCGCCCCCCCCCCTTTTTTTAGAATAAAATATGTTGCATCATGGGCAAAAAAGGCAGTCCCAAAGAAGACGGTTTATATTACACAAGATTTCGACTTTAGTTTCATTTTCTTTAATGAAAACACCCACTTTTAACAGTTATTTTCTAGAGTACATCCATAGTTAAAAACGAGCTTGAATGAAATATTCCTGGTAAAATTAGAATCGGATACTGTTTTTGAAGACTTTTATTTTTTCTTTTGTCAGAAATTAACCGTTTTCAAAATATATCCTTTTCCAACGTAAGTATCCTATTTCTTGAGTATTTTTTTTATTTTAATTAATAAATCTCGATATTAATAAAATCGTGTGACCAGTTCTCGTGTGTTTGTATTTCTCGCCTCTACGTGACTCATGTTTCTTTTTTTAATTTACCTTATGCAAGCTAAAATCGATTTGGCGTCGGTTAGGGTTAGATTGGGTCCTAATCTGCATAAGTACCAAATTTACTATTAATGGATTATTTATTGAAATGAAAAATTCAATAGTGTAAAATAAAACATAATTTTAAAAATCTCATTTAAAAAAAAAACTAATTACGAAAATTAAATCTACCAGAATGCACTTCGGTTTATTCGTAAACAAGTCAATCATTCTAAATTTTTGTACAATGTACATAGTTTAAGATAAGACTGAATTCGTGACTCTTCGAAATTTGAAAAGAATTTCGAAGCATTTAAACTGTCGAATAGAAAGGCATTACTGGCTTTTAAATTTTTAGCATATCCTCATGTATTAAAAGATTAAAAGTTTTGGACGCTATTTAGCTCCAATAATTTTATAGAGATTAAAAAAAAAAGCATCGTAACAAAAGTAGTTATAGTTTTTTTAACAATTTGATTCAATTAATAATTTAATTGTCGTTCGTAATATTTAAATTCCAAAATCATTATATATATATATATATTTATATATAGGTTATATTGAAACTCAAACCTACCCGTGGCGGCCGAATATGACGTCAGCACTTTGAGACCGATGTTTATCTGAAAAAAGTACTCGAGCTTATTAAGGCCGACGAATAGTAATTTTTCTTAATAAAATATCCCGAAACAATTTGCCTTAATAACTTTTAAAACTAATTAATTAAAACAAACTATTTCGGGTTATATTAATCTGAAAAAAGTACCCGAGCTTATTATGCCGGCAAATAGGAAATTAGTTATAATTTCGTAACAAAAAAAAACCCTGCATAACTGGAAATCGAAACAAAAATTAATGTAAAACAACTCCCGACCAACGCCGGGTAGTTACAACTAATTGTTCATTAAAGTTAAATTCTTTTAATGTTCTTGGTTTCATTTTATGTTTTAATGTTCATTTTTAAATTGAAACCTTTGTGCACTTACTGATTGAATCGTTCGATTTTGTGTCATTGTTAAGACGAAAAGCGAATATGTTTTAGTTTGTGGTTAAATCAAACTTCACTTCAAAGTATATTTCGGGTCATTTTTCAAGAATTGTAGACATCTGAAGTCCCACTTCTTTTTCCATGAAAGTCTTAGACAGGCGATTCTTGTAAGATTAAAATTTTCATTTATTTCTATTTCTATAATAACAATAATAATAAACACTGTCACTTTTTATCGGTTTCATTTTGTGTGCCATTTTGCTCTACTTGTCTTAGGATTCTATTGTTTAGTTTAAAGTAGATATCTTTCTTTTTTTTTTTCTTCTGTATTTACATTTGAAGAATTTATTAGCGATAAATCATTTTTATCTCTCACGTTGTTCTTATTGACGAGAAAAATATCTCGTTTACTATCGATTACTAAGCACGTGATATCAAGATTATGCTCCCCCCCCCCCCCCCGAAAAATCTCAAAACTTATTAATAAAACTGACCAAATTTCGTATGTGTGTTTCTCGCCTAAACGAACATTTATAATAATAAAATAAAGATAATTATTATTATTACTAAAAAAATACCGTTGGGAAATTACTTAAAAACAATTTATATTGCTTTGACTACTCATTTGTGACCTATTTGCGTTCAGAGATTTAAATATTTAATAGGTGTTATAAGACTTTAAAGTTCCGTAAATATCGGATGTGAAGAAAGAAGGTTTAGCTATTTGGCGATTTAGCCGTTTCACAGCCAAAATGGCGGACAATGAATCGGCTGCTTTTTTTCCGACCTCACAAATGAGTAAGTAAACTCAAATAAATTGTTTGGGACTAATTTCAAATTTACCTTTTAAAGGAAATAAAGCTGGAAAATTAGTCCCAAACAATTTATTTGTGTTTCACTGTTTACTTATTTATTTGTGAGGTCGGAAAAAAGCAGCCGATTCATTGTCCGCCATTTTGGCTGTAAAACGACTAAATCGCCAGCCATTTTTGTTTAGTCAGTAAAAAAAAAAAAAAGAAAAAAAAAGTTACTTTCCCCAGATCCGATATTTACGGAACTTTAAAGAATAAAGGCTTGTAACTTAATTTATTTTATTTAAAAATAATATGTCGTCGGTATAAAACTAAAATAAGGGAAAACTAAAACGACTTTTTAAAAATTAGGCACTCTTATAGCTGACGCACCATGTTTCTGTGATTTCACATCGTCAACGTTCGGGCAGATTACGGAAGCGCTCGAGGGTTGACGAGGCGAAAACTAACAAACGCTAAATCGAAGACTGCCAGCCGATAAATTACAACGAAGAAAACCAAACTAAAATACATATATAAAAATAAAAAAACAAACAAACAAACCATAGCTAAACGACTGTTATTGATTAGATGTTTGTTTTTGTTTTTTTTTTGTCAAAGGAACCATTGTTAATCAGATGTTTTTAAATCAAGTATTTTGTTTGTTTGTGCACCGGAAAGTTTCAAAAGATGATTTTGTTTGATTTGTTAAGCAAATTTTTTTTTTTTTTCAAATAACTCAATTAGTCCTTCGGGAGATTCAACGAGCTGACAGATTATAGAAATTCATATTTTTTTTATTGAACGCGATTAATTTCTTCCAAACGTTATTGGCTAATACTTTCATCAAGTCTGGGTCGATTCCGAGATCTGCTCGAACGTTGACGACGCGAAGTCACGGAAACATGGTGCGTCAGCTATTAGAGTACCATATAAAATTGTAAACATGACTACACTTAGAATTATTTTTCTCTTATCCCTCAACCCGGATAATTTAAATTAACGATCACTTTCCCAGTGAATAATGTCGAAATGCATTGCAAACTAAATTCCTTTTTGAAATAAGGAATTAGACGCGGTTCCTATTTTTAACAACTACTTAACTAAATATTAATATTTAAAAAATCTGTTGTTCACTGAAAATATACCATATTTTCGATGAATCGAATCCATAGTCCCCCCCCCCCGCTGCCTTTATAATTTTTTAAAATCATTTTACGAATATCTGAAAATATTCTTCTATAATCGTATTTTCGATTGCATAATCACTAAAAAAAAATGTTTTCCTAAATCAATAATTTTTTAGGTGTGAGTCACTTCCAATTTCATCGTTCGATTGAATAATTTTAATTATTTTCTGTTTGATAATAATTTGCTTAAAAATGCGATAAGAGATTTATTTTTTAAATAAATAAAAAAAACTGACCCATTAAATTAATAATGGTCTAAAAATATATAATCAGTTATTTGTTATCTATATAACAGAGGAGTTGTCACGAATAAGACAAAGACACAAGATTATCTCCCTTGAACGCCACCGTCGGCACTAGGTATGGTTCTGTTCAGTCCTTGGAGATCCACTCTCCCAGGCTTTTGAGAAGGAATTAATTTATTGCTAATTGCCTTAGGTGCCCCTACCGGGAAATCCAATGGGGCTGCTAAGGTATTTTGTAGGTCAGAATGCATTTCCTCTAGCATGCTGGTTTTGCAAAACACTATCTGACTTTCTGTCTAACCTCCTAAAGAGGAGGTAAATAAAACTTCTCGTACTTGGCCTTTTGACTAGGAGCAAAGTGTAATATCTGTTCTGATACTTAACTTAATCTTTTCTGCCATTGATCAGTGAAGGAGAAATCCTTCTAGACTAAGGCAATTTTAATTTTTGCCTCAATCGAGAATGCCCCTGTTTGAAGAGCAGTTTTTCCTCCCACATTCTATACCGACCTTGTGTCTAACTCTGACCTTTTGGGGAGGCAAGTAAATAGGTACCACTCGTAAGGGCCCTACAAGCATCGGAGTTGAACTTGACTTTCTCCCTTTAGAGCAGTTATCTGAAGCTGGATCTAATATTGATCTTATGAGATTTCAATTGTGTTGACATGTCCACGCACCCTACCCCGTATCGTTTTTTTTTTTCATCTTTTAATGTCTCTCAATTTTACTTCATTGATTTAGTTTACTGTTTGGAAATTAAATATGGTTTGATTTTAATGCATTTTTCCCTCTGATACGGTGAAAAGAACGAAACAATAGATCAGAATATACAGAGTTCACAGTAGAAATCAACAACAGGATGTCATACCACCAATCAAATGTGTCAGTCTTTCAGTCCAGCTCCATTTTTCAAGAATGTACCTGATTGTTTGGTGGTCTGTACCGCACGTGTGTCCTGGCCGGTCAGTATATCCCAGTTTGTCCGTGCTATGGTGTAGGTACCCTTTTTTGGTCTCAAGGATTCCCTCCTCACACAGGTAGTTGGACACAAGGTCGGTTTTTAATGTCAGGGAATCCAGCTCCCCAAAAACGGTATTCTGGATTGGGACAAAAAATAAAAATTGCCTTAGTCTATAAGGATTTCTCCTTCACTGACCGAGAACGGAAAAGATGAAGTGTAATATCAGAATAGATACTACCATATCCTCTTAATCAAAAGGCCAATGAGTTTTGAGTTAAACCCAGTCAGTGAGGAAGGTCGAAACTGGATGAGTGGAATTTATCAGATCACTATATGTATTGTTGTAAGATACCTTGCTCCGGGCCACCCAGACTTACTTAAAACCTGTAATAATTATAAAAATAGTTAATAACGAGGATGAGACTTACTTAAAACCTGTAATAATTATAAAAATAGTTAATAACGAGGATGTATAATTTGGATTATTCTGGTTACTATTCTCATGTTTCGCATGATGTAACCTCTGGAATTAAAAATTGAACCATTTATTTCCACCACGTGGGTAGATAGTTCTTGTTTTGTGAACCATGATTGGGTAGAATCATAATCATCATCATCTGTTTAACGTCTGTTTTACAGGCTTGGATATGTTGGACGACTTTTAGAAATTGATTTTCAAACTAACTTATCTCTGGCCAGATCTTTAATTAACCCTCTTTCTCTCAACTCCATCTTTATCACTTGTCCATATTTTCCTTGGCCTTTCCTAACCAAATAACCCTGCTACCTCAACTGTTATACATCTACTAATCCACAAACTCGAATCCATTCTTTCAATCGTTTCATTCTTACATCATTTTTCTCCATGCAACCATGGTTATGGTTGACAGAACGAGAACACTTGATTTCTCATTGATTAAATAAAGGGTTCAATTCAAAATTCTATATAGTTACCCGAGTTCGAAAAGAAGCACCTGAAGATCGAAGGTTACATCAGTGTAATTGTTTCAAAATTAGGAGCCTGTCAAGAGGAAAAAGGGTTAAATTTGATCCCCTTACAACAATCTGCATAGATAGATCAAATTTCAAGTTCATCTGTTTACTAGCCTAAAAATAGTTATTGAATATCCAGAGATACTGGTCTATTTGGCATAAAAGTTAGTGTTCGCTAATGGGCCGTGAGATGAGGACTCGATCCTCAGGTGAGTCATACTAAAAGCTCAAACAATGGAAATTGGTGCCGCCTTACTAAACACTCTACATTATAAGGTGCGTATTAAGGGTAAGTGGAGTAATGCATAGAAAGGAATGGCGCCCTTCGGTGTAGTAGATAATGAACAGGGGGGGGGGGGGCCTTTAGAAATGGTTGATTCATTTATTTATTACTAGCAATAAGACCCGTGGTTGCTCGGGATTCAATGAGGAACACTACTATCTCCTTTTTCACTATGCTCATAACGCCATATTATTTTTTAAATTTTTTTTTTAATTTATTGCTAACACCCCCCCCCCCTCTCCGCTCATGATTCTCCCGCTAATATAGTTGGAAGAAGTTGAAATTTTGAAAAACTTTTACATATGATTTAAATTACATTAAAATCAAATATACATATTTGTAGTAGTCAGAAGATTTTGCCCCCATAGCTCACTTAAGTGTCTGTGTGTTGGGGGGTGGGGGGGGGGGTAGAGATTCGACACATAGAGGAACATAGAAATTAAGGACCCCTTTCCATTGTCTTCCTCAGAAAATCGTATAAATATGATTTAAATTTAATCGAAATAGGATATATTTGAAGTTTTAAGAGGGGTTCTGCCCTCATAGCCCCTTAGGGTGCACTCAGAGATTCAGGGCCACTTCCATTGTCTTCCTGAAAAATTTTTCATAAGAATACACTTAGTTTTTATGTAGATTCTCTAACCTTTCCTTCAATAGGGAACACACACAGACTGACATTTATATAGATAGATTATTTATCTCTTGTAGATGTTAGTCAGAGTGCATTGTCATTTATGTTAGCTTAAACTTGTTGGCCTGCAATGAGATAAAAATCCTTGTCATGCTACTGATAATAAAAAAAATAGTAAAAAATAATTCTATTATCTACGCTGATGATGACAGTATGAAGGACAAATGTATGATTCTCCTATTGTTTGTTTGTTCAGCACCAAACCACAGAAGTTTTGGTAAGGCCCAGAGATCATGTGGCTGAGAGACATCATGGAGGTTGGATAATTCTTTCCATCTCTCCCATATCCGTAAAGAACGCTCTGGGTCGGAGGTTAGGATGTTGTTGGGGGTAGGGGCAAGTAGTAAGTGATTTTAAACTCTTGGATAATCTGTTAGTATGTGGTCAGCCGTCTCATCACAGATTCCGCACTTCTTGCAAATTACATCGGTTGTACGATTGATTTTGAAGAGCCAGTATTTGAGCTTTGGGTGGTGCTCGAATCGGCTAAGAATAACTTTTTCCTTCCGGTTGAAAGACTCCTGTATGTAGTGCTTGACTTCCTCTCTTTTGCCGTAGATTTCTCGTACTTTTGTGTTTTTGGAAAGCCGCTTTCGCCAAGTTGTAGTGCCAGGTGGTAGCCCAGGTTCGCTTTTTTATCAGCTGCTTCATTCCCTTTGATGTTGCACCGGGTGAAAGAAATTCTGCAGCCACGTTGGAAGATAGTGGTGAGCAATTGCATGATCACTCATTCACCTTCGTTGTTG
Organism: Sepiola atlantica; assembly: GCA_963556195.1. Classification (NCBI taxonomy): domain Eukaryota; kingdom Metazoa; phylum Mollusca; class Cephalopoda; order Sepiida; family Sepiolidae; genus Sepiola; species Sepiola atlantica. The sequence continues at coordinate 83,024,515 of OY744528.1, forward strand.
GGCTGTTTTGAATGGGTTTTAGATGGAGAACTGGTTGTCCGTTGTTGGCTATACGGTCTTGCTTACTGTGTTTGACATTTTTACCTATCCATCTGCCTTCAGAATGCCATCTTTGTTGAGGCCACACACAAACATGATGACAGTTTACTGCCTTTATTTTCTTGGCTTGGAAGAAAGTGTAGTATCTGTTTTGATGCTACACTTAATCTATTATGTCCTTGGTCAGTGTAGGAAAAATCCTTTAGATTGATGCAAATTTTTATTTTTGTTCCAATCCTGACTGCCATTTTTGAGGGAGCTGGATTTTCCCCACATTAAAAACCGACCTTGTTTCTCACTTTTCCCTCGTTGGGAAGCAAGTAAATAGGAACTCTGACTTCTCTTCATTCATTTTACTTCAGTAACTCGGAAAGCAAGGGGCCCCTTCCTGGGGTTAACACTTGATTTCTTTGAGATTCATAGATATTTGAGTGTTCGTTTAAGATTCTCCTTATCTCTCAAACATTGAGTCAGTAAAGCAGGTGAGAATATTACTTCCTTCTCCCCTATTTACCATGTGATAATTTATCTTGATTGTAGTCTTTTCTTGGTTTGGTTGGATTTGGTTGGATTCCAGGACAAGAATTCATCTAGTCTAATGGATTATCCAGCTTACTGCTGTTACTTGAGGTAACATCACTAGAAAGTGCACCATTTTTTTTTTTTTTTTTTTTTTTTTTTTTTCCATATAACCCAGTGTGTAGCTATACCGAAAGTATCTTGTTTGGGCTTCTAATACTAAGTTATTTTGAATATTTGGTCAGGGTTTACTTGTAGGGTTGAGTATCCTCATGTCAGGTTATCCTGACAAACCCCTGTACAGACAGACCAGAGACACTCAAGGATGGTGTCTAGTAGGCATTCAAACTCTCCTGGCCAGTATGGGAAAACATTCTATTAAAAATGCCATCCTATTTGTATCCTTTTTTTACACATCTGTTTTATGACGTCAGACTGAAAAGAGGCAGAGCATTGCCACTCAGCTTTCATCCTGCTCACGAGATTTCATCCCTCTCTCACTCACTCACAACATTGTCTTATTCGGACAAATATTAAAGTAAAATAAAAGAAGAAAATTGTAATCCTGATTGCACAAGTACAATTATGTGAGGTTGGACTTATTGTGTTATATGTGACCTAAAGAAGATTTTTATATGGATAGAATAAGATCCGTAAAAACATTTGTAAATGAATTTCAAATCCAACAGCATCCTGCACTCTATAATAAAGAGCATTGTATATATTTAAACGTAAATGTGACCGACCAATGAAATTTATATTCCAAGCGTAAGCGTGGCCGACCTACGAAAGTGGTATTCCAAGCGTAAGCGTGGCTGACCACGGAAAGTGGTATTCCAAGCGTAAGCGTGGCCGACCACGGAAAGTGGTATTCCAAGCGTAAGTGTGGCCGACCACTGAAAGTGGTGTTCCGAGCGTAAGCGTGGCCGACCACCGAAAGTGGTGTTCCGAGCGTAAGCGTGGCCGACCACCGAAAGTGGTGTTCCGAGCGTAAGCGTGGCCGACCACCGAAAGTGGTGTTCCAAGCGTAAGCGTGGCCGACCACCGAAAGTGGTGTTCCAAGCGTAAGCGTGGCCGACCACCGAAAGTGGTGTTCCAAGCGTAAGCGTGGCCGACCACCGAAAGTGGTGTTCCAAGCGTAAGCGTGGCCGACCACCGAAAGTTGTATTGTAAGCGTGGCCGACTGACCGATCTACCAACTGACCATGCATTTAAAAATGCATATAGCAAAATTGTTAACTTAAATGTCATTTATCAATTTTGTTGGATTTTCTTGATTTAATTAACCTGTTATTTCCTTATCAACTTATCAAAAAACAAGATATAAATGGTGTGATTATGCATGCTGATTTCATAATTAACACACTTTTAGATATCCTGCTATAAATCCTACGTGTATTATAATTGAGGAAAAATTCACCGTCAAAGATTTCAAGTCTGTATACAGCATTTTGACAACTCCTGCAACAGCACTGTAACCATGTGTATCGTTTTTAAATGGACCCTTTCTACCGATGTGAAGAAGAGGTTCTGTTGCATGAGTAACAGGTTTCCCTCTATACTTACCTAGGCTTACCTGGGCATTCCATAGTCTTTCAAGACTGAAGGATGCGACTGTTGATTACAATTTAGTATTTCCTGTATGTTAGTCACTTGGAGCCTCTTCCCTTTGTCAACAGTGGTAACGCTCTGCGGGTTAGTAATGGCAGAAGTTTCCTGAAATTACTCTATCTACTCCTAACTCTTGCAATCACACTAGCACCTACTTCACCTTGTGCTCGTGCTCCAATGTTATCACCAAGATAACAAAACTTCTTGACAATCTCAATAGCTTTTCTATTCAGATATACTTTCTCCACATCTGAGTTCTTGTCCATACCTATTGTCTTACATTTCTTGCACACAAACTGGTTTATCCTCTATCAACTTACCAGTAATTCCACTTCACTTGTGTACCCAATGCTTACAAGTACCACAAAAAAATTGAATTACACCCGACTCTCTTTCCACAAACTGAGTAGGGGAATTTTCCTATTTTTGGAGCTTTCCACTGATCATCACTTTGGTCTTTATAATATTCACTCTCAGACCATCACTTTCATGGACGGCGGCACCGGGGGGTCAGGAGGGGCTCAAGCCCCCCCACTTTACGGTCATCAATAATGAAGTTATATATGCATGTGTTTAACCGGGCCCCCCCACTTTTTAGGAGAGCCCCCCCCCCCCCCCCACCCACACTTTTATAACTGTGCCGCCGGTCCTGACTTTCCATAACATTCCTCCAAATCTTTAACTTAACAAGTAGGTTTTCCATTATTTCACATACAAGTATTAAATCATCGCGATACACTGTCTTTCGGACAACCCGTACAAAACTCCCTGGAAAATGTTTCTAACACACAAATAAAAAGCTACAAACTCATTACAGAACTCTGATGTACTCCTACTTTATCATTAAAGCTGTCACAAATGTGCTGTTAATTCTAACACGACTTTGATCATTTCTGTACATTGCTTGAAGAACTTTCACCAACCACTAATTTACCCTTAGTTTATGCAAAGTCCACCGGACAACCTTTCTTAGCACTCTGTCAAAAGCTTTCTTCAGATCCACAAAAACAAAATACAGGTTCTTTTTTTCAGGGTACTTTTATATTTGTCTACGTATGAATATAGCACCGGTGGTACTTTTCCCTGTCATTAATCCAAACTGCATTCCATATATGTTATCTGACTTATTTGCTGCTCAATTATTCTTTCAATCACTTTCACGACCCGATCCATCAACTTTAAGCCTCTCTTATTACCTCTAAGTTCCCAGTCTTTCGGATGATTATCTCAATGCTTGTTTCACCCGCAGCATTCAACATTTTTTTAAGCAATGCCTAAAGGTCCTCCAGCCTTATCATCCTTCATCTTACTGACAGCTTCCTGTACCATTTCTTTCTCAATTCTTGTAGCTGGACCGGGTACTGCTTCTGCGACTTGTAGATTTTTACGGTTCCATGAAAAGTCATTATTCAACAATTTCTCATAGTGGCATTTCCAAGCATCCCTCTTGTCCTGTTGCATACATTTATAAATATACATGCACACCTTTTACTGCCACAGAGTACATGGAGAGGAAATCGGATGTCCACTTGCTTGGATGCATGTCTTCTCATGGTCACTGAAAGTGGTCTCAGAAGATATATTGTCTAATGACCCTTGACTCTAATAAACTCAAATGTTACAACATTAAGGATATACCCTAGCTGCATTTTGAAAAGATCAATAAAGAAAGCCATAATGCACTATTACAACTAATTTAGGAGCAAAATAGAAATCATTTTATTAGCTGGATTAGAGCTGGTATTTTGAAATCCGTGAATAATTGGTTTTGTGGTTCTTTACAATGACATCGACATAATTATCTTTTGAAGAGTCCATTTTCTTTTGCCATAGGTACTCCAATAGGCATAAATTCTAAGAAATTTCAGTGCATAGTTTTTTGTTTTTTTTGTCTAAATGTTTGTTTTAATTTTACTTGAACTATAAGCATTATGGGTTCCAGCCATTGTTGTTGCTTCTGGAATATACTAGAGCAGCACAAAACAATGGTAATTATTTTCGCATGTTGGTTCTTCATGAACCTAATTGTAAGCTCTTTAATTTGTTGGATTACATAATATTGAAAATAAGAACAAAACAAATGGGAAAGGTTAAAATAGCGAATTTGAGAAATTGTATCTTAGAAAAGTACAAAATGAAAGTCGAATAATTAAATTTTAACAGAAACTGCAAAAAATATGTCCATAATAATTCTCACTTTTTATATTATACTTTGAATTTGCTGCACCTGAATTTGCTGTACGTTAGTGTTGTAATGTCATTCACTCTGATCGTTTTGAGTCGGCTTCTTGGTTTGTACTAGATCTCGAATAATAGCGACCCATGCATAGCAGTCCTGAGCAAGGTCACACGAGATGATTAACCAATCGCGATTCCACCATCGAACGCCGACCACCTGTGGACCTGAAAGCTCAGCTAACTCCTCCTTCATGGTTGTTGTCCAGGGCCTCAGCTGTCTACTTATATGCTTGCGCCATCCAGGTAGAGTCGATTACATTGCAAATTAATTTTCCCTCTCGGTGGCAAGCTGCATGCTCAAACCATGAAAGACATCACTGCAACAGGGCATGGCAGAAACTTTAGATTGAGTTGTTGGCGGAGAACAGCAGTTGGAACACAGTTGACCCGCTGACAATGCAGAATGTGTCGGAGGCTGTCATATTCAAGAACTTTCAACTTCCCTTAGTGTTCCACACTATTTTTAGATATATACTAGCATGAAGATCCGAGATTGAATGAGGAATCATATCTTTAGCACTCGGCTTATAACACCATATTACCTTTTTTTTACATTTTATAGTATTCAGTGTTGGGGCTGTACTCAGCATTGATAGGGTAGGAGAATGTATAAGTAAAGTGACATTTATTGAATTTATTTTCACTAATTTTATAGTGTTTTACCCCCCTTGATGCACACCCAACATTTCCTGAGAATTGCTGAGCGGCCCCTGTATACCCCTGTTCGAAGCCCCGAATTTCATATTACTATTTCTATTCCTATTCTTTTATTTTGATAATTTTCAAGTCGTAAAAAGCTATATTTTTTTTATGGATGTCTGGCGCAAATGCAGACCCGACCCTCTCCTCCCACGATTTTATTATACCCCCCCCCCCTTTTGATCAAAATGAAATATACTTATCCAAATAATCTGAAGGATGTAGTTTCCAAAATAAAATGGTTATGGAGGTCTATTTTTTGAAAATCGTGGGTAGGGTACATAGACAAATACACAGCAGCTACAACTTTATTTAATATATCAAATTATGTCGTCTGGATTTTAAAAGTTGGACCTAAATAGCATTTAAACTGACAAATCAAACTTTGATTCTAACTAGCCAATTTTCATTTGTTATTGTTGTACAATGTTATTGGCAATTAATGTACTTTTCAACAATTTTTTTTTTTTTAATACTTAATCTGGTTTGGCATTTTTCTAATATGGAGATATTCTTAAATAAACACTTAAAACAGAATGAGCTAAGGGAATAACTGTTTATCTTTTAGTAAAAGTTACCATTCCTTATTTGTGTTTTTCAGCTTAGATACTGAACATAACAATAAAAGTGTGGTTATAGAACATAGAAATATGAAACAAATTTGAATATAATGAATCACGAACGACGCCGGGTCAGTCAAATTAGTATATAGATATTGAAATGTGGAATCAACGCACGTTCATGTTTCCTACATCCGTAAATTTGATGAACTGTTTATTTTGTTGTTAAATTTTGGTCATACATAGTGTGACCGTAAAAATTGTGCAGAACTGAACATTCTTATGAACTGTTGTATTCAGATTTTGTTTTAAAGTTTTATTTAGAATAAAAAGACATTTCTTTTATTAAATGGAGATCAGAATGCACATCAACTCAAACATTGTTAAAAAATTAATATTAACAATGAGAACAGAATACAAATAAATGGTTATCCTGAAAACGACGAAATAGTACTTAATTCATTCCTTTCTTCTTTTATGCCTGGAAAGCTTATTTGAATCATTAAAATGTTTATAAACCTGTTTAGTCACTGTTGTACTTTATGTTCTTTTTAAGTCGATTGCAGAGATTGTCTCTTTCTTTGCGAGTTGGAGAAATGACAACGAACAAGTCTGATATAAAGGTGAAAGTGGGTTAGCCTTCTTCCTCTCCTCTCTCTCTCCTTCTTCCTCTCTCTCTCTCTCTCTCTCTCCTTCTTCCCTTTCCCCTCTCTCTCTCCTTCTTCCTCTTCCCCTCTCTCTCTCCTTCTTCCTCTTCCCCTCTCTCTCCTTCTTCCTCTTCCCCTCTCTCTCCTTCTTCCTCTTCCCCTCTCTCTCCTTCTTCCTCTTCCCCTCTCTCTCTCCTTCTTCCTCTTCCTCTCTCTCTCCTTCTTCCTCTTCCCCTCTCTCTCCTTCTTCCTCTTCCCCTCTCTCTCCTTCTTCCTCTTCCCCTCTCTCTCCTTCTTCCTCTTCCCCTCTCTCTCCTTCTTCCTCTTCCCCTCTCTCTCCTTCTTCCTCTTCCCCTCTCTCTCCTTCTTCCTCTTCCCCTCTCTCTCCTTCTTCCTCTTCCCCTCTCTCTCCTTCTTCCTCTTCCCCTCTCTCTCCTTCTTCCTCTTCCCCTCTCTCTCCTTCTTCCTCTTCCCCTCTCTCTCCTTCTTCCTCTTCCCCTCTCTCTCCTTCTTCCTCTTCCCCTCTCTCTCCTTCTTCCTCTTCCCCTCTCTCTCCTTCTTCCTCTTCCCCTCTCTCTCCTTCTTCCTCTTCCCCTCTCTCTCCTTCTTCCTCTTCCCCTCTCTCTCCTTCTTCCTCTTCCCCTCTCTCTCCTTCTTGCTCTTCCCCTCTCTCTCCTTCTTGCTCTTGCTCTCTCTCTCTCTCTCTCCTTCTTGCTCTTGCTCTCTCTCTCTCTCTCTCCTTCTTGCTCTTGCTCTCTCTCTCTCTCTCTCCTTCTTGCTCTTGCTCTCTCTCTCTCTCCTTCTTGCTCTTGCTCTCTCTCTCTCTCCTTCTTGCTCTTGCTCTCTCTCTCTCTCCTTCTTGCTCTTGCTCTCTCTCTCTCTCCTTCTTGCTCTTGCTCTCTCTCTCTCTCCTTCTTGCTCTTGCTCTCTCTCTCCTTCTTGCTCTCTCTCTCTCTCCTTCTTGCTCTTGCTCTCTCTCCTTCTCCTTCTTGCTCTCTCTCTCTCTCTCCTTCTTGCTCTTGCTCTCTCTCTCTCTCTCCTTCTTGCTCTTGCTCTCTCTCTCTCTCTCCTTCTTGCTCTTGCTCTCTCTCTCTCTCTCCTTCTTGCTCTTGCTCTCTCTCTCTCTCTCTCCTTCTTGCTCTTGCTCTCTCTCTCTCTCTCTCCTTCTTGCTCTTGCTCTCTCTCTCTCTCTCCTTCTTGCTCTTGCTCTCTCTCTCTCTCTCCTTCTTGCTCTTGCTCTCTCTCTCTCTCTCCTTCTTGCTCTCTCTCTCTCTCTCCTTCTTGCTCTTGCTCTCTCTCTCTCTCCTTCTTGCTCTTGCTCTCTCTCTCTCCTTCTTGCTCTTGCTCTCTCTCTCTCTCCTTCTTGCTCTTGCTCTCTCTCTCTCTCTCCTTCTTGCTCTTGCTCTCTCTCTCTCTCTCCTTCTTGCTCTTGCTCTCTCTCTCTCTCTCCTTCTTGCTCTTGCTCTCTCTCTCTCTCTCCTTCTTGCTCTTGCTCTCTCTCTCTCTCTCCTTCTTGCTCTTGCTCTCTCTCTCTCCTTCTTGCTCTTGCTCTCTCTCTCTCCTTCTTGCTCTTGCTCTCTCTCTCTCCTTCTTGCTCTTGCTCTCTCTCTCTCCTTCTTGCTCTTGCTCTCTCTCTCTCCTTCTTGCTCTTGCTCTCTCTCTCTCCTTCTTGCTCTTGCTCTCTCTCTCTCCTTCTTGCTCTTGCTCTCTCTCTCTCCTTCTTGCTCTCGCTCTCTCTCTCTCCTTCTTGCTCTCGCTCTCTCTCTCTCCTTCTTGCTCTTGCTCTTGCTCTCTCTCTCTCTCCTTCTTGCTCTTGCTCTTGCTCTCTCTCTCTCCTTCTTTCTCTTGCTCTCTCTCTCTCTCTCTCCTTCTTGCTCTTGCTCTCTCTCTCTCTCTCCTTCTTGCTCTTGCTCTCTCTCTCTCTCTCTCTCTCCTTCTTGCTCTTGCTCTCTCTCTCTCCTTCTTGCTCTTGCTCTCTCTCTCTCTCTCTCTCCTTCTTGCTCTTGCTCTCTCTCTCTCTCTCCTTCTTGCTCTTGCTCTCTCTCTCTCCTTCTTGCTCTTGCTCTCTCTCTCTCTCTCTCTCTCTCTCCTTCTTGCTCTTGCTCTCTCTCTCTCTCTCTCTCCTTCTTGCTCTTGCTCTCTCTCTCTCTCTCTCCTTCTTGCTCTTGCTCTCTCTCTCTCTCTCTCTCCTTCTTGCTCTTGCTCTCTCTCTCTCTCTCTCCTTCTTGCTCTTGCTCTCTCTCTCTCTCTCCTTCTTGCTCTTGCTCTCTCTCTCTCCTTCTTGCTCTTGCTCTTTCTCTCTCTCTCTCCTTCTTGCTCTTGCTCTCTCTCTCTCTCTCTCTCTCCTTCTTGCTCTTGCTCTCTCTCTCTCTCCTTCTTGCTCTTGCTCTCTCTCCCTCTCCTTCTTGCTCTTGCTCTCTCTCTCTCTCTCCTTCTTGCTCTTGCTCTCTCTCCCTCTCCTTCTTGCTCTTGCTCTCTCTCCCTCTCCTTCTTGCTCTTGCTCTCTCTCTCTCTCCTTCTTGCTCTTGCTCTCTCTCTCTCTCTCTCCTTCTTGCTCTCTCTCTCTCCTTCTTGCTCTCTCTCTCTCCTTCTTGCTCTTGCTCTCCTTCTCTCTCCTTCTTGCTCTCCTTCTCTCTCCTTCTTGCTCTTGCTCTCCTTCTCTCTCCTTCTTGCTCTTGCTCTCTCTCTCTCCTTCTTGCTCTTGCTCTCTCTCTCTCTCCTTCTTGCTCTCTCTTTCTCTCTCCTTCTTGCTCTCTCTTTCTCTCTCCTTCTTGCTCTTGCTCTCTCTCTCTCTCCTTCTTGCTCTTGCTCTCTCTCTCTCTCCTTCTTGCTCTTGCTCTCTCTCTCCTTCTTGCTCTTGCTCTCTCTCTCTCTCCTTCTTGCTCTTGCTCTCTTACTCTCTCTCTCCTTCTTGCTCTTGCTCTCTTACTCTCTCTCTCCTTCTTGCTCTTGCTCTTGCTCTCTCTCCTTCTTGCTCTCTCTCCTTCTTGCTCTCTCTCCTTCTTGCTCTCTCTCCTTCTTGCTCTCTCTCCTTCTTGCTCTCTCTCCTTCTTGCTCTCTCTCCTTCTTGCTCTCTCTCCTTCTTGTTCTTTCTCCTTCTTGCTCTCTCTCCTTCTTGCTCTCTCTCCTTCTTGCTCTCTCTCCTTCTTGCTCTCTCTCCTTCTTGCTCTCTCTCCTTCTTGCTCTTGCTCTCTCTCCTTCTTGCTCTTGCTCTCTCTCCTTCTTGCTCTTGCTCTCTCTCCTTCTTGCTCTTGCTCTCTCTCCTTCTTGCTCTTGCTCTCTCTCCTTCTTGCTCTTGCTCTCTCTCCTTCTTGCTCTTGCTCTCTCTCCTTCTTGCTCTTGCTCTCTCTCCTTCTTGCTCTTGCTCTCTCTCCTTCTTGCTCTTGCTCTCTCTCCTTCTTGCTCTTGCTCTCTCTCCTTCTTGCTCTTGCTCTCTCTCCTTCTTGCTCTTGCTCTCTCTCTCCTTCTTGCTCTTGCTCTCTCTCTCCTTCTTGCTCTTGCTCTCTCTCTCCTTCTTGCTCTTGCTCTCTCTCTCCTTCTTGCTCTTGCTCTCTCTCTCCTTCTTGCTCTTGCTCTCTCTCTCCTTCTTGCTCTTGCTCTCTCTCTCCTTCTTGCTCTTGCTCTCTCTCTCCTTCTTGCTCTTGCTCTCTCTCTCCTTCTTGCTCTTGCTCTCTCTCTCCTTCTTGCTCTTGCTCTCTCTCTCCTTCTTGCTCTTGCTCTCTCTCTCCTTCTTGCTCTTGCTCTCTCTCTCCTTCTTCCTCTTGCTCTCTCTCTCCTTCTTCCTCTTGCTCTCTCTCTCCTTCTTCCTCTTGCTCTCTCTCTCCTTCTTCCTCTTGCTCTCTCTCTCCTTCTTCCTCTTGCTCTCTCTCTCCTTCTTCCTCTTGCTCTCTCTCTCCTTCTTCCTCTTGCTCTCTCTCTCCTTCTTCCTCTTGCTCTCTCTCTCCTTCTTCCTCTTGCTCTCTCTCTCCTTCTTCCTCTTGCTCTCTCTCTCCTTCTTCCTCTTGCTCTCTCTCTCCTTCTTCCTCTTGCTCTCTCTCTCCTTCTTCCTCTTGCTCTCTCTCTCCTTCTTCCTCTTGCTCTCTCTCTCCTTCTTCCTCTTGCTCTCTCTCTCCTTCTTGCTCTTGCTCTCTCTCTCTCTCTCTCCTTCTTGCTCTTGCTCTCTCTCTCTCTCTCTCCTTGCTCTTGCTCTCCCTCTCTCTCTCCTTCTTGCTCTTGCTCTCTCTCTCTCTCTCCTTCTTGCTCTCTCTCTCTCCTTCTTGCTCTTGCTCTCTCTCTCTCTCCTTCTTGCTCTTGCTCTCTCTCTCTCTCCTTCTTGCTCTTGCTCTCTCTCTCTCTCCTTCTTGCTCTTGCTCTCTCTCTCTCCTTCTTGCTCTTGCTCTCTCTCTCTCCTTCTTGCTCTTGCTCTCTCTCTCTCTCCTTCTTGCTCTTGCTCTCTCTCTCTCTCCTTCTTGCTCTTGCTCTCTCTCTCTCTCTCCTTCTTGCTCTTGCTCTCTCTCTCTCTCTCCTTCTTGCTCTTGCTCTCTCTCTCTCTCTCCTTCTTGCTCTTGCTCTCTCTCTCTCCTTCTTGCTCTTGCTCTCTCTCTCTCCTTCTTGCTCTTGCTCTCTCTCTCTCCTTCTTGCTCTCTCTCTCTCCTTCTTGCTCTCTCTCTCTCCTTCTTGCTCTCGCTCTCTCCTTCTTGCTCTCGCTCTCTCCTTCTTGCTCTCGCTCTCTCTCTCTCCTTCTTGCTCTTGCTCTTGCTCTCTCTCTCTCTCCTTCTTGCTCTTGCTCTTGCTCTCTCTCTCTCTCTCCTTCTTGCTCTTGCTCTTGCTCTCTCTCTCTCTCTCCTTCTTGCTCTTGCTCTCTCTCTCTCTCTCTCCTTCTTGCTCTTGCTCTCTCTCTCTCTCTCTCTCTCTCCTTCTTGCTCTTGCTCTCTCTCTCTCTCTCTCTCTCTCCTTCTTGCTCTTGCTCTCTCTCTCTCTCTCTCTCCTTCTTGCTCTTGCTCTCTCTCTCTCTCTCTCTCCTTCTTGCTCTTGCTCTCTCTCTCTCTCTCTCTCCTTCTTGCTCTTGCTCTCTCTCTCTCTCTCTCTCTCTCTCCTTCTTGCTCTTGCTCTCTCTCTCTCTCTCTCCTTCTTGCTCTTGCTCTCTCTCTCTCTCTCTCCTTCTTGCTCTTGCTCTCTCTCTCTCTCTCTCCTTCTTGCTCTTGCTCTCTCTCTCTCTCTCTCTCCTTCTTGCTCTTGCTCTCTCTCTCTCTCTCTCTCCTTCTTGCTCTTGCTCTCTCTCTCTCTCCTTCTTGCTCTTGCTCTCTCTCTCTCTCTCTCCTTCTTGCTCTTGCTCTCTCTCTCTCTCTCTCCTTCTTGCTCTTGCTCTCTCTCTCTCTCCTTCTTGCTCTTGCTCTCTCTCCCTCTCCTTCTTGCTCTTGCTCTCTCTCTCTCTCTCCTTCTTGCTCTTGCTCTCTCTCCCTCTCCTTCTTGCTCTTGCTCTCTCTCTCTCTCCTTCTTGCTCTTGCTCTCTCTCTCTCTCTCCTTCTTGCTCTTGCTCTCTCTCTCTCTCTCCTTCTTGCTCTTGCTCTCTCTCCCTCTCCTTCTTGCTCTTGCTCTCTCTCTCTCTCCTTCTTGCTCTCTCTCTCTCCTTCTTGCTCTCTCTCTCTCCTTCTTGCTCTCTCTCTCTCCTTCTTGCTCTTGCTCTCTCTCTCTCTCTCTCTCCTTCTTGCTCTCTCTCTCTCCTTCTTGCTCTCTCTCTCTCCTTCTTGCTCTTGCTCTCCTTCTCTCTCCTTCTCTCTCCTTCTTGCTCTCCTTCTCTCTCCTTCTTGCTCTTGCTCTCCTTCTCTCTCCTTCTTGCTCTTGCTCTCTCTCTCTCCTTCTTGCTCTTGCTCTCTCTCTCTCTCTCCTTCTTGCTCTTGCTCTCTCTCTCTCTCTCCTTCTTGCTCTCTCTTTCTCTCTCCTTCTTGCTCTCTCTTTCTCTCTCCTTCTTGCTCTTGCTCTCTCTCTCTCCTTCTTGCTCTTGCTCTCTCTCTCTCTTCTTCTTGCTCTTGCTCTCTCTCTCTCTCCTTCTTGCTCTTGCTCTCTCTCTCTCTCCTTCTTGCTCTTGCTCTCTCTCTCTCTCCTTCTTGCTCTTGCTCTCTTACTCTCTCTCTCCTTCTTGCTCTTGCTCTTGCTCTCTCTCCGTCTTGCTCTTGCTCTTGCTCTCTCTCCTTCTTGCTCTCTCTCCTTCTTGCTCTCTCTCCTTCTTGCTCTCTCTCCTTCTTGCTCTCTCTCCTTCTTGCTCTCTCTCCTTCTTGCTCTCTCTCCTTCTTGCTCTCTCTCCTTCTTGCTCTCTCTCCTTCTTGCTCTCTCTCCTTCTTGCTCTCTCTCCTTCTTGCTCTCTCTCCTTCTTGCTCTCTCTCCTTCTTGCTCTCTCTCTCTCCTTCTTGCTCTTGCTCTTCTCTCCTTCTTGCTCTTGCTCTCTCTCCTTCTTGCTTCTTGCTCTCTCTCCTTCTTGCTCTTGCTCTCTCTCCTTCTTGCTCTTGCTCTCTCTCTCCTTCTTGCTCTTGCTCTCTCTCTCTCTTCTTGCTCTTGCTCTCTCTCTCCTTCTTGCTCTTGCTCTCTCTCTCCTTCTTGCTCTTGCTCTCTCTCTCCTTCTTTCCTCTTGCTCTCTCTCTCTCCTTCTTGCTCTTGCTCTCTCTCTCCTTCTTCCTCTTGCTCTCTCTCTCCTTCTTGCTCTTGCTCTCTCTCTCTTCTCTTGCTCTCTCTCTCTCTCTTCTTGCTCTTGCTCTCTCTCTCCTTCTTCCTCTTGCTCTCTCTCTCCTTCTTCCCCCTTGCTCTCTCTCTCCTTCTTCCTCTTGCTCTCTCTCTCTCCTTCTTCCTCTTGCTCTCTCTCTCCTTCTTCCTCTTGCTCTCTCTCTCCTTTTCCTCTTGCTCTCTCTCTCCTTCTTCCTCTTGCTCTCTCTCTCCTTTTTCCCTCTTGCTCTCTCTCTCCTTCTTCCTCTTGGGCTCTCTCTCTCCTTCTTCCTCTTGCTCTCTCTCTCCTTCTTCCTCTTGCTCTCTCTCTCCTTCTTCCTCTTGCTCTCTCTCTCCTTCTTCCTCTTGCTCTCTCTCTCCTTCTTCCTCTTGCTCTCTCTCTCCTTCTTCCTCTTGCTCTCTCTCTCCTTCTTCCTCTTGCTCTCTCTCTCCTTCTTCCTCTTGCTCTCTCTCTCCTTCTTCCTCTTGCTCTCTCTCTCCTTCTTCCTCTTGCTCTCTCTCTCCTTCTTCCTCTTGCTCTCTCTCTCCTTCTTCCTCTTGCTCTCTCTCTCCTTCTTCCTCTTGCTCTCTCTCTCCTTCTTCCTCTTGCTCTCTCTCTCCTTCTTCCTCTTGCTCTCTCTCTCCTTCTTCCTCTTGCTCTCTCTCTCCTTCTTCCTCTTGCTCTCTCTCTCCTTCTTCCTCTTGCTCTCTCTCTCCTTCTTCCTCTTGCTCTCTCTCTCCTTCTTGCTCTTGCTCTCTCTCTCCTTCTTGCTCTCTCTCTCCTTCTTGCTCTCTCTCTCCTTCTTGCTCTCTCTCTCCTTCTTGCTCTTGCTCTCTCTCTCCTTCTTGCTCTCTCTCTCCTTCTTGCTCTCTCTCCTTCTTGCTCTCTCTCTCTCTCTCCTTCTTGCTCTCTCTCTCCTTCTTGCTCTTGCTCTCTCTCTCTCTCCTTCTTGCTCTTGCTCTCTCTCTCTCTCTCTCCTTCTTGCTCTCTCTCTCTCTCTCCTTCTTGCTCTCTCTCTCTCCTTCTTGCTCTCTCTCTCTCTCTCTCCTTCTTGCTCTCTCTCTCTCTCTCTCTCCTTCTTGCTCTCTCTCTCTCTCTCTCTCCTTCTTGCTCTTGCTCTCTCTCTCTCTCCTTCTTGCTCTTGCTCTCTCTCTCTCTCCTTCTTGCTCTTGCTCTTGCTCTCTCTCCTTCTTGCTCTTGCTCTCTCTCCTTCTTGCTCTTGCTCTCTCTCCTTCTTGCTCTTGCTCTCTCTCCTTCTTGCTCTTTCTCTCTCTCCTTCTTGCTCTTTCTCTCTCTCCTTCTTGCTCTTTCTCTCTCTCCTTCTTGCTCTTGCTCTCTCTCTTTCTTGCTCTCTCTCCTTCTTGCTCTTGCTCTCTCTCCTTCTTGCTCTTGCTCTCTCTCCTTCTTGCTCTTGCTCTCTCTCTCCTTCTTGCTCTTGCTCTCTCTCTCCTTCTTGCTCTTGCTCTCTCTCTCCTTCTTGCTCTTGCTCTCTCTCTCCTTCTTGCTCTTGCTCTCTCTCTCCTTCTTGCTCTTGCTCTCTCTCTCCTTCTTGCTCTTGCTCTCTCTCTCCTTCTTGCTCTTGCTCTCTCTCTCCTTCTTGCTCTTGCTCTCTCTCTCCTTCTTCCTCTTGCTCTCTCTCTCCTTCTTCCTCTTGCTCTCTCTCTCCTTCTTCCTCTTGCTCTCTCTCTCCTTCTTCCTCTTGCTCTCTCTCTCCTTCTTCCTCTTGCTCTCTCTCTCCTTCTTCCTCTTGCTCTCTCTCTCCTTCTTCCTCTTGCTCTCTCTCTCCTTCTTCCTCTTGCTCTCTCTCTCCTTCTTCCTCTTGCTCTCTCTCTCCTTCTTCCTCTTGCTCTCTCTCTCTCTCCTTCTTGCTCTTGCTCTCTCTCTCTCTCTCCTTCTTGCTCTTGCTCTTTCTCTCTCTCTCCTTCTTGCTTTGCTCTTTCTCTCTCTCTCCTTCTTGCTTTGCTCTTTCTCTCTCTCTCCTTCTTGCTCTCTCTTTCTCTCTCTCTCCTTCTTGCTCTTGCTCTCTCTCTCTCTCCTTCTTGCTCTTGCTCTCTCTCTCTCTCCTTCTTGCTCTTGCTCTCTCTCTCTCTCCTTCTTGCTCTTGCTCTCTTACTCTCTCTCTCCTTCTTGCTCTTGCTCTCTCTCTCTCTCCTTCTTGCTCTTGCTCTTGCTCTCTCTCCTTCTTGCTCTCTCTCCTTCTTGCTCTCTCTCCTTCTTGCTCTCTCTCCTTCTTGCTCTCTCTCCTTCTTGCTCTCTCTCCTTCTTGCTCTCTCTCCTTCTTGCTCTCTCTCCTTCTTGCTCTCTCTCCTTCTTGCTCTCTCTCCTTCTTGCTCTCTCTCCTTCTCGCTCTCTCTCCTTCTCGCTCTCTCTCCTTCTTGCTCTCTCTCCTTCTTGCTCTCTCTCCTTCTTGCTCTCTCTCCTTCTTGCTCTTGCTCTCTCTCCTTCTTGCTCTTGCTCTCTCTCCTTCTTGCTCTTGCTCTCTCTCCTTCTTGCTCTTGCTCTCTCTCCTTCTTGCTCTTGCTCTCTCTCCTTCTTGCTCTTGCTCTCTCTCCTTCTTGCTCTTGCTCTCTCTCCTTCTTGCTCTTGCTCTCTCTCCTTCTTGCTCTTGCTCTCTCTCCTTCTTGCTCTTGCTCTCTCTCCTTCTTGCTCTTGCTCTCTCTCCTTCTTGCTCTTGCTCTCTCTCCTTCTTGCTCTTGCTCTCTCTCCTTCTTGCTCTTGCTCTCTCTCCTTCTTGCTCTTGCTCTCTCTCCTTCTTGCTCTTGCTCTCTCTCCTTCTTGCTCTTGCTCTCTCTCCTACTTGCTCTTGCTCTCTCTCCTTCTTGCTCTTGCTCTCTCTCTCCTTCTTGCTCTTGCTCTCTCTCTCCTTCTTGCTCTTGCTCTCTCTCTCCTTCTTGCTCTCTCTCTCCTTCTTGCTCTTGCTCTCCTTCTTGCTCTTGCTCTTGCTCTCCTTCTTCCTCTTGCTCTCTCTCTCCTTCTTCCTCTTGCTCTCTCTCTCCTTCTTCCTCTTGCTCTCTCTCTCCTTCTTCCTCTTGCTCTCTCTCTCCTTCTTCCTCTTGCTCTCTCTCTCCTTCTTCCTCTTGCTCTCTCTCTCCTTCTTCCTCTTGCTCTCTCTCTCCTTCTTCCTCTTGCTCTCTCTCTCCTTCTTCCTCTTGCTCTCTCTCTCCTTCTTGCTCTTGCTCTCTCTCTCCTTCTTGCTCTTGCTCTCTCTCTCCTTCTTGCTCTTGCTCTCTCTCTCCTTCTTGCTCTTGCTCTCTCTCTCCTTGCTCTTGCTCTCTCTCTCCTTCTTGCTCTTGCTCTCTCTCTCCTTCTTGCTCTTGCTCTCTCTCTCCTTCTTGCTCTTGCTCTCTCTCTCCTTCTTGCTCTTGCTCTCTCTCTCCTTCTTGCTCTTGCTCTCTCTCTCCTTCTTGCTCTTGCTCTCTCTCTCCTTCTTGCTCTTGCTCTCTCTCTCCTTCTTGCTCTTGCTCTCTCTCTCCTTCTTGCTCTTGCTCTCTCTCTCCTTCTTGCTCTTGCTCTCTCTCTCCTTCTTGCTCTTGCTCTCTCTCTCCTTCTTGCTCTTGCTCTCTCTCTCCTTCTTGCTCTTGCTCTCTCTCTCCTTCTTGCTCTTGCTCTCTCTCTCCTTCTTGCTCTCTCTCTCCTTCTTCCTCTTGCTCTCTCTCTCCTTCTTCCTCTTGCTCTCTCTCTCCTTCTTCCTCTTGCTCTCTCTCTCTCTCTCTTACCTTCTTGCTCTCTCTCTCTCTTACCTTCTTGCTCTTCTCTCTCTCTCCTTCTTGCTCTTGCTCTCTCTCTCCTTCTTGCTCTTGCTCTCTCTCTCCTTCTTCCTCTTGCTCTCTCTCTCCTTCTTCCTCTTGCTCTCTCTCTCCTTCTTCCTCTTGCTCTCTCTCTCCTTCTTCCTCTTGCTCTCTCTCTCCTTCTTCCTCTTGCTCTCTCTCTCCTTCTTCCTCTTGCTCTCTCTCTCCTTCTTCCTCTTGCTCTCTCTCTCCTTCTTCCTCTTGCTCTCTCTCTCCTTCTTCCTCTTGCTCTCTCTCTCCTTCTTCCTCTTGCTCTCTCTCTCCTTCTTCCTCTTGCTCTCTCTCTCCTTCTTCCTCTTGCTCTCTCTCTTCTTCTTCCTCTTGCTCTCTCTCTCCTTCTTGCTCTTGCTCTCTCTCTCCTTCTTGCTCTCTCTCTCCTTCTTCTTCCTCTTGCTCTCTCTCTCCTTCTTCCTCTTGCTCTCTCTCTCCTTCTTCCTCTTGCTCTCTCTCTCCTTCTTCCCTTGCTCTCTCTCCCTCTTCCTTCTTGCTCTCTCTCTCCTTCTTCCTCTCTCTCTCTCCTCTCTTGCTCTCTCTCTCCTTCTTTCTCTCTTCTCTCTCTCTCCTTCTTCTCTTGCTCTCTCTCTCTTCTCCCTCTGCTCCTCTCTCCTTCTTCCTCTGCTCTCTCTCTTCTCCTCTCTCTCTTCCTCTCTCTCTCTCTCGCTCTCTCTCTCCTTCTTCCTCTTGCTCTCTCTCTCCTTCTTCCTCTTGCTCTCTCTCTCCTTCTTCCTCTTGCTCTCTCTCTCCTTCTTCCTCTTGCGTCTCCTTCTTGCTCTTGCTCTCTCTCTCCTTCTTGCTCTCTCTCTCCTTCTTGCTCTCTCTCCTTCTTGCTCTCTCTCTCTCTCTCCTTCTTGCTCTCTCTCTCCTTCTTGCTCTCTCTCTCTCTCTCCTTCTTGCTCTCTCTCTCTCTCTCCTTCTTGCTCTCTCTCTCTCTCTCCTTCTTGCTCTCTCTCTCTCCTTCTTGCTCTCTCTCTCTCTCTCTCCTTCTTGCTCTCTCTCTCTCTCTCTCTCCTTCTTGCTCTCTCTCTCTCTCTCTCTCCTTCTTGCTCTTGCTCTCTCTCTCTCTCCTTCTTGCTCTTGCTCTCTCTCTCTCTCCTTCTTGCTCTTGCTCTTGCTCTCTCTCCTTCTTGCTCTTGCTCTCTCTCCTTCTTGCTCTTGCTCTCTCTCCTTCTTGCTCTTGCTCTCTCTCCTTCTTGCTCTTTCTCTCTCTCCTTCTTGCTCTTTCTCTCTCTCCTTCTTGCTCTTGCTCTCTCTCCTTCTTGCTCTTGCTCTCTCTCTTTCTTGCTCTCTCTCCTTCTTGCTCTTGCTCTCTCTCCTTCTTGCTCTTGCTCTCTCTCCTTCTTGCTCTTGCTCTCTCTCTCCTTCTTGCTCTTGCTCTCTCTCTCCTTCTTGCTCTTGCTCTCTCTCCTTCTTGCTCTTGCTCTCTCTCTCCTTCTTGCTCTTGCTCTCTCTCTCCTTCTTGCTCTTGCTCTCTCTCTCCTTCTTGCTCTTGCTCTCTCTCTCCTTCTTGCTCTTGCTCTCTCTCTCCTTCTTGCTCTTGCTCTCTCTCTCCTTCTTGCTCTTGCTCTCTCTCTCCTTCTTGCTCTTGCTCTCTCTCTCCTTCTTGCTCTTGCTCTCTCTCTCCTTCTTGCTCTTGCTCTCTCTCTCCTTCTTCCTCTTGCTCTCTCTCTCCTTCTTCCTCTTGCTCTCTCTCTCCTTCTTCCTCTTGCTCTCTCTCTCCTTCTTCCTCTTGCTCTCTCTCTCCTTCTTCCTCTTGCTCTCTCTCTCCTTCTTCCTCTTGCTCTCTCTCTCCTTCTTCCTCTTGCTCTCTCTCTCCTTCTTCCTCTTGCTCTCTCTCTCCTTCTTCCTCTTGCTCTCTCTCTCCTTCTTCCTCTTGCTCTCTCTCTCCTTCTTCCTCTTGCTCTCTCTCTCCTTCTTCCTCTTGCTCTCTCTCTCCTTCTTCCTCTTGCTCTCTCTCTCCTTCTTCCTCTTGCTCTCTCTCTCCTTCTTCCTCTTGCTCTCTCTCTCTCTCCTTCTTGCTCTTGCTCTCTCTCCTTCTTGCTCTTGCTCTCTCTCCTTCTTGCTCTTGCTCTCTCTCTCTCTCTCCTTCTTGCTCTTGCTCTTTCTCTCTCTCTCCTTCTTGCTTTGCTCTTTCTCTCTCTCTCCTTCTTGCTCTCTCTTTCTCTCTCTCTCCTTCTTGCTCTTGCTCTCTCTCTCTCCTTCTTGCTCTTGCTCTCTCTCTCTCTCCTTCTTGCTCTTGCTCTCTCTCTCTCTCCTTCTTGCTCTTGCTCTCTTACTCTCTCTCTCCTTCTTGCTCTTGCTCTCTCTCTCTCTCCTTCTTGCTCTTGCTCTTGCTCTCTCTCCTTCTTGCTCTCTCTCCTTCTTGCTCTCTCTCCTTCTTGCTCTCTCTCCTTCTTGCTCTCTCTCCTTCTTGCTCTCTCTCCTTCTTGCTCTCTCTCCTTCTTGCTCTCTCTCCTTCTTGCTCTCTCTCCTTCTTGCTCTCTCTCCTTCTTGCTCTCTCTCCTTCTTGCTCTCTCTCCTTCTTGCTCTCTCTCCTTCTCGCTCTCTCTCCTTCTCGCTCTCTCTCCTTCTCGCTCTCTCTCCTTCTCGCTCTCTCTCCTTCTTGCTCTCTCTCCTTCTTGCTCTCTCTCCTTCTTGCTCTCTCTCCTTCTTGCTCTTGCTCTCTCTCCTTCTTGCTCTTGCTCTCTCTCCTTCTTGCTCTTGCTCTCTCTCCTTCTTGCTCTTGCTCTCTCTCCTTCTTGCTCTTGCTCTCTCTCCTTCTTGCTCTTGCTCTCTCTCCTTCTTGCTCTTGCTCTCTCTCCTTCTTGCTCTTGCTCTCTCTCCTTCTTGCTCTTGCTCTCTCTCCTTCTTGCTCTTGCTCTCTCTCCTTCTTGCTCTTGCTCTCTCTCCTTCTTGCTCTTGCTCTCTCTCCTTCTTGCTCTTGCTCTCTCTCCTTCTTGCTCTTGCTCTCTCTCCTTCTTGCTCTTGCTCTCTCTCCTTCTTGCTCTTGCTCTCTCTCCTACTTGCTCTTGCTCTCTCTCCTTCTTGCTCTTGCTCTCTCTCTCCTTCTTGCTCTTGCTCTCTCTCTCCTTCTTGCTCTTGCTCTCTCTCTCCTTCTTGCTCTCTCTCTCCTTCTTGCTCTTGCTCTCCTTCTTGCTCTTGCTCTTGCTCTCCTTCTTCCTCTTGCTCTCTCTCTCCTTCTTCCTCTTGCTCTCTCTCTCCTTCTTCCTCTTGCTCTCTCTCTCCTTCTTCCTCTTGCTCTCTCTCTCCTTCTTCCTCTTGCTCTCTCTCTCCTTCTTCCTCTTGCTCTCTCTCTCCTTCTTCCTCTTGCTCTCTCTCTCCTTCTTCCTCTTGCTCTCTCTCTCCTTCTTGCTCTTGCTCTCTCTCTCCTTCTTGCTCTTGCTCTCTCTCTCCTTGCTCTTGCTCTCTCTCTCCTTCTTGCTCTTGCTCTCTCTCTCCTTCTTGCTCTTGCTCTCTCTCTCCTTCTTGCTCTTGCTCTCTCTCTCCTTCTTGCTCTTGCTCTCTCTCTCCTTCTTGCTCTTGCTCTCTCTCTCCTTCTTGCTCTTGCTCTCTCTCTCCTTCTTGCTCTTGCTCTCTCTCTCCTTCTTGCTCTTGCTCTCTCTCTCCTTCTTGCTCTTGCTCTCTCTCTCCTTCTTGCTCTTGCTCTCTCTCTCCTTCTTGCTCTTGCTCTCTCTCTCCTTCTTGCTCTTGCTCTCTCTCTCCTTCTTGCTCTTGCTCTCTCTCTCCTTCTTGCTCTTGCTCTCTCTCTCCTTCTTGCTCTCTCTCTCCTTCTTCCTCTTGCTCTCTCTCTCCTTCTTCCTCTTGCTCTCTCTCTCCTTCTTCCTCTTGCTCTCTCTCTCCTTCTTCCTCTTGCTCTCTCTCTCTCTCTCTTACCTTCTTGCTCTCTCTCTCTCTTACCTTCTTGCTCTCTCTCTCTCTCTCCTTCTTGCTCTTGCTCTCTCTCTCCTTCTTGCTCTTGCTCTCTCTCTCCTTCTTGCTCTTGCTCTCTCTCTCCTTCTTCCTCTTGCTCTCTCTCTCCTTCTTCCTCTTGCTCTCTCTCTCCTTCTTCCTCTTGCTCTCTCTCTCCTTCTTCCTCTTGCTCTCTCTCTCCTTCTTCCTCTTGCTCTCTCTCTCCTTCTTCCTCTTGCTCTCTCTCTCCTTCTTCCTCTTGCTCTCTCTCTCCTTCTTCCTCTTGCTCTCTCTCTCCTTCTTCCTCTTGCTCTCTCTCTCCTTCTTCCTCTTGCTCTCTCTCTCCTTCTTCCTCTTGCTCTCTCTCTTCTTCTTCCTCTTGCTCTCTCTCTCTCCTTCTTGCTCTTGCTCTCTCTCTCCTTCTTGCTCTCTCTCTCCTTCTTGCTCTCTCTCTCCTTCTTGCTCTCTCTCTCCTTCTTGCTCTCTCTCTCCTTCTTGCTCTCTCTCTCTCTCTCCTTCTTGCTCTCTCTCTCTCTCTCCTTCTTGCTCTCTCTCTCTCTCTCCTTCTTGCTCTTGCTCTCTCTCTCTCTCCTTCTTGCTCTTGCTCTCTCTCTCTCTCCTTCTTGCTCTTGCTCTCTCTCTCTCTCCTTCTTGCTCTTGCTCTCTCTCTCTCTCCTTCTTGCTCTTGCTCTCTCTCTCTCTCCTTCTTGCTCTTGCTCTCTCTCTCTCTCCTTCTTGCTCTTGCTCTTGCTCTCTCTCCTTCTTGCTCTTGCTCTCTCTCCTTCTTGCTCTTGCTCTCTCTCCTTCTTGCTCTTGCTCTCTCTCCTTCTTGCTCTTGCTCTCTCTCCTTCTTGCTCTTGCTCTCTCTCCTTCTTGCTCTTGCTCTCTCTCCTTCTTGCTCTTGCTCTCTCTCCTTCTTGCTCTTGCTCTCTCTCTCCTTCTTGCTCTTGCTCTCTCTCTCCTTCTTGCTCTTGCTCTCTCTCTCCTTCTTGCTCTTGCTCTCTCTCTCCTTCTTCCTCTTGCTCTCTCTCTCCTTCTTCCTCTTGCTCTCTCTCTCCTTCTTCCTCTTGCTCTCTCTCTCCTTCTTCCTCTTGCTCTCTCTCTCCTTCTTCCTCTTGCTCTCTCTCTCCTTCTTCCTCTTGCTCTCTCTCTCCTTCTTCCTCTTGCTCTCTCTCTCCTTCTTCCTCTTGCTCTCTCTCTCCTTCTTCCTCTTGCTCTCTCTCTCCTTCTTCCTCTTGCTCTCTCTCTCCTTCTTCCTCTTGCTCTCTCTCTCCTTCTTCCTCTTGCTCTCTCTCTCCTTCTTCCTCTTGCTCTCTCTCTCCTTCTTCCTCTTGCTCTCTCTCTCCTTCTTCCTCTTGCTCTCTCTCTCCTTCTTCCTCTTGCTCTCTCTCTCCTTCTTCCTCTTGCTCTCTCTCTCCTTCTTCCTCTTGCTCTCTCTCTCCTTCTTCCTCTTTCTCTCTCTCTCCTTCTTCCTCTTGCTCTCTCTCTCCTTCTTCCTCTTGCTCTCTCTCTCTCTCTCCCTCTTGCTCTCTCTCTCTCTCTCCTTCTTGCTCTCTCTCTCTCTCTCTCCTTCTTGCTCTCTCTCTCTCTCCTTCTTGCTCTTGCTCTCTCTCTCTCTCCTTCTTGCTCTTGCTCTCTCTCTCTCTCCTTCTTGCTCTTGCTCTCTCTCTCTCTCTCCTTCTTGCTCTTGCTCTCTCTCTCTCTCTCTCCTTCTTGCTCTTGCTCTCTCTCTCTCTCCTTCTTGCTCTTGCTCTCTCTCTCTCTCCTTCTTGCTCTTGCTCTCTCTCTCTCTCTCTCCTTCTTGCTCTCTCTCTCTCTCTCCTTCTTGCTCTTGCTCTCTCTCTCTCTCCTTCTTGCTCTTGCTCTCTCTCTCTCTCCTTCTTGCTCTTGCTCTCTCTCTCTCTCCTTCTTGCTCTTGCTCTCTCTCTCTCTCCTTCTTGCTCTTGCTCTCTCTCTCTCTCCTTCTTGCTCTTGCTCTCTCTCTCTCTCCTTCTTGCTCTTGCTCTCTCTCTCTCTCCTTCTTGCTCTTGCTCTCTCTCTCTCTCCTTCTTGCTCTTGCTCTCTCTCTCTCTCCTTCTTGCTCTTGCTCTCTTCCTCTTCCCCTCTCTCTCTCTCTCTCCTCATCTCCTTTTCAATATTTTTGAATCATATTTACTTTTTGGGGGGTGGGGATGGGGCAGCAGTTTTTATTATTTCGAATAAACCGCTACTTACAATCGTTAAATAGAGAAATCTATTTTGTTTGATTCAAAACTTCGATAAATCTTACTTTCATTACCTAAATTACAGGGTTGTTAATATTTATATTTTTTAATTTAAACTATATCTATCCCAGGCAATGCTGTGGCACGGGTACTGCTAGGTATATTATATATTTACTTGAAAATGCATGAACTCATCCTTTATGATGTCACACTGCTTCTGGCAACTACCATTCATCCTTTGACTTCATCCAGTTTCAAGTAAAATTTCCCTTTATTTTTCTTTCTTTTTTTTTTTTTTTTTTTTTTTTTTTTACTAATGCATCACTTGTTATCAAGGCCTGAGAGACACTCAAGGATATGAGTTAAAGAGCTGTAAGTTGGATGATGAGTGCTGCCACATGAGGATTGAAAACATTGGGTGGAATGGGCAGAAGATTTCTTAAGAGAAATTAATTATCCAAGAGGACGGTTCAACAAGTATTTGTTTACATTAGACTTGGAAGACGACCATGTTGCAGTTGGCTGGGAAGCAGCTTTGTGTTTTGTTCCACAGATGGGACGCTCTAAGAAAAAAAGCTTTGGTCTTTGGTACAGAGAGAGAGAGAAAGGAAGGAAAGTTCTGTGCTGTGGTTGTAGTCAGGCGAGTTCTTCCTGTGAATGTTTTACAGGTGGGGAACAGTCGAGCACCAACTATGAACATAACGATACAGTGGAGAGAGGCTAGCAGCATTTCTTCTGTGTGAAAGGGGTGAAGAGAAGACAAGAGATCATTCCACCACCCCCAGCCACTAGATTGTGAAATTGGTTTTACGCTGTCAGTTTATTTCCATATGCAAATTAAAAATTATGAAAAGCTAGCAATGTTTACATTTAGTTTATGGCAATTCAGTAGTTTGTAAGATGAACAAATAAAAATTGTTCAAAATTTGTTAAACCACAGATAATAAAAATAGTTAATAAACTGTCATTATTCAAAATCGATATGCAGGCTCAAGGTGTTTCCTCGAATAGTGGCTTTTTTTTTTTCTTGATGATAATCATGTGTGCATTGTGACAAGCAAGCAAGGTTTAGTCTTAGTAATATAGATATTAAACCACCCGTGACCTTTTGGGTCAGTATTTGTTGTATAATTTAATGTTACTCCCCCATCTCCCTGCCTCTCTCTCTCTTTTTATAAATATTACTAGTTAACTTTTTTTGTTTTCTATGTAAGCTTAACGTAAAATTATATTGTACTTGATTTTCCAACTGCTTTTTATAACCAATAGTCTTTTTATAAATGCTTTGAGGGAGGGGGTGGGGCTTCCAGCAAGAGATCCTTCTTACCTGAAACTTACATAGCAAATTGAACATCTAAGTAAATAAAAATATTTTTACATAGCAAATTGAACATCTAAGTAAATAAAAATATTTTTACATAGCAAATTGAACATCTAAGTAAATAAAAATATTTTTACATAGCAAATTGAACATCTAAGTAAATAAAAATATTTTTACATAGCAAATTGAACATCTAAGTAAAAAAAAAAATATTTTTACATAGCAAATTGAACATCTAAGTAAAAAAAAAAATATTTTTACATAGCAAATTGAACATCTAAGTAAAAAAAAAAATATTTTTACATAGCAAATTGAACATCTAAGTAAAAAAAAAAATTTTTACATAGCAAATTGAACATCTAAGTAAAAAAAAATATTTTTACATAGCAAATTGAACATCTAAGTAAATAAAAATATTTTTACATAGCAAATTGAACATCTAAGTAAAAAAAAATATTTTTACATAGCAAATTGAACATCTGAGTAAAAAAAAAACAATATTTTTACATTTGAACAGAAATTGAAATGTATTAAAAATTATAAAATTATATAAAAGGGAAAACTCTAAAAATTGAACAGTAACTTTCTAAAAAACAATTTTTGTTCATATCTGAGAAATGTGTGTTCAATCAATATGGTAATCAGATTTTTTTTTTTTTAATTCCCCCTCCCACAAAAAATAAATTATAACAAACATGTTAAGAGGTAAATGTTAAACTTACATAGCAAGTTGAACATATTAATTTACAAAAATAAAAATTATATCCATATTTATCGCTTTATCGATAGTAATTCAAACTTTTACTATAATCTCTATATTAATAAATTTGTGTATGTTTACCGTGATTACATGACTTGTACATTATTATTTTATTTTGATTATTTATTAAAATCAAAAATGCATAGTGTAAAGTACTGAAACTTTAAAAATAAATCTTATTTACAAAAAATAATTTAATCTAGCGAAATGAGGCGAGGTAAAACTACTTAAATAGCAAAGGGAGTGAAGCTCTAATTTGTATTCATTATTTTCTACTCTTTTCTCGCACTAGATTAAGTACATGCTCCCCCCCCCCCTCTACTTTGCATTTATCATTTAATCAACACTCGGCTTCTATTGGCCTACTTTTTGATTTTTACTTGCGTCTATTAAATTTAAAAGTTAAAAAAAAACCCTGTTCAACTCTGAAAGTAAAAACTCCCAAGTAACGCCCGCTGGGTAGGTAGGGCTAGTTAATAAAAAATGTATTGGTGGTGATGTGAGCATGAAGTACTAAAACAAACTTTTTAAAAATCCTATTTACAAAAAAAAATTATTTAACATAGTAACACGAGGTGAGATAAAATGTTCACTACTACATAACAGAGAAGAGACCGACCTGCTTGTTTTCGGAGTACCCGGAAAACAGTGGGCTGCCGAAAACTTAGCAGAGTCGGGAGGGCCCTACTATAACCTACTTTTTTTTTCTTTTTTTTTGAATATTTGTAAATGTTGTCCTACTCCACAATGAATTTTTTGTAAATAAAGTCTTTTTAAAACAAATTCAGGATTATCTAAGTCAGATCAAGCCACAGAGTGAATGTGGTATTTTGGTGAGTGTCTAGCGTAGAGTAAGCCCAAAAGTTTTTGACAAAATTGGATACCCATCGACCCTCCCCTCTCCTCCAAAACGATTCGGGCTTCATGCCTAAGGCAAAGGATGAACTTTATGATTATTGTTTTAGTTTAAAAAAAAAAAAAAAAAAAAAAAAAAACCTTGCTGTGTATAGTCACACTGATAAGTCTTATGAAGATGAAACAAGTGCTATTACTGTTGTCTTATCTCTTGGAGGACACCATCCATTTCTATATTCCACCGTATCTGTTTTATTTTTCACAACTCACTCACCCCCACTCCCATTTAGAGACTGATCTGTTTGTTTTTGGAGCAAAAGATGAACTTTATGATTATTGATTTTGTTTAAAAAAATAAAAATAAAAAAAATTTAAATAAAACTTGTGAATGTATATTTTTTGCTTAAAATGAGAGAGGAGGAGAGCAGGCTTTATTTAGTATTTACTTTTTTATTTTTTATTTTATTATTTATTTTTTATAGCCTTATAGGACAGATATTTAACTGGTCTTAAAAATGATCAATGCAGTGCTTAGAGTATTCCATTATTACAATGGGTGAGTGCACTACAAAAATGGAATGATCCATTAACACTTTAGCATCATGATTGATGCTCCTCATCCATTCTTTTGTTTGTTGATTCAATTTTTTTTTTTTACTCTTTTTCAGAGGGCTGATTAGACATGGCTGAGTCAGGTCAGCATAGTACGGGACTGTATTATACTCCTTGTTTGCCTGAACATTCAACATCAGTTACTCCTGGTTATGCCACGTTCAACCAACCAGGTTTCGTTGTGCACGATGTCAATAACCAGTTGAGCTACATTTCAGGATTTGGCATGTTACCAACCAGCACGGCTGCTGGTTATGCGGCTTACACTCCGCCAGTAATGGCGAGTCATTATATACCTGCTGCGCTGGCTGCTGCTGCTGCTCCACACCCTCAGGTTGTCTATGACATGACATATCAGCACCAGGAAATGCCCAGTGTGGAGCCGAAACCGACAATGGAGGATGCCTTGTTTTACAATAGAACAAACGATTGCTCCTATCACAGTTCTTTCCAAAAGAGACCCCCTGAAAGAAATAAAGGAATGGGCAAACATTTTGCGGCCAATCGAAATTCGCTGCCTCTAAATGTGGCCCATCCTTTGACGAGTAAAGAAAATGGCCCCAAATTCCACCAAGAGTCTCAAAACAACTTCTATCAACAAAACGGTCCTCGATGGAATGATCGTGATCGTTCGCATTCATCGAACCACCATCAAAATTATTGGGATCAGGAACAGCGGAAATATTCGCCGGCCGTTGTAAATAATGTCAAACCAAGGAATTGGAAGGAGTCTGCTCCAAAGCCACGGCATTATAATAGAGTATGGAGAAATAGTCATCAGAACAACAATACCGTTCCGACGAGTGAGGCTGCCAATTTTCAGCGTGACAATGCAAAGTCTGATATTCTGAAGGAAACTGATCGGCAGCACGCAGGGGTTCCGTCGAAAGAGTTCTCAAACCTGAACTTTAAGCAAGCTCATAGAAATGATTATGCAGTAAAAAAGACCAATAATTTTGGCAGTGGTAACCCTGCCTCTCCTGGTCCGCCACCCGCAGTTAATAACCATTCTCAGTTGAACTACAGATCGAATCATGATCAATTTTCATCGCACAATCCATCTTCATCTTCTCAACATAGAAACAGTGAGACCGAGTATCGGCTAAGAGGTGAGGATGCTTCTTCATCTTCTTCTAGAGACTGTACAAAATCCTCCGAGGAATGGTGGGGTCGGTCTCAGCAGAGGAACAAATATAAATATGTATCTCAGGAGAGAGATGTCACCCCGAAGAACCAAAAGAAGCCCACACGAGAGACTAACGAGAACAAGAATTCTTCAGAAGCAGTCGCGTTGGCCTCAAATCCTGATGATGAAAACCAAAGAGGTAAATTATTATTTTTACTCTTCATTATTACAGAGCTAAAATACCTATTCATTAAATTTAAATCTTGCAAGCAAATTTTGTTGTTTCAAAAACAACAATATATTGGCTGGATGATTAAAAATTTTATTTCAAGGGATTTTAATGTTATTGCATTTTCTGATCTTCAGCTTCTATCTAATATATAAAGTAAAGCTAGTCTCTTTGTCGTTTCTTTGTCAATAGCTTTCTTCCAACAAAATCAATACTTGATTCTGGTTCTCATTGTTCTTGTAGATTATTACATCATGTTAAGAATAAAATGTAATTCATTTTATTCCTTTCAGAAAATATGTTGTCCTGATCAGAATTATTTTCAAATGGCCTATTCTATTAGTACTCTTTTTTTTCAACCCCGACTGCTGCAGACTCTCTTCTGGGTATCGCTAGAAAGTATTTTTTCGACAGTGTCAAGTAAATTTTAAGTTAAACTCCTTGTTATCTGTTTCATGAATATACCAGCTTCCCAAGAGGAACACAGAGAACATATATACCCCTGGTCCTCAAGGCAGATAGACATAACGTTGTACTCCATGAATATGCAATACAGGGGTTTTCATTTTGTTTAGTTTACAGGTGCTAATGTGAATGCAAGAGTTAGGAGTGGATGGAGCAAGTTCATGAAACTTCTGCCATTACTAACCAGCAGAGCGTTACCACTGATGATCAAGAGAAGAGTCTATCAGGCTGTGTGATAATGTATGGAAGTGAAACCTGGCCAGTGAGTGTTGAGGACATGCACTGCATGAAAAAAAATGATATGAAAATAATACGATGGATGTGTAATGCAAGTTTTAAAGACAAGGTGAGATCTGATGACCTAAGACACAGATTAAATCTGGACAGTATAGGGAGATGTGTGCAGGAGAGTATGCTCTCATGGTATGGCCACGTTGGAAGAATAGATGAGTTCTTAGGTTAGTAGATGTAGAACAGTTGAGTTAGCTGGTTCAGTTCACATAGGAAGACCAAGGAAAACATGTGAAGTTATAAGGATGGACTTTAGAGAATGAAGGATAAATAAAGACCTGTCTAGAGATAGGTTCACTTGCAAGTAAATTTCTAAAAGCCGTCCAACATATGCCATCATGTAAAACATACGTTAAACCGAATATGATGATTTACATGTTTATCTAATATCTTTATTTTGTGGACTCGGCCTTTGCAGATTATCATACAGAGACGCATTTTGCCATTCACTCTCTGCTTGGTTTATTTTAAATAATAAAAATTGATTTGTTTTTTTGCTTTTTCAGATTCTTTGAGTGAACAGTTAAGGTGTCGAAAGTATGAATGCATGGTATGCTGCTGCCTCGTCTATCCCGACAACGGCATCTGGAGTTGTTCAAATTGCTACAATATCTTTCACCTAAGGTGCATCAAAAAGTGGGCACTCTCTCCTGCTGCCACTTGCTACACAGGTATATTAAGGACCGTGTATACTTTTGTTTATCATCTACCATATATATTGTATGTGTATTTAGGCGGCATTTTCTCATTTAAGCATTGTTAAAAATAACAATTCTTCTGTTTAATTATACTGTTTTTTTCTTTTTCTTTTTCTTTTTCTTTTTTCCTAATAGTCTTTTTTGTATTAAAATCAAAAATATTAATAAATGTCCCATAGGTATTACAAACGTTTTCAATTCTTTGTCAGGTGTCAAAAACAAATGAACAAAAAAGCTGGAGAAAGAAGAGAATTTTTAAAAAGACAACGGAAACTTATGCACAGAGAACATTTTTGCATTGTTTCAGGAAAGACGTTGACAATTTAAATTCAACAACGCCAGAGTGGCATCACAAAATAAAATCGCATTACGTTAAGCATTTTAAAATGTTGCCACTGGTTTCATACGTGATGTTATTAACTGTAGGTTGTTGTGCTTTTATGTAGATAGCTTCCAGTATTTCTAATTGGTTTCGGAATGTATTATTTTAGTGTTATTAACTAGAATTTGTTTTAAATCAGAAGGAGGGCAGTTATATTTTTATAGATGTTGGTAAATTGAGCTAGAGTTTACAAAATGCATGGCGAGACAGGGTAGTGGTTGTAAAACCAATGTAGCTGTTAGCTTTATTATTATTATTATGGGAGTTACATTCCCCCAAAAGGCATTTAAACTTATAAATAACATTGGTTCTTTCTAGTGGTTTTTTGGTTGGTGAGGAGTCGTTTTTTACTACAAGATTTTGGGTTTTAAATTTCTTATAGTAAATAATGGGTCTGTTGCACAGTCTTAGGTTTAATTCTGGCAAGTCAGTTTGGTTCAAATTCTGTAGAAACACCTAAAATCAATAACATACTCAGATTTAATATTTGCACAGACAACAGAGGCTGAGGAGAATCCATAAAGGGGGTCATGTGCTATTCCCCCCCCCCCCCCTTGTTGGATTTGAAACTGATGGTCTTGATGCTGTTCTGAACTTCTGTAATACATATATAAATAAATATTATGTTCTTATTTTCAAATTTTTCTTAATTAAGCCCTCTGCTGTGCTTCTCTCCCACTAACCTTACAAACATACATATATATATATATATATATGTATTGATCAAGTTCAAATATGTTAATAAAGTGAACATGAAACCAATTTTTTCAAGAGTGCTCAATACCAAGTAGAGCATTTATAAAATTACATAAACAATATTATAGCCTTGCGTCAATCAACCAACTATTTGACACGCACTGCTGCATCTTGTCAAAGGCAGAATGAAAATAAAATCAAAAGTGAGAATTCAGAGTCTCGCATTGGAAAACACTAGCTGAAGTCGGATTCTAAGAGGGGGAGAAAGGGGGCTAAGAATTGTGCTGGAAGGAATGGAGAAGCCGATCAGATTCTATTTTGGTTAAGACTAGGTTCACACCGCTTATTAAGTTTGCACTTAATGGCGCCATCCTCCTCGTATATCTTTAGTTTGGGTGGTCATTTTTTTTTCCAACAGTATGTTATGTATTAAACTACCTTTTTTTTTGTGTATTATTGTTTGCGCAAGTATTGTAACTAAGCAAGCAGTTTATTTTTAGTTTGTGGGGCTGGATATAAACAAAGAAGACCACAAACAATGACTTTTACAGGATTCAAACCTGTGCCTTGTAAAACAGGCCGCCTTACGCTGGCGTCGTCTTGGACCAATTTACTTGTATGCCGAGCTGACAATTTAAATTTAAGCTACTTTAAAACTGATGAAATGTATACATTTAACTGTAAAAAGATTAATATGAATCTTCGATACCTAATCTTTATTTCATTTTTTTTTTTTTTCTATTTTTTTTATTTGTTTTATTCTGTAATGTAATATGATATAATTATATTTGCTGTTTGTCTATTTATCACATGTTTAAAGTTATTTTTTTATTTTTTTTTAATCATCAGAAAGTAAAAAAGGCTGGAGATGTCCTGTGTGTCAAATGGTCAGAAAGAATATACCTAATCAATATAGATGCTTTTGTGGTAAGTTGTTCAAACTAGAAAAAATTACCTATCATAAAGAATGCAATTGTTATTCAAAAAAAAATCTGACTCCTCCCTTTCTAAGTAAATGCAAGATCCGTTTTCAAACACGTATATATTGTGAAAACTTCTCGCTGTTCAAAGATGATTTCTTTCCTAGAAAATTTAGACTCTCCTGACTTTAATTCCCCAGTAAAGCTTTAGAGAGGTAGGAAGTATTATTCAAATTCTATTTAAAAGAATTGAAGATAGAAAAAAAAGTTACTTATTTTTTTCCTTTTGGTTACATGCCTTCTCTCTCTGAAAATTACATCTCCCTAAAAATATTCATAATGCTGGTCATTTAACCAATCAGAACTAAACATGGTTGGTTTGCCAAAAGACAATGTATACTATCTGAAAATGACATGTATGCATGAGTTTATAGTGAAGCAACACTTGCATAATCTCTAACTGCATTTCTCCTTATACAGAATTGCTCAAATCCAGTACTAAGTACAAATCCAAAACGAAGCCGAGAAAGATGGGTGTTATTTGGGAGTTTTCTCCTTCGAAACTATTTGCTCTACAAAGGCTTGAGTTGAATATCATCATCATATTCGGTTAACGTCCGTTTTACATGCTGGCATGTGTTGGGCTGTTTTTAGAAATTGACTTCCAAACTAACCTATCTCTAGTCTGGTCTTTATTTATCCCTTTCTCTCAAATCCATCCTTATCACTTCCTCCCATGTTTTCCTTGGTCTTCATCTGTAAACTGACCCTGCTACCTCAACTGTTCTACATCTACAAACCCAAGAACTCTCATCCATTCTTTCAACGTGGCCATACCATCAAAGTCTCCTGTTCTGCACACATCTTCCTGTACTGTCCAGAATTAAGCTTCCTCTGAGGTCATCAGAACTAAGCCTGTCCTTAAAATTCACATTACACATCTATTGTATCATTCTCGTATCATTTCTCTCTATGCAACACATACCGTCAATCCTCACTGGCCAGATTTCACTTGCCTACATCATCACACTCTATACACATGACTGATAGACTGTTTCAGTTGATCGACAATAGTAACACTATGCTGGTTAGTATTGGCAGAAGTTCCCTGAACTTACTCCGTCCACTCTTAACTCTTGCAATCACACTAGCACTTGCTCCTCCCTCTCTCCCAATGGTATCATCACGATAACAATAAATCTCCATTGTCTTCCACTTCTTGCACACGAATTGAGTCTATCTTTTTGTTTCATAAAAGCTTGTGTAATGAAGAATGGATTCCTACCTATCCAAGGGTATTAGAGAAAGTTAGTTTACATCCACTTGCACAAAACTTACAATACTTGATATTCAAAAACGGTCACCCATCTCAATACTCACCATGCTCAACATTGCTTCACCTTTTCAGTAATTCAGATATTTCAATTTTAACTTGGATCGTGAGTGCTTTTTTGAGAAACCAATGGAAACCGGTATTCTTAATATTAGTTTATTGAATCTGCATATTTGAAACTTAATTGTGACAGATGGCCAAAACTGCTACTTCAAACTTCAGTGACTGACGGCCTTGTGGCTAGGAGCAAAGTGTAGTATCTGTTCTGATGCTACACTTCATCTTTGCTGTCCTCAATTAGTGGAGGAATTTAAATTATTGTCTCAATCCAGATTGCCCCTTTTTTGAGGAGCTGGATTTTCCTTGCATTAAAAACCAGAAAATTAAGTATAACAAACGTGTAGAACGCGCTTCTTATAAAGATGTTCAAAAGCTTCTAAAAAATGTATTTTAAATGATGATCAACTTGTGCTCTCACTCACTCACTATGCAGGTCTATCATCTATGTTCCCTTTGACAAGGGGTTCAACTTTGTCTGACTGTCCTTATGTTAAGTCTCCAGTGATCATGATTGTGGGGATTGACTGTGTCAATTTGCTACTGTTTACGGTTTTGCCTGATGTTTTTTTTTTCCATGTCTTCCTAGGGCGCCTGGCTTTCTTTTTGCTGTCCAACCTTGGGTCTCTGCATGTGCTGATATACCCCTTGTTTCTTTCAACATGTCCAAACCAGCAAAACCGTTTGCCTTATTAGAACATCCAGTTTTGGAATGGCCAATTTCTCAAGTAGAGTACCTGACCTAATATTCTGGATCTAGTCCGGTTTTACATTGCATATCCACCTAATCATTGCCCTGTGATTTCTCTGGAGTCGAGCAAATGAGACCTGGGTAATAGCCCAACACTCACTGCCATACATCACCACGCTTCTTACGCAGCTATCATAGACCTTACCTCTGGTAATAATCGGGATGTTAGGATTGGGAGAAGTTCTCTCTTTCCTCAAACTGTCTTGACTTTGGTCGAACTTAGTTCACAGCCACCTCCAGCACTCTGCATATCTCCTAGGTAGCAAAAGGAGTCTACCACCTCCAGGGTGTCCTTGCCTATTTCAATTTTTGTGTAAGGGCAGCTCTCGAATTGGCATGCAAGTTCTAGACATCTCTTACATTTGAAGTCTGGATCTGATGTGAGCCTACCATGCACTCCGCTGCACTTTTTGTGCACCCATAGAGTGCAGTGGTTGCACTGTATTGCATTGCTCCTAACCCCTCTTCTACATACCGTGCATGGGTATTGACCAAAGTCCTTCAAAGACTGGAGTTCTGGGCCACTAACCATCACCTTCGTCTTTCCAGTGTTGACCCTCAGACCTTTTGCTTCCATTCCCTTCTTCCATACTTTCAATCTTTCTTCCAGCTCGTTTGTCTCTGACATTATGACCAAGTCATCGACATACAGTAGTTCCCATGGGTACCCTGTTCAGAACTCATTGGAGAGGGCCTCAAGGACAACAATTAACAAGGGACTGAGGACTGATCCTTGATGTACTCCAACATTTGCACTGAACTCATCGCTGTAAATGTCATCTACCCGTACCTTGCTTCTAGCATTCCTGTAATGCATTGTAATAGTTTTATGAGCCACTCCTCCACTCTAAGCTTGCGCATTGCTCACCATACCACTTGTCGGGGAACCCTGTCAACAAATGCCATATATAATCCACTGTCTATCTATTTCCCCTGCATTGGACGTAGAATGAAGATTGCATCTGTTGTGCCTCGATCTGATACAAATCTGAACTGCATAGCATCGATGTCAACTTGCTGTCTAATGATGTTGTCTGTTACTCTCTCTATCACTTTCATCGTTTGTTCCAACAGCTTCAGACCTCTATAGTTTCCTCTTGACAGCAAATCACCTTTGCCCTTGTAGCAGTTGATGATGTAGCTCTCTTCCCAGCTCTCTGGGACACACTCTTCCCTTATGATGGAGTTTGCTAAGTCCGACATGATCTAAATGCCTATCTTTCCGGATGCTTTCAACATTTCAACTACAATACCAGACGGTCCAGACGCTTTTCCATTTTTCATCTTTCTGTTTCCTTTGATAACTCTTCTAGATTCCATTCAAATTCAATGTTGAATAGCCTTTCTTAGTGTTGTTTCCAGGCATTTTGTTTGGTCTTGTAATCCAGCGAGAGTTTCCCATCATCTTTTATGCATTTTTCTCCCACAATATCGTGGCTCTCCCTTCTCATTTATTTAGCAACCCGGAATATATCATTGTTTTTGGGATCCAACTATCTGAATTTGGCGGTAGCAGCAGTCTGCTTAGCTGAGTACACAGCCTTTTTTGCAGATCTCTTAGCTTGTATGTATTCATCTCGACTTCCCCCTTTCTTTCATGCATCTTCTCTTTTCTAGTATCGCACTGTTTACTTCTCCATCCCACCACCAAGTCTCTTTCCTTTATTGGTGCTTCTTCGTCAGGCCACATACAGTATTGGCACTGTTCGAGAGCCCATCTTTCAGCTACTGCCAGCAACCCTCCACGCCATCTGCTTGGTAGTTTTCTGTACTTGCAGCAAAGGCTTCTTGATATTTCCTTTGTACTTCTGCCTCCTTCAACTTCCAAGTCCTCACTCTAGGCTTGAATTTATGGCGCTCTTGTGGGCATGTTGTGACCATGAGGTCACATACCAATAGTCTATGCTGGGTTGCACACTCCTCTCCTGCGATGACGTTGATAACCATTTACCTGTCAAAGATCCCTCCGCCTCAGTAGTATACGAAGCCTGTTTAAAACGTATCCGACCTTAGGTCAGAAAAAATATTTCAAATACGTAACAAGGTTGGAACCCTAATCCCCTTCAAAGTAGACCCCTTGTGCTTGCACACACTTAGCCCACCAATCCATCCTCTGCCGGAAACACTTCTGGATATCTTTTTTTGGAATGGTGTTCATCTCTGTCGTCACGTTCCGCATTATCTCTTTTTTTCGCACCCTCTCAACAACAGCTGCACTCCGAGCAGTTTGGGGGCCTGCGGTCACTCTCCATTTTTGAATCGGTTGAACCACTCCTTAACTTTTGTTACACCCATCGCATATTCTCCAAACACCTGCTGAATTTAACGCGACTGCAGAGATGAACACCATTCCAAGTGTGGGCTAAGTGTGTGCAAGCACAAGGGGCCTACTTTGAAGGGGATTAGGGTCCCAACCCCATCACATATTTGAAATATTTTTTCTGGTCTAAGGTCGGATACGTTTTAGACAGACCTCGTATAATCAACTTGGGTTTTCACTCCGTCAGATTCGCTCTGGTTGTAACTATTTAATGAAACTCCATTTGAAATTTATCATCTTTTAAATTTCATTTGAAGTATATATTCTGTTTGTAAACCTGCATTGTTTGCTTTTATTGCATTGGACGTTTTTTCTTAACAGGTAAAATTGAAAGCCCTCAGTGGAACCACTATGACACACCTCATTGCTGTGGAGAGCCTTGCCGTAAGCGGCGAAACGAAAACTGTCCTCATCTATGTACCCTGTACGTATTTATTTATTTTCTTTCCATTTAATGGCCAAAACAGTTGCAATTCTGAATCTATCATTCTGCATGAATCTGTGTCTTATGGTAGAGGGGGGGGTGTCTTTGATAGAATCTCTTGTTAAAAAGGATGGGTTAAAGTGCCTGACTAATGATATAGTTTACCAAGCAACTGTAATTACTAAATAGCAACCAAATATTACTGAAACATACATAGAAAGTCCCAAGTCCTAATTTAAAACAAGAGTTGCCAAACAGTCATTCCATATCCAGTATAAAACTATTTAATAACACTTTTTAATTTTAAATACTGGTTAAGAAATAAAAATATTATACCTGGTAAAATCTTTAATAAAATAATCATTCAGTCAAAATGTTGTGGCTTCTTTTTATAAAGGAAAGTAATTAAAAAGATCAAACAAACTAAAAAAGTGAATGGAAAGTAAGGCATACTTTTTTTTAATTATTATTTTTATAGCAATTTTATATCTTTGAGGGGTACTGAAACCTATATAATTCTGATTACATTTATTTATATATATATATATATATATATCTATATATATATATATATTATATATATATATATATATATTATATATATAATGTCATCCACCATGTGTATGTATAAATATAATAATTAGAATAATAATCCAACGTGATGAAAAAAGGAAAAATATATATAAAAAAATTTATTTTTTTTATTTATAGAAATATATATATATATATATATATATATATATATATATATATATATATTAGAATACCCGGCCCGGTGAAGGGTGAAATTTATTCTCTGAACAGGAACATTTTTGCATCACTTTTATGTCCCCTTAGAAAAATTAAAATCAAGATATAATGATAATAAACCTAATGTCTAGATTCCTTATTCTAGTTTTGATGAAAGTCTATTACATGACTGATTATAGAAAATGTCTGATTTAAGAATTGGTGAAATATTGAGGGGGGTGGGGGCATATTAGACTCCCTAAAAACTCTTTAAAATACTCCAAAGAAATTTAAATTTGAGGAATGTATGTGTGCGTGTAAGTAAATCAACTTGAAAAAAGGATAAAGCAAATACAAACTAAAAAAATAATGCAAGGAATTCAACACAAAGGCTTGCATTGTAAATATGCGCCAGGCAGCATGTTTAGTGAGTCGCTAGTTGCAATGCATGCGAATGAGTAATATTTAACAAAGAGGGGAAGAGACCACACAGGAGATTGGAAATATGTCTGATTTGGAAGTTTGGGCCACTCAGAATTCCATTTGAGAAAATAATTTATTATATTAAGAACTAGAAAACCCATCCCAGAACTGGTAAAATGAATTCCCTGAACAGAACGGTTTTGTTCCACTTCTATGTCCTCCTTACAAAGATTAAAATCAAGACAGTGATACTAAACCTTATGTTTAGAATCCTTATTCCAAGTTTGATTGAAATCTATTACATGATTTTGATTCTAGAAAATGTTTAAAACTTAAGGCTTAAACTTAATGGGTCTTAAGAAATTGAAATTCAAGAATCTTGCTTAATTAATTATGGATCAAATTTAATTCAAATCTGAAATATTTTGATTTTCAAATGGAAGGTTGTGCCCATATTATGTATCTAAAAAACAAAGAAATTAAAATTTAGGGAATATTTATTAATTTATGCCTAATACCTATTGTTAAAATTTTACAAAAATCGGAGGTAATTAAATTTTCACAGAGGGCTACCACCCTGTCCTTAACTTCTTTACATGAAGCTAAATTAAACTAAATATAGCCCACATTACCTACCTTTATGCCTATTAGATGTCTTCTAAAATTCATAATGATCGGTTAGTTTATGTGTGAATCCTGTACATAAATATATATATAAACATATACACGTGCCTAACTTTATATAAATAAAATTAACATCATATACAAATTAAGGATTGAGGCCTAAAATATTTTTTTTTTTTTTTTTTTTTTTTTTTTTTTTTTTTTTTTTTTTTTTTGTCTATCATAAGTTCAGAAATTATATTGCTGTATTATTTTTATTCTACTGTTATTACATATTTTTTAATTTGCAAATATTTAACGTAGTAGCCCCTAATTTCTTCTTTAAGACCCCAAGTAGACATGTAACATGGCCCCTTACTTCTTTCTACAGGTATTCAAGATGAGCGGGTAACACAATGTACCTTCAACTCTATGTAGTGTAATGTCGATCTAACTCTTTGACGTGGCTCTTATCTTGAGATGGTTCCAAATATGAATGTTTGATATACTTCAGAATGTTAGGCCTACCGTTGCTTCTTATGCATATATCACATAGCTATTATATTTGTTGAAGAGATTCACTTGCAACTTGTAAAGATGCCCCATATGAAAATAGACTGAAAATTAGCACTTGGTGTCTGTCTTCGGCAGTCGATCGTCTATCATTTAGAAGGCTGTTTTCCTCAGCAGGTTAGGGCATAAGGAAGACTTTCAAAAAAAAGGATTTTATATTTAACTGTTATTTCTTACTCTCCCACTCTCTTCCCATCAGGCTCCCTAATGGGGGGGGGGGGGCTGTTGGAGAAACAAAGCACAAGACATCCTCGTTTATCGAAATCGAGTAAACCTCTCTTGTTTTTCCGATCAGCTCACCGTATCAAAATCATGTTTTTATTTTTACACGTTTTTTTCCTTAACAAAATACAAATCTTTATTTTAATTTATCCACTAAATTCCCTAAATCACAACCTGTCCTAACAACCCAGCCTTGAATTTCAGATGCGATCAAATATCACCATTCACTAACCTTATTTCGCCTAACTTATGTTAATAATTGTTACAATATTTTGTTTATGAAGTTTACAGATTTAACTAATTTTCAATAAAACCGTGCTATGAAGTAGCTGAATTAATGTATTCTTTGGTGTTAAGGTTTATTTATGTTTGTTTTTTGTTAAATAGTTGAAATCCGATATATATATATATATATATATATATAACTAAATTAAACAAAAACCTAACAATTTAAAAATTAAAACCTAAAATAGAAATA
Source organism: Sepiola atlantica (assembly GCA_963556195.1). NCBI lineage: Eukaryota > Metazoa > Mollusca > Cephalopoda > Sepiida > Sepiolidae > Sepiola > Sepiola atlantica. Next base: position 83,063,649 of record OY744528.1, read on the forward strand.
CAAGGAACCACGTGTTAAAATAAATTCACCCATTATATTGGCACAACAAAGGAAACAGGATATAGGCCAATCTATAGAAAACAGAACAATAGAACAGGCTATAGGAAGTAACACTAACCACACCTTTGTTCGTGGGAAGCCCAACGATTGGCTGAAAGAACAATAAAGAATCTGATTGGTTAACTAGCTAGCCGTGTATATAAAAACACTCGGCAAAAATAACTCCATGCATTTTAGCCTGAAGATTCCCCCCGGGGATGAAACGCGGGAGCCTCTGTGTAGCTTAATTGCCATAAATATATTTTCATAGCTTACTATATAGCTATAAAATAAATACTTACTTATTTACTATTTTGATGTTTATATTTTATTCTTCAGATTATGTCATCCTGGTCCTTGTCCTCCATGCTCGTCAAATGCTCTCCGGAAATGTGTCTGTGGAAAAAAGAGGTATTTCCATTCATGAAACCAATAATATATCCATTTTTACCAAGTTTTTTTTATTTATTTTTTTTACTTTTGTTTGTAATTTTAAACTTTTGATTTTTTATATCTTTTCGCACTTTGTCAATATAGATAATTTTTAAATACATTTTTGAATAAATTTTTGTTTTTACCTTCGTTTCTTTTTAAAAAAGAAATGAAATATTTTTCATTTTGATGCAATAGTCTTTAAACTAGACAATGTGTGAAACAAAAACGAAAGTAAAAACTCCAGGGCAACACCAAGTAGAGACAACAAATACTGAATAAGGAAGAATGGAAACAGCTGCACATCTATATACGTGTAAACAGATATGCTGATAGCTACACATCCTGAAAAAAATACATTGCAATATATGCAGCAGTTCTGTTAGAGATGTGGGTTTTCTGCTAATCAACAAAAGTAGCTTTGTTTTTTGTAATAGGAAATTTACCTTGTTTCCTCTCCCTCCCACCATTTTAAGCTAACTATCAAGACACTAGATCCACTCATTGCTTTTTTTTTTTTTTTTTTTAATAACTGAACAATTTAATTTTGTGATACGGATTAGTGAAATGTATTTTGATATTTTCATAAAAACGAATTAGACCGGATGGGCTACAATATAGATGTTAGATGATTTTAACTTTTTTCATAAAAGAACTATTCTTTCTCGACCCTTTTTCCAGCTCATAAATACATTTCTAACTCTAACCTAATTTGTAATGTACCATGTTCGGTTATTAAGTTTCTCGTCTTCATTCCTTTTATATTACATATCCTCCCGTAAACAGGAACAGAAGGGCTTTTGAGAATCTTAACATAAATGGAAGCCCCCCACCTCCAATCTAAGAAATAAAAATGCAAAATCCAAAGAAAAATATATTTTGCAAATTTTAATGCTAATAAATTTAGTATCAGTGGAATGTTTTATTTACATACCTGGTTTTTAACCTGTATTTTTTTTTATTTCGCAATAAAAAAAAATTTAAATGTGTTAAGTGTTATGCTTAAATATATCTTTCAATTAATTTATTTATTTTGTAGTCAAGTGATGAAATGTGGCCAAAGTGTGTTTTTTCAATGCACCGAGCCGTGTGGTAAGCCGCTTTCTTGTAAAAAGCATTCTTGCCAAAAAGTGTGTCACACAGACAGTTGTCTAGAATGTGAAGTAATCATTAAACAAAGTAAGTTTATCTTTTTTATTACTTTATTTTTATTGACTTTTTTTTTTTTTTTACCTCACAAAGAAAATTAGTACTGATAAATGCACAAGTTCACAGTAATTAGTATTTGGAATATTCAGACTGCGATTCTCATCTTGGTTGTTATTTTCACAACGTTTCGGACGATTTAACCTCCGACCTTCTTCAAGTGCATTTGTTCGAATTCTGGAATCTATATGGAATCTCGAATTGAATCCTTTATTTAATCCATGGTGATTACAGACATATGATTACCACCACCACCACCCACACCCCCTTCCCGCGGATTCATTAAAGTGTTCAATTTGAAATTATGTTTAGGCTCCCAAGTTAGACTAGAAGATTCACAAGCTTAAATGATATACATGAAGATGTGAAGTTACATCATCCGAAACGTGAAACTAACAACCAGATGAGAATAGTAGACCAAATAATACAAATTACTTTAAACTTGTGCATATATATAACTGGAAGAATATCCATCCCAGGACGGGTAAAATGAATTCTCAGAACAGTTTTGCATCGCTTTTATATTCACTTATTAAGATTAAAATCAAGATATAATGCTACTAAACCATATATCTTGAAATCCTTATTCCAGTTTTGATCAAAATCTATTACATGATTTTGATTCTAGAAAATGTTAAAGAATGTATGGCTTAAGCTTAAGGGGTCTTAAGAAATTTTAATTCAGGGAATCTTGTGTAACTGGTGTCTAATGACTATGGATCAAATTTATTTGAAGTCTGAAATATTTGAATTTTCAAATAGGAAGTTGTGCCTATATTATACTTCTTGAAACCCTTTAAAATACCATAAAGAAACTGAAATTTGTGAATGTTTATTAATTTGTCAAATACCTATTAAAATTTCACACAAGTCTGAGGTATCTACATTTTCACAAAGGGCTTTCCCCTCCCGCTTTGCATAAAATTAAACTAAATATAGCCCACATTGGGACCCTTTACACCTAGCAGCTGTGTTACAAAATTAATAATGATCGGTTAATTAATTTAGGGGTGAATCCTATGCATATAAATATCTAAACATATACACATATCTAACTTTATAGAAATATGAATACATAAGGACTGTTAGAGTGACGAATGTTCCTCATTGTTTTTTGTTTTTTTTTCCTCAGACTGTTTTGGTGGACACACAGAAAAGTATCTTGCTTGCCAGGAAAATACCACAGCCGATGAATCTGAAGAATTCAGCTGTGGAAAACCTTGCAAAAAGTAAGTTAATTTTTTTTTTTTTTTTTTTCGTCTATATAATAATACGCTAAGGCAATTTTATGTCTGTACATACGTTATGACCCTCCACCCCTTTTTTAAAAGATGGGATAGCCCAATAAAAAACAAGTAATTCTTTAAATTTCATCTGATGCCACTGTTGTATTGAACATGAAACTCTAACTAAAATACACTTTCTTGGCCTTCAGGCTAAAATCAAAGCGTAGTATCTGTTCTGTCCGAAGATGGTTTAATAATACCATGGGCTCTGCATTTGTACCAGACGTAAAAAAAGAAAATAGCTGAGAAACTTAAAATAAAGATGTTACACTATCTTGGACGATTTTATTTATGAAGAAAGCAAGCGTAGAATTTCTAGAAGTCTATCAAGCATGTGTACGCAGTGTAATGATGTACGGAAGTTCAACCTGGTCAGTGAGGGTTGAGGACATGCGTTGCATGGAGAAAAATGATATGAAAATAATATGATACATGTGTAACACAACTCTTAAAGAGAGGCTGAGATCTGATGAGCTCAGAGGAAGATTAAATCTGCACAGTATAGAGAGATGTATGCAGAAAAGGAGGCTTCGATGGTATCGCCATGTTGAAAGAATACATGAGTTTCTGGGTTAGTGGGTGTAGAACTATTGAGGTAGCAGGTTCAGTTTACAGAGGAAGATCAAGAAAAACATGGGAGGAAATGATAAAGATAGACTTGAGAGAAAGAGGGATACATAAAGACCTGGCCAGAGATAGGTTAGCTTGGAAGTTAATTTCTAAAGCCGTCCCACACATGCTAGCATGTAAAATTGATGTTAAACCGAATATGATGTTTCCACATCCAACATCATTTAAAACAAAAAATTTATCATTTATACAAGCGAAAAACTACCCGCCATCCAGTGGCTATTAATTTAGCTCTAAGTATTTTTTAACAATGTATAACTTACATTATAAACTGTTTAAAAAATAGTTATTAAAATTAGGCATGCAAATAACTGTTTGGGTCTTTGCTCTTTACTATATATACAGTATTTCAAAATAATATTGTAGCATTAATTTAAATAAAAGTGAGCCGGTTTGATGGTAATACAGTTGTGATAAATGAAAACTATTGCATATATTAATTTCTATAATTTGTTTGTTCTTTATCAGATTGCTGTCTTGTGGTAATCATGAATGCCAGGAATTGTGTCACAATGGAGACTGTCCCGATTGTCCCTTGTTACCAGCCAATGTCACCCATTGTCCTTGTGGACAAACACCACTTGCTGATCAATCTCGAACTATGTGCACTGATCCAGTTACTACCTGTGATAAAATCTGCGATAAAGTTTTGCCATGTGGTCCTGCAGGTGAGGCGTTCTTAATTAATCTTTTTAAATCTGTGAGCGGGGTTTTCATTTAGTACTAGCTGTCTATATCCGGCCTGAGAGTATATTGGTTCATCAGAAAAAAAATCTTTACAAATATGTTCAGTTGTAACATAGGACCATACTTCACTTATTTCACCCAAATTGAGTGAAGACATCACAACTGTATGAGTGAAGACATGCTATTCGGAAAAAATAAACAATGCCTGGAATAAAATGACATAGTTCGTAAATAATATTTTCAAAAGTCCTGGTTGTGTGTGTTCTGGTAAAGACCCTGCCGAATACTGGTTGAAGAAGAAAAAGTGTTAGGCGACTAAAATATTCAGGTGTCTGTTCAGATAAAGACCTTGCTGAATACTGTTTATAAGAAAAAGTAAAGTGTAATTTGTAAGGCAAAAATCCAAATGTTATTTTAATGAAGGTATGTAGGTTTTATATAGTATTTTAAACTCTGACAGAAAAAAGGATGAAAATTATACACAAATTTTGGTATAGCTTTAAATTAGTGTTTTGAATATATTTCTATAAACAAATAAGTACTTTGTGACCCCTTGTCATTTTAAAGGAATTTGAAAGCATTTAAAATGTTGAATAGAACGTCATTTCTCGTCTTTAAAATGAATTTATTTGTTTTAAATGAAGACACAATAGGTATTATAGCTTCTCTCTTATATAGAAAAAGAGTAAGTGTATATTGTTTAAAAAGAAATGTCTTGGGAATGAATAAAATATAAAAATGTCTGTATAAGGCTTGGAAAATATATGCCACTACCATGTTTAAACAAAAAGACATTTAAATTTGTTTCCGCCCCAGCAAATTTATTGATTTTTTTTTTACTTTTACAAAGAACAAATAAACCAACTTTCCCTTTTATAAATATCTATGGATATACACACACAATTTTCAAGTTATCTATAAATATATTTTTAAAGAAAAGGTTTTCTGAGCTGAGTCCAGATAAATTTTGAAAGCTGAATTTTTCTAGATATTGAAATATTTTTCTTTCAGATAACCATCATCATTGTCAACAAAAATGCCACAATGGCCCGTGTGGCCCTTGTAAAGAAGTCACATTTGTACGATGTCGTTGCAGAATATTTGAGAAAGATTTCCCATGTGCTGAAGCACTTAAGTTCAGCGGTAGGTCTTTTTTCTTTTTCTTTCTTTTCTATTTTTCTCCTTTTCTTTCTTTTCCTCCTTTTCTTTCTGTTTCTCCTTTTCTTTCTGTTTCTCCTTTTCTTTCTGTTTCTCCTTTTCTTTCTGTTTCTCTTTTCTTTCTGTTTCTCCTTTTCTTTCTTTTCCTCCTTTTCTTTCTGTTTCTGCTCTTTCCTCTCTTTTTCTGCTCTTTCCTCTCTTTTTCTGCTCTTTCCTCTCTTTTTCTGCTCTTTCCTCTCTTCCCTGCTCTTCCTCTCTTTTTCTCTCCTCTTTTCTCTTTCTCTGCTCTTTCCTCTTTCTCTGCTCTTTTTTCTTTTTTTTTTTCTCCTTTTCTCAATTTTACTTAATTTTATCGATAAATATATTGTTTGAATTTGCGGTGCAAGTTTAGAATTCAACCAACATGAAAAAAAGTCCTTAAATCCATTTATGATGTATGTATCCGTGATGAAAAGCATATATTGTATACCAAAAATCGCGTAAATTGATCAAATAGTTTGTTTTTTTTGTACAAAAAAAAATCAGATTTTATGGGTAAACGAGGATCGTTGATATATCAACACCATATTGGACATTGTTTGCTGGCCAAAGAGTTAATTCCCTTGGCCAGCAAACAGAATGTCCAATATGGTGTTGATATATTGACAATCCTCATTTACCCATAAAATTTGATTTTCTTTTATAAAAAAAACTACTTGATCAATTTATGAGATTTTTATTATAAGATGTATGCTTTTTGTCACGGGTACGTACATCATAAAGATATTTCTTTCTTTTTTTTTTTTCATCAGTTGAATTTTAAACTTGCACCGAATTTGTTTTATACTTATATAGGGAAATAACTACTATTGTAAGAATATAACAGGTTTTTCTCTGGCCTCTTTAATATTATTGGCACCAGTAACTAAGTATGGGCATTGGGAGCTAATATAAAAAAATTGATATACAAAGAAAAGTGACTAAACTAATTAACAATTGTTTACTCTAACTGGTATAACCAGTTATCCCCCTCCTTCCCAACTTAATGGACTGTTCCTATCAGCAAGAGCAAAAACCTGTTTCCATTCCTACCTAAAGGTACTGAACCATCAGACATTATTTAAACTTTCCCCGACTGTACCGACATGCAAAAATTAATGTGAACAAGCATCTCACTACACAGCTCCCAATTTAGGATGATCCCCAAAACTTTCACCCTAATTCTCAGTAGCCTCTTACGTCTACAGTGGCAACTTGCCTTGTTCGGGGGTGAACTATGTAAAAAAAACAAAAAAACTGCTGATTTTTAACAAAAACGAGACATGAAAAGAAGGAAATCTCATGTTATTTTTGAATTTATAAAAGTGACATAAACTTAGAAGAGAACAGGGAGAAAAAAGAGTCAGAATCTTATGTGTTGGAGAAAAAAGGCTTAAAGGATATTAATTTCTTGTTTGTTGAAACCCTACTCTATTATTACTTCCATGGAAGATGCTCGACTGAGCTCCAATCTCTGGCTCCTCCTTGTAAGACATTCACAGCAAGAACTCTTCTTTTTACCACAATTGAAAAGAATTTTTGCTTTTTTCCCTTCATGTGTCAGGCAGAATTTCCATGAACAGTTTCTTTCCCAAAATTTCCCAGCTGTGGAACGCTTTTACTATGGGATTGCTTCCCTGCAGACTACAACATGGTCGCCTTCAAATCCAATGTCAAATACTTGTCATAAATCTTTCCCTATAAATAATCAAACATTGTACATTCCATTCATCATTTTCAATCCTCTGGTAATATTCTTCATTATTAAACCGACAATTCATCCATTTCTTTAACTCTTATCCTATGTTATTAGAGAATTTTTCAAATCATCAGAATTTTGGAATTCTGTCTGTAAAAACTCTTTTGGTAATACTCTTTCTATTTTCCACATTCTCTTTCAACAATTTTAAAATAAAATTAAAATAATTGCATTTTTTGTTTTCTTTTTTATAGAAGAAAGTCCATTTCTTTGTGAAAAACGTTGCAATAAAAAAAGAAACTGTGGCAAACATAAATGTTCACAGCCATGTTGTGTGGTAAGCAACATTTTCTTATACCTATATTCACATGAACAAAAAAAAATACATTTTAAAAGTTTTTAATCAAACCTTGTTTTGAAATTAAAATTTAAAAAGACTATTATTTTTAATAGTAAGTAAACCTTAAAAACCCGTAGTAATCTAATTCTTATGGTTCTAGCTATTCAGCAAGACGACAACTGGGGGCGTCTGATTAACTGTTCGGAGCAAAAAGTAATTTCAGAATTTTCTTCAGTCATAGTTAGAATTGAAGGAAACAGTTTTACAGCTGGATGCCCTTCCTAGCACCAACCTTTTACAAATCAGGGGTCTGTCTGTTTTATCGACACAACCTCTAAGTGAGTTACCAACCAATGTTAACAATCCTCACTTTAGTGAGTCGGTCAGTTAGGTTTTCAGGCACCCAGCACCTGCCTAAGTTCATTCTTTTATGATCATGTGTCATGGAACCAATACCGTCGTTAAGAATTCCACATTACATAATGCAGAAAAAGAAACACTTTTTTTTTTCTTCAACTGAGGAATTCTAGCATTTCCCAAAACATCTTCCACAGGTTTGTTCACAAATGAAGACTTAAAAATACAAAAAGGATTTTTCATTAGTTTACTTCTATTATATGTTGACATTAGCTTATTGCTCTCACACTTGTTTATGTACAGTGGGAGTAAGCGCACAGGACGTTCTCATGACGCTGTGACAATCTTTGCTCTCCACTTTTTTATTACTGATAGTATTTTTCACAATTGTCTGTTTTCATGCATTCTTCTCCAAACAATAAATGACAAATGTTTATTTTTGTCAATTACATTCCTACCCATGATCTGCCAAAATAACTCCTGGATTCCAATCTCAACCTATATTTTATCAGCCAACTTTTGTAACCTCAGCTCTCATCTTTATAGCTATTACGAATCATCATTATTATTATAATTAGTACAATTATTACTTTCTCTAGCTCCCTAGGGATGATCTTGTTGCCAGCCGTTTCAAGGTGGCTAGTTAGTGTGAAACTATCATGGCCCGGGAAGTCACTCAGTATTGTATTCTGGATGACTATAGTCCGATGCCGCAAGGATCATGTGCATTTGGACTTGTTGCTTTGTTGATCGCGCGTTGTGTTTAAAGACTCTCAGAATATCAGGAACTTGGGTTAGTGGCAATAGTTGTATTATAATTTTGACCCTTCTATGACACAACCAATGCTCCAAGTCTGCTTTATGCCAAATATTATGCAATTCTCCAATAGGTGTGAAGCTTATAAGTGACTAAACATACTGGAAATGCGAAGTTATAATATGGATTGATGTTTGAATCTAGTTTTTATTTTCTATTTAAGGTGCAAGTCCATTACACTGTCGACATGAAAAAAAAGATATTAAGAAAAAGCTTTGATGGACGTACTCGCGACAAAAAGCGTTTGAATAACTTCCACAAAATAAAAGTTAAACTCACCAAACTTTATGTGTGTGTAGACTGACCCTTCCGAGATTTTTTGAAATAAACAAAACAAATTTTATCCGAAAAACACTTCTGAAAACTTACAAAAACTAAAGTATTGTTTTTTACACTGTTTTGAGTTTTTTAAGCAAAAATAATGTTTTCTAAATGAGGGTACGTTCCTTAGGGCTAATACGGCTCATGCTTGCTTCGGAAGGGGTCCTTTACTTATTCTAAAAAAAAATTTTAAAAAAATCAATTAATAAAAAAGTTATGAATTTTTAAAAATAGGACCCTTATTTTTGCCCACCCTGTATAAACAACAATCATCGAAAATACTTGATCAATTTACGTGATTTTTTTATGTATGCTTTCCGGCGTGGGTATGTACATCATAAAGCTTTTCTTAATTTTTTTATTTTATCAATCTGCATAAAATATTCAGAAAGCAATACAAAAGATAAATTGTTGTCTAACTTTACACACACACACACACACACACACACATCTCTCTATAGTACTATCTAAATAGCCCATAGAGGTACTCAAATGGTTGAATTCTTTTGGTTATGTAGCAAGAATTGAGTTTTATGGTAATTTGATAAATAAAACTTATTAAAATTGGATGTGTTTTTTTTTATTATTTTGCAGCGAACTGTGCATGATTGTGAGCGAGACTGCCGCAACTTGCTCACTTGTGGACGCCATAGATGTGAGCGCTCTTGTCACCGTGGCAACTGTCCTCCATGTTTGATAGCGAGTAAGCATGCACTTTTCACTCTTGTTTTTTGTTCTAACATAATTGCTTTTTTAACTTTAGTGCAAATAATTATTTGCTCACTCGGAGTTCTCACAAGTCATTATCAATGATTACTCACTGGCAGTAACAAGTGGTGTTCCATGTTGTCTGAGTGACGACATATCTCCCCAAATTTCTAGCACTCTCCGCCTCTTTCGATAACCGTTGCAAATCACTGTCATCACAACAACCATTTACCATTGATTTTTCGCTATCAACAACTATTGGTCCTCTCTGTAATTTGAGTGTTAGTAAGCCTCCCCAAGGTTCCAGTGCTCTCCTAGAGATTCTACAAAAAGTTTCTAAATAGAATTGGAGGGAAAGGGGGCCAGGACTGTCTTAATTGCTTGTTTGGTTTAGGCGCGTCTATTAAGTCTCGGTTTGGTTTAGGCGCGTCTATTAAGTCTCGGTTTGGTTTAGGCGCGTCTATTAAGTCTCGGTTTGGTTTAGGCGCGTCTATTAAGTCTCGGTTTGGTTTAGGCGCGTCTATTAAGTCTCGGTTTGGTTTAGGCGCGTCTATTAAGTCTCGGTTTGGTTTAGGCGCGTCTATTAAGTCTCGGTTTGGTTTAGGCGCGTCTATTAAGTCTCGGTTTGGTTTAGGCGCGTCTATTAAGTCTCGGTTTGGTTTAGGCGCGTCTATTAAGTCTCGGTTTGGTTTAGGCGCGTCTATTAAGTCTCGGTTTGGTTTAGGCGCGTCTATTAAGTCTCGGTTTGGTTTAGGCGCGTCTATTAAGTCTCGGTTTGGTTTAGGCGCGTCTATTAAGTCTCGGTTTCTATCTAAGAAATCAACACTAGTGAGGTTTGTATCTATAGTTATCTGCAACCTTGGACTATTAGAGTGTGATGTTAACTGTTTACAGAATTCATCTAAAATATATCCACTGCTGTCACAGGATGTTCCCTGTCGGCTCGGTCTAGAATTCGCCGACTCTAACCTCATGCAGAAGGGTAAGACCCCCCCGCCCTCCTCATGAAAACAGAGCCATCTGTAGGCCGTGGGTGGCGACACATGATGGCTTAGGACGGGATCCTGGTGGCTGAGCGGGCTAGTCACATGACCTGCAACACTCCACTTTGGCCCTTACTCCGGCTAGACTGGAGGTCGGAGAGGCCCAATCCGATCAATCGGCTAGTCACGCCAAGCCCTAATCAGATGCTATATAAAACCCGTCTGACTTTTAACTAACAAACAAGATAAACCAAAGCAAGTATTAGAACGTGATGGCAAGGGGCAATCTACTGGTAAAGAAAAACCTGTTACAAATAAGGTTCACAAATGACGTTTTCATTAAAAATGGGTTGTGAAAACAAAGAAAAACCAAAAATGTTAACAGCCACTTACCAGTACGAGTATAACTTTTTGTATCCCTGGGATATTAAGGCGATCAGTTGTCCCTCTTAATATCTCCCACTACTGGGCTCTGAGGAGGGTGCGAAGCAAGGAAGATGAAATTTTTAAACAAATAACCCACGGCAACAAACAAAAATAAAAGACCCCATATCGAATACAACTCGGAGACCACATAATTCGAAACCGAATCAGAAAATGGATTTGAACAAAATTTGTTTCCAAGATTTATTGTCTTGAAATGAATGGAGAACACTTCAATTACTAAATTGTCTCCATTGATTATCGAAAAAAACAATGAGATCCTTCACAAAAACAACGTCAATAAAAAAAAAAAAAACTAAGAAACAACATCATTCTAATAGAAGCTCCAAATAAAACTTCAGCAAATATACTACTGAAGGAAAATCATTTTCATAACCTTAAAATAAACGCCTACCTCCACACTTGCTTGAACTCCTCAAACGGTGTGGTAAGAAGTCCAGATCTCTCCCTCTGCATGCTGGATGAAATAAAAGACAACCTAAGGAAACAAGGTGTCGCAGACGCCCAAAGAATATTAATAAAAAAAAACAACCAAATGACCCTAACAAACACCTATATTCTAAATTTCAACACCCCAAAACCCCTCCACCGAAATAAAAATTAGATACTTTATAGCAAAAGTGGAAGTATACATACCAAATCCTCTGAGATGCCACAACTGCCAAAAGTTTGGGCGCCACAAAGAAAGATGTACCAAACCACTAACATGGAGAAACTGGGGATCTGATTGATTGCAAACTACCTTCAAACTGCAAACAAAACCATGCAGCAGACTCTAAAGAATGTGATGTTTGGAAAAAAGAAAAAAGAATACCCTCAATCAAACACACAAAAAAACCTATCATACCCAGAGGCAAGAAGGATAGTAGAGATCCCTGGATGCATCAACATATGCAAATATAGCTGAAAGGACAAACCAGAGTCAAAGACAAGAAACAACACAAAACAACCTATCCGATCTAGTGGAAGAACTAAAATCATTACTAGAGATATTAAAGAAAAATTTAGTCAGCCTGACAACTATATCCAACAGTGAATCGGATCAAAAGAAATATCCCAGATCGACCAGACAAAAGATGTTACAAACCAAAGAAAATCTCAACCCAAACACCCTCCAGAAACAATATAACAAACAGAAATGGTACTAATTAAAAATGACAGCAAATTTGAACTGGTGGAAATTGAAATCCAGGAAAGAAGTTCAAAACAGAAATGCCCTAACAAAAAAAAAAATCAAAATGCTTAGAATCTGAAAAATCAAGACAATGATCTGAATCTCAGCACAAACTAGAAATAAAAACCTCGAATGAAGAACCAGGAACAAACAAAAAAAAAATTACAAACTCATTAGAGATGGAGATAGATGAAAGTTAAAGAACAAACTCCTAAAAATCTTGAAAACTTCAAATAAATTTTGCAGATCACACAACTAAAACCAAAAAGCATGGACGCTAAATTAATTCAATGGAATATCAGAGGAGTAAGGGTCAACTATTTGAAACTGATGCTGCTCATTACAAACCACTGTCTGGCAATCATATGCCTTCAATAAACCCAACTCAAAGAAAACAAGACAAGCAACATTAAAAATTACCAAACTTATAACTATGTAAAACGACATACTGAACGGGTCTGTAGTGGATCATCAGTAATCATCAAAAACAATATCCCACATAACAAAATCAACTTAAATACACAGATGCAAGCAGTTGCCGTATCAGCATTTCTTCATAAAACTATAACAGTATGCTCATTATATCCCACCAAACCACAAACTTGAACAATCAGAACTAAGTGAATTAATTGAACAACTACCAAGACCCTTCATCATAATGAGCGACTTTAAGATATAACGAAATATGGGGAAGCAAAAGAACAGACAAAAAGGAGAAAATAATAGAAGCAATATTGAATGAACATTGTGTATATACAACAACAGCAAAGTAAACACACATCTACATCTGTTGTTCGTTCGGGGTACCCGGTAAGATCCAACAAGAATGACAAAGAACAGAACGTATATGGAAAAACTTTGGTTTTCTTTATTTCCCATCACCGGATGGTTTACGCCAGCTACGCACACACACATATATAAAAAAACATTGCCATACTTTTGTCCAATGAAAGTCTTTTTCTTGCTGAGGTCACAGACTTGGTTTCCACTAGAAACTCGTTCATATATCCGATTGGAAAGCAATTTTCTCTGTATTGTCTCTCCGAGCCTGAACTGAAGCAATTGTTCCACAAGCACTTCCAATTGTCTGTTTGATGAAATACAAGTCAGGGGATTCCTTCACAGTACCAACTTGCTTAGCAGTCGCATTTTTAGTCAGGGGACACGAAAGCCTAACAGCAAGACGGGCTTGGATACCATAGCCAATAAAGCTTCATTGGTGCCATAAACATCAGTAAACTCCCATTCAAACACCATGTTGAAACCTCAAAAAAGCCAATTGGAAAAAATTCAAGCAGCCATGCCAATATAAATTAACTCCTGAATCAAAGACCAAAATAAAGACCCCACCACACACTTTATGAATATATTAATATCACTAGCAGAGAAAAGCATACCCAAAACATCTTCCTCTATAAAACGAAATAAACTATGGTTCAATGACGAATGTAGGAAAGCTATAAAGAAACGCCAAGCAGCGCTAAGAAAATTTAAAAACAACCCAACAAAAGAAAACCTAAACACCTTTTAAAAACTGCAGAGCCAAACCTAACAAACTTTTAAAGAAGCCAAAAGAAAAACATGGCAAAGCTACATATCAAAAATGGACATCAATACTAAAAGCAAAACGTTATGGGACATGGTAAAGAAAATATCAGGGAAAAATAATACACCCATAAAATACCTAGTACATAATAATACAAAAGCCACAAACAAAATGGAAATAGCAAACCTCCTCGCAGAAATCTTTGAAAAAAACTCCTCTTCCAAAAATACTAACATGGAATTAAAAAAAAAAAATCAAAGAAAAAAGAAGCAAAAGAACAAATTAACTTCCAAACAAAAACTCCCCAAAACTACAATCATCCCTTCACAAGCAGTAAACTAAACGATCCTATAACAAAAGCCCATAACACAGCCATCAGTCCTGACGAAATCCACTATGAACTCCTAAAAAAATTACTGTCCATCTACAAACGTACATGGACAACAGGCAGCATCCCTAAACTATGGAAACAAGTTATAATAATCCCCATAGTCAAAAATCAAAACTCCTTTACAGACCCATTGCACTCACAAGTTGTGTCTGCAAAACCATGGAAAGAATGGTATCTAAAAAAAAACAACAAAAAAATCAATCCAATTACAACCTTACAATCGGGATACTGGAAAAACAGAGATACCATTGATCAATTAGTTTGCCTTGACACTCTCATACGGAATGCCTTCATTAAAAAAGAACATCTAACAGCTATATTTTTCGACCTGGAAAAGGCATACAGAAACTACCTGGAGATATGGGATTAAAAAAGATCTAAAACTCCTCGGAATGAAGGGTAACCTATATTCATAAGTAATTTCTTAACGGAGAGAAATTTTAAAATACGAATAGGCAGCACTCTTTCAGACACAAAGATACAGGAATTGGGCGTGCCACAAGGAAGTATATTGTCCGTTACCTTATTCAATATAAAAATTGATGATATTGTTAAGTTTTCAACCTGGCGTGGAAGAATCATTATATGTAGATGACTTTTTAAGTTGCCATGCATACAAAAACATCCACATAACGCCAACTGCAACAATGTCTGAATAAAATAAATTAATGGACAATTGAAAACGGTTTTAAAATATCCCAAAAATAAAATCAAATGCATGCACTTCTGTCAATTACAGAAAATACACTGCGATCCAGCTTTAAAACTAGATGGAATGGTACAACAGCATAAATTCCTTGGAATCATCTTTGACTCAAAACTAATATTTATTCCCCAAATAACACAATTAAGAACTAAATGCAACAAAGCCATCTAACTGATGAAACTAGTGGCACACATTAACTGGGGCGCAGACAAATACACATTATTAAAATTATACCGAACACTTGTTCAATCCAAATGGATTACGGCTGCTTCTATGTATTAACCTGAAAATTGTACCTAAAACATTAGAAACTGTTCACCACCAAGGACTGCGACTGGCACTGGGAGCCTTCCAAACATCTCTTGTTGAAAGTTTGTATGTAGAAGCATATGAAGCTCCTCTAACCCAGCATACAATACCATATTCAAACCAAATTACAAACTGTATCAAAGGAAAAAAAATGCAATAAAACCTATTGGCATCCAAATAGAAAAAATAATCAAAGAAACCAATATCCCACTCAAAAATATGCATGATACCATCGTGGGAAATAACACAACCAAAAGTGGACTTAGAAATGAATAAACTCAATAAAACTACCACACATCCTCTCATTTTCTAAGAAAAACTTAATAAAATCCTAGATTGTTATCCCAAATATACCGCTATATTTACAGATGGATCTAAGGACACGAACACAACAGGATGTGCAGCTGTATATGAAAACTAAACTATCCAACATTTTCCTAAAGAATCATCTATTTTCAGTGCAGAATCCAATGCCGTAGATTTAGCACTCGATATTATCGTTCAGAGTAAAAAGAAAAACTTCATTATTTTTTCCGACTCCTTATCAATATTAACAACATTGAAAAATAGAAATCTGGATAACCCACTAATCATTAAACTATTATGTAGAATAACATTGTATATTTTGTTGGATCCCAAGTCACATAGGAATTCGAGGAAATAAGGCTGACACAGCAGCCAAAACTGCCTAAAACGAGCCCATTAATAACTAATTTAAACTTACATACACAGACGTCAAGACAAACATCCATGCATATATCCGTAACAAATGGCAGTCTAGATGGAGCAGTAATACATTCAATAAATTGTTGACAATACAATATGAACTAGGAGAATGGAGGCAGGGCTGTAGAAAGTCACGAAGGGAGGAAGTCTTCCTTTCTCCACTTCGTATTAGCCACACAAAAGCCACAGTTATTCCTGCTTGAACAGAAGGAGTCACCATGGTGTGCGACTTGTCAAATGTTATACACAGTGAAACACTTTGTTAGAATGTGTTGATTTTGCTTCCATGTGACGAAAACACTACAATTTTTGTACTATGAAGGAACTATTTAAAGACATCAGAGTAGAAGTCATAATGTCCTTTCTGAAAATGGTGGGTTTATACCCAAAAATCTAATATCTGTAAGTTCAGTAAACCAAACTTCCATAGGAAAAAAAAATAACCAATTGCAGACTCTTTACTCAAGAAATATACACATATAAAAGAAATTCATCCAAATCTGTTAAACATTTTTACAAATATTATAAACCTCAAGCATGGAAATCTTTTTACCAATATAAATGGATTCGGCATTAAATAGCCCAAAAGGGTTGATATGCCATAAAACAAGACAGTCACAGGATTGGTACAAATAGTTATTGCATAACAATCCAAAAGTTTAGTTGAAGAATTTATCTTTAAGAGAGTGAAATATGAATAACCCAATCAGTGCAAGCATCTGCAACCTATCATATGACCCCATTGGAACATCAAATGGATCTCTAAACCTAGGTTTTATCATCATAAAATAGTAGTGTGTTGTATGGTTTCGAATTGTATATTGCGTCTACATATGTGGATGCAAAGTTTAATGCCTTACTTAAAATTATTAAAGGATAGAAGTCAGCAATCTCAAATTGTGTAAATTTACATCCCTCCTTATTTGGTACGGCCTCAAACCAATCCATTTCAGGCTGTGAATTGACCCAGACACATAGGGCATATTAAAAACAATATCCTATGTCTTTTTATGTTCTTAAGAATGTTTTAACTTGCGATCCCTATTTCACTTTTAGCAGGTTTAATTAGTCGACAAGATGACCTGCTATTAAAATCTATTTTGTTAATCTTCAGTGTTATAAAAGTAGCAATACACATGAAAAAAATTAAATTTCTTAAAATATCTCAATAATGGCATATATAGAAAGAGCTTGATGATCTAAGAAAGAATCTTTTTAAATTTTTTAAATCTGACTAAAAGTAATGAAGTTATGACTATTTTTGTGCCTCGCACAATTGGATATTTTCCCCTCTTTAAGACCATATGCGTTTCGTCACATTTTTTACACTAATTTTTCAGTAAAAATGTTATATCTTTGTTAAAACACAAGATTAAGCAATGAAAGTTACCATATAAGTGTATTTTTGTACAAGAAATCAGAATGTGCCACTGAAAATCTCCAGAAATTAATGGTTTCAAAGTAATCTGCACTAAGTGCACATAAATATGCTGCAATACCTTAAAAATACCATGTATCCATATTGCAAGATTTCTTTGGCATTATTGTAGATTAACACCTTCTGCTAACTCATCCCCTTACCTCCCCAAAATATGAGATTCTACTTTTTTTATTTAGGCAATTACATGTTAACACCCTGAAAAACTTGGCAGAAAGAAAGAAACAAAAACAATTATTTTAGAATTTAGAATGGGAATCAGTTTCACATAAATTAAATATAAAATAATCCCCCATTTTAGGATACTTAATTCTTTTTTCTATGGGAGATAAATCCTGTGCGTTTTTCTTGTTTTTTTTTTTTTTTTTTTTTTTTTTTAAGATGATTATGAGGGTCTTTGTGGGAAGAGGGGGGCTTACCACTTGAACTTCAGGTTAGTGGTAGGGCTAGGGGCAATTAAGTGTGAACACCCTGAAAACTTAGCAGAAAGAAAAAAAAAACAATTAATTTAGAATTTCGAGTGCGGGATTAGTTTCACATATAATTCACCATTTCCAGGCCATTCTGGGCATTAATCAATTTTTTTCTATGGGAAATAAATCCTGTGCGTTTTTTTTTTTTATGGGCGTCTGCTTTCTTTCTTTTTTTTTTTTTTTTTAGACGATTATGTGTGGTTTTAATGGACTTTTTTGTAGGATATGGGTTAGTGATAAGGTTAAGGAAGGGGTTTTGTTTTGGATGGAGGTTGCCATTCGGACTTAGTGTTAGGGTTAAGGGAGTTTTTTAGGGGGTGGCTTGCCACTCATATTTAAGGTTAATGGTACGATACGTTCAAGAAGGCATTTTTAGGAGGTGGGCTTGTTAGTCATACCTAGAGTTAATGGTAGAGTAATTATTTATTTTATAAATTTCACTAAAAGGCAAAAATGGCCGGAAAATCGGAGATCATTTTACATTAAATTTATATGCGAAACTGATCCCCCACTCTAAATTCTAAATTATTTTGTTTTCTTTTTTTCGCCAAGACTTTAAGGGTGTTTACACGTAATCGCCTAAAAAAGTAGAATCTTAATTTTTTTTTTTTTAAATTGGCGACTAGAAAGTCATTACTACTAGAAGTTCGAAAGTTGAGTGAAAACCAGTATTTCTTGAAGTATTTTTTATAAAAGAACCAAATAGGATTAATTTTTTTAAGCACAAAGTATTTTTGTCTTATTTTTAAAAGAAGTTTGTAAACGAATTTTACAAAGCTTTACAAGACTAGTTTAGTTAGCTACTGCTGATTGATTGTTATATCAGCAATACTAGCAGCCATTGTTGACTTTCGCTCAAAAAATGGACAATATTTTTTTCGGATAAGGTAATTTAAAATTACTACTACAGAAAGACAAAACAACATACAATTATAATTTTAATGCATAAATAAAGATAAAAGATTAATTTATTTACTAGTTGGGTACGAAAAATGTAACATTTTCTATATTCATATTTTCAAATTTTTAAAATTCGTTCTAGAATGAAAATAAACAAAAATCGCCTTGTGTTTATAGCTGTTGACTATTGCTGCTACTACTACTAATACAGTCAGTTTTTCAAACTATAAATAGAAAACTTTTTTTTTTTTTTCGGATAGAGTAATGAAATATTATTACTACCAAAAGAGAACACATATATACAATTATAATTTTAATGCATAAAAAAAGTAAAAAGATTGATTTACTTACTAATTGGGCGACGAAAATGTATTTTTCAAAAATGTTCAACCCACATCATATTGAAGGATTATTTTTAAAATTTCAAAAAAATGAATGAGCCGATTTACTTTGTACACTAACAAACATTAAAAGTGATGTTTCTCCTGATTAGTTTCCAAATTTTAGGACGAAATTCTGCACAGAGGCATGGTACGAGAGTTTTAAACGAAGTGGGGGGGGGGGGGGGGTTAAAAAAATAAAGTGACTTAAATTGCTGAAAATAGCATTAACATTTTTTGGCCTTTATTTGCTCAAAACTCTTAAAAATATATTATGTATATTATTATTCATGAATGCACGTGAAAGGATATTCATTTCCTAACAAAATGATGGTATTTTGAGCACTTAAAGTGCTTTAGTTTTTAAGATATGACTATTTTAATAAAACTACCCTGAAATCTGTGATTATCCAAACAGTTTTCTGGTCGATGTGTATTGCTAATAAAAGCCTCTCTCTTCGCTAAATGGCCGACCCTATTATCTATATAGAGTTATTAATATTGTCATGCGGCTAATTGATATTTATTGGCAATACTATCTAGGGACATAAAACACAAACGTTTGTGGTTAACTATCTTGCCTGCCATGGTTATATTTTTACACGACTACTAAAATCTACTCACATATTGAGCACTGTTGAAATAAATACTGAAAAACATGCATAATATAAGTGTATATACATGAAATAGTAAATTATATGTTCGTTTAACGTTATTTTTCTCTTATTTTTCTCTTATCCAGCGATCAGACGTTTTTTGATATTTCACAAGCTAGTTCACCAGTCCTCACAATTCAGCAGATTAACTGTCTCCAAATTCCACTCTGTACGATCATGTCTAGTCACTTGCTTCCAAATTTTCCTTGGACGGCCAACCTTCCTGCAATTCAAAACATCCATGCTTCTGCAATGGTTTATCCAAGAGGATCAATGTACCGTCATAACTGATTTGTCCTTATGATAACCTTTATGCTGGGCAAATGTATTTTCAGCGATTATTTTTATATATATATATATATATATCTATCGCTGTTACATAACAAAAATCCATTTTATGAATGGAAAAGTTTGAATGACACTTTATGGTCCAGAACGGAAATGGACGAAATCACGTGACTTCCGGGCGGAGATAATTCTTGCTTTTCCTGGTGACACGCCATCCATCTATCTGTGTGTCTTTCTCTCTTGCACGCAAGTTAATCGTCTCTGTTTTTTCTGTGACTATTCTTCTTTTGATTAATAAACTTTATAAATTAACATCAACATCTGCGTGACTTTTTTGTGTGGACAATATTAAACTTTTTTTTTTTGCCTTGTTATGATTTTTAAATAGACTTTCTTTAATATCCATAATCATTAGTTGGTTTAATTTTACAATTGTTCTTGAAATTTTATAAAGGTATTTATAATTTAAAAAATTTACTAGCATTTTAATTTTCAGACAATTTAAGATTTTATATTTTCAAAATGTTTTGACTGATCCAGTCTGTCTTCCCTTCATATATTGTGAGATAATGAATCAATCGCATTTCAAAATAATATTGGATACTTTCTTTTCTTTAACTAGATTAATCTATATAATAAAAGTGTACGTATGTTTGTCCGGCTCTCTTTGCGGTATGAATAATCATGTATGCAAATTTAATTTTATGAGCAACACAGTGGAGGCTTAATCTTAAAAATAACTGATAATATTAAGAAAGGAAAGAATCTCTTTCACTTTTAATATAGACACAAAAATATTCCCTTATTATTAAAACAGAATGTGAAGGAGAGAATTGGTTTTGTCGTCTTTTTCTCATCAATTAGTTTAGTTTCAATGATTTCGAGTAATGACTAGGAATTAAATTGTGAAACGAGGTCTGCTAGTTTTAAATATATTTTTTGGTATCATTTTAAAAGAAAATTTATTTTAATCATTTAACTTTTTTCAGGCTTTGAAGAGTTGACTTGCTACTGTGGTGCTGAAGTAATCCATCCTCCGGTGCCGTGTGGCACAAAACCTCCAGAATGTTCAAAATTGTGCACTAAACCTCATGCATGTGATCACCCAGGTTAGTTTCATCAAAGTAGTTTTTATATAATATATATACATATCTATGAAAAAGACAAAAGGAAAAAAATTAAACACAGGTAGAAATCAAAACAAGAGATTTACCGGTTTCGTTCAGATTAACAAACGTCTTCAGAAAAAGTGAAGATTTGAAATTTATTGAATAACAGAAAGAGAAAACTCAAAACGCGATGTGTTTGGCACGTGCGCAACTATTTGAAAAAATGATGTTGCACATGCGACAAAGACGTAGAATAGGATGGGTACGGAAGTAGTTCTGCTCTTGTTGGGATTGACTTGTTACATGGTGCATTGTCTGGGTTAAAGAGCTCTTTTTTCCCCTTTGTTGTGGTCGTTTTTATTTTCTTCCTTCAGATGCACCAATAATGATGTATAATATTCGTTATTAATGGTCCTTCCTTCCTTCCTTACTCAAAGTAATCCATTTAAAAAAAAGAAAGAAAAAAAAGCTCAACCCTTGCGCATCCCAGAATATGGAGGCCAAAACCTTGCCTGCTGATGTTTGCATCTTTGGGTGGTTTTCACCTGCTGTTGTCCACTCAGCTGACTGACGATTTGACTCTAGAGTGAAGTGGTGGATCCATGTTTAACCCATGGTCACATTGACACAAAAACTCCTTTTTGTTGCGTTGAAATAGTTACTGTTATGGCCCTATTTACTGTTATGGCCCTATTTATGGGCTGAAATGAGAACATGGACACAGGGTTTAGGTAAAGCAAATATATTGGAAAAAAGTATATACAACAGGAATGAGAGAAGTAGTACGTCAGTACTGACTGGGGTTGAACTCAAACGCTGAGAAGCCTATGCTTCCTGCACCTATTTAGAATGGATGAATCCAAAATGTTCATTATAGGTACGGCACCATAACAATTACAAACAATGCTCTGAATCGTCAACAAGTTGTTTGTGATCAACTTTGAGTAAACGCATCACCCAATTAGAACATAGCTTTCTCATTGACAAATGTTCATGCAAAATAGTGAATACACTGCCTTCTGATATCTTCATCTGTTCTGCTCTACTACACAATTTCAATTCATGATCGGCCTAGTTTGTGGACTTTTTTGGTCTTTTCTGGGATAACTGCCAGATTTGAGCGACCTGAGCATTCAGCATCATTTGTTTTTACGACTGCATACCACCTCTTAACCATTGTTTCCGATATGGAGCAGAGTCCGAATACCACTTATGAAGCCATTGCTTTACTTGAACAGTATTTTTTCCCATCAGGAAGCAATGCTTTATCAACACGCAAAATTCAGATTAGCTTCATCGCCCTGTCATCGGGGTCACAAATTCGCAGACTACAACCCCATGCAGATGGTAAAAAACCAAAAAAACTTTTAGGCCGTGGGTGACGACACGTGATGCCTTAGGATGGGATCCCTGGGACTGAGCAGTCCATGACTTGCAACAATCCACTTCTGCCCTTACTTTGGCTAGACGGGAGGTCGGAGAGGCCCGGTTCGATCCATCGGCTGGTCATGTCATTCCCTAGTATCTATAAGTTCATCCCCAGATGTAAGGCTTGGCTAAGATTAGTCGCGTTGGGAACAAAGAAGATTACCACTGCCGAAGAGTAATGTTTTCTTGGAGTAATGTTTTTTAAAAGTTCCCATAATCACTGTAAAATTTCTCTCTATTAGCACCGTTTTCTAAGAATATAAAATAATTATTCTACCTATAGGATTCCATTTGACAACTTCATTCAGCATTAAATAACCCATAGATGGTTGATATGCCGTAAACCAAACCAATTAGATTCACTTAAATAACTATAATTTGTAAACTGATAATCCGATTGGTCTCAAATTTTGACACTTGCCATTTGAAGGTTAATACTATAAAAATCATGTGGATTTTTTTTTTTGTGGCACCATCTATATGTAAGGTCAAGGATTTATTGAGTGATGTGTTATGCTCTTCAAGCAGTAATTGAGCAATCAGGTTAATTTTTACTACATATGTATGTTAGCTTACTTACCTGTTGGTCAGATACCAAATATGTTGAACGTAAATTTATCTTTATATCTTATATGTATGTGTACTTGATGTACCCAATATTGTCCGGGTATCAAATATAGACAAACATTTATGTTCACAAGATGCACATTTTTATACCAAATGTCAACCTCTATATTTTACTTTGTTTCTGTTTAATATATTTTTAGTTTCATGACAGAGTTCTTTTATAGCCATAGTCTAGAATGTAAAAACAAACGGGTCATTCTGCATTGTATCCAGTTTTTACTTTTCTATTCCACTTTCATTCATCAATTTTTGAAGCATTACATTTTAATTCACTTTCTTTTTGTTTTTGTCAGTTTTCCACAAATGTAATAATGATGACCAGTGTCCCCTTTGTACAGTTCTCACCTCAAAGATGTGTATGGGAGGTCATGAAGTAAGTATAGCACATATATAACCAACAATTTAATTCTGAAACGTTCACTGCCTCCCCACCATTCATACAACTCTCTTCTATCCGAACACTCTCTTCTACTCTGTTACCTTGCACTTTAGATTTCTTACTCCCACCACTGCTCTAGCATATAAATATTGACAGTGTACATATTTCTTCTTGATTAATTATCATCACTTTTTTAAAACCTTTGAATTAACATAAGTTTAAAAACTAATTTTCTAAAAAAAAAAATTCAAAACCTGCATTACTGAATTTTATGAAATTTACTTAAAACATAATTCTCTTTTTAAAGCTGGGAGACATTAAAATTTACTAAATTTGATTACATTCAATTTATTTATTTTTTTATTTGAGAAAACTTAATTTTTAAGAAAATATTAGTTCGTAAAATTATGGTAAACTTATATCAAATATATTTTCTGCAAAAATTATTTATACTAGTTCAAAAAATAATTAAAGTTTCATATTTACACAATCTGGAATCAAATTTAAGTAGTTTTAATTTTGTATAACATTCATTTAACATTAAATTACGTGAACTCTTTTTGCATTTAATATAATTGTGAAAAGTCTTCACAGCTGAATAAGTAGCTTAAATGTATTTTATATCTTCCTCAGAGTTTCTGAGGTTAGGACATTACAGACATATTCAGGTGTTTGTTTAGAGATATTTAAATCTATGAAAACATTGTTTCACGTTATCTTCTGTGTTGAAAAAATAAAAGCTTTGTTTTTTTTTTGTTTTTTTTACTTTTTTTTTTTTTTTTCAGCAACGCCAAAATATTCCATGTCATATTAGTGATGTTTCATGTGGAATGCCCTGTAACAAAGTTCTTCCATGTGTTCAACACAAGTGTAAAAAGGCTTGCCATAAAGTAAGTTAATATACAATTCATCTTTATTTTTATCTTTACGTTTCTCAGACTTCAGTAGCAGCTATATAATAATATGCTATGACAATTTCATGTTTGTACATACGTTATCACTCTCCACCCCTTTTTTTAAAGGATGAGGCTGAAGTTGCAATGCAAAAAAAAGGGTAATTTTTTTTAAATTTCATCAGATGTCGCTGTTGTGTCAAACGTGAAACGCTGAAATACACTTTCTTGTCCTTTGGGCTAAAATCAAAATGTATCCGTTTTGTCAAAAGACGGTACAATATTATTGTGATGTCTGCATCTGTGCCGGACGTCTAGAGAATAGAAATAGTTCACAAACCAAGTAAATTAGATAAAAATGTCTTTTTAAAAAGATACACTAATGTTGTTTATTTTGTCATTCGAGAACAAAAATAACAGATTTTAGAGCAGTCTTCTGACTAATTCTCAGTATAAAAAAAATAGAACTTGCAATTTTAAAATAAAAATATGAGACTATTATTTAAAACAGTAATTTTTAAACCCTGTCAAGTTTTTTATTCACAAAGATAAGAAAAAGGTTGAGCTGCGCTATTGTTGAATTTAGTTTACAGATACATACCAAGATAAAGTGGAGTAGGTGGATACGTTGTAATCAGGATGCAGTCCGAGACGAGCATGCAATGTACTCCGGCCAATTCTGTCCAAGTCATGAGAACCAACTTCAGAGAATTCAAACTTTATGAAGCAAGCAAGATGTTTAGTGCTTGGTGTTTGTGGCTTTCACTTTATCTAATATATGGCTGGATTGCTAAAGTTCGACAGTTGAATGTGCCAGCAGAGAAGACCACCACTGGCAGATCCAAGTTGTCTTGGGAAGACGTGGTCAAACGCTATAGGAAAGCCATGAGTATAGACTCTATCAGGTCTCACCAAAGACAAAAATGGAGTAGGGAAACTTAAATCGAGACTAGACAATCAAGCCCCACTCTCATCAGAGGATTCAACAAATAAACCGATTGAGAAGAACCATTTTCAGGAATTGCTGGGTTCCTCTGTTAGTATTTTAGACTTTTGTGATAAGATTAATTTACATGCTTTTGAAGGGTTTCTTTTTTTTTTTTTTCCTCAGGGACTTTGCCAGGCAGAAGGTGAAGCATGCAACCAACCCTGCAACAATGTAAGACCTGCCTGTGGTCATTCCTGTAATGTGCCCTGTCACCCAGGCTCAGAATGTCCGAGAGTGGCATGTAAATCACAGGTAAAACAAAAAAGTTCCACTTGTATTTTTTTCTTAGGGTTTTACTATTTAAGGCCGTCAGTGTGGCAGCTACTGCTGATTCTCTAATACCCGTCATATATGCCAGCCCATCGACCAATGGCAATTATGGTATTGTATATTTTATTAGTGTCTTTCTAGGATCAGATCAACATTAATTAAATATTTGGTGCAAGTTTAAAATTCAACTGAAATCAAAGAAAAAATTAAGAAATATCTTTATGATGTACGTACCCGTGATGGAAAGCATATATCGTATACCAAAAATCACGTAAATTAATCAAGTTTTTTTGTTTTTACAAAAGAAAATCAAACTTCATGAGTAAACGAGAATCGTCGATATATCAACGCCATATTGGACGTTGTATTTGCTGGCCGAGTTGGAGTTATCTCCCTTGGCCGGCAAATGTTTACCACTTAGCTTTTTTCGAAATACAAGCAGAAGATAAAACAAAATGGCAATGAAAAGTTAATGTATAGACAAATTTTAAAATGGTGTACGAAAAACTAACTAAACATTTTTTTTTCCTTGGACTTTACAGGTCAAAATTAAGATGTCCCCTTTGGACATCTTAATTTTGACCTGTAATTTTTTTATTTTTTTTTAAATTCTGTTTTTATTTCACCCCTCAAGTCTGAGAAAACAAAAACAAAAACATTGTTTACTTTTTACAAAGATATTTCTGAAGCATTAGTAATGGAAGGAGGAGGCAATTTGGACTAATTTTATTTTAGATGTTCACTTAAAATTTTTACCTGCCTCCCCAGATTGGCAAAGTTAAACACAAAAAGGTGCACTCTGGATTGGAACAAAAATAAAAATTGCCTCAATCTAGACGGAATTCACTTTCACAGACTTATTGTTTGTTTGTTTTGTTTTACAGCATATCAACCTTTTTCAGGTCATTTAATGCCGAAATTCACAGACTTAGAATAGAATATACTAAGTTAAGCATCAGAACAGATACTACACTTTGTTCCTAGCCAAAAATGTTTCCTTGAGTGTGAAAGTCTGATGGCGGAAAAGGTTAATAAGACTGAAAAATATTTAATTAGCGTTGATCCTGGAGAGACAATAGGAAAATATACAATGCCGTAATTGCTTTTAGTCGACAGGCTGGCATGTGTGACGGGTATTAGAGAATCAGCAGCAGCTGTCAGACCGACGAGTCTAATAGTAAAACCGTTTTGCTTACATTAGTTATTTCTTGTAATATTTTAATTTATTTTTATATCAAAGTTATTTTTTTTGTTCTTATATTAACGAAAAGTCTGACGCTACATTACAGTGAAACTACTCAACAAAACTTTATTAAATTTTCTTTAGATTTATTTGCAATAAAAACACCAGCACGATATGAAGCTTATTGAGTTTAGAACAACAGATACAAACATAGATAAGTATTTAAAGATATCTGCATATGCACTAAAGTAATTATTACTATTAATGACATCAGTTAACTCAAATTATGCTGGATACTGAGTCATGTCGGCATTCGTGGCAATGAAAGAGCAGATAAAGCCGCAAAAGAATCATTAAAAATGACACCAACCAATACTAGGATCCCGTACACTGATCTTCGACCTTCTATTAACAGAATAATCAAAGAAAAATGGCAAGAATTTTGATGAGTGTTAAAATAACAAGTTATATAAGATTTGACCAACTATAGATGAGTGGCCCCAGGAATATAGAAAAGTAAGGAGAGAAGAGGTTATAATAACCAGACTTTGTATAGGACACACGCATATCACTCATAAGCACTTATTGGAAGGAGAGGAGTCTCCAATGTGCATAGCGTGTCAACAAGCTTACACAGTCAAACACATATTAATAGACTGTTAAGATCTGCAGCAAACCCAAAACAAGTATTACGACTCCCAAAATTTAAGACTTGTTTGAAAACATAAATGTGACGAAAATTTTAGACTTCATCAAGGAAGTTGGACTGTTCCAAAAAATCTGATAGCAAGTTCTTCATTTCACTTTTCATTGTCTCTCAAGACAATGTGAAATAATTGAATTATATTTGAGAACTTTATTCGGCATTACATAACCCATAGTTGGTTGCTATGCCGTAAAAAAAACAAACCATTTTAGAGGAAATACAGTTTGGAGATTAGTCGAGGACAATTCATTTTGGTTTAGTTACTCATTTGTGACCTGTTTGTATTAAAAGAAAGATTAAATATTTAATAACAGGTATAAGCTTTTAAAGTTCACATAAATACTTATAACTTCTATTAAATTGTTTTTTCTTTTAGCGCAAATAGGTCACAAATGAGTAGGTAAACTAAAATAACTTTTTGGGACTCATCTCTCAACTGTATTTCTTTTCGAATAATTTATGCCGGTAACAGTAATGATTACCCACTAAGAACTTCTTATTCAAGGGAGATAATCACCAACAAGGATCTGAATAAAAGGTAAATTACTTATATTCAGAAGTAATTATTTCTTGATAGAGAAAAAAGGTTTAAACCCAAATAGGCAACACTTTCAGACACAAAGATACAGGAAATGAGTATGCCACAAGGAAGTATATTGTCCATTTCTTTATTCAATATAAAAATTAATAATATTGTAAAAAAAATCTCCAACTTGGTTTGAAAGGATCAGTATATGTAGATGATATTTTAATCTGCCACGCATCCAAAAGCATCCGTAGGAAGGAACACCAACTAAAGCAATAAAACCCATGGACAATTGAAAACTGTTTTAAAATATCCCGAAATAAAACCAAATGTATGCACTTCAATTACAGAAGATGCACTGCGATCCAGTTTTAAAGCTGGAAGGATAGAAGTACCCGTGGTTCAACAACATAAATTCCTCAATCATTTTTTACTTTAAACTAACATTTATTCCCCACATAAAACATTTAAGAATGAAATGCAATAAAGCCATCCAACTGATGAAAGTAGTGGCACACACCAATGCTCTTTGAATTGTTGTCATAAATGGTTGTATCACCTGCATAAATGTCGATACATGTATATGTATACACACTAGTCATCCACAGACACGGTTTTGAGTCTTTTCATGACTCATCAGTGTGGCTAGACACAGCAACCCCGAGCTTCGAACCCTGGACATTGATAGCCCGACACAAATGGAAAATGAATGTTTATATTTATTTGTTTACTTCATTTACGATATTGATACCAGAGAGGATTCGATTCTTTTTATGAAAAGAAGATGCTTGCCGTTTAAGTGGAAACTCATACACTCACTAATATATATTGTTTTTTATTCACTTATAGATATCAGTGAAATGTCCTTGTGGGTATCGGTCGGCCAGCATCCAGTGCCTTTTAGGAGATGACAATATCACCACAGAATTTTCCAAGTAAGTAAATAAAAAAGAAAGGAAAAGTTTTTTTTTTTTTTTTTTTTTTTCTCCTTTCCTCACCCCCCTCCATTCCAAAACAACTATTCCATGTTAATGGAGAAACTTGTGTCTACTTAGTCTCACCGCGAAACGTGCAGACTATTTTCAAACTCAAGTGTTACTAATGAATAAACTGCCTCTTCTATAGACCTGTTTAGATGCATCTTTGTAGATCTAAGAATGCACAACTAAATTAGTAAATGTTTTGCTCAATTTCAATTCCGCTTTTCACAACACTCTTATTAAACTTGTTTAATACTTTTACTCTATTTCTCTCATAAGTATCTCTCTCGGAAGTATTTTAAAATGGCCCGAATTCTCAAAATTACTTGTGAATAAGTGCGTTCTACCTATGATTGAACTAAACATCTTTCTATTGTATTTACTTCATTCTTGAACTTTTTCAATGCTGCCTTCACGAAAACCCTTCTTTTCCATCTTTAAATCTCCTTTCACTGGACACCTTATCATCAACAGACATTTACCAACAGACCCCATATCTTTTTACACACACATTCTCACCCTCCATTACTTAACATTTTTCAAATTTTGAATTTTGGCTTTTCCACTGCAAACTTATCTATGTAATTCCTCTGATGATAAGATTTTAATCTTTGAAAAGCCTTAGCTTAAGGAAATTATTCATTTTTTTACCGAGTACACCTGGCATTGAACAATCGAAGTTGAAATAAATTTGTCATTCGTACATGTTTATCCATCTTCTTTCATCTATCTTTATATAAATATATATATATATGTGTGTGTGTGTGTTTAGACAGCATTCTTTCATTTAAGCAAACATTGTTAAGCCTAACAAAATTCTGCTGCTTAATTATACCTTTTTACTTTTTCGATTTTTTTTTTTTTTTTTTTTTTTTTTTTTGTCACTTTTTTTTTTGTCACTTTTTTTTTTGTTGATTCGATGAGGAATCGAAAGTGCTCGTAATACTTACAAAACATTCAGTAATTTTTTTTTGATTTTGACACAAAATTGAAAAAATGAAGAGGTATAATAAAGCAAAGAATTTCTGTTGTGTTTAACCATGTTTGCTTGTTATATATATATATATATATATATATATATATATGACATTTAAAATGGTTTACACAAATAAATTCATGTTTTGGTACTGTTCATATACCTCGTCAGAACCACAATTTCATACTGAGATCAAATTCCCTCTCCCCCCCCCCCCCCCCCAAAATACAAAAATCAGATGTCGAGGATTCAGACAGACGAAAGATTTATAATTAGCAGGAGTGTCTATCAAACATGAAAACATATTTACTTGGCTTAAAGTCATAACAATGGGAGGAGGGGTTTCAAGAAACGTCTTATTTTCCTTTAACCACAACTAGCCAAATTCAAGACTCTTCCTTCCCCTTTGTACTATACTAAAAACTTACATACTGTAACAATCACATAAACGCAAGTAGCACACATGCATAGCAGGCTATCAATTAATACATAGAAACCATGACAAGCGCACCCATATATCGATCTTTCAAATTCCCATACATACACACATCGAACAATGTTAACATATGATTAATAGCAGTTGAGTAAGCAATAATCTCTGTTGGTATATCCGATTATATCTGTTACTGGTGTACGTCTGCCTGTAAATTGTGTCTGTGTATGATAGTTATAGTAGATGACATGTGTATGTTATAGCTTTTTTATGTATGCGTGCTACTTGCATCTATGTGATTGTTCTGGTATGTAATGTTCACTTAAGCAATGGTCCTCAGGGCTCGAATTTGATCTGGTTTGCTAGCTTTTAAGAAATTTTGTTTTCATATTTAAATTATTTAATATGTAAAAATAGACCAGCTAAAAATTTAGAGATACATGTGGAATATGGCAGTTTAAAATAAAATAACCGAAAAACTTATGGATATACTTATTTATCAGTGGAAAATATTAGTGCACGCACACCCAAAATTATGGAAAATAAGAGCAGAATTTTAATTAAAAAAAAATTAAATTACGCGTCGTAGGAGATTATCTGCCTTCTTTTAATAGGAAGACGCCATGCAATCTTGTGGTTCGGAGTTCATTAACTCAGAATAGTAAATTGTATTTTTTATTAAAATTCTACTTGCTTATTTTCCATAATTTTTGGTGTACTCTAATATTTTCCACTGATAAGTAAGTATATCTGTTAGTTTTCTTGTTATTTTATTTTAAGCAGCCATATTTCACATGTATCTCTTTATAAATAAGCACCAAATTTTCTTAGAAAACTGATTACTGTTGGGTATTTTAAAAAAAGTTTCCATCTTAATTTTCATCGAAGGACAAATACTTTAAAAAAAAAAAAAAAAAAAAAAAGTTAAAGAAAATACATTGTTGTTCGTATATTTTTTCATTGAAACATGACATGTTTCACAACGAAATTACAAATATATTTTGCAAGATATGGGAAATTGAAAAAAATCACAATTAAATTATTTATTATTGTAAGTTACATAAAACAACAATTCCATCCTGCACAGGAAATCATTCTTGTACTTTGCGCAACTATGGTCAATTGCTCAGGTGATGTGTTGCACAAATTTATTCAAATCGATTGTCTAGTAACGATAGTTGAATTGTATAAATTGCATATGACTATGTTCAATTTCTTTGTGTTTGGTGTTGCAAGTTTTAATGGTTTGTATTTTATACCTTTTAAGATTTTGCCGTTTTGGAATAGATGTCACATCGATTGGGGGGTTACTATCTTGGCACTTTCAAACCTGATTATCTCCAAAGTTTTTATTTTATGTTAAACATGTTTTTTTTTCATAAGTACATTTCCTTCAAGATTCAGGGCATTATCTTTTCAACCTATGTTCACTCTGCCATGTTGTCTGACATGGGCCCCAAACACTTCTGATCTACAATGGCTTTTACGTAATGATTATGCGATGATCAGGTGGACATGCAGCTGCAAACTGGGGAAAAAAAGATCCCTTCAATTGTGCTTTATCGGTAACTTAGTATTGGTGAGATTACAGAATTTTGAACGTACTTGGTGTCTCAGCTGATTCGGCCATGTACAGCGTGCCACCTCTTGCATCAACTCCATAGTGCATTTGGATAATCCGGGCACTAGAGAGCGAGGTAGATTGAGGGAAATGTTGTTAGAGTGCGTGAGAAATCGTAACTGCATACAACGTAGCTGATGTCAACCTTTGGACCGGACTGCATGGATAGCAGGTATACTCACCTCACAGTCTGGGATGCTCACAACACCCTAAATATCAAAACAGGATGAAGATCTAAAACCAAGCTGCTTAATCAAAAGTAATGTGAAATTTAAAACAAAGGAACTTCAAAATTAAACTTAAAATTAATGCAACCTCTATTCCGAAACTCACTCTATTTGATTGAGTTTTGCTATGAAATCTCAAGACATCACCAATTCCAGTCGCTCTTCTTGTTTCGAAAGGTTCAGTGTTGTAAACTAAAAAAAAAGATTAGAAAAATATTTATCAGGGAAAAGAGTTCAACACATCATTATATTTGGTTTAATGTATGTTTTACATGCTAGCATGTGTCGGACGGCTTTTTAGAAATTAGCTTTCAAGCTAACCTATGTCTGGTCAGGTCTTTATGTATCTTTCTCCTAAATCCATCGTTATCAGTTCGTCCCATGTTTTCCTTGGCATTTCTCTGTCAACTAACTCTGCTACCTCGACTATGCTACATCTATTAATCCAAGAACTCTCCACCAT
Source organism: Sepiola atlantica (assembly GCA_963556195.1). NCBI lineage: Eukaryota > Metazoa > Mollusca > Cephalopoda > Sepiida > Sepiolidae > Sepiola > Sepiola atlantica. The sequence goes on from OY744528.1 coordinate 83,096,570, forward strand.
TCTTTCAACGTGGCCATACCAACAAAGTTTCCTATTCTGCACACCTCTACCTATATTGTCCAGATTTAATCTTCCTTTGAGGTCATCAGATTTAAGCCTGTCTTTAAGACTCACATTAAACACTTATCATATCATTCTCATATCATTTCTCTCCATGCAACACATCCCCAACCCTCACTGATTTCATTTCCTATACATCATCATACTTTGTAGACATGCCAGACTCTTTGTTTCCTGAACTTACTCCATCCACTCCTAATGTTTACAATAACACTAGCATCTTCAACCTTTGCTCGAATGTAACAAAACTTCTGAACAACCTCAATAGCCTTACCATCCAAATATACTTTCACCACATCTGAGTTCTCATCCGTCTCCATTGTCTTACACTTCTTACACACAAACTGGTTATCCTCTCTCAACCTATCTGTAATTCCACTGCACTTCTTGTATTTTTTTTTTTTTTACTTAATGCTTTCAAGTACCATAAAAAATTTAGTTGCATCTGACTTCCTTTTCCACAAACTGAGCAGGGGAAATTTCCTCATTCTAGAGCTTTCCAACACTACAACCACTGATCATCACTTTAGTCTTGGTAACATTGGTCAATCTTAGACCTTCACTTTCCATAGCTTTACCTCAAGTCTTTAAGTTATGGAGTTCTTTTCTCTTCATCACTGATTTTTTTTGTTTTCTAAATTATTATTTCAGAATTACTCTGGATGATTTGAAGAACATGTCGCTTGGAAATGATGTTGACATTACGAAATTTGGCCGAGGAGCCAAATCTGGACGTAGACAGTGAGTACTTTTATTTATATATTTTTTTTATTTAAAAAAAAATTTTGGCCTATTTTTTAAAAAGGATTATTAAAGAAAAATGTCCAATCAAAAAAAAAAAAAAAAAAAAAATGTTGGCACTTTAAATTGTTATAACTTTTGAACCACTGATGGTATTTGCATAATTAAAAACGGTTTTGAGATTCTTTTACACAGCTCTATTCACCCAAGTTGATGAAATAATAATTAGTTAAAAAGAAAAAAAAATCAACTTGTAATGCTAATTTATATCTACAGGCATGATAATTCCACAGATTTTTACTTTGTTTAGACCATTTTTCCAATCTGTACAGATCCGCAAAGACATTAGAAGGGGAATTAGGCTTGAATGCTCATCTTACGAGCACCAAGTCAAATAATCTATCTGCTTTTTATTAATCTGCCATATTTATTTATTTTAAATATAAATTTAAGCATAATTTTAAAAACATCTTTTTGATGCATTAATCATAGTCAAAAGGATGAGGTAATTCCTGGGAGGACGGTCCTATGACAACAGAACCGATACTATACTAACCTATCCCCATTAAAAGATAATACAATAATGGATTAAATTAGTTTTATTTTGGGGGGGGGGGGGGGGGGGTCATCTATATATTAATACAATAACGTGTGTATTCGTGTGTCACGCTTACATCAAAAGCTCTGCGCATGCGTGCCACACCTAGATTTGGAAAAGCATTCAAGTAACCTAATTTTCGTAATATTTTCAAGTATTTCCCTTTGGCGCAACGGTTAGCGATGTAGGATTTTGACGTCAACCCGACTGGTTTATAGTTAGATTCCAACCAACTTCTAAGATTTTTTTTTTCTACATCGAAGGGAGGGGACGACCAGGAAGACTCATATTAATATGATAGCGTGTCTGTTATTTTGTGTGTCACGCTTACATCAAAAGCAACGACATTCCGAATTATTGTATGCTACTCATGAATTGGAGCCAAATTTAATTTAATCTAAAGCATTTAAAAAGTAAGGTTTAGTCGTCGAAATTAGAATTAGTCGATCGATCAAATCGAGAAAAAAGTCGGACGGACATGAAACCGCTTTTATAGGTTAGGAAGAAGATAATTAGTATTGAAAACATCATTTTGTGTAATTTACACGGGTCCCACTAGTTCATTTATAAATGCCTAGTTATAAATACATATTTTTGATAGTTTCTTGGTTCTTTTCCCTAAGATCCTACTCCCCATTTTAATTCAATGAATTTCTGTAAATAAATGGATTTATAAAAAAAAAATTTCAACAATTTGAAGATATTTTAGGTAAGATGCCCCCCCCCCCCCGAGTAAATGTGGTATAGTGGTAACTGAGATGATTCTAGTTAAAAGTAAGATTTTTATAACTGTTGACCAAGAATGACCAACAACCAACTTTTGATCGCCTTGTGCCTAATTCATTCTTAATTTAAATTTTTATATTTTGCGCAAATAAATAATTCAAAGTGTAGTATCTGTTCTCAGTTTCTCATTTACTCTTTAATTATTGACAAAACTATTGATTTAAATAATAATAAAAATAACAATAACATAATAATATGGCGTTAACAGAAGAGAGAGGGAGAAAGAGATAGCCAGAAAGAGAGAGATAGATGAGATTAGCTTATTTTCTTAAGTAAAACTTATTTCGCGTTTTTTTTTAAACTTTACTCGGGTATTTCTTCTTTTAGTAAGATGTAACTCACGTGTTTATTTATTTTTGTTGTTTTTTGGAGGGGGGGGATAAGTTTCACTTCGATTAGTTGTTTCCGGTTTGTACAGTAAGATTTACCTCGCATGTGACAACAGTAGGAAATCAATTGTTATTGATACAAATAAATTACTATTCCCCCGGGCAATACTGGGTAGCCCTGCTAGTTTAAAATAAACTTTTCAAACACGAAATGTTAACATTTTGGTAATTTCGAAACATTTATTTACCTTTTAAATGTGACCTAAAGAAAAGAAAGAGAGAAGAAAGAAATTTGTTTTTTCATTGGCAATTTACAAAAATCGAGTTGGTCGCTTTCTCTTGAGAGCGACCGATGTTTGAAACATTTGAACAATGTTAAAAAACCTTTAAGCACAAATGCTAAATATTTGTCTAGAAAATCAAACAATACTGTAAAACAGAACGTTTGTTATATTAAAATTTACAAAATCATTGACTCAAAAAACAATACCAAATAATAGTTAATTAATAAAATTAACTTTTACAAAACCAATATGCAAATTAGTTAACCCTGCGAATCTGATATCACATCTATATAAACAGTATATAGAAAAGATGGTGTGCGTATTAAATAGGTTAAATTAATTGGATATAGACAGTTTTGACTATACTGTTCGTAGGAGAAATGAGCCCAAATTTCTAATTTATTCATTTAGACATATTATTATATAAACATCTAATTTGTCTTATTCAACCACAATTGCGTTTCAGTGATTACTCTTCATTGGAGCTCAAAAATAATTCTTATTGCATTTGAAAAATTATTAGTTTTAGGTTCATTTTATAAATACATTTGAACTTATATATTTATGTGTTAGCCGGAAAATAACTGATCGTTAAAGATTATAAATTTGCTTGTATTGAAAAGTAACTTTTTTTTTGTTCTTTGTATTTGTTTAAAACCAATTTTTACACAACCAAATCATAACTGCTACAGGTTAGTTGTGTGAATGTATTATTTCTAATGGAAAAATTGCAATGCGTCCTCGGGACGTATGGATCATCAGGAAGTAACTGCATCCTTTTAGATTTGCAGAATGCAGAACAAACGCATCACAGCATTTCTATATGTGCAATGTTTTCAATATATTTGTACCTGTTACATTAAATGTTTCGATCTAGATTCATGGTTTCATGTCTGTTTTTCTTTGTCTCTTTCTAAGGCTTGATTGCAATGAGGAATGCAGCATTCGAGAGAGGAATCGACGCATGGCGTTGGCACTGGAAATCAAGAATCCAGATCTTTCTTCCAAATTGGGCAGTCCTCTCTACTCGCAGTTCTTAAAAGATTTTGTTAAGTAAGCGTCTTTTTTTTTGTGTGTTTTTTTTATTTTCTTAAAAAAAAAAAAATTGTCTACCTTGCAACATGTAGCTCATCTGTAATGACATTTTTAATCTTGGGATTATTTATTTTGCAGCCTTTGGTATTTCTTAATTTAATCAATAATCCCATTTTAACGTAAAAAAAAAAAATTATGGATACATATTAACATACGAATATGCAGATCAAATTATCTTGTATATTTCATCAGGTAGACCCCAAAATGTCACTTTAATTTATTCTTTTAACCATTATTTCTGAATTCATCCAGTTTATTAAAAAAATAATATACTAATGTTATTTTTAATTTTATATAAGTATTAAAAAGTTATGGTGTTTTTGGAGTTTATCTGCCGAACAGTGAAAAGTAAACAGAACGGTCTCACAATCAAACAAGCATCTTGCTTTCAGCGGTTTTTCTACATTTTAACTTAATAAGTGTGTTTTGTTAAATAAATCTGTTAATCAAAAGGATTTTTTTAACTGGATATGTTTTATAAATAGAAATGAACATAATAACATTACATTTTTGTTTATTTTTGCCAATAAAAGCAATAATACATTCATCATAGATAGTTACACTCGTGTAAATACTAATTTTTTTTTTTTTTTTGGCACAAAATGTCCCGTTTTCTTCGTACCAGCTAAAGCAGTAGAAGCTAGGTGGAAATTGACATATCCAGGTACTGTACCAACACTGCTCAAGAAGCGGGTATAAACTAGGTTGTTGAAAAAAAATTACGTTATTAGAAACGAAAAAATCTAATCGTTTTGTAGATTTTGTTTTTGAAATCTTTCTTGCCAAAAAATCCCTAGTAAATTCATCTAAATTTCAATACTCATCTCATATTTAACAAAAACCAAGATTTGAACTCTCCATCAGCAGCTAGCTCTTTTCACTAAACGAACAGTTTTATCCAGTAGATCATAATCCTGATTATTCATAATATACATTTACTAGTATAGGCACACTCGGCATTACCTGAAAATGAATGTGGATTTCTGTGGACTTCTTCTCCTTACCCTGCAACCAATATTATCGCTTCAATTTAAAAAAAAAAGTAAATTGTCTTTAATGTCTATGGATATCGAGCCCGAATGCAAACTCTGCAATATTATTGTAAAGCAATCCTAGTCATATATATACATATATATATGTATATATATATATATATTACAACACCCACTGTTATGCATAGAATCTCTGTTTCAAATTTCCGAAGAATGAGTGCAGTGGTTTCAGAGTTCACTTAAAAAAATATATATACTAGCGGTATTCACCCAGCGTTGCTCATGTGGAGATATATTGCTGGTTAGAAATAATTTAAAATGTAGTCATATTTCCAATTTTGGCCTTGAAAGAAAAATTAAAAATAAGATTTGCAATATGACACAAAGTAATAGAAAAACTGTTAGCACAGTGTTATTACTAAAAAAAATGTACTTATTTTTATACACAGTTGTAAAACGAATTTATTGAAGCATATTTATTTATTTTAAATCTTAAAAATACCAATAAAACTTTTTTAAATGTTTAAACCTTTTTTAAATACATGCTTCACTAAAATATTTGTTTAATTTTATTTTTGCTTTAGGAAACAAAGAAAATTTTTTTTTTTTTTTTTTTTTTTTTAATGAATTTAATTTATTTACATTCTAATATATTTAAGTTATTTTGTGAACTTAACTGATAGTTTCCCCTAGTGACCCCCAGATGGAATCGAAGGAAAATTTCAATAGTGTCTTCAGATTTTGTGAAAAATTTAACCCTTATTGAAACAAGTTAACATCAATTTCTATAAAATACAAACAAACATTGACTTATATATGCATGAATAAATCATTCAAACACAATAGTTGTTAAACATGTTCTCTTAATTCAGATATATATATATATATATATATGAAAAAAGGAAAAGCAAAATTATTTATGTATTCATTTCGTCTTGAAGACTTCCTCAGGATAATTGATTTGAAGAAAATACACAAGTACAAATATTTAAATTGTGTTTTTTATTCAAATCAATCATCCCGAAGAAGTACCGAAATAAAAACAAAACATTGATGAATACATAAATAATTTTGGTTTTCCGTTTTTCATTTTCCATTACGTTGGAATATTATTTCCATTTTTTTATCATATATATATATATATATATATATATATATATATATATATACAAGCTGAAATACCTGTCAATGCTAGGTTTATCAAACCTTCTCTTCTACATGACAGTTCGAATGAAAAAAATTTTTTTTATATACTTTAAATCACTATAAAATCATTTTTAAAAAGTGCATTATTCAGGTTTATGAAGATTGATGTCGGCTAGGAAATAATTGGAACACTTTAGCAAAAATAAAAATAATTGTCTAGGGTGAAATTCAGACCCCGAAAGATTGCGTAAAATATTGGAAACTGGAGACAAACGCTTTACCCATACTGCCACCGAACAAAAAGAAATATTTTTTCTTTTGAACCTACTTAGTGTTTCAGTTTGGTGTAGGGATCTCTCCATATAGATCTAAAATACGTATTATTTTGACTATTAAAAAAAAACAATCTTGACTTATTTTTATGTTTATTTTCCTTTATTGATAGTAAAAAGGTTCAGATTATAAGTATGTTTCGTCAACTGGAAAGAGAACACTAAAATGTTGGAACATTTGTTTCTAATGTTATTTTAACATACTTTTAATTTTGAACAATGGGTTTTAAAAAGGTTCAAGAACTTGTGACATCAATAAGAACATCGGTTAGAAGGTGCTGATTCCAAATCTGAAGTTAGTATTGCTCTTAGATTAACCATTTAACTCTGATGGGCCGACGTATGTACAATTTTGCTTTATATGTGAGAGAGATTGTCCATCTTTAAACATACAACCAGGATTAGTCCGTTTTATATATTTATGAATGTACAATGTTTTAATTTAATTTTTATTTGAAATAGAATTTTTATCTCTAGTCTAATCAAGTTGCGCATTTGTAGGGTATATGTTCTGTTGAAATTAAAATGTGTTTTTGTTTATTGATAATGTTCTTTCTATATGAGTTCTTTGTATGTGATTTTTCAGACAACATCCACAAATTGTTGCTACAATTGAGAAATCCTTGAGTGAGTTGGTCCAGAATACAAAACAGGTATGATACAGTGGAAGAGTTTTAAAATTGCTAGTAAATTGTGTTGAAATTCTCATGGTGCTCCTCTTATGACTGTTAATTGAAAGATCTTGGGATTCACATGTACGAAAATGCTTAGTGATTTCAAAATTCTCTACCCATCAACATTATTAAGATATTATTAGAAAACTAATATATGTATACTATTAAAAAGTTGTTTTTGAGAGTTTGTCTATTCGTATGCAAATAGAAACATGTAATTGGTTGACAAAAAAGGAATAGGCAGAGTACACATTACTAAGGCAGTAAATTTTACAATGTTAATACCTGAGTTTGAATCTCACAAGTCTAAAAGATTTTTTTAATAGATGTGTTTTATAAGTTTAGCAAAATTAACATAAAAATATTGCATAAATATTTTTTATTTTAACTAAATTACTTTTCTTTTATATAATCGGTAAAAAACAGTAGACATAAAGCATTTGTTGAAAGTGAATTTTCTTTTGCTTAAAAACAATTTCTATTGTTTGTTTGTCAATAAAAACAATAAGTAAATGCATCATCGTAGTTACTTACTCTCTCGTGCAAATACCAAGTAGCCGTGTTTGTTTCTTTTCTTCCACATTTCAAATATTTTTCTTCCTACTACCTATAAAGTGGTAGGAGCTAGGTAAATATGTAAATTGACATACCCAGGTACTTTACTCACACAGCTCAAGGATAAAATATAAATTAGTTTATTTAATTGAAACCATTTTTTTTTTAATTGCTTAAAATATATGTTAAAACAAACTTTTACAGAGAAGGGCACTTTTTATCTTTGAAGATATAGATTTTCCCAAATACGTTGGAAATTCCAAGTATTATAAAGATTAAATCTTCTAAACCAAAAAAATTATGAAATTCTTTATAAAAAAAAACTCCTGATACATTACGAAAGATAGTTTGTGGTATTTACTTATAGAATGCTATTTTTGTACATTTATAAGTTTGCTTATTTCTTTTTTTTTTTTTTTTTTCAATAATAAAAATTCAAAATTGAGTTGAGTTTTTGTCTGGTTTTCATCACTCATATTTTACCTTTTTTTTTTCTTTTTTTTTTCCTTCTTTCTCTCCTTCAGATAAAACAAAACTATAAAAGTCACTCTTTTCCACCAATGAATAAAGAACAACGTAAACTTGTACATGAACTTGCGGAGCATTACGGCTGCCAAACTGAGGCTTATGATATGGAGCCGAATCGCAATGTTGTTGCCATTGCAAGAAAGTAAGAATTGGTTTTGTTTTCTATATCCTCCTCCCCCCCCCCTTCACTTTTTTCTAAGTGTTAAAAACTAGATAATAGAATAAATTTGATTTTATAAAAAATAAAATAAAATATAGCAGACGTGATGAGCCAGAACCTGAATTATATGGTAGAAATAGTCTCGACTTCCATCATTGCTACAATAAAAGAGCCTGTATTTGCCTAGAGTTTCGATGTGAGAAAGAACAAGTACATGCTGGAACAGGAGTATTTATACTTATTGACCCCATGTGACCCAGATACTTTACCATTTGTAAAAGATGGAATTAATAGAAATTGACAGCGCGTTTAAAATCGTAGAGCGATAGAGATCAGTATTGAAAAGTTCCAGTGACGAGCCTGTTGTTCCATCAACAGAGACCATCTTTTTCTCTTTTTTTTCTTTTTTATTAATCCTTCCAAAAAAAAAACCTTTATAAATTTCTTTTCCAGAGATAAATGTTGGCTGCCAAATGTAACACTGACTGCTATGTTGCAGAAAGATCGCAAGGTTCCGCTCCCAATTTCACATTTGCTTGATGATCATGAAAGGTTAGTAAAGAAAAAAAGAAATACTTTATATTTTTTTTACGGCTGCGCTATGCACTGACTTAGGGATGTGAGTTCTCCCCCTTTTAGCGAAATCCTGTTTCTTTTTAATTCCGCTTAAATCACTAGAGCCTTATCTCCTTATTTTTTTGTCGCTATTTGATTGGATTTTATTTATTTCTTCCTCTCTTTATTTTTATTGTTAGAGCTTTTCATTTTGCTTGATTTCATTTCTCTTTCTGTTTTTTTTCTTCTCTCTCGCTTTCTTTTCCTGTTTTTTCTCTCTTCCTCTTCTCTCCATCACATTTTGTCTTGCCTTGCTTCACCCCCCCCCTCTCTCTCTCTCTGAAAATATTAATTATGTCACATTTAAACACATTTATTTATGGATAAAGAAGATAGAATAACATCCTGTTTCCTTTAAAACATACTTTCAGTATGAAAAACAATTGTATTGTAGATTAACACCCATCTCAAAATCTGCAAAGAAATGAAATTTCAGGAATTAGAATGAGTTATCATTTTCCCATATGAATTTAACATAAAATGATCCTACTTTTTTTAGGTTATTATGCGTTAACACCCTGGCACCCTAGTTTGGGAAATTGATGTGGGTTGAACTATCTAAAAATCTATTCCTTGTTTTTAGGTTTTTTTTCACACAAGTCAACTTTAAGTATTGGTCAATGTTTGTTTATATCATTAACATAGTGGCGATTGCAGAGGGTCCATATGGCACTGCCAGTCACTTTAAACAAAAAGTATATATCAAATTTTTAAAAATGTTCACTGCATGTAACTGAGGGTTAATTTTTCTGTAGAATTCTTTGTTCATTGAAAAAGAAAAATTTTTTTTTTTTTTTTTTCAACAAAATACATGATTTTTTAAAGTTTTATAAAAAAATATTGCAGACCAATATTATTAATTTTTTTTTTTCCAAAAGAATTTTAATTTTATCAATTTTGCTAAGTAACGTTTGCATTTTGAATAGTATGTAAAGAAAAATCAGTATGGTTAATTGATTACTTCCTTTAACTTTTTTTTACACTACAAAGTAAATCCTGTTTCTAATAACAAATTCCTATTTCAGTTTTCTTTTTGTTTGTTTTTACTGAAATTATCTTCTAACATATAAAGTTATTGTGACAGATTTTCAAAGTCAGATCTAAGTAGTATTTTAAAGCTAACAAATTCAACTTTGCTTTCAGCTAGCAAATTTTCATTTGTTATTGTTGTACCAGCTTATTGGCAATATAATAATGTGCCTAGTTACAATTTATTTTTTTAATTATTTAGTCTAACCCAGATAACTGCTAATATGAAACATTTTAAAATAATCATCTAATAAATAAAAATCAGCAAGGGGCATGACTCATTTTTGATCGTTGTCTTCCTTAAATTAAAAAATATGCAAAAGATTAAAAACTAACCTGACTTCACTGCATGCGGCATTGGTACAGCAAGTTATTTATAGAAAACTATGCCAAACTTTTTTTTATAAATCTTAATTTTCTGAATTTTAGAATTTTACCTGTTTTGTAGGCATTTTGAATGAAAATTTACTGCAAAATATTATGACGTCTATTTTCCAGAACTAAGAAAAGTGTTTGTGTTAAGTTCATCCATAATTTTTTAGATTTATCAAGAATATTTAAATTAACATTCAATGAAAGAAAAACCTATGATTACTATGTTATGAAGAAGTCAACACTTTTTTTAATCCATTAAAGTAATCATCTATTTAACTAATTTTCTTGGAAGCTAGTTCTTATGAATGCAATTTATTTTGAAGATTTTTTTTTATGAAAATGATCAACATTTTAGAAAAAAATACTCTTAACAACTGTGCTGATCAGTATATAATATGTTCTGATTACTCAAATTTATTTTTTGTTTCTTTTATACTCGTGGTGAATCTAAAATTACGATGGAGTTGCTACATATAAAAATTGGTTTAGGTAATAAGAACGAGCAATAATTGTTTTGTTTTAAAACATAAACCAATTATTGCTCGTTCTTACTGACTCATTTTCAACTGATTGATTTTTTTTTTTTTTTTTTAATCTGATCAACAGTTTTCGTTTTGATTAGTGATCTCATAGAGTTGGAGGAGATACCCCTTTGTAAATCACAAGTCTTCTTACTGCTATTCGAATTACAAGATTCACATATTTTGTAGAATACATAATTTCCTCTTCACCACTTGCAAGGTTTACAGATGCACATTGCTCTAACAATCTTTCACTTTTTCTAAGCTTAACACATGACTTAACAATTTACATTAACTTTATAGATGTTAAACTCATCCATCCATTCTTTAGGACTACATGCCACCATACATTTCATTCAACTTTTAGCTTCACTACTGGTAAAGTCTTAGGATGTGCATTGCTGTAATAATCTTACAATTTTAAACCTCAATGCATTGGACTTATGAATGCTTTTAACAATTTCAGTTATTTACATTAAAGCAAACATCGACTATTCATTACACATAATTTTACGATAACTTTGTAGATGTTGCAGTCACACATCTACTCTTTCTTTATGATTATGTGCAACCACACATCTCGTTCAACTTCATTGTATCAAATGATGTTTATTTTTCTTTTGAGCCTGGGAAGATTTACTGTCATTTCACATTTGGCATTACATAACTAATGGTGAAATTCCACTTTAAAAGTTTTTTTCAATAATTACATTATTATATTCATAAAAAACAATAGTTTTGGGGAGTATTTGAAAACTAAGCGAAATCCTGTTGAGTGTTTATAGTAAAGTTAGCAAAATTAAACTACAACACTGAATAGATGATAAAAAAATGTTTATAAATATTGCGCATGCTGCGATGTGAACAAATCGCATTTTTTTCATTACATTCATTAAAATAAAATATTTCATACAAATCTAATTTTTTATTTGATTAAAATTACTTTTTACATTGGAAGTAGGGATTAAGAGATTACTAACAGTATATAGAGAGAGGATGGAGAAAGGCAGAGGAAGTTAACTTCTCAGCTACATTTGACTTTAGCAAACAAGGAGCACATGTATCCTTTCAAAAACGATGCAGCCATTACTAATTCCCAGTAGTCCAGTGGTTTAGGTCACCACACTTAGAGATAGAAATTGTCAGTTTGAGCCGTTGACAGGTCATAATTGTTTTTACTTTGATTTTTCTCCCAAATTTAACTTAGACATTTGAAATTACAATATTCAGTTGACTCTCGGATTTTTACCTTTTTTATCTAAATACTTTGAGTTTATTCATAATAGAACTGAAACATTTCTATTTACAATATTACAGACTTTTTTGCTTTTATTTTTTAGTACTATGAGGTTCAAGGGTGGTAGGAGTTTCTTGGATGGATGAAAAACGTTCCTGGACCACTCTGGTCTCACTTGTGTGTCTGTGTAATATATTTGTGTGTATGTCTATTAATAATGGAGTTTATGTATCTGTCTGAAGCCGAAACTCCAGTATGACTATTTACTAAGTCCGCCAGCGTTAATAATATTTGTATATCTTTAGAATTAGGAAACTATTAATCAATTTAGATTAGATAACATTAGATAACATATAAACAAAGAAGAAAGAAATTTCAAGACGAGACTGCGATTAGAACGGAAAACGTTTCAAGAATCTTACTTAAACTAATACTTTTTCAACTTCCTTATATACTGTTACAAAAAGTCGCTCAGACACTAGACGGGTTCTGTCATTTACATAATTCATTCCTTTTAAACTTCAATTAAATTCATATCTACAAATATACATTTATAACTGCTATTATCAAAATTACATATGTATTTACAATATTTTCCGATAAGGTGATATTAATAAAAATTATTCATACAATAAATTAAAGCAATTTTCTTCATAAATCAGCGTGTTTTCTAAACCATACTTTCAATGGCGAGTACTGTTAAAATTGCAAAGTCATCCTTTCGAAAGTGACGTCCTTTTGAGAGGATTTTTTTTCACATTATGATTCTTTATTTTCATTACGTTGTTAAAACAATGTGTTCTACTGTAAATTAAAGTTTAGCAAGGTATATCCCAGCCATTAGTAGATTGGTGACCATTTTGGAAAAATAAATTGCTGACTCATCCTTCCGGTCTGTCCGAAAGTGACGTCATTGTGAGAGAATTTTTCCACATTATCATTCTTTATTTTCATTACGTTGATAAGACAAGGTGTTTAATTGTAAATTGAAGTTAAGCAACAAATATCTCGGCCATTACTAAATGGGTAACAATTTTGAAAGAATAACAAAACTGGTTCTTTGATATGACGTAGGCACCTCCTAATTTTATTTTATTTCTTTTTAACTATGAATGGGGGGGGGTAAAAAATAAATTTTCTCTTTTTTTTAACTGAAAATATTTCTATGTATAAGGGAGGGTAACAAAAAAAAATTGGGAGAGGGGGGGGGTGAACATTTTTTTTTTTTTTTTTTTTTCTAACTAAAAATATTACTATTCATGGGGAAAGGTAAAAAAAAAATTTTTTTAACTGAAAATATTAGTATTCATGGAAGGGTAAAAAAAAATTTGGGGAGGTAAAAAAAAAATTTTTTTTTTCTTTTACTAACTGAAAATATTACTATGTATGAGGAGGGTAATAAATTTTTGTTCTTTTTGGGGGTTCGGGAATATAACTATTCACGGGGGTGGGGTAAAAATATTTTTATTTTTTTTTATTTTTTTAACTGAAAATATGTATGGGGAGGGTCAAAAAAAAATTTTTTTTTTTTCTTAACTAAAAATATTTCTATGTATGGGGAAAGGTTAAAAGAAAGATTGGGGTGGGGTCCAAATTTTTTTTTCTCTTTTTTTTAACTAAAAATATTCTTCGTCCGAAACAAAGAAAATCAATGCCCAAGAAATATGACTGGGGCTACATCGGTTTACAGGTGAGCGTTCATTTCTGACGTGGCAGCCTAGCAAAAATAGCCTCCCTACGGTCGTCTATTTTGGCTAGTCTATATAATAAAGTAAAGTCGATTTTTTTTTTTCCCCTGTATCTTAAGACATTATAGCTCTGTAAACACAAGCGATATATAGAATTCCGCTATGATCACGCTTTATGTCAAGTATTGGTGCGTGTTTTCCAAAAATGTATCGTTTCATTCACTTTTAGTAATTTCTCATTTTTTCTGGCTTGCCTGTCGCTCCTAAAATAGTCATACATACAGGGAGTTGGAGTAATTTTCACTCAAATGCTGAAATCTACTTCCACTGCCTTATGCCAGGGAGTATTCTGCATAGGATGTTCTCGCTGTCATTGTTTCATTTTTTCAGTTCTTGTTGCTGTCTTTTACCTATTATACTTTTACTAACTAAATACGGGTCGCTCCGTTCAACTTTACACTTTCTGTTTTTAGAGAATTTTGATTGGCCCATTCCAGAGACTTTTTTATACATTCTAGCTAAACCGAATAAACGATTACAAGAATGATCTAATATATAATGTGTGTGTGTGTGTGTTATATAATGTGTAGATAGTTGGAAGTGGTGTGGTTATAGGCATGCCAGGTACAAGTTTTTGTCAGGGCTACTGTATCACCTTCACTAATACCCTCCCTCTAGCTTTGGATTAAATAGTACAATAGTCTTGGCTGTGCAACTTGTCTATGAGAAGCAGAACTCTGAAATAACATCAGTCTTTCTCTGCTTCTCCCGGCGTTGTTTCCAGTTGTCCTAGACTTCTTGCCTCTGGAGTCAAGCTTCCCTGTAGCATCTTCATTCAAGCACCTCTACATGGGTCTATCAGTTGTCTCTCGAGACTCAAATGAGGTTAACATATGCACACACACACACAAACACGTTTCAGGTATAAATTCATATTAATACAAACATCACCGGTACCTGCCATCATCACCATCGTCATCATATTCGGTTTAACAGTTTTGTATGCTGAAAAATTTATTGGTATATCGCATTAAATAATTTCAGAAGCGCACATACACAAATATCTAAAAGCTTATTTGTTTGTTTTTTCTTTTTCTTTAGACGATCAACATCTTCCAAGCAGGGCTGTGTCGTGTTGAACAAGATGTCTCGTAATTCCACTGCTAATACCAATACAACCACCACAACTCCAGCTGCTGCTGCTGCTGCTGCTTCTATGGCCAAACCTGCAGACAAACCCATCATCGATTATTTTGATATGAGCTAATCATTTCCTATTCTTGTGGCTCATTCACTGATATATATATATATATATATATATATATATATGTATACCTTCTGATTTTTTTTTCTTTTTCTAAGCCAAACAGCTTCCTCTTAATATAAAAGGGATTTTTATGCTCTTTTTAAAAGTCATCATTTTTGTGATTACAGTCGGCCTGTATTGTTGTTTTTTCCAGTTTCCTGTTTTTGTTCTTTATGTTACTTCAGTTTTTGTATTTAGCATCTCTGATGTTTAAGAATTAATACCTTTAAATCTATGGCTGCACTAAATATGGCTTATTTTAACACATTACTGCAGATACGTGAATCGCCAAATTAAAACGTGAAAATGCTACCCGATTAAAGACAAGACATAGTATTAAGTGGAGTCAGAACCTGACCTACATATCTAACATGCACATACTTATTCAAAGCAGAAGCTGCACTTTTGTGCACCTACTGCAGTCAACCATTCGCAGTTAAACATTTCAATTGACTACATAATACAGCAATTTGGATTATTCGGACTACTATTTTCATCTGGGAGATTGTCTTCGTGTTTCGGCTGATGTAAGCTCCAACCTTTGGGTGCATCTTTTCGAACTTGGGAATCTAAATAGTATAGATTCCAGGATTCAAAAAGATGCACCTGAAGAAGGTCAAAGGTTATCATCGCCTGAAACATTCTGAGAATAGCATCTAAAAAATTCTGAAACAAAATGCAGGAAAACTCGCAAGAAATACCATCATGCACCAAACCTCACCGTGCTGTTCAAAAATGTGCCTAGATCACAATCAATAAACTACCTGAAAAAATAAATCGCTTCCAGTTTCTTATAGGAGAAATCAAAGATACAATTAACTAACTTATGGGTACTTATTAAATGATAATTTTATAAATACATTGTATGGCACAAAATGACTTATATGGTTGATGTGCCAGAAAACGAATCCCAATCGAATAATTTGAAATGCATTAATAAACTGTTAAGTTTATTAATGGACTGGTCTGATGATTGGAATTCAATCCATGAAACTGCAGTAAAGCGTTAAGATTATCCACATTTATTAATTGTTATAAAGCTCTAGTTGAAAGGATATTGAGCCACTTGTGTGCAATGTCTACTGTCTTTGGCTCGGTTCCAATTTTGAGAAGTTAACTTTCATGTTATATATATATATATATATATATATATATATATATATATATATATTAGTTTTATGTTATACTAGCTGGGCGATCCAGTGTTGGCCTGGATCTTTGAAAAGAAAGTATAGTTTTCAAAAAAGTATCTAACTTTTTTCTTATTTTTTAAAAAAAAATTTTTTTTTAACTCTCTCTCTCTGCTATGTTACTTTTTGAACACCCCTCTTCCTCTGGTTGCTTCTCTCTCTAATTCATGAGACTTTGGGAACTGCTTCAATATAATAGAAAGAATAAGAAAAAGTAATCAGCAACCGACTGTTTGACCTAGTTTCAGTGTTGTTTTTTTAATCTTTCCTAATTCAAATGAAAGAAAAAAATAATTGTTTTCTGAATGCACTAATTTGTTTCATGGTGATCACAAATGTGTGAATATTAAGAGCATTTTTTAAAATTTTATTTTTTTTTTTTTTAACCATAATCAGCTCGAGGATTGAATGATGAACCCTACATCAATAATACCAGATTATCTTATTTTTTACATTATGTAATATGCAATTTAGCGGGTGAGGTTCAACGATGTATTCAGCATTGGGTGAGAAGGGGGGAGGGGTAATTTTTTGGGTAAATTTATAGTCTTTAAAGCACAACTGCTATTTCCTGGAAATGAATGGGGGCCCATGTGTGATCCTGATCCAAGCACTGAACCCTATATTAGGATTTCTATTGTTTTTTCATTTCTATAATTTAAAAGTTATAAATCAAATAAAATAAGTAAAATGTCGTCTTTCTTTTTTATGGACGTCAGGTGCAAATGCCAACTCCAACACTATTACTGTACCCACTTTGGTCGAGTCATACCAAAGACTAAAAAAAATGCCACTTGATGCCCCCTTGCTAAATACTCAGCATAATAAAGTGATGATCAAGGGTAAGTGGAATAATCTTGGGGAAATACGTGGCACCCTCCCCTATATCTCTGTGTAGTAGCTAATGAAAAGGGAATCTTCGGGTCGTTCTCGACTATGGTCGATCACTTTACTTCATCCAACGTATTTGCATAAAAGTATGTTACATTTTGATCAAAGGGGTATCTATAATATTGTAAGGGTCTGCTTTCGCATCGGACATCCATGCAAAGGAAATACATTACAAACTTTTCATAAGATTTTGTGATAAACCCAGAGATATATACATACATTGATTTGACCTGATCTTCTGTAACACTATTCATAAATAAATATTATGCTCTTATTATTAAATAATGGAGCACTTTGTTGGATTTCTTTCTACCTAAGAAAATCAAAGATTATATATATATATATTCTGAAGCTATGTTATCAAGAATGAGAGAGAAGAGCAAAGGAGAGAGATGGTTCGAAGAGAGAGGTTCTATTATTACATCATAACGTAAGACTTTTTCAATACAGCCAGTTTTGTATATTTCCAAATATTTCTAAAAACATTTTGGAATTTCCGAAAAGTTTTTTTAAAATATTTAATATATATATAACAAATACTGACCCAGCCAGTCACGGGTGGTCTAGCATACGACTAAAACTCTGATGTTATCTTGTCATCGTGCACGCTTCATCAGTAGATGAATGTTTTAGATGGTTGTAGGAAATATACAAATAACATTAATAAAGGTTGAATGATAAGAGAAGTGGTGAGAGGAATGGAATGATGTAAAGAATTGAGAAAGAGGGAGGTCTGTTATGACATCACAATGTAAACCTGTGTTTCCAACATGGCCAGTTATGTTGTGCTAAGCTGAACCAAATCAAAATGTATTCCGATGTCATAAATCATTTTTTTTTTGACATTGTGATCCTTGTACACACATGATTATCAACAAATGATATTTAACAAATACTGACCCAATGGGTAGAGGTGCTCTAGTATGTATGTGTATATATAAGATATCACATACATTTTGTTTTAGTATTACTGCAACAGTGCTCAATACATGAGTAGAGCTTACTTGCTATATATATATATGTATATCATCATCAACAGATGGACTGTTTTGCGGTATTACAGCTCTTCAGTGCGATTAAACAAGGAACTGCCTCAAGCCAGGATCGAAACTAGACCATCTAAACGACAGTCATCACTTTTAACCACTTAACGATCATCGTGCTGCTGCTGAGAGTAAGTGAAAGCCCAATGATAAACATTGTTACATGCAGAAAGATTAATTTGTTCACACAAAGAGCATTGCGTTATACGCTAGTGGCAGTTTGTGGATTCACTTACCAGAAAGCTCAACTAAAGAAGAGAACAACATAAATGTAACATGGAAGAAATATGCAACTGCAATATAGAAACTAACAACGGGTGCACGTAAGTTTTTTGCAACATAAAACGTGATGTTTATTAAAGCTCTGTGGAGCTCAATGCACTTTGCTAATCTTTCAGGGACTAAACAGCATACTTTGGTGCACAGTTCCAACACCACTTGAGACTTGGCAGCTCGGATTTGTTCTTAAAATGCAATGATGTTACTAGGCTTTGCTGAATAGACTTGGTCTTTGAGAACAACCTACAAGGAAAGGTCAGGTGGGAACAAATCTGGCAAATGAATATATAGTTACTTATGATTTTGCTGCATTGTAATAATTTTACACATGAAGGCAAAATGTCGCATAACGTTGAATTAATATTCTTTGAGACGCTTAGGATATATTGAAAAAGACAAACGTTTTGATTTGTTTAGTACGTTTGTATGGGTGCCACAAACAGCTTCTCTCTCTTTTTAAGATGCTACCTGGAAGGAGCCATCTCTTATGGCTTTAACAATAAATCCAATATGTCTGTCAGGAATTATCTCCTTTGTAGATTGAATATATTTTGAGGTTAAATATGAAGTAGCAAAAGAATCGGCCTTTTGACTCGGAGCAAAGTATAGTATCTGTTCTGATGCTGAACTTAGTTTTTGCTTTCCTCAGTCACTGAAGGAGAAATCATTCTAGACTGAGGCAATTATTATTTTTGTACCAATCCAGAGTGCCCCTTTTTAGCAAGCTGGATTTTTCCCACATTAAAAACTGACCGTGTGTCTAACTCTGCCCTGTGGGGAGGCAAGTAAATAGGAACTAGGAGCAAAAGAATGTTAAGTCGCTTAGACTTTTTTCCCCCTTGCTTTATTTTGATAGATTTCTTTGCAAATGACATTTAAATCTGGATAATTTGTACAGATGCTAGTATAAATGTTTTGGTCTCTCACAACCTTTTTTTTTTTCTTTTTCAAATTTGAGGTGCCATTCATAAATTTACTGTAAAAAAAGTAAATCTTTTGTATAAATGTTGAAAAGTACTTTTTAGTCAATAAAAGCCAGTTTCTGTATGTTTGGAAGCAAATTAGCTAAAAAAATTCTCTTTGTTAAAATAATTGTATGCAATAAACTCTTAACAATGGATATTGTTTCAGCCTTAAATAACCTGTAAAGGGTTAAGGTGCTGTAAAACAAAATCTAGAATAAATTAGCTTTAAAAAAAAAATGTCTACTATAGGTTTTTCAGTGCTTTTACAGTTTAGTGGATACTTTAAATAAAACAAACTGAGGAATACCTGTTTTATGTACGTACCTGTCACGGGCTGAATATATCTTATACCAAAAAGAATGTAAATTAATCAAGTAGTTTTTATGTTATAAAAGAAAAACTAATTTCATCGAATAACAAATAGCATGGAAGGAAATACGTCCTCCATTACGAGTTACTCAAGGGAGATAACTGAAATTCATAATAAGCCTTAATGAGGACATATTTCCTCGTTAATCGTTAAAATTAAATTTTCTTTTATAAAATAAAAACTACTTGATTAATTTTCATGCTTTTTGGTATAGTATATATTCAGCCCGTGACAGGTACGTACATCAAACAGATATTCTTCAGTTTGTTTTATTTAAAGTATCCGCTAAACTGTAAAAGCACCGGTTTTTCTCTTTCAAGAATTTGTTTAATTCTTGATTTTTAAAAGTTAAAACAATTTTCTTTTCAAATTTTGTCGATCTCTTTGTTTCTTAGTCCAAGAAACTTTGCCAGTGTTTAGTCATAAAGTTTAACTAATTCATATATTTACTAAACAAAAATTTGCTTTTTCTATATTTTTGATAGTAAATTAAATAGAATTATTTAGTTTTCAAAAATTAGTCTGACAATTAAATTTTGTTTTGTGGAAATAAGTTATGTTTTATTGGAAATGCTTGTTGTTTAAATATCCGACTGACTGTATTTCTATTTCTTCTAATCAGTGTGTCGTCCAGGTCAATTCGTTTTCTAAGTTCTTAAAAATTCTTCAGATTAACTATTGAAAAAAAGAAG
The DNA here is from genome assembly GCA_963556195.1 of Sepiola atlantica. Taxonomy (NCBI): domain Eukaryota; kingdom Metazoa; phylum Mollusca; class Cephalopoda; order Sepiida; family Sepiolidae; genus Sepiola; species Sepiola atlantica. The sequence continues at coordinate 83,117,051 of OY744528.1, forward strand.
TTTAATTCTAGACCTTCCTTGAATTGTTAGATTTGCTCGCTCTCTCTATCTATCTATATCTATCTATATATATATATATATATATATATATATTTGTTGTAGCAATAACATTCACCCTGCTCGGGTCGAGCCGGATTTTTTCTTGGCATGCACTACATCCCGAATCATGGCAATCCATGCACAACGGTCTTGAGCACAATCACACGAGATGGCTTACCAATCATGATTCCGCCATCGAAGGCCAACTACCTGTGGACCTGAGAGGTCAGCTGTCCACCATTACGTTTGCATCACCCAAGAAGAGGGGTAGGAAGTATTGCATTGCAAATTAACTCTCCCTTCGGCCGGCGAGCTGCATGCTCAAACCATCAAAGATGTCGCTGCTACAGGACAGATAGTGGAGACTTTAGGTGTTGGCGGAGAACAGCACTTAGGACGCGGCCAGCCCGTCCGCAGTTCAAGATATACGCACACAAGTGTTGATGGATACAAAATTAAAGAATAGATGATAACAGCGGGTTCATTTTAGTAATTTGTCTTTTCACTATCATTCATCAGAGGAGTGACGTTAGAAATGAATGACAAAATTATACCTATAAGAATTTCATTGAATGTATACTCTGCTGCTAAATTCTAACATTCCATTCTGATGAGTGATAAAAGATTTTTGGGAGAGAATTTACTAAAATAAACCTGCTTATATTATTTATATGTATACTTACATTATGCGTTTTTTCTGTAATACACATGTAATGAACCTTTTTTTAAGACTAATTTTTCAAGTCAAAAAGGGCGTATCTTTTCTTTTTTTCTACAAAAAAGATTTTAAACAGGTATTCATTACACGACTCTTGTGTGTATTTCGATTTTGACCAGACCAAGAATAGTGTCAAGTAAACAGCCGTTTCATCTTGAGAAACTATACAATCAAACCCGGTTTGAATTTTACAGTCAAAAAAGAATCTTCAGAGGTAAAAAGCATTTACATATACAAAGTGAAAAGGATAAGAAACAATATAGGAGAAATGTATGCACCGTTGCCTTTTACCAAAGCCACCTTTTTCGCTAAATTGAACTAGTTTGAAATGAGGCTTAGATTTTTAGAAACAGCATAGTGGCTTTGGTAAAAGGCAAGTATGTATACATTTCTCCTAGATTGTTTTGACTTTGTATATATATAAATGCTTTTCATCTCTTTTTGACTGAAATTCAGACCTTGTTTGATTGTATAGTTACTAGAGATGAAGCGGTTGTAAAATTAAAATAAGTATTACTTGATATTGTTTTTGGTCTGGTCGGAATTATTAATTTATCCTTGCTTTAGAAACATCTTATCGGATAATTCCAAATGCTTTACTAGTATTCTTCGATCTGAAAAGTGGAACACCTATTGAGCTAATCGTATGAAAGTTTGCTTTGTTTGAATTTTTGACTATACAACTAAATATATATATATATATATATATATATATATGAAAAATTAAAATGCTTAAAATGAATACTAGCTAAATTAATTTAATTCTAAAAATTAATTCCGTTGTACATTAGTTTTTCAAACATATTGTCTGAATTCTATGTCTAAACAATTTTCTTTTTTCCATTAGGGAAGAAAACCGAATCACATTCCTTCTATTGACAAGGCATAAACTCTATGCCTGATCATTGGTTATGTCCTTATATGTTCAATCATTAAATGATTCTTTATCGTGGTAGTTTCCATTTTTGTTATTGACATTTAAGGATATTTTTTTTTAAGATTGTTCTATGAATAAATAAGTCATTTAAGTGGTGAAACTTAAATGTCATCCTTAATCAGGAAGTTTTTGTTACTTTACTGTTTCAGTAATGTCTGCATGAGTACTGTTTACTGGCTTGTCACAATGATTCAATCCTCCTCCTTCTCCTGAACTCTAGCCTCTAGCAAATTTTTATCTAGAAATTTCTGTATTAATTTTTTTGACTGGTTTTAACCATATCAGTCTAAAAATATCAGTAAACCCCCATCACCATTTTGTTTTTGTGTTTTTTTTTTTTTTTTTGTTTTTTATACATCCAGTTATACTGTATGAATATTAATTTTAAACTATTTTTTATGATTATTATAATAACACTGTCTCCTTAATCAAAATGTTTGGGTCTTTTTTGGAAAACTATTCCTGTTGCAAATTTTAAAGCTACTCTTGTTTAAATATTTTTTTGTCCTTTCATTTTTTTTATCCTATTCTCTTGATTATTTTTGTTTGTTTTTTGTTTTTTTTCTTCAGTTTTAATCCTCACATGATTTTTGTTTTCCAATTCTTAGCATTGTCTGCATTCTTTGGTGTTCTGTGCCTTCTAGTGGTTGTTGGCATAATAAAAAGGATTTGATTTCTTCAATGCTACAAAGACTTGTGTTGTTTATTATCTGCCAAATGGATCATCTTTTTGTTGTCTATTTGTATTATTTGAACTACTATTCTTATCTTGCTTGTTCAGAGATCAGATTTCTTCGCCTTTTTTTTTTATCTCCCTCCCACAGCGGGAAGATTTGACACAAGGTGAGGAAAGTGGGATTTGAAACCAGCACCCTAGAGGAAGAGCACTCTGACAGAGCAAAAATTGCCTGGGCAGCCAGTTGGCATTCCACGGTAGGTGTGCCTCAGGCGATTAACAATAAACTAACTCTTTCCTCAAAGCAAAGGGTGAAAAAGCATAACCTGGGAAGGTGGACTTCCTAGAAGTTCACAAAATCATATATCAGACCGACAGAAAAGGCCGTTCTCAAAAAAACAAAAAACTTGTTAGAATTTTCTAAAAATAAATCTAAATAGATGGATTTTAAAAAATTGTCATATTGAAGATATTTGGGAATTAAAATTTAACATGCATGTTTGATCCCAGAATATTAAAATTGAACATATATTGGATAACAGATCAAAAAAGTAAATGTGATTTGGGAGTTTGATACATTTAGAGTGAACAATCCTATTTTGTCTATTGTATCAAAAGACGAATTGGATTGGATGGCTGGTTAGAAATATTATTTTAAGAGAACCAAAAATTGTAGATCTCATATCAGTGACAAAACTAATAAAAAGATTTGTTACGGGAAAAGATTGGAAATAGTGTTATATTACGCCTTACCGATGAGTGTACAAATCTTTTATGCACGTGTATCACATTGTATCATTGTGAACCCGGTCCTTTTTTGTTTGATACAAAACTATGTGGACACCAATATTCAGGATTTATTTAAAGGGACAGAAACCGAACAGATTGACTTAATATGCATAAGAGAAGGAGATAGATCGACAGATAGCTCGTCTTGCTAGACTTGGCCACCTTTCGCTTGCTGTCCTCATTTTGGGGACAGCACACAAACGCGTTATTCCCCATTGAAACTGCCGAATAAGAGAGAGGTCTTACCGGAGGTAACCTCTGACTTTTAAGACTTTTCCACTGAAAACACGTCTCCCATTATGTAATAATAGTATTAACTACTTTACGAGTGAAGAATGAGAGGTGATTTAATGTATGTTAATATTGTATAATAATTTAAATAGTCTGTGCAATGATTTTTTTTGTTTTATGGATTGAGTTGAGAAGATAGTTGAAAAAAAGGAGATTCCCAAATAGGCATCATAAATATGTATGAATTATTTGGTTTCCTGTTCTCATCTTGGATGTTATTCTTACAACGTTTCGGCCAACGTAACTTCCGACCATCTTCAGGTGTATCTTTTTGAATTTGGTAATCTTCATGTTGAACTCGAGAATCTACAGAATTTGAACTGAACCCTTTATTTAACCCATGGTTTTTTCTTCCTATTTTTTGACTGATGAATCACCACCTATCAAGGCCCGAGGTCTACTCGAGGATAAAGGTTAAAGAGATTGTCAGATTGCATGACGATCGCTGCCACAGGAGAACTGTAAACAATGAGTGGAATCGGCAAAAGATTACTTAAATGGAATTGATTATTTAGGAGGACGGCTGAACAAGTATTTGTTTAGATTAGACTTCGAGACGACCATGCTGTAGTCGGTTAGGAAGAAGACCCGTGGCTTCGTGTTCCATAGATGGAATTTTCTAGGGAAGAAACTTTCATGGAAGTTCTGTCTGGCTTTTGATACAGAGAGAGATGTTAAGTGTTGGTTTTATTAAAACACTTGTCTATTTCAAATTCACTTGTTCTCAGTGGTCTTATCTCTTTTTGTATACTGATGCACCAACCTGTCCCCAACATCGTCGCCATCATCATCGTAGTCATGTCTGTAATAAAAAAAACAAAAAACTTTCCATCCACAGGAAAAAGATGAGATCGACGGAGAATTTAAACTGGGTCTTTATTTTGGAGATAAATTCTCGTCATACGAATAAAAGTCACACATTAACATTAAAGGGAGAGGCTAAAATTGTTCTTCTTAACTACTTAGTTACAGGGGAGGATGGAGGTGGATATTCAAGTAGCGCCATCAACTTTTTTAGGAACTAGATTCCCATTTTACTTCTTTTTTTTTAATCACATCGCTAATTTGCGTCCATTCATTACCGCTTCCAAAGACTGACTGACTAAAAAACGTCTTTCTTTCACATGGTATCGTGACGTCACTGCTTCAAGGGGGACATTAAATTTGTCAACACATTTGTCTGACTTTTCCTTGATCTCCCAACTTGAATCTAACTCAGAGTTCATGCCTGTTTACATTTTAGTCTGGAGAGCAGACTTGTTTTCAGATTTTCTGTCAGATAACGTGCACTGGTTCACCTAGATACTAAATCCATACTAGCTGATGTAATCGTTATTCACATATATCCGTCCATTATGTAACAGAGAGGGAGAGAAAAGAAAGTTCTATCCTGTGGTTGTAGCTAGACAAGTTCTTGCTGTGAATGTTTTACAGGGGGGGTGGGGTCGATCTCAGTCAAGCATCGTCCATGAACATAATGATACAGTAGACAGCCGATTTTGTACTTTGTCAAGACAAGAAAGAGTGCTCCTTTCCAGGTATGACAGCAGTACTCCATCTTAGGACGTATCTGCCTCTTATACAGGTAGAGAATTGCGTCGGAAGTGAGGTACTTTCTAGAGCGGTAGAATGATCCAACCATTTCTCCAGCAACCTTAGCAACAGATTTGATGTAAGTCTTCCATTTCAGGTCTGGGGTGAAAGTCAGTCCTAGGAGCTTATCAAAGAATGGGGCTTCCTCAAGGAGAGAGCCACTCATTTTGACATGAGTGAAGTGAGGATCCAAGCATTCTTGGTGACAAGAGAAAAGCTTAGTTTTAGAGGCCGTAACAAATCACTCCCCCCCCCCTTGCCCCATGTGCTCCAAGTCGGAAGAGAGAGTCAGATAGAAACAACCCCCCCCCCCCCGTCGATAGATTCACTGATCCTGTGCAATATCACAGTCAGCTGTAGATCTTGCAGGACGAAATTCATATTGCTTGTCACTAAGAAGATTGTTTTCGCTGAGGTGGTTAATAACTTCTTGATTTATTACAGACTCAAGCAACTTAAAAGTATGTTCTTTAGAGTGGCATACCTTCAAGTGGAGATAACCTTGCTTAGCTGTCCAGTTGACAGAGGCAGGAGAGAAAGTTGACGTCTTTCTTTGTGGATGCCTGGAAGCTCTCTGTCTCACCTGCAAATCCAAAAGGGTCTGGCTGTCGTCCTTCAAAGGTGGGGTCGAAGTTAATATACCCGGGAATCTGATTGGTCATCCTGTGACCAAACAGCCTTACTAAGGTTGCTCTCCGAGGAAATGTTAATGCTTATGACTGCTACATCACCCCCTGCTTAGGCAGAAAGCTGACAGAGAAAAATGTAGTCTTTTGTTACGTGTAGCAGTTGGAAAAAACATAGGAAATATATAAAAATGTGAATTAAGTATACAGAAATTTTTTTATTCTCTGATGAAAAAATGTTTTTGCTTTTCAGTGAAAGATATCTTTTTGGTCGGAACAGGAATTGTTCAATGTTGATGCCTTTCATGTAAAGTTATAGTAGAGTACAAGAAGTAAAAAAAAGTTTATTCTATATTTATAGATTCTTACATAGTTTTTGGAGCCAATGTAATCGCCTGACCTGCAAATCCCAAAAGGTCTAGATGTTGTCATTCAAAGGTCCAGTCGAAATTAATACGCCAAGGAGTCTTATTAATCATCCTGTGACCAAACGGTCTAATTAAGGCTCTCTGGAGGAGGAAAGAAATATTAATGTTTATGGCCGCTGCAGAAGCACTACATGTTGGAACATGTTAAATTAAAATATGATTAAACAGTGATTATAAATCTCTCTCTGTTCCCCCCCCCCACCCACTAGTCAGTGATTTTTGGATGAAGATCAAGTCGAATAAATCTCCTCTGTCTTCCAACAGTTTTGTCTTGACTTAGTCCTTTTTCGAGGTATGAAAAATTCACTTGCAGGCTGCGTTCGCTCGGCCTGGAAAGTTCATGTATGCGCACTGCATACAAGAAAAAGCAGTTAATAAGGTACGATTATGAACTTTTGTGTTTTTTGTAATAATGACGGCAATTATTTGTTTTTTTTCATGTATGGCACAAGGTAGAAGCGCAACGCATCTCTATAGCAGGCACATATTTTTATGTACTATTTTCCTTTGCTATAAGTAGACAGGTGTACCACTGGAGTAATTGACCATCAGCTAATCAGAAGCATCAGCGTATGAACATACAAATCATTGGACTACTTCTTACAACACCCATGCGATTTTGTTTTCCTGCTCACATTTAGACAAAATGTATTCTATTGGTTTCTGCAAATCGCCAGCGATATGGTAAATCCACCAAATCGCATGGCACCTTTTTAAAGATTGACTCTTAGCTGTTTTCAATCCTTTTCAGTACAGCCCAAGTAAAAGGTATTTCTATATAAAACTTTGATATCGTCTGTTTATTCATCTTTGGGGTCAGAGTAACCGTTTGTTACAGCCTACTTTAATCAAAATGGAGGACGGATATCATTCGTCCCTCATCATTATATCTGTTTCACACATCACATAAAATAAATGTTATTTTTGTCATTGTTAAAACCTTGCTTCATCGTTTCCTTTGGTAAATTATCTTTTGGTTTTAGAAGATATTTCTAATTCAGTGTTTCTCTTCTCAAACCTCTCATACACTGTTAGCATTCACCTAAAAAGGAAAGATGTCTGTCTTTTCTCTCCATGGGTCGTGGACAAATAAATGACCATCTTAAAGCTCTGCAAAAAATTTAAATTTTTTTGTTTTTTGATACTCTGGTGAATCACGGTACCAAATTGTTGGCCAAACAATGCTAGGAAGAAGCATAGTGTCTCATGAAATTAACTGCGTGCTACAAAAGAAAGAAAAAACATAAGGCAGACGGACAGAATTTTTAAAATTTTTATTGCAACTACGACTTAGGATTAATGGTAAGGATGGTTTGGTTTAATTGGTCCCCCGATATATAAAATCGGGGGACTTATGTTTTGAGGCATGTCCGTCCGTCCAGATTTTTCTCCGCAACCATTCATTGAATTTCTCTGAAATTTTGCATGAAGTTGTAACTTTGGTCAGGTTAGAAAGTGACATTCTCTGATTTTTGAAAAAAAATCTGGTTAGCCCCCCAAGGGGTCAAAAGGCCCCGAAATGGCAAAAAATGACATTTTTTGCCCCATAACATTTCATCCATCCATTCAATTTCTCTGAAACTTGGCCAAAATGTAGAGGCAATTGTTCCTAATAGAAAATAAGTATCGCTGACCTTGGAAAAAATCTGGTTCACGCCCCCAGGGGGTCAAAAGCCCCCAAAATGGCCAAAAATGACCCTTTTCTCCCATAATGTTTGATCCATCCATTCAATTTTTCTGAAACTTGGCCAAAATGTAGAGACAATTGTTCTGGATATAAAATGAGCATCCTTGACCTCAGAAAAATTCTGGTTCGCACCTTCAGGGGGTAAAAGGGGGGGTCAAAAATGTCCCAAATTGCCCAAATTTATTGCATTTTACACTCGCCACATCGAATCACATACAGAGGGGGACCACGCACGCGCGGCTTGTTTGGTTTTATCTTGGTGGCAATTGTAATGTGTGTGTGTGTGTTTTGGACGAGAGTTCTTTGTTCATGGTACCTACTTTTTGACTTGCGCCTCCCCCCTTCTTTGATCGAGCCGAGTGGGGGACAACCTCCGCATGTGCTATAGCCTGGAATGCAAATAGGGAAAGAGAGTGATTGCGACTTGTTGCTTCTTTTTATAATAGGGTCAAATCTCACGTGGTCAAACTGGTGTGTCGTGTTTTGATCGGCCAAAGTTTTTGGCCAGCGTCTTTAATGAGATTTCCTCTTCTTTTTTAGTCAGAGATAAAGAAAGTGTATCAATCAAAGTCGGAAAAGAAAATGAGTTGAAATAAACGGTTTTTGCTTTTTTTTTTTTTATATCTGTTCGGCAGTTTTGTAGCTTCTGCTACAATGTCAAGTCGCCGTATTGATACACAGGCGATTAGCACACCACTGGAAGCCTCATTTCCACCAACAACTAGATGCGCGTGAAATATAACAGTTAAAGTCTAACCTCCGACCTACACAGACTGGCATTTTCCCTCTCGTCATCATCATGGTAACGAGGGGTGAGAATACACTTAAACCTCTGAAACTATATTACATCTCGACTAAATAGTCGACCTATCAATTCTCTTTATATTTCTTTGTTCCCGCTTACAAAGATGATTCCTATTTTAGTGGAGATCTCTGTCCCTTTTAATGAAACTGGCAAACACAATCCCAGACAAGAACCCAACAAAAGTTTAACTAAAAGTACATTGTTTTGGAGTAATTTCAAAAGCCGTTTCACTCTAAATAATTTGTGTGTCTAAAATAGGAATTTTGGCTAGGAGCAAAGTATAGTATCTGTTCTGATACTACACTTAATTTTTTCAGTCCTCGGGCAGTGAAGGAGAAATCTTTGTGCTTCTGTAGTTTCACAATGACATTAAAATATTTAAAGAATTGTATAAACTTTATGTACTTACGTGTTAGCTGAAAACAAGATTGTACAGAAAAAGTATGTAAATTCATCCATTATTTATTAAATTATGAGAAAAAGAAAACGATCTTATGTATTGGTAGACATTTCAGCTTACTAAGTAAACAAGGGAGATAACTTTCAGAAAAACTAAAAATATAAGAAAAATGGCGACATATAGATAAAATCGTTTGTTATTTTTAATTTAATAAATACTGGATGAATTTGCGTAATTTTTGGTGTACAGACTTCTTTTCAGCTACAACGTCGTCGTAAGTACATAAAGTTTATACATTTCTTTAGCTATTTTTTAAGAGAGGCCTAGCATGTCATTGTGAAACTACAGAAGCATTGAAATCCTTATAGACTGAGATAATTTTAATTTTTGTCCCAATCCACAACGCCCCTTTTTGAGAAGCTGATTTTCCTCTTCTTCTTCTTCATGAACAGGGGCACAAAGGCACCATATGGGTTCTTTGATACGACAGGGGCGCATTAATATGAGTTATTATTTATGATAATGACAGAACATAGATGAACATGATTTTGTTTTTTTAAGATAGTGACACAACATGAATAAACATGATTTTGTGTCTTTGATATGACAGGGGCGCATTAGTATGAGTTCTTTTTTATGATAGTGATGCTACACAAATGAACTTGATTTTGTGTCTTTGATACGATAGGTATTAATATGAGTTCTTATGTCTGCACACCGGGGTGGAGATACGTACGTATATAGAGAGCGCATACAGAGGTGGTACTTTTAATAGAAATATGTCATACTCTTGCCCCGGGCAACGGAAGAGGAAGGGTGGGGAAGAGACAGCTTTTGCCAAAGGCAACAGGAAGAAGGTGGCAACGGGGAGAGGGGGCGGTGAAATGGGGCTATCGGCCTGCATAGTTTTTCAGTTCTGAAACTTTTTGTAAGTGTTTTTATTTTAATTTTAGAATTTGTTTTGTAGCCTCGAAGGTTTGTCAAAAAAGAAAATGGATCCAACATGGCCACCGTAATTTACTTGATTTTTAACTTCTATGTTGTATGTTTAACAACTGAAAAATACAACTAATAACTGTCACCAAACGGATTATAATTTAATTTTCGTACGATCTGTATATATTTAACTTACTGAAACGGTTTAAAAGTTTTTCTTTATTTAAAAATAAGTTGCAGTATATGCAAACTTTCAGCCTAACGTGGTCATTCATTTTTTCATGAGCTTTTGAGGCTACGAAACAAATTCTAAAATAATTGGACGGAGGATTTCAATGTCTAGGCATGAGCCCCGTGAGTCAGCCTGATTGTTCCAACGCATCTCCCTGGCTATCGTTCGTGGCAACGCTATGTCAGTAACGGCGGCGTCACTTCCGTTCTAATCGTCATCTGTTGACTCTCTCTTTCTTTCTCCCCCCCCTCTCTATCTACCTATGTCTGTATCTGTCTCTTTGCTTCTCTTTCTTTCTCTCCCCCTCTCTATCTACCTATGTATGTATCTGTCTCTTTGCTTCTCTTTCTTTCTCCCCCCTCTCTATCTACCTATGTATGTATCTGTCTCTTTGCTTCTCTTTCTCTCACATTATTGTTTATAAATAATTGGACTTGTTTTGGTTTGTCTTCACAATGGCAGCCATGATTGTTTATTTAGTGTTGGTTTGAAATTGTATTTCTTGTCCTGGAATAAAATTTTATCTATAACTGACTTTAATATTAATTAGATTATATGTTGATTTTACAATTCTAATATTTAAAACCACTTCTGAATTTCCCTTCTGTCATGTTGTGGAACATTGATTGTGGTCATCAGGGAGAAGTGAAATGCACTTACCTTGTGTTGTCAAATTCTTAACGAATTAAACGTTCTTCTTATTCTTTTTTACTAATATGTTTAGCTACTGGAGTCATGCGACCTATATCACATGATAACTGGCTGTTTTTGCTTCTCTAGTCTCTTTTTTAAAAAAAATCTTTCTCTTTCATTTTACTTCAGTCGAAGTTCTCATAAATCAAGGGGCCCTTTCCTGGGGCTAACACATGATCTCTATATGAGATACATAGATATTCGAATATTCCAATAAAGTTCTTTTTTCCTGTCAAATATTGAGTTTGTAAAGAGGTTAAAAACATTAATTTTCCTCTCCCCAATTGACCAGTAAACTCTGTTATAATACATCTTACTTGTGGTCTCTTGTTATGTCATAACTTTCTCTTATTAATTAGATTTTATGTTGATTTGACAATTCTAATATTTAAAACCACTTCTAAATTTCCCTTCTGTCATGTTGTGGAACATTGATTGTGGTCATTAGGGAGAAGTGAAATGCACTTACATTGTTTTGTCAAATTCTTAACTAGCGAAACGTTCTCACATTATTGTTTTATAAATAATTGGACGTGTTTTGGTTTGTCTTCACAATGGCAGCCATGATTGTTCATTTATTGTTAGTTTGAAATTGTATTTCTTGTCCTGGAATAAAATTTTATCTTTCGCTTAAAAAAAAAAAAATAATAATAATAAAAAAAAAAACACTTACAAAAAGTTTCTCAGACCAAAAAAAAAAAAATGCAGATTGATAGAAAATGAAATTTTCTTGCGTTTGGTAAAAGTTATTTGTGGTTTGCGCTCCCCCCCCCCCTTTCGCTGTTAACTATACTACACTTTTGCGACTACTTGTTTGGATTATTCAGACTACTATTCTCATCTTGATTGTTAGATTTACAACGTCAACCTCATGGACCCATGGCATAACGGTAAAGGACGTTGGTTGACACAATCTTCTAGAGGTTGAAGTTTTAATCCTTACTACAGCCTATAATAACTAAGAATAACATAAACTAATATTTTTACCCGATCATGGGTAGACGCAATGAGAATAATCTACCCCATTGGATTGAATAAATGGTTTAGTTCGAAATTCCGTATAGGTTCCCCGAGTTCGACATGATGATTCCTAAGTTCGAAAAGATGCACCTGCACGGACCCTACATCGGCCGAAACGTTTCGAATATAACAACCAAGATGAGAATGGTAGTCCCTATTGACTTGAAGAGTTAGACACAAGGTCACTTTTTGATGCGGTGACAACACCCCCCCCCCCCCCAAAAAAAAGAGACACTCTGGATTTTTTGTTCTTTCAGTCCTTAAAAGCTATCAAACAATGTGATTTTATTTACTTTAACGCAGAAACAACACACAACTTAACTATTCTTGTTGAATTAATTATTTTTATTTTTCGTTTTTTAATATTAGAATTGCCATCTAATAATGATTCATTGTCCGATTGATTAATGGAGAGGTAAATAATAATAATTAATAAAATGACCTTTTTTTTCTGGATTGAATCCAAATCATCACACCTCATCTCAAAAGCTCCCTAACACAAACTACTGTATTACTTTTCTACACAATAACGCATATCACTCCCGAGCAGTCAGTACCTCTGGACGTAGTATCTGTAGTGGGAAATGAAAAAGGAAAAACCAAGAGATACTTTTTATATATTCATCAACGTTTCGTCTTTATTGTAAGATTTCCTCAGGATGATAATTTTAAGAAAAATGTCATGCAAGTACATCGAAATATTGGGTTGACATGATGGGTTGATAAGGAAAGGTAGTAGCCGTGGCTTAAGAGCGCTGGACGAGGGTCCAGGCTGAGAAGTCAGTCAGTAGCAAAGAGTGAAATGAATATGGAAAGCTTTGAGTGGGTACATTAAGGCAGCAGTGAAAAAGGGGAGGGGTGAGAGTGTTAGTGAATTTGCCTTAGGGTGGGAGAGAGGAGAGAGAGGGATACAGCGCTCTTAGTAGCCACGGCTACTACCTTTTCTTATCAACCCATCACGTCAACCCAATATTTCGATGTACTTGCATAACATTTTTCTTAAAATTATCATCCTGAAGAAGTCTTACAATAAAGATGAAACGTTGATGAATATATAAAAAATATCTCTTGGTTTTTCCTTTTTCATTTCCCATTATGTCGGATTACTCTCATCTTTCCTTTCTCAGCAACTGTAGTGTACAATGTGATGCCTCCGTGGTGCAGGGAGAAACGAATGGTGTTTCTCACGATCCTAGCCATAGCTAGACTTGTAGTGTGGACCTCACACATAAATATAGAGAAAGGGGGTGAATCGCCTTCTGATTATGCCCTGATTTCGCACTTTAAACATCAGCTCAAGGTCAAAATCAGATGTGATAGGAGGAGATTGCACTCAGCTTTATTTAAAAGAAGGTGGATACACACCGCTAGTTTGTGTGTGTTTGGACGTGCCAAGTTTGAGTACGTGTTTCCTGCCTAGGCATGGTGCACGCCGACCTACAGTCTTATCAGACCCCACCCCAGATAGCGAAGTCTCTTAGCTAGTAGCACGAATGAGTTCTACCCCCTCTTTATTTTTTGGTGCTAGAGATCCTCTGGGATACCCACTTCCAATTTTTTTACCCCCCTCTTTTTTAAGCCCCTCTCCCTTTTAGGAACTGATTCGCTTGTTTTCGGCTCTTGAAACAAACCGGAAAACAGTGAGCAGCTCACACTTAGATAGATTTGGAAAGGGCCTTACTAACCAATATATCATTTTTTTGTATAATCTTTGACGATTTTAGCCCCCCCCTCCCCACGAATGAATTTTGTAAATAAAAAAACGTCATAACAAATTGGGGATAATATTAGGTAGCCTGCCCAAAGAGTGAATGAGGTATTTTGGTGCGTGAAACTAGTTTAGAAAATAAACCAAGAGAATGACACACGACCTCCAACCACCAATCCCAACTTTAGCCTTGTGCCACATCTTTTTAAATTTTTTATTCAAAGAAATGTATCATTTAAAAGATAAATAAGTTGGTCTTTTGGCTGAGATCAAAGTGTAGTATCTGCTCCGATGGATGCTTTGCTCTGTAGACTGGTACCGTCTTGGCCTTGATTCCACCGGTCTGAGGTAATGTCCTGTGCAGTTCTAGGAGGTGCACCTTCCCAGGCTTTGCCTTCTCACCCTTTGAGAAGGGGTTAGTTTATTGTTAATCGTCTGAGGCGCTCCTATCAGGGAATGCCCAGGCATTTTTTTGACGGCCAAAGTGCTCTTTTTCTCTAGGGTGCTGGCTTTTCAATCCCACTTTCCCGACCTTGTGTCACATCTTACCGTTGTGGGAGGTAGATAAATACCAAGTGTAGTATCTATTCCGATGGATGCTACACTCTATAGACCGGTACCGTCTTGGCCTTCGGGCCTTGATTCCGCTGGTTTTAGGGATTGTCCTGTGCTGTTCTAGGAGGTTCACTCTCCCAGACTTTGCCTTCTCACCCTTTTAGAAGGGGTTAGTTTATTGCTAATCGCATGATGCGCCCCTACCGGAGAATGCCGACGAGGCTGTCCAGGCATTTTTTGTAGGCCAGAGTGCTCATACTCTAGGGCGCTGGCTTTTCAATCCCACTTTCATACCTTGGGAGGGAGATAAAAAACAAACAAAAAACACGTCTGCATAAAATAAAAATAGAATCGTAGAATGTAGCAGATTTTAACGTGGGTAGATAAGTCACGAAGCACCCGATATTCTAATAATTATGATGCAGATTTTGGTATTTGCAGGTCTGGCGAAGAAGGCAAAAATGGCACAAGCAGGAATTTAGATTGTTAGTATTTCGTATGTAGTACTACTATTGATTCATTCATAAACAATTGCAGGTGAGCAGAGAGGGAAGGTGTCAATGAGTGAGTTAACTTCCGGTAACTCTCCAGTTAAGGGAGGTAAAAAAAAAAAAGCCAGAAAAAAAAAAAAACCCCACAAAACACAAACGGGAATCACAATTATTGAGTGAGACAAGAAAACCCACTCTTCGAAGGGTTTTCCTCGTCTTATTGGGATTTTTTATTTTTTTTGTAATTCCGACAACTCCGAGGAGACGATCGGACTTGGATAGCTAATGAATGTCTTCCCAAAGGCCCCATCCGTCCAGCTAGCAGTTTCTGGCGGTACTAGAAGCAGAGAAGCGGTTCCTCTTCGAGTTTCAATTCCGATCAAATAATCAAGACTATATTATATAATAATAAAGAAAAAACAATCGAGAAAAATGGCTGATAAAATCGACATGTCGCTCGGTAAGTAGAAGGGGAAAATCTTCAAAAGATACCCCTCCCCTAAAAAAACACACACACACACAACAAAAACCGGCATTAAAAGTTGCGAATATATAATTTTATTTATTTTAATAATTTTCTGACTATTATCAGCTGCAGTTTTTTTTGTTTGACTAATTTATTTTAATTAATTAAAATAAAATTGGGTTTGTCACCAAAATAGGGAGCTATCACTTGTTTTCTTTAAAAAAAAAAAAAAGAAGAAAAACATTCTTTATTGTGGTCAAAACTTTCCGAGATAAACTTATTTTTCTTATAAATTATTTCTTTTTCTTTGTTACTAAACTAATAGGTTTGTAAACTATTCTATTCTTAGCTTGGCCATTCTCTGACTCTCCCCTTATCTAAAAATGTCTTCCAAAAAAGGAATTATCCTTTTCTGTGTCTGTTTTTTCAATTTTTTACTATCGTCTTCAAGTTGAGTTTTCTTTTTAAAGGAACTTCATATAAAAACGGTTTTTAACGAAAGTTATAAACTAAATATACAGAATTGATAATGGTTTTTATTAACTAGTTTTACCTCCCTAGCGTTACCCGGGAGTCCTTTTACTTTCATTTTTAGGTACTTATACCAAAGTTGAACCGAACTGGGATTTTTTTTTAACCCTATTCCTAACCTAAGTTTAAGGTTTGGTCTGATTCAAATTCTGTAGATGTACCCATTTTGGTTTCACCTTTTGGTGCTTATGCAGTTTACGTACCGGGCTATTTTTTTTTTTTTAGATAGGATTTTCAAGTTAAATTCAATTTTTACGGTATCTTTTGTTTATTTAATTGTTAGGTGAAGGTACAGAATAGTTAATACCCCCCCCCCCATCCTTCTACTTTTTAGGCGATTACGCATGAACACATTTTTTAGAGAATTGGGGGATCAGTTTCGCATATTAGTTTAATGTAAAATGATCCCCTATTTCAGGGACATTCTAGCGTTTTATGGCATGTGCATTTTATTTTTTTGGGGGGGGGGGGTCTAATTTTTAAGCGATTACGTGTGATTTTACAATCTTGCCAGTTCGAACCTAGTGTTAGTGGTAAACAATTGTTGTTAACTGCTCTAAAAAGCTAGAATGGCGTGGAGATGGAGGATACGTTTACGTTAAATTTATATACGAAACTGATCCCTCACTCTAAATTCAATTTTTTTTTTTCGTTTTTCCGCCAAGTTTTTCAGGGTGTTCACACGTAATCGCCTAAAAAATGTAGAATCTCAATTATTTTTTTTCAGTAGTGGTGAGTCATTCAGCGGAGGTTGTTAATCTACAAATTTACCGTCCCTTTTGGAGAGCAGGATTTTCTCCACATTAAACAACGACCTTGTGTCTAACTCTGCCCTCGTGGGGAGGCAAGTAAATAGAGAGACTACTCGAAAAATCCAAACAATTTTATTTAAAAATCCGAATTTAAAAGAAGACGTTTACCTGTTAACAATATACGTCACAAATTATGAATATGGTGCTTTACATGAAAAACGCATTTCCAAATAAAAACTATTGTTTATACTTACGTATTAGGCAAAAATAAGCATCCTCATCAAAAATTAGGACAAATTATCGAGTAGAATTTGAACAAAAAATAAAAATCCGTTTTAAATCGTATTTTGCCGACTGCCATTGATTTATTACTTGTTAATATGACAGATGTCCTGATGTACGTGTTTTTCGCTTATTTTAAGATAAGACTGATTTTTAATTGAAATTCTACTCGATAATTCTTGGTGTATATACCTATTTTTGTCTGATACATAAGTATAACAAACTCAAAGAGTTTTCCTGTTAATTTATTTGGAACTGCGATTTTCATGTTTTTCATATTTTCTATATAAGCACCATGAATTTATATATATAAAAAAAGTGCACTTATGCATTTTAACATCCCCGGCAAATTGTTTTCATTTTAGGAGAGTTCCGACCGCGGCAAGGGAAGAGTTAACAAAACCTCCCCTCCCCATGTTAAGAATGACTTTCTAAATTTTCCAAGGATGTTAAAATGAACAAGTGGCAAAAAAGTTGTTTTAAATAAATTCCCAAGTTAAATAACATAAGTGACATTAATGTATCATAAAGAAATATATAATCCTAAAAATGAAATCGATAAAAGAATTCACTAAAAGACCATTTGTTTTTTTTTTTAGTACAGACCTCCCCCCCCCCCCCCCTTTATTTTTTATGTTTAAATACTTGCACTTTAATTTAAGTTTACATTCCTGGCATTATCGCATCTTTACGAGGGCTGCATATGAAATAAGGGGGAGTTTCCAGCCCCCCCAAAATGGACACTCTGAATGAGACGAAAATTTCTCTTCCTAACAAATGCTACATTTAAGATCCCAGGCCAGGTTTGTTAGTCATTCATATGGTCATTTTTTGTTTGTTTTAACTAACCTGGCTAGTCAAACTCTGTATCCTGTAAACGCGATTAGCTTCAAACGCTTCTCCCTCTGAGGGGAATAGTTAATTGTTGTATCCTCTCCTTTCCATTGCTTGTCTGTGGATCTTGTTACCGTGCACACTGGATGAAGTCACGAGAGGTGAATGATAAGAGAATTAGTAGAAGGGGGCGAAAGGCGTGAACGCTACCATTCATCTTTATGACGTCAAAACTACCAGTCATCCTTTATGACGTCATTCATTTTTAAGTAAATACTTTCTTGTAAAAAATCAGAAAAACATGACAAATGTGGCTGACAGAATCGTCCTTGCAAGTAAGAATAAACGTCAAACAAATTGTTTTTTTTATATATTTTTTGTGATCTTGTTGGCCCCCCCCCCCCCCCCCGATTTATAAAATCGGGGGACTTATGTTTTGAGGCATGTCCGTCCGTCCGGATTTTTCTCCGCAACCATCCATTGAATTTCTCTGAAATTTTGCATGAAGTTGTAACTTTGGTCAGGTTAGAAAGTGCTATTCTCCGATTTTTGAAAAAAAAAACTGGTTAGCCCCCCAGGGGGTCAAAAGGCCCTGAAATGGCAAAAAATGACATTTTTTGCCCCATAACTTTTCATCCATCCATTCAATTTCTCTGAAACTTGGCCAAAATGTAGAGGCAATTGTTCTGGATATAAAATGAGCATCCTTGACCTCAGAAAAATTCTGGTTCGCGCCCTCAGGGGGTAAAAGGGGGGTCAAAAATGCCCCAAATTTATTGCATTTTACACTCGCCACATCGAGTCACATACAGAGGGGGACCACGCAGCGCGGCTTGTTACTGATTAATCTTTAGTAAGGAAAATAATTTTTTGGTGATTGTGCAGTATAGGCAACAGAAAAAAAGGGGTATAAAACAAAAATAGTCAACAAATAACTGTTACCAAAGGCAATAAAAATTACTTTTCTACCTTTTGTGTGTTTTAAAGTATTTTTATTGCATTTTAATATTTCGTTCAAATACGATTGCGTTAGAGTTACATTTTTATGATGGCAGAGATCTCCGAATTTTAATTAATAGATTTTTCGTCATTTTGGGTGAAAAAAACCCAGCAACTAACTGTTTCAAACGCAATAAAATTTACTTTTCTACCTAATTGAAAGGGGAAAAAAATGATGAAGACGAAAGAGTAATCAGACTTCAGAAATATTTAACATACCAGAAAACTGATTTTTTGTTGTTGTGATTTAATTATTTTTAATGTACGATCATTTATATCGGTTTGAAACCGTCTAAATTAAGCTTAAAACGTTGTTTATGACCGTTTGGTACAAGAGAAGCAGTCCAGTGAGTCCACTAATGTTGGTCAACGACCACGAATTTGGAATAGGGGCGTGTGAGGAAAAAAATTCAATATCGACGGAACTTCTGTTGAGTTTACTCAGTCGTATCTCCTCTTCAACTGGTTAGAGAAGAAAAGTACAACTTTCTGGTTGTAGTTTAAGGTGTGTTTGGATTGGGTGTACAATTTCAAGAATATTGATGAAGATTGACTGCTTTAATTTTGAAAAACAAACTAACATGTAAAATTGAGGCTTCGAAAAAAATATTCATATTTGGAATTTTCGACTGTTCAAACTAAATACCGTTTGAACTCGCTGTAAAAAAATAATTCAATAGAAATTACATTTGGAAAGATTATTTTCTTTTCTTTCCAACCATATATATTAAAAAAAAAAAAGATCCAGAAATAAGCGAGAAATTGAGTTGAACGAATTAAGGTACAAATTCGTCAATGTCGCATGATAGCAGCTGATACGCTGATAATGCTGATAATAATAACGGGTCTATGAAAGTGTGTCTTAAAAAATGACTTCCCGGTGTATGTGGGTAACAGTGGTAGTAGATCTGACTGAGAGTGAAAACTCCTCCGACTCCCTTTATATGTGACTCTTTTAATAAAAAGTATCAAGCAGCACTCAAGATTATGGTTTATTTAACAAAATTCTCTCAAATCTTTTTCTTACTTATCACAGCTTGAGTAGGTGTTCGTACCAGTCGGAGATACGTCCTTGACAATCAGTCCGACAGTGGCTTTGTTGCTGTCGGACTGAGGTCCATCTTCCCAGGCGGTGCATTCTCTCTTTGAGCAGGGAGTAGTTTATTGCTAATTGGCTGGGAGATGCCGCCGGGGCTGCTCAGGTATTTTTTTGTAGGCCAGAGTGCACTCCACCTTAGTGCACTGGCTTTTCAAAACCGCACCTGACGTTTTGTCTAACCTCCTAGAGAGGAGATAACTAAATTCTCAAATCTTTTTCTAACCTGATATTCTGTATAAGTTGTCTTTCACACCAAGATGAGATTAAATCTGTTTCTTCTCTCAAAATGTCCTTAGTTTCTGTTGTCTACGCGTCACCTTAGATACAACCCAAGACTAATATCAGCTGTCAACCAGGGTTTTTTACCCCGCCCAATAAACCGGTATTGTCCGGGCCTTCGGGTCTGGATTTACGCCAGTCTATCGGTTGTCCGTCCTGTGCAGTTCTAGGAGGTGCACCCTCCCAGGCTTTGCCTTCTCACCCTTTGAGAAGGGGTTAGATTATTGCTAATCGCCTGAGGCACCCCTACCGGGGAATGCCGACGGGGCTGCCCAGGCAATTTTTAAATAGCCAGAGTGCTCAAATTCTCGAGCGCTGGTTTTTTCCCACTTTCCCGACCTTGTGTCACATCTTACCTTGTGGGAGGTAGATAAATAAATTTAATCTATATAAAATAGATAACACAAACCGACTTAGTTTAGCGTGTGAAAATTAGGTAAATATAGTGAAATTCCCTTCGATTTTAACTTGTGATATCTCATTTATTTTTTTGGTTTATTTTGATAGAATTTCGATATAAACAAAATGTAATCTTTTTATTTATAAATTCTTTCTCTTGTGTCGTTAATAGGTTTTTACAGATTATTTCAAGTTGGGTTACGATTTTCAGTGACGGATGATTTATTTATTTACATTTGAAAAAAAAAAAATTTTTTTTCAAATGTTGTGTAAATAAAGTGTTTCTGCATATGAAAATGTCACTTGTCAATAGGGTTTAAAGTTGTCTGTCATAAAAAGTAAATAAAATACTAATAACATTTTTGCTCAATCAAATTGTTCCCATCTGTTTTTGCATGGACTAAATCTGAGGGTTTTTTTTATTGATTTACTATTAAAAGAAAAATCTGGCTTGATCTATAATGTGCTATAGAATCATATTATGAAGATTTAATGTGTTAGCTGTTAAAATGAATCTTATATGAACAGTTAAAGTTGTGCTCCCATGTTATTTTTGCACTTTTTTCTTTTTTTAGGAGTAACAGATTTTTGCTTAATGTTTAGGCTTGTTTGATCTGATAATCATTGGTCCCCCGATTTTATAAATCGGGGGACTTATGTTTTGAGGCATGTCCGTCCGTCCAGATTTTTCTCCGTAACCATCCATTGAATTTATCTGAAATTTTGCATGAAGTTGTAACTTTGGTCAGGTTAGAAAGTGACATTCTCCGATTTTTGAAAAAAAAATCTGGTTAGCCCCCCAGGGGGTCAAAAGGCCCCGAAATGGCAAAAAATGACATTTTTTGCCCCATAACTTTTCATCCATCCATTCAATTTCTCTGAAACTTGGCCAAAATGTGGAGGCAATTGTTCCTAATAGAAAATAAGTATCGCTGACCTTGGAAAAATCTGATTCGTGCCCCCAGGGGGTCAAAAGCCCCAAAATGGCAAAAAATGACCCTTTTCTCCCATAACTTTTGATCCATCCATTCAATTTTTCTGAAACTTGGCCAAAATGTAGAGGCAATTGTTCTGGATATAAAATGAGCATCATTGACCTCAGAAAAATTCTGGTTCTCGCCCTCAGGGGGTAAAAGGGGGGTCAAAAATGCCCCAAATTTATTGCATTTTACACTCGCCACATTGAGTCACATACGCGTGGCTTGTTGCTTCTATTATGATTAATTTTCATTTATCACAAGATGAAATTACTTTTCTGAGGATTTTTCACTTGTTTAAAGCCTGCATTTTTAGTTCTACTCTGAAATTTGGTTTATAGACGAATAGTAAACAAGACGACAAATTTTCTAATTTCCAACAACTTTCATAATTCGATGGCTAATTCAATTGTTTTACCAAAATAAATTTTGTATCATTGTTTATGTTTTGCAAAGATCTATGTGCCCACATTAAAAGTTTTTAGATATAATGAAAATAGAAGTGTTGTTTTCGGATGACCAGTATCATGGTTTATTTGTGCTTCAAAACCCCAAGAAAAACCATTTGTTTTTATTGTGATACCATTGTATCAATGAAATAATCTTTTGTTGCTTGGTCGTTTTTGGGGGCACAGGGAGGAGCAGGTGCTGGTGTGATTGCAAGAGTTTGGTTGCTTTGTTTTACGGCATATCAACCCTTTTCGAGTTATTTAATGCCAAATCCGGTCATTTTGGTAAAAAGTTTTTATGCTTCAAGTTCTTTATGTCTTTAAATATTTATTCATTGTGTTTGGTTTTGTTGTTTTGTAGAAGAAAATTGTTGTTTTTGGTTTTGCAGAACATGATTGAGTTTTGCAAAGGGAAAGGGAAAAAAACAATAACATCAATGTTTGGTGCATTTTAGGTCAGGAAGCCAGTATTTTCAGACAGCTTGATCTGGTAGCACACAGCAAGAGTTTGGAGTGGATGAGGTAATTTCAGGAAACTCCTGCTGTTATTACGCAGCAAAGCGTTACCGCTGTTGACCAAAGGAAGAGTCTATAAAACATGTGTACGTAGTGTGATGGTGTATGGAAGTGAATCCTAGCCAGTTGAGGATATGTTTCATGGAGTAATATAAGCCTTAAAAACAGACTTAGATCTGATGACCTAAGAGGAAGGTTAAATCTGTACAGTGTAAGAAGATGTTTGCAGAATAGAAGATTTTGTTGGTTTGGTCACATTGAAAGAACGGATAAGAATTCTTGGTTTGTATGTAGAACAGTTGAGGTAGCAGGGTTAGTTGGCAGCGGAAGGTCAAGGAAAACATGAGAGGAAGTGATAAGGATGAAATTGAGAGAAAAAGGGATAAATAAAGACCTGGTCAATGATAGGTCAGTTTGGAAGTCTATTTCTAAAGGCCGGTCAACACTTGCCAGCATGTAAAATGGACAATAATATGATTATGATGGCATTCTGTCTTACAAAGATTGCATATCATTGCTGTTGCTAAAAGACTCTTTTCCTTAGAGAATTGTCAAACCCCCTACAGTGTTTGAGAACGGGATGGTGATCTCACTGGAATCGATGATGCTCACTGTTGCATATTGTTGGAATTTGTATGAAAGTTTTTTGTTTTTTTTTTGGTTAGTAAAGTGTTGTGATCATTAATTTACGTAATACATTCTATGGAAATAGTCTATCGTCCTTGCATCTTATGCAGCATAAGTCAAGCAGCCATTAAAAATAAAATCTCTTAATCTACTATATTCAAGCTTTTGGCTAAGATCAAAGTGTAGTATCTGTTCTGATGGATACTGCACCCCCATAGATTGGTATTGTCTTGGCCTTCGGGGCTTGATTTACGCCGGTCTATGGGTCTGTCCTGTGCAGTTCTAGGAGGTCCATCCTCCCAGGCTTCGCCTCCCCTCTTTGGGGAGCGGTAAGTTTATTACTTACTGCCTCAGGCGCCCCTACCGGGGAATGCCAACGGGGCTTCCCAGGCAATTTTTAAACCCCACTTTCCCGACCCGACCTTGGGGTCACATCTTACTTGTGGGAGTAAGATAAAAACTGGCCTTGTGCCTAACTCCTGGAGAGGAGTAAATCAATACTATATTCAAGCTGAGTTAATCCATGTTTGTTTCCCCTAAGGCTTTTTCTTATACAGTCGCGTCCAAAACTAAGGGACAAAATTTTAAAACCTAATATTTGTTAGAAATAATAACCGTAAAAAGCTGAAATTTTGACAACCGGTAGTTGTTGTCATCCATAATAACATACTAAAATTTGAACCCTTTGTATAGAATAGAAAAAGAATTATAACAATTATTTATTTATTTCCAAATTTGGAATGTCCAAAAGTAAGGGACAAAATTGAGAAAAACAATGTAAACAGCCAAAAAAAACCGATAAAAGTACATGTGTAATCAATATTTAGTAAATGAGCCCTTGCTCTCAATGACAGCTGCACATCTTCGACTACAAGAACGGATCAGTTCTTGACAATCCTTGATACTAATTTTAGACCATTCTTCTTGAAGCTTCACCCACAAATCCTCCGTGTTAGTGGGATTTCTTTCCCTAACTTTCACTCCTAAGATCTTCCAAAGATTTTTTATTGGATTTAAGTCAGGACTTTGCGGTGGCCAATCCATAATTTCGAAATCTTGCTCGCTAAGGTAACTCATTACCACCTTTGCCTTGTGACATGGAGCATTATCTTGCATAAACATTGCCCTATCGAATCCTGAATTATGTATGATTGGCACAATATGATCTTGAACAATGTTTTTATACATCTGCGCGTTTACACGAGTTTGTAATCGGACAAGAGGCGTTGTACCTTGGCTAGAAAACATTCCAAATACCATGACGTTTCCGCCCCCAAATTTGACAGTTTTCTTAGTACACTTTGTACTTAATTTTTCACCAATACGTCTCTTTACAAAGTTTTTTCCGTCATTTCCAAATAGATTAAACTTGCTTTCATCACTGAAAAATACTTTTGCCCAATTTTCATATGTCCAAATTACATACCTGTTTGCAAACTCTAATCTCTTCTTCTTATTCTTCGAACTAACAAGTGGTTTCTTCCTTGGCGTTCTATTAAACAGCCCTATTTCTTGCAGTCGTCTAGAAACAGTCTGTCTTGACACATTAACACATGAGGTACTATTCATAACCCTTTTAATTTCTGTGCAAGACTTAAAACGGTCCTTTAATGACATACGCTGCATTATTCGATCTTCTCTTGCTGAAGTTTTGCGGGGTCTGCCGGTTTTAAAAGCACTAGCTATTTTGCCAGTATCATTGTAGGATTTAACAATCCTGCCTACAACACTCTTGGAAAGTTTCACTTTCTCTGAAATCTCTCTAATGGTGTGCTTTTCCTTGTGTAGCTTCACAATAGCTTGTCTCACAGAGTAATCAAGTTTTTGACGTTTCGCCATGGTGTTGACTGATGCAACGTTTACAAATGACTAAATAAGAGTTCTTCAGTAGAGGAAATAAAAAAAGTTGAATGTAGCATGCTATTTACACCGTTTTTCTCAATTATGTCCCTTACTTTTGGACATTCCAAATTTGGAAATAAATGAATAATTGTTATAATTCTTTTTCTATTCTATACAAAGGGTTCAAATTTTAGTATGTTATTATGGATGACAACAACTACCGGTTGTCAAAATTTCAGCTTTTTACGGTTATTATTTCTAACAAATATTAGGTTTTAAAATTTTGTCCCTTAGTTTTGGACGCGACTGTATACTTTAATGACCACAAAATACATGCTAAAATATAAGTTAGTTCTGGGATTGAGTTATGTTTGAAAAAATAAATGCAATTTAATTTTCGTAATTAGATGTAATTTGTAATTAACTGAACAAGTCACCCATCTCTCACTCAGCTATATATATGTATTTCTCTTGCCCTCTCTTACTGCGTGTTGATTCAACGATTCTCTAATAGTTTTCAATGTCTCTGTGAGCATTTAGAGAAAGAATGACTCTTTTCAGCTAATTTACATAGTGTGTTTGTACACACCATAAGCACATATGTGAATTAGATAGCAAAATAAGTCTCTTCCTTCTATATTATCCATAAAGAGACTTATTATTTTTAGTTATGCAAGAAGAATTTCTTAATTGAAACATCAATGCTTAATTTTTTTAAATGAAATCAAAATGGAAGTGGTTGTTTGCTAAATGCTTTCGTTAAATGGTGAGAATCCTTTTAATCTGATTTTCACGCTTTATTTATTGGAGCGCTCCATTTCTTGAGCATATTGTTCTCAGTACTTGTTTTGTGGTGGTGTCTTTTCCTCATAGTCAATGATATATCATTCTTCAGTCCGACACTAGCTTTGTTGCTGTCGGGATGAGGCATGATTCTGATCAATCCTAGGAGGTGCACCCTCCAAGGCTTTACAAATACAGAAGGGGTTAGTTTATTGCTAATCGCCTGAGGCGCCCCTACCAGGGAATGCCGATTGAGCTGCCCAAACATCTTTTTTTTTTGTAGGCCAGAGTGCGCTTATTCTAATTTTTTATTTTTTTTTATTTTTAACATAGTTCACCCCAAACAAGGCAGGCCGCCACTGTAGACGTAAGGGGCTACTAAGAAAAAAGAAAAGGGGAGAAGGTAGGGGGGGTCAACCTAAATTAGGATCTGCGCAGCGAGATGTCTGTTTACATTAGTTTTAAATTTCTGCATGTCTGTACTGTCGGGGAAACAGGGGGGCAGGGAGGGAGTTCCAGAGGCCAGCAGCACGAGGAAAGAAGCTATTTGAGTAGAAGGCTCTCCGACATCTGGAGACCTCCACAGTGAATGAATGAGATTTAGTTGATTGTCGAATTAGTCTAGTGAATTTACGTCGAGAGGGCACCAGAGTAGCCAATTCATCTGAGCATAATCCATTGAAGTATTTGTAAAACAAGCACAAGGATGCTACATTGCGGCGATGGGACAGCGACTGGAGCTTGGTTGACAGTGAGGGACCTATTAGGTTGGCGATGAACAGGCTTATCAAAACCACACCTGGCCTTGTGCCTAACCTCCTGGCAAGGAGGTAGATAAAATATATCTATCTTATACTAAAGCTGAGTTTGTCAACGTTTGTTTCCCTAAGGCTTTTTTCCTATATACTTTAATGACCACAAAATACGTGCAAGAATAAATTCTTAGTTCTGGGATTGACTGAGTTATATTAAGAAAAAATCCATTTTAATTCTTTACTAAACAAGTCATCAATCTCCAAGTTGGCTATCTATTTATTTCTCTTGCCCTCTCTCAAATTGAAACAAACTATAGACATGGTTGTGACCTAACGGGTCGTCTAGTACTAGCTTAAAAATGTCAGACATGTCTTTATTAGTTTGCTTTCGTGACACTATTATTCAAATATATATTGTAGCCGTTGAACTATTGAATATAAAGCAAATTTCTGGCTGTAATTAAAGTTTAAAGGCAAAAGTCAAGTATCATGATTCTCTTTTGCTCCTAAAGAAATTAGAAAAAAAGTAATTTTTTTAAATGCGTCCCTGTCATATAAAAGAACCCTCCCTTTTTATTTGTTCAATAGATTGCAGTTATACCTTCACAAAGATTCTACTTTTCTTTTGTAATTATTTACTTAGGAGACATTGTTATCAGCTGTATTGGGTCGCCATTTATTATTATACCAAAGCTGAGTTAATCAACGTTTGTTTCCCCTACGTTTTTTTTTTATATATACTTTAATGAAACAAAATATTGGGTTGGCCAAAAAGTCCATTTGTTTTTTGGATGTCATCTTTCTGGGCTACTAAAAATCATTTTCTATTCCTATTCTTCAAATCCTGTATTTGGGGTAACTAGTATGTTGACATCAGTGTGTAATAAGCCTCCGAGCAGAGGAGTTCTTACATTTTTGCTTGTATTTCAGGCCTTGAAATGGAAGATCAAGCAGAGCACTACTGACATGTGATGCTTTTTTATTACAGAAAAGGAAGAAAAATCTATAGAAATCTGCATAAATATATGCCATGCGTATGGGGAGAATGCTGTTTACAGAACGGGTGTGCCAGAAATGGTTTGCTCGATTCTGAAAAGGAAATTTTTCAGTGAGAGATGCTCCTCGCTCTGGCCGGTTAAAGATGATCGACAGTGACTAAGTGAAAGCCATAGTTAAACAAGATTGCCGTTTGACAACCAGACAAGTTATTTATTTACCTCCCACAGCGGTAAGATGTGACACAAGGTCGGGAAAGTGGGATTTGAAAAGCCAGCGCCCAAGAAGGTGAGCACTCTGGCCTACAAAAAATTCCTGGGCAGCCCTGTCGGCATTCCCCGGTAGGGGCGCCTCAGGCGATTAGCAATAAACTAACTCCTTCTCAAAGGGTGAGAAGGCAAAGCCTGGGAGGGTTGAACTCCTAGAACTGCACAGGACAAACCCATAGACCGGCGTAAATCAAGCCCTGAAGGCCAAGACAATACCGGTCTATGGGGTGTAGTATCCATCGGAACAGATACTACACTTTGATCTTGGCCAAAAAGGCAGAGATCACAGACATTCTCAAGATTTCCAAATCGAGCATGGAAAATGAATTGCTTAAACTCTGTTATGTTTCTAAACTTGATGTTTGGGTTCCTCGTTCCTAAAAAAAACGAACAAACTTTTTGGCCAACCTAATACATGCTAAAACGTTCCAGTGTGCTTTCAATATGTGATCTACCGAATGGTTTCTATGATACAATATGTGATCTACTGAGTTGTTAGGGTTAGTAGATCACATATTGGAATGTAAACAACTCAGTAGATAACACATTGGAAGAACACCCATATTCCTTAGTTCTGGGATTGAGTTCTGTTTGGAAGAAATTCCATTTTAATACTTTTAATTAAATGTAATTAGTAATTAGCTGAACAAGTCATCCACCACTCACTGAACTATCTATATCCTATCTCCCTGATGATTCAACCACTCTAATAGTTTTTAATGTCTTTGTGAGCATATAGAGAAACAGTGACTCTCTTTTCAGCTAATTCATATAATGTGTTTATGGTGTGTACACCATAAACACACATGTAAATTAGATAGTAAAATAATAGGTCTCTTTACTTCTATATTATCCTTATTTATGTCTAGTACTAGCCTGAAAATCACAGACATGTCTTTATTAATTTGCTACTGTGACACTTTTATTACAAACATATACATTGTAGCTGTTAAAACTATTGAATAAATTTCTGACTAATTAAAGTTTAAAGGCAAAAGTCTATATCATTGTTCTTTTTTTTGCTCCTAAAGATGTTAGAAAAACGGTAATTTTCTCATGTGCCTCTGTCATCTAATAGTACCCTCCCTTTTTATGTATTCAATGGTTTGCAGTTATGGCTTCACAAAGCCGTTTTTTTTTTCTTTTAACCTTTAGTAATTGTTTACGTAAGAACCATTGATATCAACTCTATTGATTTATCTGCCAATAACAGATGTTTTAATTGTTCCCCCCAGAATAAATGGGGTTGTGCTATGGCAAATAAAGAACTTGAAAAAGAGATTTACACTGCTGGAGGGATGATACGTGTCAGATGACATTATTGGCTTGAAGTTGAATTTTATTTCCTATGGTGAATACGTTTTTGTTCACCATGCTGTATCGTATGTGACGTCATCTTAAACTTTGGAATAATGGCAGCGTTTTAAAAATTATGTTGCCCGTTCAGGTTATATTGAAGCGGTTTGCTCCCAAAATGGCTGCCAAATGTTATCGACTAGTTTTGCCTTATTTTCCAACCATGACAGACGAAATTAATTCACTGTAATTATTTGTCTGATTTTTTTAGGGTTTTTTTTTTAAAATTTTTATTGTGCAAATATTAATTAACGAATAATAAAATCAAACAGTGTTTATTAAAAACGTTGCCATTCAGACATAGGATTAAGGGAGGGTATGTTTTTATTATTTGCAAAATAAAAATTTAAAGAAAAAATCTGCAAAAATCTGACCCTTAATTTTTTTCTGTCACCGGTTGGAAAATTGGACAAAACTAGTCGATATTTGGCAGCCACTTTTAGAGGTAACTGCTTCAACCCCCATTAAGTTTCCTTAAAAAATTATGAAATAACAAAACTTATTGTTTAATTTCTGTGTAAATTTTGATCATGATTAAAAACATTTTTACACGTTGGCAGACATATATAACACATCTCCATCTATAAATAAATTTTACTTGATTCTTTGAAAACAAATACTTTGGATTATTATTGAGTAAGCACTAATTTTTCAGATTATAAAAATTTTTTTTTTAATTTGTTCAATTTTTGTTGGGGGGTTCAGTTTTCTATATAATGTTAATGTAAAACTAAAAAAATACCCGTCTCAGGATGGGTAAAATTGATTCCTCGAACAGAACAGTTTTGCACAACTTTTAGGTTCCCTTACGAAGATTAAAATCAACATATAATGATACTAAACCTTATGACTAGAATCATTATTCTAATTTTGATAAAAATCAATTATGTGATTTTTATTCTATGAAAATGTCTCAAATTTCAAGCTTAAGGCATCTTAAGAAGAAATTGAAATTCAGGAAATCTTGCTTAAATGGTGTCTAATGATTATGAATCAAATTTAATGCAAATCTGAAATATTTGAATTTTCAAATGGGAGTTTGCCTATATTATTCCCCCTAAAAACCCTCTAAAATACTCTAAAGAAACTGAAATTTGAGAAATATCTATTAACTGATGTCGAATAACTATTGTTAAAATTTCATAAAAATTGTTTTTTTTTTTTTTTTGTGGTATTTACAAGTACCTTGGGTAGACAAGAAGTGCAGTAGAATTATTGGTAAGTTGAGAGAGGATAACCAGTTTGTGCGCATAAAGTGTAATACAATGGAGATGAATGAGAACTCATATGTGGAGAAAGTATATTTGGATGACGAGGCTATTGAGGTTGTTCAGATGTTTTGTTCCCTTGACGATTGGAGCAGTGAGAGGAGCTGGTACTAGAGTGATTGCAAGAGTTAGGAATGGATAGAGTCATTTCAGGGAACTTCTGCCATTACTAACCAGCAGAGTTTTACCATTGTTGACCAAGGGAAGAGTATAAGACATGTGTATGCAGTGTGATGTATGGAAGTGAAACCTGTCCAGTGAGGGTTAAGGACATGCGTTGCATGGAGAGGAATGATATGACAGGTGTTTAATGTGAATCTTAAAAACAGGCTTAGATCTGATGACCTCAAAGGAAGATTAAATCTGGACAATATAGGTAGAGGTGTGCAGAACAGGAAACTGTTGGTATGGCCATGTTGAAAGAATGGAGGAGAGATCTTGGATTAACAGATGTAGAACAGTTGAGGTAGCAGGTTCAGTTCACAGGGAAACATAAGAGGAAGTAATAAGAATGGACTTGAGAGAAAGGGATGAATAAAGACCTAGCCAGAGATATGTTATTTTGGAAGACAATAATTAATACTTAGAGACATAACTTAAAATTGGATTAAAAATACTTATATGGGGATTCAAGAGTAGGAGCAGGTGTTTCTTGACTTTTTAAGTTTTGCTGGACAACACCGGTGCATGGGTCCCGCTAGTATAAGGGTTTCATGTCGCTGTGAGTGCGCTTCACATCCGCTTTGGTTGACATCTTAAATCCAACTACCTAGAAGTGGGGTGGGCGGAATGTATAAATAGTCCAACAGAAGTGCATCCCACACAAAGTGTTTTTATTGGATAATAGATCAATCACTTCACTTAGAAACATTAGCTTACATAGAAAATAGTCCGTACAAAATGTAACTGCTACATTGCCCCTACAAAAACAAGATATGCTTTATTGATGGTAGACATAGACTGTTCTATGCTCTGAATAGCATAGCTCAAATATCTACAGTCTTATGATATTTTTTTGGCTAATGAACATGTCTACCACACACACACCCACATCTAAATGAATAAATGTGAAAGTTTTTTCCACCTATGCTAACTATCACATCACAAAACAGCTTATGCTTATTTAATTTTGATACAAGATTTTTTAATACCGTATACATAGTAATCTACAAACACAATTAGGTATTGCTAATTTGCAAATTTATTTTTAAAAACTGTTTCTAATGAATTAATATTCTGTGATATATATTTGTAATTTGCATTGTCATATTTTCTTATATATATGCAATGAGCCGCCAGAAATACACGAAGACCTTCCATTGCAGAAAACTGGAAGAATGAACCAACCAACAATGTGCCAAATATTTCCTGGATGAACTATCCCAGAAATATATAGATAAGGAAGGTTCTGTAGACTGGCTGAAAAGAGGATCGCTCCACTATGATCAGGAGAGGATAATGGCTGGCCAAGATCAAGGCTTGAGGACCAATGTTTTTAAGAAGATGAGTGGTCTCAGCAGCAACAACAAGTGCAGGTTCTGCCACACAGAAGTGGAGAGTGTGAACAACCTGACATCCAGTTGTAAGGTTCTGCTAGGGGATGGCTACTATACAATGCGACATAACAGAGTGTGTAAATATCTCCACTGGACCATCTGTAAAAAGTTGAATACCCAGTGTAGCAGCAAGTCCTGGGAACATATACCAGAAAGAACAGTTGGAAATAAGTCTTTCATCATCCACTATGACTATGCAATTCCTACAGGGAGAAAGTAGCAAGCCTAGTTGAAGCCAACATCCCTAATGATGCTGGCTTAAACCGAGTTGAGAGGGAGAAGATAACAAAATACCAAGGTCTTATGTACGACATGAAAAAAGACTGGAATCTTAGGAAGATCTCCATCATTCTAGTAATTATAGGAGCAACTGGGCTCATGAAAAAAGAATTTTTAAAACTACCAGGCGAATATACCCGGTGAACCAAGTGCAAGAGAGATACAAACAATTGCGCTTAAAGGGACAGTTAAAATCTTTAAAAGATCTCTCGGTTGAAGGCTCTTAAATAGCGGGTGAATGTCTGGCATCCGGTAGGATGCCCCATTTCCAGCAAAAACAAAAAGATAAAATTGAAAAAAAAGGCAGTAGTTTCATCAATAGTAAAACATCTGATGTTGTGGGATGCTGAGAACAGATACTACACTTTTATCTTAGGCCAAAGAACTATAAAAAAAATGTTTTTATGACTCGGCATTTTTAAATAAATGTAAAAAACAAGCAAACCTGATTTAATCTATTATTGTATTATCTTTTAATGGGGGTGAGCAGTGTAGTATTGGTTCTGTTGTCATAAGACCATTCTCCTGGGAATTACCTCCTCCTTTTTTAAGGATGGGGTAATTCTGTTGTCATAAGACCATCTTCTCAGGGAGTACATTCTCCTTTTTTGAGGGGGGGTAGGGTAGTATCTTTTCTGTTGCCATGATACCATACTCGCAGGCATTACCTTCTTCTTTTATGGTGAGGGGGTCTTCCTAGATATTACCTCCTATTTTGGAGGGGGTTTGTAGCATCTGTTCTGTTGTCATGATACCATCCTACCAGGCATTACCACCTACTTTGGTGAAAGATGAATCCTCCCAGGCTTTACCTCCTCCTTTGAGGGGTCGTGTAGTATATTTTTTATTCATCATGATACATTTCTCCCAGATATTACCTCCTCTTTTTAGGGAGGGGTGGGTTAGTGTACTATTCTGTTGTCATGATATCATCTTCCCAGGCATTACTTCCTCCTTTGGGGGTCAGTGTATGTAGTTTGTTCATCATGATATCATTCTCCCAGCCAAGCAAAAATATGCAACGGGAGGGTACATTATTACATTTCACACACATATAAAAGAATGAGATCGTCCGATCAGCAAAGATGGTGATTAATCTGATGTTGCTAAGGTAAAATGATCCAACATTACCCATTTTAAAATGAATTATTCCAAAAGAGGCAGTAATATCTATGTATTTGTTCTAATTCATGTTACCTGTGAATGTTAGGCCGAGGAGTTTTAATGTTGGATTCTTGGATAGGGTGCTATTAGCTATTGCAATCGGTGGCTGAAAAGGTTTCTTATAATTTTTAAAGGAAAGGAGCTTTGTCTTAATAGCATTAAATGATACCATCCATTTATGTCTCCATTAAACTACAGACTGGAGGTCATTTTCTAAGGATTCAGCCATTACATATGTGTGCATCAGTTTTACTCACATGTTGAAACTAGAGCGTGGTGTCATCAAATATACTCATCTCTGACACAGTTTCTTCAGGGGGTCGTTTATGAAAATGAGGAACAATAAAGGTTCAAGGATCGACCCCTGGGGTACATTCACATTAACGTCATGTTGTTTGGATGTACGGTCATTGAGGACAATCTGGATCTTTTTTGGGGGGCTAAGAAGGATCTGATTATATTAAATACTCATCCAGAAATACCATACAAATTTATTTTCATGAGAAGACCTTTATGTCAAAGGTTTTTGAAATATCAAACGCTACTACACTAACTTCACTTGCCTTGTCCAGTGTATGGTATATGCATTCAGAGATGACGGTTAAGATACCCACAGTAGAATATGCTTGCCTAAATCCATACTGATGGTCAGAAAGAAGTTTAGCATTAACTAGATGACGGACTATCGCTAGATTGATTAGATTCAAATATGTTAGCGAAGAGCGGGAGTAGATTCATGGGGCAATAATTTTGAAGGTCAGTTCTTTCACCAGAATTCTTGAACACTAGTACAGGGATAATTAAAAATTGGATTAAAAATCTCATATGAGGGTTCAAGGGTACGAGCAGGAGTTTCTTGGTTTCTTTTATTTTTCAGGGCAACGCCGGTGCACGGGTCCTAGTAGTATATATGATATATATAATTTCCCCATAGAGAACAGTTTTTCATATTTTGTAATTCTGTTTATAAATCAATAAAAAATTTCCTTATTGATTTTTACATTTATTTTTTATTTCTTCCTCGTTTTCTCTACTTAATCAATTGGGCTCTCTCAATCAATCTGATCGAGCGCATTCTTTCTTATGGAATTTTTTTTTCTTATCGCGTCATTAGCTTCTACTTATCTGATGGAAATCTCTTTTTTTAGTCAAATAGTAGCTGCAGTGTGGAACGTATATTCGATTGACATCAATCAATCTGAAATGAAAGATTTAGTATGTTTTTGAGTTCTGGCTTTAATCGATATACAAAGATTTTTTTTTATTATTAAATAACAATTTTAGAGAATAGTGTAGTAATCCTTGGGTAATATTTTACTTTAGGGAGTGATTATTTCATATCAAACTTACATAGCAAACTGAACACCCATTTAAAAATTGAACAAATTGGTGTAAAGAAAAAAAATGAAAATTATGTTCTTAATGGATAATTATTCGAAAATCTTTATATATATATTAAAAATGTTAAAAAAACATCAAAGACTTGTGGAAAATAAAAAAGATAAAAAAAGTATAAATCTTTATATAAAGCAGAATGGAAAAAAAAAAAGAAAGTGAGTCTTTTTTACTAATGAGTCACCATTTATCAAGGCCAAAAGGATAAGAATTAATGAGATGGGTGGAGTTTCAGTTTAATGATGAAGAATATTATGAGAGGATTGAAAATGATTAATACAGTGAACTAAGTTTGATTATTTATGGTAATATGTCTGCATATCATTTTTTATAATTTTTCATTAAAAATATTTGGTAGTAAATGCATGAATATTAGTTTGAAATTTTCTCCCCCCCCCCCACCCTCCTTCTTTTCCCATCTGTGTGTCTATTTAGATGCTATTAACCTCAGAGATACCATATGACAGGAGGTCTGGTTTGAGATGGGAGTGGCCAACTGGATATCAACTCTAATTGAGATCAAGTTCCTATTCTATTTTTGTGCACGTATACCATTTGTCTGTGTAAATAAATAACAGCTTGTGTTCAGTGACGCCTTTCGTTTACTTATAATTGGATTTCAGCATTAAATACCCCCCCCCCCCAAAAGTGTTCTGTTGTTGAATAAACAGTGAAAAAACTTTTACTTGATTTTAGGCAGTAACAAATCTTTCTCTCGCACTCGCGCGCTCTCTCTCACTCATGCTCTCTATCTCTCACTCGCTTTCACTCTATCCTTCTCTCTCACTCGCTTTCACTCTCTCTCTCTCTCTCTCACTCGCTTTCACTCTCTCTCTCTCACTCGCTTTCACTCTCTCTCTCTCACTCGCTTTCACTCTCTCTCTCTCACTCGCTTTCACTCTCTCTCTCTCTCTCTCTCACTCGCTTTCACTCTCTCTCTCTCTCTCTCACTCGCTTTCACTCTCTCTCTCTCTGTCTCATTCGCACTCTCTCTCTCTGTCTCATTCGCGCTCTCTCTCTCTCTGTCTCATTCGCGCTCTCTCTCTCTGTCTCATTCGCGCTCTCTCTCTATCACTCGCGCTCTCTCTCTATCACTCGCGCTCTCTCTCTATCACTCGCGCTCACTCTCTATCACTCGCGCTCTCTCTCTATCACTCGCGCTCTCACTCTCTCTCTCACTCTCTCTCTATCTCACTCACGCTCTCTTTTTTCTTTCCCCTTCTCTTTTCCTCCATCTCCTTGTTTTTCTCCATCTCCTTCTTTTCCTCCATCTCCTTGTTTTTCTCCATCTCCTTCTTTTCCTCCATCTCCTTCTTTTCCTCCATCTCCTTCTTTTCCTCCATCTCCTTCTTTTTCTCCATCTCTTTCTTTTCCCCCGTCTCTCTCTCTCTCTCTGTCCCTTATTGTAAGGTATTTTTGCAAGAAATAAATAACAAAACATGTACATGCATGTTTAATTTAGACAAATAAATTCATGCATAAAGAAATAAAACAGCTGAGACCAATTTTTAAACGAATGCAACTTTTGTACACGTTTCTAATTAATGTTCACATCTCTATTTTATTTTTACATCTCTTCTTTGGCAGATTAAGGTGATAGGAATCGCCGAAAATTCCAACTTCCCAATTGAGAAAAGAAACCTATATATAACAATATATTAACCATGGTTCTAAAAAAGTTTTAAAAATATAGGACAGATTTAATAAACAAAATTGTGACTTACAGTTATCTGTAATTAAATTGTTTTTCTATTTCCTACAGTAATACCTTACAGAAGTATATATGGACATGCATTATATATATATATATATATATATATATATATATATATTGTGTGTATTTAGGCAGCATATTTTCATTTAGGCAAACATTATTAAATAACAGTGTTTTTGCTTGATAAGACTTTTTTTTTATTTTTTCAATTTTCTGAATGGTCCATTTAGTGTTTCGGTCAAATTGCTATATGCAAGTTCTATGTGTTTCTTGTTCCATTTTCTTTCCTTTTTTGCGAGTACTTTCGATTTGATTTGTCAAATCATCTTCAGGCGGTGTTAATTTTGGTTTCTTAAAAAATGTCTTTACTATTGAAATGTTACATGAGAGCGTGATTACGTTCTAAGAGCGTGCAATATTCAAAAGTTTGATTGCTTCACCGTTAAGAATTTGATTACGTTCTGAGCGCCTTCAAGATTCAAACGTATAATTGCTTAATGGCTAAGAATTTGGTAATGTTTATTACTATGCAAGACACTTTAAAATGTTGTGAGTAGTTTCGTAATTCACATTATTGATTGTGGGATGTTTATTTTTTATGTAGAGGGCTTGAAGAATTTTTAATCTTTTGGTGTTGGTATCGTGGTGTATTATTTTAGTATTGTTAACTAGTATGTGTCTATATTGAGAAGGGGCCAGTCATGTTTTTTTAGGTGTTGGCAAATGGAGCTAGTGTCGGATAGATGTAAGGTTAATCTTCGGGGAAAGTGTTGCGGTTGTGAAATTGATGTAAGAATTAGTTTTATTGTTATTGTCATAGATACATTCTCCCATGGGTCATTGAAACTGATATATTACATTGGTTCTTCCTAATGTATTTTGGGTCTGAGAAGTGTTATATTTAACTACATTTTTTTGTAATAAATGATGAATCTTATTTTATTATTAGAGTTGATGGAGGATATGTAGCGATGTATTATATTTTTAAGAGCTTTTTCATCCAATTTAAAGTTTGGATGCATTTGGTTAGAGTAGAATAGATTTATGTAGTTGGAATTATTTAACTGATTATTATTAGTATTGCCTAAGTTTCTAATCATTTATTTTATTTGTTCGTCTACAATATAATTGGGAAATTGATTATTAATTAAGACTTGCTTAATGTTTTTTAATTCGTTAAGGAATATTTTTTGGTTGAAGAGATTAGCTTTGCACAATTTAATAGATTTTTAATCATTGCAATTTAATATCGATATGGGCATTCGCTTTTATAACTTAAAATGCATGTATTAATAGAAGTAAGTATTTTTATAGGGAAAGGTGATGAATGCGTCATTGTTAGAGTCAATGAGAACATCTAAAAACGGAATTTTGTTATGAACATTATGCTCATGAGTGAATGTAAGTATGGAGTTTTGAAAAATGTCTTGTAGCTTTTTTTATCTCATCATTATTGTCTGCTAAAATAAGGATACCATCAACGTAGCAGGCATAAATGGAGGGTTTAGTAATTATATTAAATATTTTATTTTCGAGGTCAGCCACGTAAAAATTACTAACGGTTGGTCCTCGGACCGATCTCATAGAGACACCGTCAATTTGGGTATAGATGTTTCCCTTATGGTTGTAGAAAGGGATTTCGGTTGTGCAAATTAATGGTAACTTTTTAAAATGTTTTAGGATCAATTTTTAGTGGAGGAAAGGATGGGTTATTGTATATGTTATTAATAATTATATCAATTGTTTTGTGTACTGGGACATTTGTAAATAAGCTTTCAACGTCAAGTGAAGCGGTAATTTTATTATCTGTTTTTAGGGTTTGGAGTATCTGTATGAGTTCATGAGTGGATTTTACACTGTATTTACTTTGTAAATAAGGAGTTATTAGTTCATTAATTGTTTTGGTTAATTGATAGGGGTAGTGACTTGAGAAATCATGGGACGGAGAGGGGAGTTAGGTTTATGGAGTTTTACGGTATCATATAGGTAACCAGGTTTATAATCCCAAATTATTTTGGAGTTTGAGGTTATCGATTACGGCATTATTGGCTGTAATAAGTTTGTTTACATGTGTCTTAAGTTGATCAATGGGGTTTCTTTTAACTTTTTAAAATTTCGAATAATCGTTGAAAATTATTTGTAATTTGGTGAAATAGTCAGTTTTGTTAACAAAACTATCTAGTGTAGTATACATCAAATAGTATGAGTTAAAAAAAAATGAAATGATAAATGGTGGCTTAATAGTAAGTATAACTATTAAGGAAATAACCCGGTGAATGTGAGTGATATGGGAGGAGATAATAAGAGCATGAAAGTTTTGGCCACCTTCTTGTTGGGATTACGTATTGGAGAGAGGCAGTTTATTCGGAATAAATGTAATAAATTGTAAAAGGAGATTGTAATTGTAAAATTGTAAAAGCATATGTTCTGAAAACACACATTTGGAAGTGCTGTAAGTGGTTAGTTGAAAAGATTAGCATCTGAAGTTGTCGTTATTTTCCTTAATGTCTGAAGGTGTAGGGGAAAACGACTTTATTTTATATATAAGATATACACACATATAAATGGATGCATTAATTTTTCTTATTGTTTTGGCGAGGGAGTTGAATTAACCCCTTACACTGTCATATCCCATCTATGGGAACGTCTAAATATTTTTAGATGCATGACTCGTACACAGTTTTATTTTAATGGTAATAGCTCTGTCTGACCACATACGCTTTTCAAGACTACCAAAAGCTTTGCTAGTCGTTTCGATTTGTTGAGGGATTCATCTCTGGAGAGAATGCTCCCAAGATGTACAAACGAGTCAACTACACTTTAGTTCCTTTAAATGTTGAGCTCTACATACTGGAGTCCTGAGGGAGTAGTGAGCATTACCTTAGTTTTGTCCAGATTGATGGTGAGTCCAAAGGTGGTACACGCTCAAAAGAAGAGATCCATTATCATCTGCATATCCTCTTCGGTGTGGGCAATGAAGACCGCGTCATCAGCATAGACGAGCTTCTGTACAATAGTTTGGAAGATCTTGAATTTTGCATTAAATCGAGCTAGGTTCAAGATCCTACCAGTTGTTTGGAAACGTATGAGAACACCGACGATACAGTTCTTAAAGGTGTGGGAGAGGGTCATTGCAAAATATATAGAGCACGTCAGTGGTGCAAGAATATTACCCTGTTTTACACCATTCTCAATAACTATTGCTTCAGAGAGTGCACCGCTGAAATGGATGCATGCCTTCATATCCTGGTGGTAGGCATCCAATTTTATCGAGGATTGCCAATGCTGCTCTATTGACGGTGTCAAAAGCTTTTGTCAGGTCCACAAAAACTTGATTAGAGTGCTACTCGTTGTTCAATGAACTTTTCCTGAAGTTGTTGGGCAAAGAAGATTATATCCATCATGCCAGGAGGACCTGATCTAAAGCCGCTTTAGTATTCCGAAATAACGGAGGAGCACATCCACATAGTAAGCCAGTTAAGCTTTAAAATGCCTTACCAACCGCTTCAAGAAGGCTTATACCTCTATAATTGTCACAAGCTGATCAAGTTCCTCTTCTCTTGTATAATGAGATCAAAGTTGCATCAATTCAGTCCTGAGGTACAGGGGCACCCATCCATATGTCAGACATCAAACAGTGGACTTCTTCAGCAATCTTGTCACCCTCAAAAGTGAGAACCTCAACAGCGATGCCATCAAGGCCAGGTGCTTTCCCAATATTAATTTCCTTGATTGTATTATGAATCTCAAGGATGGTCCATCATCACATAGTTCATAGACTCCTGCGGCAGACTGTTGATGACCTCATTATCAACCATTCACGGATTATAGAATAGATTCATGAAATGTTCAGTCCACCGTTTCATAATATCCGCTTGACTTTTATAGAGGAGCGACCCATCTTTGGACCTGAGTGGTACCATAGATGATGATTGTGGTCCGAAGACATGCCGAATCAAGTGTTATATAGTTTTGATATCTTTCCTATCATATGCCTTCTGTGTTTTTTCAGGAATATCCAGCCACCATTTGTTCTTAATTTTATGAATATTGCGCTGAAGTACCGACTTTGCATTCTTGAAATCTTTTGTAGAGTTACGGTCTTTTTCGGGTACACTGAGGTATCGCAAGTACAGCCGACTATTTTTCTTTTCCAGAAGCTTGTTTATCTGGTAGTCATTGTCATCTAACCAGTCATGATGATTCTGATTGTTAAGACTAAGAACCTCGATGCTTGCCTTGTAGATCAGTCTTGAAATGGTTTCCTCTACCATCAAACTCTACATTCTTGAACATGTCTTGAAGATCGCCACGTGCACTCATGCGCTTGGGAACTCTTACTCCTGGAGAGCGAGATTCACGCATGATATGGAGCTTCAGTTTACCACACACAAACTTGTAGTCTGAAGCACACTCTGAACCCCATATAACCCGTAGGGTACACGAATCTTGAAGGTCTTGCCTTCGGGTAATAATATAATCGAGGATGTGTCCATGCTTTAACTGTGGGTGGATACAACTTGCCTTATGGGCAGCTTTCTGATGTGAGGTGTTGCAGATGATGAGACCAAATCCAGAACTGGAGAAGATAGATATCATTGAATTCACGCTCCTCACTCCATATTTACCTAATGCAGTCGCTGTTTCATGATCTGTTCCCACTTGGGCGTTGAAGTCCTCTTAGAAGAAAAACTTTGTCAGCTTTTGGGATCGAGGTTAGTATTGTCCTGAGATCTTGGTAGAAGAACATAATAATCCACTCGTTACTGCTAGGAATTGAAGCATAAGCCAAAATGACAGTCATAAAACGGTTGCAGCTCAATTGTACATGAAGGTGCATAATCCTATCACTAAAACTATGGGGCTGCTCAATTCTATTGACTAACTTTGTGTGAACAGCAAAGCACTCACTACTTATTCGCCTTTCTCCCTCTAGTCTACCTTTCCAGAAGTACATATACCTAGCCCCCACTTCTCTCAATTGATCCTCATCGCTGAATCAAACTCCCACCAGTGCAGCAATGTCGATCCTATACCTACCTAGTTTCTTTGCAACTATACCAGTACGTCACTCTGAATTCTCAGACTCATCATGAGTGAGAAATTTCCGAACATTTCAAATGGCTAAAGATAGCTTGTTTTTGTCTTTGTAGTGCTTTGTTTTCTTCTTGCTTGTATAAACAGCCACACACGTCGTTATTTCTTTATCGACGGGAGTCTTGTATGGATATCTGTGCATGTAGATGGCTATGCTGTGTACTTGTATGACACGCAGAGCATGTTTAGTTTCAGTGACAAGCCGAAGCAAGATAACTAAGAGATGATGTAGAGCGTAGGTTTTATATCAGAGTTTCCGTCTCCTAAATGGACGATCTAACAAAATCTATGGGCTCATCTCGCCAAGTAGGTTAACATTGCCCCTGAGTACTATACCAGGTATTTCTACGCCCCTGCTAATTATATATTCTCCTCTTAATTTTTAGGTGCAAATAGAACTATGAAGCGAAGGACCTCTAACATAGCAGATAAAAAACAATGTTTGAAATACAAATTATAATATAAATATCTATATATATATATATATACATTTCTTTGTTACCGATTTTCTAATTTGTATTTTTGTTAAAATATGAGATTTTAAAATTTTTTTTACTTACTGGCGATGCAAGCGACACTTTTTTTTGTTGTTTTAGTAGAAAAAAAATTCAGTTTGAATGATTTCAGCTGGAACCACACAAATGAAATCAATACCTTCCGATGTTGTTGAATCTTTTAAAATTGACGAAAACAAACAACCTTTTTTGTTGTTGTTGTTGTTGTAGAAAACAAAAATTCCTCTCTTTCTCTCTCTCTCTCTCTCTCTATATATATATATGTGTGTGTGTGTGAAAAAGACAAAGGAAAAACAAATTAAATACAGGAATAAATCATAAAAAACAAGATTTTTACCAGTTTCGTTTGGATCAACAATGTCTTCAGGAAAAGTGAAGATTTTAGAATTTATTAAATAACGGCAAAGCATAGGAAAAAAGAGGAACACACAACGGGATGTTTTTGGCATGTGTTAACTATTATAAAATTTTAAAAAAAATCAAATCTTGCAAAATTTCTCCTTTGTTTGATGATTTATTCTTGTATTTAATTTGTTTTTCCTTTTCTTTTTCACACATCTTGTCTTCACGGCATTTCATTTTATGATATATCTTGCATTTTATCCTCATTTATATATATATATATATATATTAGTACTTAATGTATCCACATAAAATATTATAAGGAGATATAATTTTTATGTATCAGTTTTCAGTATTTACTTCAACAGTGCTCTATACGTAAGTAGAGCTAGGTAGTAAGCAATGAAAATATATATGGCAATTAAGCTACACACAGGCTCCCGTGTTTCATCCCAGGGGGAAATCTTCAGGCTAAATGCATGGACTTATTTTTGTCAGGTGTTTTTTATACATGGCTTGCTAGTTAACCAACCAGATTCTTTGTTGTTCACTCAGCCAAAAAAATTTCTAAATCTGATTGAAAAACACTTCCCCGTAACCAACCCTCTACATAAAATATTCAATAAAAATAACCTTAAAACTATCCTACAGCTGCTGTGAAAACCTAGAAATGATAATTAAGGCACACAACAACAAAATACTAAAAGACAACAACAGAAAAGAAAAAAAATAAACAAAGTGGAAAATATAACAAAAATAACACTACGAAGAACAAAAATATAAACAATACTAATAGAAATAAACAAAACACTAATAATAACCACCCGAATAGAAACGAAAAAGTTAGCAATGAAGAGAAAATATATAACTGCATAAATCGTAAACTTTGTCCACTACAAAATAAATGCCTAACTAAAAGTGTTGTATACCAAGCAACGATATTTGCCAACGAAAGACCAAATAACAAGAAATACTACGTGGGTATGACATCCCTAGACTTTAAGACCAGATACTATGACCACAAAAGCACATTTAAAAACAAAGAACGTCGAACTAAAACAGCACTAGCTAACCATTATTGGGAGCTCAAAGAAAATGGACACTCACCAATAATTGAATGGAAAATAGTAAGACAGACCAGTACATGTAGAAACTTAGACGACCCGTGTAGATTATGCCTGAATGAAAAATATGAAATCCTAAATTTTAAAGATCCCCGAAACCTATTAAATTCTAGAAGTGAAATAGCAAACAGCTGTTTACACAGAAATAATTTTACTTTAGGATGATATATAAATATAAAAAAAACTGAACAAGTGAAAAATTAAAACCTAAAATAGAAATACAAGAAACGTGTTAAAATAAATTTGCCCGCTATATTGACACAACAAAGGAAACAGGATATAGGAAAATCCATTGTTAATAAAAAATAGGATAGGTATAGGAGTGTCACCAACAAAGCCTTTGTTCGCGGGAAGCCCAACGATTGGCTGAGGGAACAACAAAGAATCTGATTGGTTAACTAGCAAGCCATGTATATAAAAACACCTGACAAAAATAAGTCCATGCATTTAGCCTGAAGATTTCCCCCTGGGATGAAACGCGGGAGCCTCTGTGTAGCTTAATTGCCATATATATTTTTATTGCTTACTATATATATATATATATATATATATTAGAAAAAAATGTGACCCCTTGCGTTACCCATTAAGCTTGCATTAGATTATTTGAATCAGAAAATGTTTGCAAAGCCAGTTAAATATTTTTAAAAGCAAAGAACAAAAATTAGTCTTTTTCTGCTCACTATATCTCCCTCTTTTTCTACAGCTACGGATTAAATATTATTGCTACTTATGGCAATATCTTTATTTATTATTCTTTATTTCTTACCTATGAATGTTTGCTAATAGACAAAGAGTGACGGAAGCGAGAGTGAGGGATATGTATAAAATAAAAGCGGGAAGTCAAATAAGAGAGGGTGAGAGTGATAGAGGTAAGCCGAGTAAGAGATGGGTCACGTGGTGAACTAATATCAAATTATCGTTAATTAGAACAATTAAAATTAAAGTTTTTTTTTTTTTTCAAACATAGCTTAATCCTAAAACTGATGAACATTTGTTAGCATATATTTTGTGCGATTAAAATATACACAAAAAAAAGTCTTAGTGAAACAAA
The DNA here is from genome assembly GCA_963556195.1 of Sepiola atlantica. Classification (NCBI taxonomy): domain Eukaryota; kingdom Metazoa; phylum Mollusca; class Cephalopoda; order Sepiida; family Sepiolidae; genus Sepiola; species Sepiola atlantica. The sequence continues at coordinate 83,161,391 of OY744528.1, forward strand.
CATTAATTAACTCAGCTTTAGTATAATAATATATAATAGCGGGACCCCGTGGAAATTCCACAGTGTTTTCTACATCTATCTGTATAATTTACTGTTCATAATAATATTTATTTTTAAATAATAAATGTCTCAGGTTTAATACTATTAAGAAAAAAGACTATTTTTTTCTTCCATAAAATAATTATTATTGTCAGCTAAATATTCTTTAAATAAATAAAACCAATGCATATTTTGGTTATTTATTTATTTAAAATTGTAGCAATTTAATTTTTTTTCAAACAACAAATAATCTGTCTTCTTACCGTACAAATAAGTGTCAGCTAAATATTCCTCAAATCAATAAAACGAATGTCACTTTTTGAAATGTATTTATTAAAAATTGTACTTTTTTAGTCAATGGGAGAACATAATTTGATTTTGGAACAATTCATTTTAAAATAGGTAAAGTCAGAAATTTTCTTTTACTTTAGCGACATCAGATTAATCACCAATCGCTATATTTGCTGATAGGACAATCACATTTTTTTAAATGTGTGTGAAAGGTAATAACATATATACGAACATGAAATGCCTGTTATATAGTTTTATTATGTATTATAAATGTGTATTATTGTATAGATAGTTTTCTTTCTTTATATTGTATACGTATTTCTAATCAATTCTTTCAAAAAGCATCGACATGTTAAGCTTGGCTGAATGTTAATCAAACAAGAATGTGGAGTATGGCTTAAACGTCACCATTGACGTGGCTCATTTTTTTGTTAGTTTTTTTGTTTCTTTTTTGTTTCTTATGTTTGCTAACTGAATTTTTAGTTGTCGTCTATGACGGCTTGTCAGTATGTACCTTCGAACTGCAACACCCCCAATTTCCACTGATAACGTGTAACAAGTTGTACCTACCCGGCTTTTTATTTTCATTTTTGTTTCGCTTTTTTTTTCTTCTTAAATCTTATACTTCATTTTTGTTGTTGTTACTTTTAACTCTTACATTTATAAACGACTAGTGCATTGCCTTGGAAAATTGAAGTAACCAAGAAACTCCTGCTCCCAATCTGAACCCTGTATATGTATTTTTAATCAATTGTTCTACTATCTACTAGAGTTGGGCGGTTTTGAAATTTTGGTTTCGGTATCGGTTTCGATTTTTTTCCCTAAAAACCTCGGTTTACGGTTCGGTTTTTCGGTTTTTTTGAAAAAAATTTTTTTACTATGGAAGCTATTCATTCTCTTGTGTGATGATTAGTTATTATTCAACGCTTAGTTGAATTATGCCACTGTTTCGATAATTTTGTGACTGAATCATTCTCCATGATATGAATCATATAAGTTTTAGGAAACGATTCCTGCGTTATTTTGCCGGTTCATGTATATTTAACTAAATTGTTAAACATACAGTGACGCCCGGCACAATAATTATTTACTAATGTAAAGTGATCGTTATTATGCCGGTTCATTTTTTTTTTTAAACCTAATTGTTATGGCCTTGCGAAAGAAAAGGTAATGAAATAAATAAGGGCAAATATTTAAAAACAATTTGTTTTCATCATCAGTTGTGTCGGTTAAAGAAATAAAAAAAAAATCGACCTGCCCTATTGTGTCGGTTAAAGAAATATCTGCTTTTAATACAAAAAACATTAAAAGTAAAATAATTAAATGAACGGAAATATTAGAGACAATTAGATTATTTAGTCGGATTTCATTTGCTGTAAAGGGTATCTGATGTAATTTCTTTACGAATTGCTGTTTGCAGACGGGAATATTGGGACCCCATTCGTACACAAAGAATCTAATTGTCTCTAATATTTTCGTTCATTCAATTAATTTTTATTTTCAACTGCTACACATTTTAATCAAAGGTTGAATTGTTTTACAAACAAACATTGTGAAGCGGCAGCACTTTTTATACCCGCCACGGGAGCCGGAGATACCACGGGCACCAGTAGGCGTGGCTCAAATGAACCAAACAATCGCAATCATTTTAAAATAGATATTTTACCTTTATTATTAAATAATACTATTTTTCTTTTCGGTTTATTTTTATTTAGTTACTTTTCATAATATAATTAATGTTGATGAATTTTCCCAACTGCTCTCGATTTAAGTAATTGAAATTAAGGAAAGTTATATATAAAGAAAAAAATAAGCAACAAATAAATGTTACCAAAGGCAACATAAATTATTCTTCTACCTACCTGTATAAGTTTATTTGTTTATTTTATTATTTATTTTGATAAATGATTTTTTAAAATAATAATAAATAATAAAATAAACAAATAAACTTAAACAGGTAGGTAGAAGAATAATTTATGTTGCCTTTGGTAACATATACTTGTTGAATTAACTTGTTAAACATGTGCTTTAATAGGTGTTGCTTCGTAATCCTTGAACCAAGGCCAAACTTTTTAAAATAATGAAGTTATTAAGTTGTTGAATTAACTTGTTAAAAATGTGCTTTACAAAGGAAAGATTTTAATGTAAAATTCTGATTTTCTTTATGAAGAAAAACTTTGATAATGTTAAAATATACAGAAAATCACTGGATTTAAACAGTTTCTATTTTAAAATGTTCTTTCAATGAAATCATAAAATAAGTCGTAATTTTGAAGAGTTCACTCCTAATCGAATCAACCGGAAGTAAAAATGAATTTTATCGTTATTTTAAAATATATTGTCGCTTAATAAAGTTTTAAATTATACAAAAAATCAATCAGGCAAAGTTTAATTAAAAACAAACAAAAAAAAACAATCAGGCAAAGTTTTAAATTATAAATAAAATTTCGTTTGATAAAGTTTTAAATAATACAAAAAAATTAATTTAAATAATAAAAAAAAAAGTAATTCATAGTTAAATAAACACGAGCCGGCAAAATAACGTAAGACTCATTATTGTGCCGGGCGTCACTGTATGTTTAACAATTTAGTTAAATATACATGAACCGGCAAAATAACGCAGGAATCGTTATTTTGCCGGGACCGGCAATATAACCTATTCGTAAGTTTTAAGGTGTTGACTGTTGTAATCAAAGTTCTGATACCTTTTCAACAGTTAACTCGTTAAAACAGTGACCAAAGATTCATAAAAGATTTCTGAAGAATAAAACTGAGTTTGAATATACATTCTATCTAATTCTTTAACCCATCAGAAGCTAAAATATAACTCAGAAATGCAAGAAATTAAAAAACGAAAATTTATTTAAACAAACAAAATAATTTTACAAATAAAATTAAGCAAAAATGATGATGAAAATGAAATATTGTGAATCAAATAGATTTTCGACATCATACGGAACGCGTTTGATTTTTTCTTTTTCATTTGAAAATGCTAAAAGTACGATGTCATGTTGTCTGTTGTATTTCTCTTTTTTTCATTTGAAAATTCAAAATGTTAATGATAAACAAACTGTAAACAAAGATTTCTTCCTACAAGTAAATTAAATGATTTTATTATATATTTGTTCAATCTGTCCTCTTACTAATGTAACATTTTTTGGTAATATTCAATTTTATTCAAATCGGAAAATCTTTTCAACCGTATTTCCTTGTATATGGTGGCTTACTGTAGTAAAAACACAATACCGAACGGTTACGGTTTAAAAAAACAAAACCGATTCGGTATTCGGTATGGAGACGAAACCGGAAAACCGCGGTTTTTCGGTAAAACCGCCCATCTCTACTATCTACAAGTATCAATTATTGTGTTTAATTTATAAATAATACTGAACATTTAAATGTTCAGTATTATTATTTCATAACTAAGAAAGAGCATCCTTGCAGCAACATACTTACATAGAGGTGAGGACGTTTTGTGTTTTTAAATTTGTTGGTTGGGGGAGAGGGGGGTTTAAATAATAATACACAAACACTGGAAGTAAGATACTATTTTATAGGATTACATGAATTTGTAAATGAAGTAATTTTTCTAAATATTTTGAAGATCAGTGTTTAATTAGAAAAGTAAGCAAATATTTTGTGCAAAAAAACGGCTCCGAATTTAAATAATAAATAAAATCTAAATTAGATTTAAATTAAAATGAAAAATAAGTAAATATTAAATGTATAAATAAAAAATTATTACTTGTTCGTATTATTTCATAGCTAAGAACAAACATCCTCATATTAACGTGCATACATAGGAACTATTTTTGTAAATGAAATATTCTTTCAAAGTAGGGTTTTTTATTTGACAAACTAATTCATTGAAAAGACTGAGTTGTTTGATAAGAAACCGAAATGCATCATAGTGGATTTAATGTACCAAAATGCATATAATAGATATAATGTAATCACTAAATTATTTTATTTTTATGTAAATAAATTTCATCATCATCATCAGATTCGGTTTACCATCCGTTTTATATGCTGGCATGCATTAGATGGCTTTAAAAAAATGACTTCCAAACTAAACTATCTCTGGCCAGGTCTTTATTTATTCCTTTTACTCTCAAGTCCATTTTTATCACTTCTGTCCCATGTTTTTCTTCGCCTTCCCCATGAACTGAACCTGTGACCTCAACTGTTCTACATCTACTAACCCAAGAACTCTCATCCATTCTTTCAACATGGCGATACCATCAAAGTCTACTCTTCTGCACACGTCTCCCTATACTGTCCAGATTTAATCTTCCTCTGAGGTCATCAAAACTAAGTCTGTCTTTAAGACTAAAGTTACACATCCATCGTATCATTCTCATATAATTTCTCTCCGTGCAACGCATGTCTTCAACCCTCACTAGTCCGGTTTCACTTCCATACATCATCATACGGAGTGCAAATGCCTAATGGACTCTTCACTTGGTCGACAGTGGTGTTTCTAAATAGGATTTCAGTAATTCATTAAAATGTCTGACTTGTTTTCCCAAAAAATAAAATGCATTCTGACTGATTTATTTTAATTTAATAAGTAAATTTTGTTAGTACATATGTTTTATATAAATAAACTGAAATACATTCTAGCAGATTTAATTTAATCCGTAAAATAATTTTTGTAAAGAACTTATTTATTCCTAATAGGATCTTTATTACAATAAATAAATCATTAAAATGGCTGACTTGTTTTATAAGAAAACGAAATGTACTATAGTGGAATATATATTTAATGAAATCATGTAAGTGTTCTGTTTGACTCACCTATTGTGAAAAGTGTAAATTGAATCACTATTAAGTTTAGATAATGTAATAGCCGCTATTTTTGTGTGTATGTGCGTAAGTTTGTGAGCTTAATGCAGAAGCACTGTGATGAATAATGAATAAAAAGTGAAGTGACAACAAATAGTGTGGTCATGCTGCCATGACGACCATCAGAATCGCGAGGACTGCAACTGTGTTACATAGCACACCTAGGCTAGAGACAAACGCCCATGAACAATGTTTGTTACTGTAATCAAAAGAAAAATGTTTAGGTAGAGGAAGCACCCTTTGTTTAGGTTGGAAATGTAGAGTAGTTAACATACAATAGCAAGATCGAAATATGAAATGGTAACTACCAACATATGTGTTCTATAAAAAAATTTTTCCCTGTGTACGTGGGTTGCAGTGCTAGTAGATCTGAGTGTGAGAGTGAAAATTCCATCAACTTTCTATATGGATGACTATCTTAAAAGAAAATATCGAACAGGACTAAATATAAAAATCAACAAAATTGAACAAAACAAATTTATACTTTCTGAAAACATGCACCAATAATTGGCCTAAATTGATGCCGAAGCAGATTTGTATATGCAACTTTATATTATAAAACTATACTGGTTAACGGTATAAGATAAAATCTCACTACTTTATATATCAGATAAGAAGCGTAGAGTCAGAAGTGGCAAATCAACGGGCAGGCCTGATTATGTGATGAATACAAGGAGGAGAAAATTGGCGATTTAGTGTTAGCCTTGTGTGCGGCAACGGGAAGAAGAGTGAATATTAATCATACTTGAAATAGGTGTTATTGTGTAAGGAGCAAAACAAAAAAAACAAGCTTTAGGTATTTCTTTTCTTTGATTCCAATATCTCGCGGATTAATTTGAGTTAAATTATTTTTTCTGTTAGTCTATATTATAATACGCTAAGGCAATGTGATGTTTGTACATACATTATCACCCTCCACCCCTTTTTTAAAAGATGGGCTCACCTGATCGCCGAAGATGCAATAAAAAAAATAAAAAAAATTTTTAAATTTTTATCTGATGTCACTATTGTGTCAAATATGAAACTTGAACTAAAATACACTTTATTGGTGCCTGGGCTAGAATCAAAATATAGTATCCGTTCTGTCCAAAGATGGTGCAATAATATTGTGGGGTTTGCGATCACGCCGGATGTCCATAGAATGGAAACATGTCACAAACTACTACAAGTATAAAACTGTGGAATTTCTATGTTATTTTTATAATATTCTATCCTATTTTTGAACTCTATTTTCACTATATGCTTAAAGTTTACTCTTCTGCACACATCGCCCTATACTGTCCAGATGGTTGTTTCTTTTGAAGCAGAGGTAGAATGCAACGATATCTGCACCTTCGTTGCACACACGAATATATTAAAAGGCTGTGAATAAGAATGAAAGCATAGAAAAGGCATTTGAAACGGTTAAAATACGTGTCATTTCTGTTTTCGGATTGAAAGTGAAAGACCTAGATTGTGAAACTTTAATTTAAACATTAAAATTGTATACACATTTTTTGGATGGGAACAGTCTGTATGTTGGTTAGAGTTGGGCGGTTTTGAAATTTTGGTTTCGGTATCGGTTTCGGTTTTTTCCCCTTAAAACCTCGGTTTACGGTTCGGTTTTTCGTTTTTTTTTTAAAAAAATTTTTTACTATGGAAGCTATTCATTCTCTTGTGTGATGATTAGTTATTATTCAACGTTTAGTTGAATTATGCCACTGTTTCGATAATTTTGTGACTGAATCATTCTCCATGATATGAATCATATAAGTTTTAAGGTGTTTACTGTTGTAATCAAAGTTCTGATACCTTTTTAACAGTTAACTCGTTAAAACAGTGACCAAAGATTCATGAAAGATTTCTGAAGAATAAAACTGAGTTTGAATATACATTCTATCTAATTCTTTAACCCATCAGAAGCTAAAATATAACTCAGAAATGCAAGAAATTAAAAAACGAAAATTTATTTAAACAAACAAAATAATTTTACAAATAAAATTAAGCAAAAATGATGATGAAAATGAAATATTGTCAAAATTATTTGACAGATAAAAATTTTAATTTTTTAATAGGTGAAAATGTTTGCAAGACGCTGTGTCTTGTCGCGTAAAATAAACACACCATATACTTCTCGAATTGCCGGTGTTGACTGTTTGGATGTCTGTCATTTTGTGTGCTCGAAGTTCTGTCAACTGGTGCGTGTTGGGTTAATATTTGTTTTTAAGACAGGGTAATAAAACTTTATAGACATGCGTAAAAAACTAGTAGTACACCCGAAAACCGCGCCAAAGGAAAAGGAAGGATGGTTAAAAAAAAAGTAGAGATTATTAATTCACCTAAAGTCATTTTTTAAGCTTTAAGGTAATTTTAGTCATAGAATTCATGACTTGGATTAAAGTTTAATAATTAAACTTTCGAATAAATTGTCAACTCTAAATAAATACCATATTAACAATTTAGTAAAATATAAATCGTTGCATAGTCTACTTTTTGAATAACCCATTTTTGGGAGAGAAAACGGTATAGTTGAGAGATAGTTCTCTAGAAATTACAATTTATGTATGAAGTGGCTTTTCAAAAGTAAACAATGAAATGCCTAATGTTTAAAATAATTTAAAAAATCCGAATAAAGTGACACTAGCATTGGCAACTACTTTTTTTCTTTTTAAATGTTTATACTTACTCACTACTTTTCGTTTATTTACTTTTACAAGTATTTTTTTTTAATTTCATTTTAATAACTTATTTTTTTAGATAACTCTGAAACAAACAAATAATTATTTTACAATTTTGAGTTGAATCAAATAGATTTTCGCCATCATACGGAACGCGTTTGATTTTTTCTTTTTCATTTGAAAATAGTTTATGCTAAAAATACGATGTCATGTTGTCTGTCGTATTTCTTTTTTTTTCATTTGAAAATTCAAAATGTTAATGATAAACAAACTGTAAACAAAGATTTCTTCCTACAAGTAGCAATACACATGAAAAAATTTAAATTGCTTAAAATATCTCAATAATGGCATATATAGAAAGAGCTTGATGATCTAAGAAAGAATCTTTTTAAATTTTTTAAATCTGACTAAAAATAAGGAAGTTATGACTATTTTTGTGCCTCGCACAATTGGATTTGGATATTTTCCCCTCTTTAATACCATATGCGTTTCATCACATTTTTTACACTAATTTTTCAGTAAAAATGTTATATCTTTGTTAAAACACAAGATTAAGCAATGAAATTTATCATATAAGTGTATTTTTGTACAGTGAATCAGAATATGCCACTGAAAATCTCCAGAAATTAATGGTTTCCAAGTAATCTGCACTAAGTGCACAGAAATATGCTGCAATACCTTAAAAATACCATGAATCCATTAAAAGAAAGAAGTTAGAAAACTCAAAGTTGAATTGTAATACATTTTATGTACAAGAAACTAAAATCTAATACTAGGACTGTTTAAAAATGAATATATTGCAAGATTTCTTTAGCATTATTGTAGATTTACACCTTCTGCTAACTCACCCCCTTACCTCCCCAAAATATGAGATTCTACTTTTTTTATTTAGGCAATTACATGTTAACACCCTGAAAAACTTGGCAGAAAGAAAGAAACAAAAACAATTATTTTAGAATTTAAAGTGGGGATCAGTTTCACATAAAATAATCCCCCATTTCAAGGCCATTCTAGCGTTTTAGGACAGTTAATTATTTTTTCTATGGGAGATAAATCCTGTGCGTTTTTCTTGTTTTTTTTTCTTTCTTTTTTTTTAGACGATTATAAGGGTTTTTGTGGGAGGAGGGGGGCTTACCACTTGAACTTCAGATTAGTGGTAGGGCTAGGGGCAATTAAGTGTGAACACCCTGAAAACTTAGCAGAAAGAAAAAACCCCAATTCGTTTAGAATTTCGAGTGGGGGATTAGTTTCACATATATTTAATGCAGAATAATTCACCATTTCCGGGCCATTCTAGCGTTTTAGGGCATTAATCAATTTTTTTCTATGGCAAATAAATCCTGTGCGTTTTTTTTTTATGGGCGTCTGCTTTTTTAAATTTTTTTATAGACGATTATGTGTGGTTTTAATGGGCTTTTTTGTAGGATTAGGGCTTCCTACTCGGACTTAGGGTTAGTGATAAGGTTAAGGAAGGGGTTTTGTTTTGGATTGAGGTTGCCATTCGGACTTAGTGTTAGGGTTAAGGGAGTTTTTTAGGAGTGGCTTGCCACTCATATTTAAGGTTAATGGTACGATACGTTCAAGATGGCATTTTTAAGAGGTGGGCTTGTTAGTCGTACCTAGAGTTAATGGTAGAGTAATTATTTATTTTATAAATTTCACTAAAAGGCAAGAATGCCCGGGAAATCGGAGATCATTTTACATTAAATTTATATGCGAAACTGATCCCCCACTCTAAATTCTAAACTATTTTTTGTTGTTTTGTTTTTTCTTTTTTTCGCAAGACTTTAAGACGTAATCGCCTAAAAAAGTAAAATCTTATTTTATTTTTTTTAAATTGGCGACTAGAAATTCATTACTACTAGAAGTTCGAAAGTTGAGTGAAAACCAGTATTTTTTAAAGTATTTTTTATAAAAGAACCAAATAGGATTAACTTACCAAATAGGATTAACTTTTTTAAGCACAAAAAGTATTTTTTTAACGAATTTTGCAAAGCTTTACAAGACGCTGCTGCTGATTGATTGTTATATCAGCAATACTAGTAGCCATTGTTGACTTTCGCGCAAAAAAAAGGACAATATGTTTTAGGATAAGATAATTTAAAATTACTATTACCGAAAGACAAAACAACGTACAATTATAATTTTAATGCATAAAAAAAGATGAAAGATTAATTTATTTACTAGTTGGGTACGAAAAATGTAACAACATTTTCTATATTCATATTTTAAAATGTTTAAAATTCGTTCTAGAATGAAAATAAACAAAAATCGCCTCGTGTTTATAGCAGTAATTGCAGTAATATATTTGTTCAATCTGTCCTCTTACTAATATAACATTTTTTGGTAATATTCAATTTTATTCAAATCGGAAAATCTTTTCAACCGTGTTTCCTTGTATACGGTGGCTTACTGTAGTAAAAACACAATACCGAACGGTTACGGTTTAAAAAAAAAAAAACCGATTCGGTATTCGGTATGGAGACGAAACCGAAAAACCGCGGTTTTTCGGTAAAACCGCCCATCTCTAATGTTGGTTAACTACACTTGTTGGTATTTTGCGTATTGTTTTTATTGACAAAAAACGTTAAACATTAAGTTTTTTTTAAGCAAAAATAATTCACTTTAAACTAATGTTGAATACCCTTTGTTTATTTTTTTGGCGGATTATCAAAAAAAAAATAGTTCATTTAGTTTTTAAAAATATTTATGTAATATATTGAATGGCTTATGGGAGGTTGGAGGTTACGGTGGATTTAAAACAGTCAGTAACAGTTCTGACTTGCAGAAGAAGAACCGGTAAAGCAACAAAGTCACCCAATTGAAGGGAAACACATTATGTAACAAAACGATTTAACAAAAGATTATTTTATTGTGTGGAAAGGAGGGAACTTCTGTTTTTTGTGGGTTTTTTTTTATTTAAAATTTTTTTTTTAAAAGCATTACTCCTCATCTCCATCCAATTAGGAGGTGCTGGAGAAGATAAGGCAGAGAAATATTTACATACATACATATATATATATATATGATGGACTCTCCCGTCGATTTCGACGTATGAGTGCCCCACCAGGGGCTGCCCGCGCGTGAATTTGTAATTGCAAGGGTTGCGCAATCCCCAACAACAGCTCTCCTGAGTCTGCATCGCTTGATTCCAATGGCAAGTAGTAATACAGGACGCCTGGAAACAATGCCGAGATAAGCAGAGAGCACATACAGCACCTGGTATTCCCAAATGGTCACCCATTTAGTACTGGCCAGGCTCGATTCCGCTTAACTTCGGTGATCTAACGGGAACCGGTGTGTCAACGTGATATATATATATATATATGTACACCTGTCGGTCTATCATGTAATCAGTTTAAAATAGCATCATTGCTATATGTAGATTGAATGGATGCATCTTATTTTAGACTAGATAAGCTACCCAGTGTTGCCGGGGCAAAAATGTAACATATTTCTATTAAAACTTCTATCTCTCTACCCCTCCCTATCCCCTCTCTATCCGTCTCTCTGTCTTTATCTCTTTCTCCCTCTGCCATTTGTCCTCTCCTACACCCAAACCCCCTTCTTTCTTCTCTGCCCATTCCTCCCTCTGGACGTACATGCACACAGACAACTCTTCTTTATATAGATTCCATGAAGAATGAGTTGGCATTTTCTTTCCAAATTAGTACATAAGAACAATGAAAATGGCTGAAAATCGAAGTTTCAAATAGCATTTTCATCTGTACACGTGTGGATTGTATGATCACATCTGAAGAATATCACTTCTTATTACCTTCCTTCTTGGCTGACTTTTTTTTTTTTTTGCCCATAATCAACCAAGTTTGGTTTGTAAATCAAATATTGATAAATTATTTATTTATTTATTTTTTTTTTTTTTTCGAACTAATTTGTACCCGCTCCTTGAGCAGTGTTGGTACAGTACCTGGGTATATTAATTTCCATCTTTACCTAGCTTTTATTGCTTTATAGCTAGTAGTACGAAGAAAAATATTAGAGATTTTTGTGGGAAAAAATATATTACTTATTATTTGCATGAGAGTAATTAATTACAATGAATGTATTAACATATTTTTTTATTGGCAAAAAATGTTAAAAAGTAAGTTTTTCAAGCAAAACTAATTCACTTTAAACTAATGCCGAATACCCTTTGTCTATTTTTTTTTTTTTTTCAGATTATCAAAAAAAAAAAATATTCATTTAGTTTAAAATATTTATGTAATATTTTTTTAATGTTAATTTTTTTAATTTTATAAAACACACATTCATTTAAAAAAAAGATCCTTTAAACTTACGCGAGATTTGAATTCATGTATCGACATCGTCAAAACTACTGCCTTAATAATGTGTACTCTGCCTATTCCTTTTTTGTCAATCAATCACGTTTCTATATGTGTACCAACAGACAAACTTGAAAAACACCATGACTTTTTAATAGTATATAGATCAAATTTAAGATTTTTTTTTTTTAAACTTTCAGATGACATCATTAAGCTGAACACATCAAAAAGGGGATCTCGTGGCCGAAGTCAGCGTGGTCGAGGCAGTTTTGGGCGCGGTGGTCAATCCCGTGGACGTGGCAACTGGAGCAATAGATCTTCGTTTACGATAAAGAGGGGCCAAGGGAGAGGTGCTGCTAGATCGCGTGGATCTAGCAGAAATGTTCGATCTCTGCGTAAACCAACTACAGATTCTAAAGGCACCAGTCCTTTGAACAGGAAGACGAATAATCAGGTTTGAAAACTTTGAATCTTTATTCGTTTCTTTCTCTTTTTATTCTCAAGTAAATCTTACGTAAAGGAAGGAGACACCTCTTTGCATGCAATAAGCAGAGTTAGGCCGCAAAGTATACCAAAGTCTCTGGCATGTATTGAGGAGATGCTTTAGCAAATTGTCCAATATCGCTGTTATTAACACTAGGGGTGGGACGTAATGGGTGAAAATTTCAGATTCATGCGAGTAGTATTTTTTTGTATTCATTTATACATAAATAACACTAAACAATCAAAGATTTTGAAAATTTTGCAAAATTCAGAAGGTGCAGGCCAAAAATAGCTGTTAGGGCTCCACGGGGCTCAAAATCCATAATTTTTCGGTGAAAAAATGGTTTCATGCGACATTGCAGGTCCTAAAACATCCTCAAAAGCTATGAATGGATATAGATGGTTAAATCTGATATAGTACTTTAATTTAAGACCATTTTCAGGCTGTGAAAGGGTTTTCATGAATGTAAAATAGCCAAAAACTATTGGCCTGCACCTTCTGAATTTTGCAAAATTTTCAAAATCTTTGATTGTTTAGTGTTATTTATGTATAAATGAACACCAAAAAATACTACTCGCATGAATCTAAAATTTTCACCCACTCCTATTAACACACAACGATTATCATCATATTTATCTGTTGCGCTATGGGTTCACATTTAAACTGATATGTGGATATAATTGACATTATCAGCATCCTGTTATCGGTTTCTTTTTTACGTTTTATTTTTTTTAATTTAAAGAAATATTATGACTAGTCATGGCACACATGTTTTCTTCTTTCGATTAAACCAGTTTTATCACGCAAATAGATGTGAGGTCTACGATTTTGGTTGAAATTTGCTTGTTTTTGCTTTTTGGTTAGAAAGGCTGATTTTTGCCAAATCGCTAGAGCCTTACCTCCTTATTTTTTTGTTGCTATTTGGCTGGATTTTCTCATTCCTCTTTCTCTTTTCTTGTTTTTTCTTTTCCTCTTCCTGCCTTGTCTTACTATTCCCTCTTATGATAGTTCTCTCTGAACTTAAAATATTAATTTTGCCATAACGGCTAAAATTTCAAATGATTCATGATGGGTATAGGAGAGTTAGATGACTTTTACTTCATCAAAGAATTTCTTCCGGTCTCCTTCTCTCTATTTTAAAGAGTTTTGAAGACAGTTTTGTTATAATTTGAGCAGAAAATTGCCTTTTTTTGCATAAATTTTGCTTAGAGAAATCATATTTAGTGCTAGATATCTCCAAAATCATTGTAGTTCACATACCAAACCTATAGTATTTTCTAAAAGATGATTTTATATGCTTCACTAGGGTTTTGATGTGAACTAGCCCGGTTTTCAAGTTATCAACCGACGAAGTGACATTGGATATGAATTCATTTATGGGTCCCTTAAAATCCTGGAAGTGGTTTATGATCATGATATGTATGAATACTAAAGCTTTTATTCGTCCGAATGAGTCAATAGCTTTGCTGTAAATCTAAAATGAGATATTACATTGTACAGTGCAACATCGTTCAGTATTTGATCAAAATAACTTATTTTTTACGAGAGTAACCCTAATAATTTGATGTGATTATGCATCAGATAATTGAAAGGAATGATTATTTTACTATTTCTGTGTCTTTATTATTTACTTAAAATTGAGATTTACTCATTAATATTACTGTTCTTGCACATAGCTGGTATTCATCTATATCTTGTTGATATAGCAAATATAAAAACTTTGGAGCGCAGACATTTATGGAATCAAATTTATGAAATTATCACTTTCTAATGATGGATAATGATTAAATATATCATTATACATGGTACCATTAACTCCAGAATATGAATTTATGTAAAGATGATTGGTAGAATGAACATGAAATCCGAATGGACAGTATATAGGCCGAATAGCCCACTGTGCACTGGCTTTTTGAGTTAATGGCTAGGAATTTGTTTGCCTTACTTTGTTGAGTGTTTACACTGACAATGACACCTTTCATAAAATAAACATATACAGCACACACACACACATGCTACACTGGCACATCACAGCCTATGCACACATTTTTCAACAATATTTTAGAATATATGTAGATATTTTATTATTTATTGGATATTTTGATACAAACTAGCAGACCCATCTGGTGTTGCCTGGGAGTGAATGAGGAGTTTTGAACCCAATATTAACTTTTTTTATTCTTAATCTCTTTAATTTGTATAATTTTTATTTTATAAAATAAAGTGAAAATTTATCTCTGCTGTTTATGAATTTCCACAGATCCTATAGGAGAAACCGAAAATACAATTAAATAACTTCACAGAACTTATCAAATGACTTTTATAAATACATTGTTCGATGCAAAATGACTTATCGGGTTGATATGCTATAAAACAACATTCCCCAATCCGTTTAGTTACCATTACTTGTCGGTCTACTCAGACTCAGTTGTAGTACGTGTCAGGGTTGGCCTTTTGGCCAAGATCAAAGTGTAGTATCTGTTCCGATGGATACTGCACCCCATAGACTGGTATTGTCTTGGCCTTTGGGGCTTGATTTACGCCGGTCTATGGGTTTGTCCTGTGCAGTTCTAGGAGGTCCACCCTCCCAGGCTTTCCCTCCCCTCTTTGGGGAGGAGTAATTTTATTGCTTACTGCCTGAGGCGCCCTTGCCGGGGAATGCCGACGGGGCTGCCCAGGCATTTTTTGTAGGCCAGAGTGCTCAACTTCTCGGGTGCTGGCTTTTCAAATCCCACTTTCCCGACCTTGTGTCACATCTTACCGCTGTGAGAGGTAGATAAATCTCTGCCCTGCGTATGACTTCCGACTGCATCTACTCGTATATACAATGCCCCATTGTTGTTGCAGATATTAAAATCTATTATTGTCAATCACCTTGAAAAATTAAAACTTTTTGTGCTTGTATATAAAAAATGTACAGGTAAAATATGGCAGTTCAAAATAAATTAACAGGGAAACTCTTTGATATACTTACGTATCAGGCGAAAGTAGGTGTCTGCACCAAAAATTAGGGAAAATTATCGAGTAAAATTTTAATTAAAAATATAAATCAGTTTTATTGTATTTTTCCGATTCTCTATTGATAAGAACACAAATACTTTGAAGAGTTACGTAAAACGGGGGAGATACGTCAGTCTGTCATTTCGCCAAGTCATAATCAATGAGGAATTGGAAATATACGATAAAACTGATGTATATGTTTAATTAAAATTCTACTTGATAATTTCCCTTTAATTTTTGGTATAGATACCTACTTTTGCCTGATATGTAAGTATATAAAAGAGTTTTCCTGTTAATTTATTTTGAACTGCCATATTTCACCTGTACGGTTTTATGTATAAGCAGCAAAAGTTTTTTTTAAATGACAGCAAACAACGGTGCGCAGCAGGATGTTGCTAAAATTAGGCAGATTTTCTTCTAAAAAATCCAGAAATTGATTCACAGAAAATTGAGAATTCATTACTTTTATTACCAAACTATTATTGCTGGCCAGGATATATGTAATGTTAACATAAAATCGTCCTGTTTTTATGCCTTTTAAAAAAAAATTTTAACTAAAAAATCCGTTAACACAAGCTTTTTTGAGTTCAAAATATTGTTTAGCTCTTCTTGCGGCTTTGCCGAATCCCGTTCTGTAAGTACTATTGATCATCGGCCTCCTGCGTAGAAATATTAAAGTCTTAGTAGTCTACATTGTGTATCTTCACAACCGGATCTAATTTATTTAGTGTTAGAGCGTATCTCAGATGTTTCTGATCGGTTCCCTTGATATCCCAGCACCGTAAACTTTGTAAATACGTTCTGACACTTTCTTTTACGTCCATGTTGCCCGTTTAATAGCAGCATATCTATTTCTGGTCACATGATTAAAAAAAAATCTCGATCTTGAAGAATTATCTCCCTTAGATATATTTTGGTGCTTATACAGTTGAAAGCACATATGAAAACACATTTCCAAATAAAAACTCTTGTATATACTTACGTATCAGGCAAAAATAAGTATTCTCACCAAAAATTAGGAAAAATTATCATATACAATTTTAATTAAATCTAAAAATCAATTTTATCGTATTTTGCATTGGACAGAGCACACTTAGGAAGATTTACGTAAAACAGGGGAGGTAACTTCCGTAGAGGTCGTAATTTCAATAAGTAGTACACTTTTTTATGCTATGACCCATGGATTGTTGATTTTGTTGATCTTGAGGGTCAGCGTTTAAGAGCCTCCAGTCTCTGCGATCTCAAGACAGCTTTGACCGGCCAACTCCACACCTACCAGAAACTTGTAGGTTTAGTGCACAGTTGATTGCACTGCTGAGTCTGTCCACGTGGCCATACCAGCGAAGTCTTCTCTCCCTCAAGATTGTATCGAGGTCTGCAAGACCAAGTTTCCCCAGCAACTCACTTGTCCGCACGATGGAAGCATCTCTTAGCTTGATGTTACAAATCCGTCCAACATTGCCCTGTCATTGTGCTGCAGACATTGGAGGTCTGGTTTTGTCAGTGCTCAGATTTCACTGGCATGGAGCATCGCGCTCCGCACACAAGTGCTATACACTTGACCACAGGTCCTGTATGACAGATGGCGTGATGTGAGAACTGGTAGCAGCTCCCTGAAGTTCTTCCAAGCAGTCTTCACATGCGTCATAGTTGCAAGGCTGCAGCCGCCACCTGCTGGAAGCATTTCTTCCAGGTAACAGAAAGAGTCAACCACCTTAAACTTGTCCTGACCAACCTTAACCTCCCTCAGGGGTCGACCATCAAGTGGTCCAGCAGTTTCCCGACATCTAGAGTACCTAAAGTTAGGGTTCTCAGTCAGATGCTTGAGTCCAACACACCTCCTGTTCATCCAGTGTTTGCAGCCACTGCACAAAATACTGCTGCTGCCCACACTTGTGTGACAAACAGTACACGGGAAGTTGCCTGAATCCTGAAGTTAGTCGAGGCCAGTACCGCAGATCATGATCTTTGTTTTGTCAGCATTCACTCTCAACCCTTTCCTTTCCATAGCTTCCTTCCATCTTAGGAGCCTCCCAACACATTCATCCTGCGAGTCCGGAATAATAACCAGGTTGTCGGCATAGAGACCACACCAAGGAACACCTGTGTGAAACTCACGGAACAGAGCCTTCAGCGTGATAATGAAAAGAAGGAGATTGAGTACTGATCCTTGATGGACACCAACTCCCACAGCAGACTCATTACTGTGACTGTTACCAACACGGACACGGCTGCGAGCATTTGCATATATCCCCTGCACCAAGCGCACAATCCACTCCTCAACACCAAGTTTCCGTAGTGCCCACCAGATCACCCTCAGAGGAACACGATCAAACGCCTTCTCAAGGTCCACAAACGCCATATAGAGACTTTTGTTTACTGCAAGGAATTTCTCCTGCAACTGTTGGACAACGAATATTGCGTCAGTTGTACATCTGCCAGGGACGAAGCCAAATTGGGAGTCATTGATGGACACTGACTGTCTAATTAGACTGTCTATGACTTTCGTGACCTGCTCTGTCAGCTTGAGACTTTGGTAATTGCCCTTGTGCAGAACATCTTCCTTACCCTTGTCCAGAACAGACAATGAAACTCTCTTCCCAGTCGGTTGGAATCTTGCCATCATGGACTATTGAGGATGCAAGGTTACAGATCATGGACGCACCTGTGTCACCGGCAGCTCGGACCATCTCTACTACTATACCTGATGGCCAGGCTGCTTTACCAAACTTCATCTTGGAAATGGCTTTCGTCACCATATCAATCGTGATTGAGATCGGTAGCGCCTGCAGTGGTGGTTCATCACTTAGGTGATCAGGATCCCAATCAAATTCCACATTGAGGAATCTTTCATAATGCTCCAGACAGGCCTTCTCCTGAAGAGTATATAATTTTACACTTGACTTTCAAGTGAACACTCCTCTAAAAATTAAACATGAAATTTTTCAAAATCTTTTTATTTTTTTTAATAATCTGAGGATATGATGTTTAATATGTATTGTTCATTTAAATCTATTTCTTTTTCTTTTTCTTTCTCCAGAAAACAAACTTCAAGAAAAATGTGCCACAGAAAGTGAGAGGTCAAAATCGTGGGACACCTTCCTCCCGACTCTCTATGGGTAAGCGTGGGACCCGTGGCGTTGGTCGTGGAGCGGGTCGTGGCATCAGTCGTAGAGCGGGTCGTGGCATCAGTCGTGGAGTTGGCCGTGGTGATGCACGTGGAGTTGGCCGTGGCCGAATCCGAATCCGCGGTGGTAGTGTCGGCACACGTGGAAAACCAAGATATCAACAGCAGCAGAAACAAGCCATTCAAGCTTTGCGAAAAGCAAAGACGACTTTATCAAAGATAAATGCTCAAGTGAGAAGAACAAACTTTGTCTCCGTTAAAAGAGGACTTCCAGTAAGTATAGATGCTTTCACTTTGATGTCTTTATAGAGTTGACACACACACACACACACACACATATATATATTTATTTATTTTTTGGTACAGAAAATTAGTACAACATCAGTACCGTCAGTTTCAAGCTCAGAAGGACTTAACCATCCGGCTCTCTTCAGCTTATATTGTCACTTGTTACAGAAATGTGAATTCACGTATCACTCTCGTTTGGATACGGTACTTGCTTTGGAGTGTTTGTTATGTATATTTGTTTAAAATTAGTGTTAGGGAGAGAAATGTGAGACTACAAAGTTTAATAAAGTTAAAAAAAAAAAAAAAGTGGGGGTGTAAAATGTAACAGTTAAGATTTAAAATTGAAAAAGTGTAAAAAATATCTTTATACAAGTCCCATGATTCAATGTTTATTAGGAGCGTATATTAGGCCGTTAAATGTTTTGAAGGGTTAATATACATTGTATTAAGAAAAAATGTGAAACTACATAACTCACTTCACTGTTATGTCTTAATTTAATTCTGTTTGTGTCTATCCGTTACAACTCTGCATTGTATTGCCTTCTATAAATTGCCTTTATATATACATACTAAACAATGTTTCAAGCAAACTACATGAACCTCTTTATATAATATATATATATGTGTGTGTGTATTTAGGCAGCATATTTTCATTTAGGCAAACATTATTAAATAACGCAGTGTTTTAGCTCAATAAAACTTCTTTTTCAATTTTCCGAATAGTCCATTAACTATTTCGGTCAAATTAGTGTATGTAAGTTCCGTGGGTTTCTTGCACCATTTTTCTTTCCTTTTTTACAAGTACTGTCAATTTGATTCGTTAAATCATCTTCAAGCGGTGTTAGTTTTGGTGTCTTTACAAATATGTCTGTACTATTAAGAGTTTAAAAAATTATACTGGCTAGTAATTTACAACTTTAAAAAGAACGTCTATAATATTGATGTTACATGAGAGTGTGATTACGTTCTAAGCGTGTGCAAGATCCAAAAGTTTGGTTGCTTAACGGCTAAGAACTTGATTACGTTCGTATTTGTGAAGACACCAAGGTTGCTCAACGTCTACTCAATAGTCCTGTTTACATTGATCGGTGCACAGACGACTTCCTTTAAAATAGTGTGTTATACTCACTTACGTTTCCATTAAAAAGTTTTTTGGGGGCAATTTACATTTTGTTTTCTATGGAAATCGCTCCAGACAAGGCATGAAGCCACTTGATGTAATGAGCTAAAAAAAAATACTACTTCAAGGTCAAAAACTAGCCAACGATGAGTGTTAGATGGATAGATTCCAACCCAGAAAACGGCAATTCTTCCCTCTTTGTCAGAAACATCGTTCATGGAATATGAGAACTAAAGGACAAAATAAGGGAAGCGAGAATTACGAGGCTGTCGAAAATAAACCCAAGGTTAACTTTCTACTCTCCCTATTCTCCATTTCCTGTCAACTCTTCATTATGTAGACAGAAGGGAATTTATTTATTCTCTCAATCTGTCTCAAACATTGTAAGGGTTTGATTGGATTTTGATGTTATAAATTTTAACATTCTCCAAGTGTTAGCTGAAAGAAGACCAACAATATCTAAAAATGCAGTAAATAATTTCCTTTTAAAGATTCGTTTTGTTTTTTTGACAATGTGTTTGATTGTTGAAAACCGAATTTTTCTAAATGTTCTCATTTGATTCATATTTCCAAAAGCAGCCACAGCAGAAACAGACAGACTCACTCCCAAGGAATTCTGTGAAAACCTCTTGGAGCAATCGCAGCCGAATGCGTGGGCGAGGTAGAAGTTTTCAAAATAGATTCACCCCATCAAAATTGAACCGCACAGCTAGTAACAGCTTGCTTTCATTAAAGTCCATCTCGAGCCAGAAGACTCTCAGGCAGTTTGCCAGCACGACATCATTAAATACTCAAAACAGAGGCAGGAAAAGAGCGTGAGTTTTTTTGGTTTTCTTTTTAATCTTTTTTAATCTTTTTCAGTAGTCTTTTTTTGTAGTCCTTTTTTTTTTCTTGGTCCTTTTTTTTTCTTGGTCCTTTTTTTTCTTGGTCCTTTTTTTTTTCTTGGTCCTTTTTTTTCTTGGTCCTTTTTTTTTCTTGGTCCTTTTTTTCTTGGTCCTTTTTTTTTTCCTGGTCCTTTTTTTTCTTGGTCCTTTTTTGTGTAGTCCTTTTTTTTTTTCTTGGTCCTTTTTTTTTCTTGGTCCCTTTTTTTTTCTTGGTCCTTTTTTTTTCTTGGTCCTTTTTTTTTCTTGGTCCTTTTTTTTCTTGGTCCTTTTTTTTTTCTTGGTCCTTTTTTTTCTTGGTCCTTTTTTTTCTTGGTCCTTTTTTTTTCTTGGTCCTTTTTTTTTCTTGGTCCTTTTTTTTCTTGGTCCTTTTTTTTTTCTTGGTCCTTTTTTTTCTTGGTCCTTTTTTTTTCTTGGTCCTTTTTTTCTTGGTCCTTTTTTTTTTCCTGGTCCTTTTTTTTCTTGGTCCTTTTTTGTGTAGTCCTTTTTTTTTTTCTTGGTCCTTTTTTTTTCTTGGTCCCTTTTTTTTCTTGGTCCTTTTTTTAATTTTTTGTAGTCCTTTTTTTTATTTTTCGTGGTCCTTTTTTAAAATTTTTTGTAGTCCTTTTTTTTATTTTTCGTGGTCCTTTTTTTAATTTTTTGTAGTCCTTTTTTTTATTTTTCGTGGTCCTTTTTTTTTGTGGTTCTTTTTTATTTTTCGTGGTCCTTTTTTTAAATTTTTCGTGGTCCTTTATTTTTCGTGGTCCTTTATTTTTCGTCATCCTTTTTTAATTTTTGTAGTCCTTTTTTAATTTTTTAGTCCTTTATTTATTTTTCGTGGTCCTTTTTTTATTTTTCGTGGTCCTTTATTTATTTTTCGTAGTCCTTTTTTTTTTCTTGGTCCTTTTTTTTTCTTGTTCCTTTTTTTCATAGTCTTTTTTTATTTATTTATTTTCAATCTTTTTATATTTTTGTTTGCTTATTTAAAAAAAAATTCTATTAAAATTTAGTTGTATTTTTTTCGTTTTTGCCAGAAAAGAATTAAAACAAAAAAAAGATTGTTTTTTTGTTTATTCCTTTCCTTTTTAAAACAGAAACGAATTGGAAAGTTCATTATTGGCATCAAATGGATTTATTTGCAGATAGCAGGAAACAAAAATATGCGATATTAAATACACCATTTTTGAGTTATGTATCTGCTATAAATTCAAGCAATATCAATATCTTGTTGCTTAAACAAATGAGTGGCCTGCACATACTAAACAAGTTCCACAGTTCGTTATAATTGATCATGTTTTGTAGTGAACAGCAACCACTCTCTCTACCAGGCAAGTGATTACTGTGTGGGTTACACAATATGCCATGTGTCAGAAACCTATCTGGTTGGTGATATTATTTCAGAGCTGCTGTAAGAATTAAACCTGCATCCAAAATGTTATCTACTCTTTCGTCGTGGTCTGCTTCACTTGTAAGCAAGGAGAGTCAACCATATTTTCTTTTTTGTAATTTTGAATTGATACAATTTGTTGAGTTCTCTGTTGAATGTCCATTGTTTACAAAAATGCCCCCCCCCCTCAGTCGACCCAAACGTTTTTTCTCCATTGTATATTTCATGACTGACAAATATTTCTTTGCTTATTTTAGGTGGCGAGAAAGTTCCGTCCCGAGGGAATCACCAAAAATTATGACAATCAGTGTGAGCAACTCTAACAGGTTAGTGAAATAAATAATAAAAAAATTAATGATAAAAACAAAAAATAAAAGCAGAAATCAATATGTAGACTTCTTAATAACAAGAATGGATTATTTTACGATGAGCTCATTCAACCTGTAAGTTTAACAATGAAATTCTTTCAAATTTTAGCGGAAAATCTTGAAATAACAATGTTTTAACAACTAGTGCAGACAGAGATAGTATCACATAATTGGGGGGAAAAAAACAAAAACTTCCCACCCGTGGAACACATTACGGCAAGAATGCTTCCCTACTGACTATAACATGGTCGTTTTTCAAGTCCAATATCAACAAATATCTGTCGAGTCATCCTGTAAATAAATCAAACATTGTTGTAAATCCTTTCATAGTACTGTTTCATCAATCAACTGAAAATCTCATTAACCCTTATCCTCGAGTGGCTTTTGCCCTTGGTCAGTGGTGAACCATTAGTATTAAAAGAAAAAAAAGTTTTTTTTCGGTGTCTTTCATGACCCGTGAATTTCTTAAAATATTAGAGGAATCTTTATTTGAGCTGAGGATTGATAGTTTGTATTATTCGGACTGCTATTCTCATCTTGGCTGTTATGTTTCAGCCGATGTAAACTCGGACCAATGTAACCTCGGTGCATCTTTTCTAATTTGGGAATCTTTATGTTGAACTTGGGAATCTCTACAGAATTTCGAACCTTTTATTTAATCTATGAGGGTTGATTGTTCTTGTTCTGTCAGCAATGACCGGGTAGATATTTTAATTATAGTGTGATTCTTAGTTATTATCACCTGTAGTAAGGATTGAACCTTCAACCTCCAGGAGTGCCATTGGTTCACGTGGACATGTGGCACAGCGGTTAAAGGCATTGATTAGCAATCAGTTCTAAATCACAATCGGTAAAGTTTTTTAGTTTATCGGTTCACAATCTTCTAAAGTTTTCTTTAGTTTTTTTTTTTATCCTTTTTAGGCAAAAGAAAAAAGAAATACAACTAAATAACATTTTTTAAAAAATTAACAGATTTTAATAAACTCGTCTATCTACAACCATTGTAAATAATTTTCCTTCCGTCATCTGTGTACCTGGAGCTAAACGGAACTTCCATGAGCGTTTCTTTCCAAGAACTATTGTCTGTGGAACACAATACTATGAGGCTGCTTCCCAGCTGACTACAACATGGTTGTTTTTAAGTTCAATGTTGAGCCGTCCTCTTAAATAATCAAATTCTGCCATCGTTTCCAATACTCAAGGTGTTTGTTTCACCATCCACCGACAAACTCATTAACCTTTATTCTCGAGTGCCCTTTCGGCTTTGATAAGCGGTGACTCGGTATATAAAAAAAAAAATATATACATACAGACACGTGTTTTGTCATTTCTACGACTCATCAGGGTGGCTAAACCTAGCGAGATGCAAAACCGGGACCACAGTTACTGAAACCAAAAGAAATGATAAATTTCAGTTAAAACTATTTGGTTTCAGTAACTGAGGTCTCGGTTTTGAATCTTACTAGATCTAGCTGCACTGATGAGTCGTAGAAATGACAAAACATGTGTCTGTATATATATATTTTTTACATACTAATGAGTCACTGCTTATCGAAATCGAAAGGCCTCTCGAGGAGAAGGGTAAATAAGTTTGTCAGGTGGACGGTGAAACAAATAACTTGAATATTGGAGACCATGGCAGAATTTGAGTATTTAAGAGAATGGCTCAACAAGAATTTTTTAACATTGAACTTAAAAACAACGATGTTGTAGTCAGCTGAGAAGCAACCCGTAGTATTGTGTTCCACAGACAGGTAGTTCTTGAAAAGAAACTCTGCTTGTGGATGTTCCGTTTAGCTCCAGGTACACAGATGAAGGAAGGAAAATTATTTACAATGGTTGTAGCTAGACGAGTTTTTGCTATGGATATTTTACAGGGGGGGGGGGGACAGAGATTAGAGCTAAGTCAAGTACTTAAAATAATAATAGAGTAGAGAAAGACTAGCAACGTCTCTTCTGTGAGAAAGAGGCTGTAGGGAAGAGAAGAGAATATCCCTCACTAGATTTCGAAGTTAATATTATTTCGGTGTATGTATATATAGTTTCCCCGATAGGTGGAGCACTCTAGTGAAGTCAATAATGATTTGCACTTAGCATTGAGGCAATGTTCTTCCATAAAAATAATTGAATACTTTCAAGTATGAGTATTGTAAATTAAAAAAATATATAAATAAATAACATCATTTATAATGCAATACAATTTCTCCCACTACAACTAAGAGGCTTGTAGCTCAGTTGGTAGAGTGTCAGATGGCAGTCACTGGGATCCTGGTTTCAAATCTTGCAAGATCTAGACACGCTGATGAGTTGTAGAGATAATGAAACTCGTGTCTGTAGATAAAAATATTTTATATATATATATAAAATTAAAATGGAATAAGTGGAAGACCTAAAAAGCTCAACATTTCGCCCAAATGTTATATGGGCTTTGTCAAGAGCGAACGAAAAAAATGCAAGAAATGACAAAAGACGAGCGAAACGTTGAGCTTTTTAGGTCTTCTGCGTATTCCATTTTAATTTCATACCGTCGGATTATTTTATCCTTTCATCTATTCATATATATAAAAGTAAAAAACATGAAAATAAAGATATAATGTATACCTTTAAATTAAATTTATATATATATATATATATTATATATTCAAATATTACAAAATAAATTTTATATTAATCCCTGATGTGATAGAAGTATGCTTAATATTGGGAATAGAGCATCATTATAGAGGAAAAAATGATAATAAAACAAATCTAAAGTTACATACTTTACAAGTTTATAATATTGAAATAGTACACCATAAAACAGTGTATAAAAAGTCCTTTAAACCATGGTTTTTCAAAGAAACATGTCCTTTCTCCAGAAGGAAAAAACAATTATTTAACAAGCATTGGTTTACATTATGAATTTGAAAAAAATTTTTTTTAAGTTTATCAATCGTTCAGAACTTGTAAACGATTGATAAACTTTCTTCAAATTTTTTCAAATCATTAATGTAAACCAATGCTTGTTCAATAATTTTTTTTTCTGATGATGAAAGAACATATTTCTTTGAAAAACTGTGGTTTGAAGGACATTTTTATAAAGTATTCTATGTTGTACTATTTGAATATAATAAACTTGTAAAGTATGTAACTTTACATTTATTTTATTATCATTGTTTTATATATATATATAAAACATGTAAAAATAAAAATGGAATAAAGGATAAGCAAATCAACAACTAGCAAAAATAAACTCAAAAACACATATTGGAATAATTCTACCAAAATATGTCCATTGTTAAAATACAATCATCATCAATTGGTAGCAGAACTTTAATTAAAAACAGAAAAGTTTTCAAATTTATACAAATAACGCAATTTGGAAAAAATTTCTTTCTTTCTCCCTTTCTTATACATGGATATTTTTTTCCAAATTGCGTTCTTTGTATAAATTTGAAAACTTTTCTGTTTTTAATTAAAGTTCTGCTACCGATTGATGATGATTGTATTTTAACAATCGAAATATTTTGGTAGAACTATTCAATATGTGTTTTTGAGTTTATTTTTGCTAGTTGTTGATTGGCTTATCCTTTATTCCATTTTTATTTTTTACATTTTGTCTGAAACATTGTTTCTTTTATTCCTATATATATATGTGTGTGTGAGAGTTTTTTGAAGATTCCTGATTGTATTAATTTAGACAAGTATCTCAACATAGAAACGAGTTATGCAATACTCTCATCACTTTGCTTTTTTTCCCCTGGCAGAGGCTTCACAGCAGCTGACAACAGACTTGTACAGGCAACAATGCACTTGCCTCATATTAGCATATTTTGGCTTTTTCTCTTCTCGACTAACTGCTTTTTTACTTGCTTCATCATTTTATTAAAATCCCTTTCTCATAGAATACTTCCCTTTGTCTTCACTTTCTTTGACCAGCAAAATTGTTGCCTGGGCATAGCAGTTGATAGTCTGTGTCTATCCTTCTCACCCACCTCACTTGATTCTCTTAATTCTGAGTGTCTTCTTGCCTAGTCACCCCAGAAATAGAAATTGATGAGTAATATACATCTGGTTGTTCCCTCTAGTCAACCGCAGTCATCAGTCCGACATTTGTCGACCTTCGCATGTCTTGAGAATCTACTTCATGTGAAAAATATATTAGCATTTACTAAGATCAATGCTTTGCACTGAACTTATTAAAGGTTCATAATTCAATATTTCATTATAATTTTTGAAGCATCGATGTGATTGTCCAAATGGGAAATCAGTTCACAATCATAACCTTAATTTGTGGTTCACCTTGTTATAGAATTAATCCAACAAATTAGTAAAAATTTATTTATAGATTTTTGTTTCTTCTGTGGCCATCTTGGTAAAAAATATATTACGCAGGAAAAATAAAGCATATTCTCATTTGAACATTAAAAGTAAGAAGGAAATATGTTTTAATGTTTGAATATTGAAATGGATAATGTAAAGATATATAATGTGTATTATTATGATGCATCTTTTCTTTTATTTATTTCAGAATCCAGAACAACAGATCCTCAAATATGAGACCTCATATAGGGGTGAGTTCGATTTTCTTTTTCTATTAGGCAAAAAATGCAGTTTTAGTTATTTTTAACTCTCTTCTGAAATGCCTAGCATAGTTTAGTACCCGTAAAATAATGACACAATTTGATAGGGTGATACAAAAGTAATGGTATTTCAACTGTGATGGCATGCTACCCCATTGTGAGTTACACGTTTGGGAATGGTTGAATCTTCATTTTGAGGAAACGATGATGTGACGCAATTGAGTTGTTAATGATCCCCAGAGCTAAAACCACTTCAACTTTGTTTTCTGGAGTGTTCTAAAAGATCTTGTTGACAGCTCAAAGCAAAACTACTTCCTGAATCAATCTAGTTTTATAATAAATTATCTGCGATAATGGTAGAAAAGTGTGAAAAGGTTTGTAGAACTGTTGCTGGTAGCTTTGTGTTGAACCCTAAGGGGATAATTTTGAACAGATTTTAGATTAGTAAAAATCTAGAAAATTCTCATGTCAGGTTATCCTGACAAACCCGTGTACAGAGAGACCGAAGACACTCGAGGATGGTGTCTAGTAGGTAATTCAAACTCCCCTCAACTACTACTCAAGTTGTATTTATTTATGCACAAGAAAAATACTCTGTTAATTTTTTTAAAATGCTTTTTTCGGGCATCTCCCCATTTTTCCATTTTCTCAAAGCAACTTAAAAAAAAATCATTTCACAGAAGTTACACAATGTTTATATACAGATCAAATTATTAAATATTTCATCTGATAGAACCTAAAAATTTTCACTGAATGTTAAAAACATTTCTTTTTTTTAGTCTTAGTATGTAAGTGTGCATCTTTTTCAAAGATTGTCTTTTTCTTGTAGATACAACATTTAAACTTCAGTTCAGACATTTTTGCTCAAGGCTACGTAAGTATACATTAGTTTCTGTACTAGTTGAAGTACCCGTCTACGCCGGGTTTCCCAACTTTTGTTGAATTTTATAGCCAAGATTAGAAGTTAAGATCATCTATTAAATACTTTTTCATCCAATTTTTTTATAGAAAAAAAAATTATTCACGTGATAATGATCGATATCAGCTAGGAAATAACTGGAACACAGAAGAGAAAAAAACAATTGTCTAGTTATTTTTTTTTTTAAAACTTAGTTCACCCTAAACAAGGCAAGTTGCCACTGTAGACGTAAGGGGCTACTGAGAATTAGGGTGAAAGTTTAGAGGGTCATCCTAAATTGGGAGCTGTGCAGCGAGATGCTTGTTCACATTAATTTTAAATTTCTGCATGTCGGTACAGTTGGGGGAGCAGGGGGGGACTTCCAAAGACCGGCAGCTTGAGAAAAGAAGCTATTGGAGCAGAATGCTCTCCTGCATCTGGGGACCTCCACAGTGAATGGATGGGATTTAGCTGATTGTCGGGTTGGTCGAGTGTATTTACGGCGAGGGGGCATCAGAGCAGCAAGTTCATCGGAGCACATTAGATTAGAAGTTCTAAAAGACATCTATTAAATATTTTTCATCCATTTTTTTTTTTTTTTTTTTTTTTAATTATTCAGATGACGATCTATATCAGCTAGGAAATAATTGGAATGCTATAGCAACAAAACAAAATAAAACAATTGTCTCTTATGAGATTTGAACCCATGACGGTATAAAATATTGAAACTGAAGACTAACGCTTTATCCACAATCTAATAAAAAATATAGTTTGCTTGCCTAAAATAAATAGATATAAAAATAAAAAAGACTTCTTATTCAAGTATAAATATTAGTGAACATTTATCTTTTCATCTAAAAGATAAATGTTTTCCCTTCAAAGTAAATACATCAAATACGTACAATGATTTGACGCAAAAAGTAGTTATTTCGTCAGCTAAATGGAAACACTAAAAATGTCGAAACATTTGTTTCTCCTGTTATTTTTATGTACTTTTGATTTTGAATAATGAGTTTTAAAAAAAGGTTTGAGAATATCGGATATCGATAAGGAGATTGGATCGAAAATGCAGATCTCCAAATCTGCAGTTATTTTGGCTCTCAGATAAACTGTTGAACGGTGATATTATGACACACACATACAGTCAACTTTGCTTTATATATAAAGAGAGATATTAAGTAAACGAGAAAAAACCTTCAACAAATGGGTGTTCCTCATAAAGTAACAGTACAAAATTACTATCCTTGTCGTCGTCATCAACACAGATGGCAACCATTTTGAGACGCTGGTTGTTATGATTTTCTGATTGATGAAGAGTTGTCTCCCTTAGATTGCCAATAATTCAGCAATGCAAGAGATGTTTTTTATACAAGGAAAAAAACAACTGCTTAGTTAGGTATGAATAACACAGCTGAATAAGATTATCCCAAGAAAAATGTGTAAGTCAGTAAATAAATTATATATATATGTATGTATGTATGTATGTATGTATGTATTGGCATCCTTCAGTCGCAATGACTATGGATCAGCGCCGTGTTGGGATGTTGTTTGTGTGCATCTTTTTATGTGACTATAGAGACCCATTCTTGATTTGCATGGTCTACTACAGCTTTGACATACAAATACATACATATATATATATATATTATATAAAAGAAAGTTGTCTGTCTGTGTCCAATTAAAAGTAAAAACTACACAAGCTACACTCACAAAGTTGATATATTTTTATTCAACAATGCCTGTTGCAAATAATATTTAATTAAAAAAAAAAATTTGTGCTCGCAGATTGAAATACACAGGTGTTCAAATAAATTAACAGGAAAAATCTTTGATATACTTACATATCAGGCAAAAGTAGGTATTTACATAAAGAATTAGGGAAAATTATTGAGTACAATTTTAATTAAAAATATAAATCAATTTTATCGTATATTTCCGATTCTCCATTGATTTTCCATTGGCACGAAGGGGAGATAAGTCAGTAAAATGCGTTCATTCCAATGATAAAACTGATTTATGTTTTTAATTAAAATTCTACTCGATAATTTTCCCTAATCTTTGGTGTAGATACCTACTTTTGCCTGATACGTAAGTATATCAAAGAGTTTTCCTGTTAATTTATTTTGAACTGCCGTATTTCATCTGTGTATTTCTATCTACAAGGACCAAAAATTCATTCTTTGGGGGTAAACTGGAACAAAATTCGTCATTTTAATGTTATAAAGTAATAATTTGGAAAGAAATTGCTGACTCCTGGGCATTCCTCCAGAATATGAGATAAGGTAAATAACACCTGAGGAATTTGCGTTGCCCAGAAGCAATAATACATTATTACATTTGGTAAGAGCTATATATTAATCCAAAAGTGCTCAATACCTTAGATAGAGCAGGTGTATTTAAATGCTGCATTTTGGAGGTTATTTTGATAAAATTTGGATGTAAACAAAATTTAATCTTTACTCTTTATAAATGTACAATTCTTTCTCTTGTGTCATTAATAGTTTTTTTTTTTTTTTCAAGTTTTCAGTGATGGATGATTTATCTTTTAATGTTGGTGTTTTTTCAACTTGATGTGCACGATATTGTGTGTCTCTGTGCTTATAAAAACAGTTCCTCTTAAAGCAAAAATGGCTACTCATCAATATGGTCAGCTTAATATAGGGTTTTAAGTTGTCTTTAATGAAAAATCCAAGTTGAAAATTTCAGTGAATTAAATTCCTCAGGCCTGAGGAAATTGAATATTGAAAGAAATGGCAGCTGAAACATGTATGCACATATGTAGCCAATAATGTTTGTATAAATAAAAGAATTTATACTATAATACAGCTCTACTTGTTATTGAGCACTATTGTATAAACACCAGAGTTTTATTGGATTAACATCTAGGAAACATCAATACAATCACTATATATAGAGAGATTGGTGCAACTTCGGAAAAGCTTCAATAAGGAAAAACAAATAATAAATACATACCTGTATTATGTATGTGACCGGGACGGAACAAAGATATCGTACACCAACAATTACGTAAATTGATCGAGTAGTTATTTTTTTTTTTATTACAGAAAATCCAATTTTGTTATTTTTTTTTCCACGCTCGCTTGTCACGACAATCTGGGCTTGTAACGATGGGCTGACTTACGTCCCTTGTTTTTCAAAGATGACGACGTGACAAGCAAGCATGGAAAAAATGACAAAATTTGATTATCTGTGATAAAAAAAAATACTTGCTCAATTTACGTAATTTTTGGTGTACAATGTCTTTGTTTTGTCAAGGTCACATACATAATAACAGT
The DNA here is from genome assembly GCA_963556195.1 of Sepiola atlantica. NCBI lineage: Eukaryota > Metazoa > Mollusca > Cephalopoda > Sepiida > Sepiolidae > Sepiola > Sepiola atlantica. Next base: position 83,192,896 of record OY744528.1, read on the forward strand.
TTGTCTTTATTTTTGTTTATTATTTGTTTTTCCTTATTGAGGCTTTTTCGAAGATGCACCAAAAGATTAGTATGAGTCTTATTGAACGACATATAAGATTGATCTTGATTGGTCAATTAATTTCTTTTCTCATTTTCTTTCAGACTGGAGTTTCCTTAAATGATCGTTTTACATCTTCCGATGGATCAAGCAGTTCTGTTATTGTTAACAGTGGAGAACGTAAAGTTTTTTTCTGATTGTCCCCGGGCATTTTTTGAACTATTGGCAGATGTACCCCTGCTTTTGAATACTGGACTTTATTAAAAAAAAAAAAAAAATGTTCAATCTTTGTCATGATACAAGATTTCTTTTTTTTTTTTTTCTTCTGAGTTTCATTCTTTCCTGGTCTCTGCGTTTAAAGCTCAAGTTCATCCAATAATAAAAATTCATCCCAAGCCACAAAAAAAAAAAAAGAATCATCCTATCAATGGCTGCTGTTAAAAACAGCTACATTTGAAAAAAAAAAAATTGTCTTGTATTATTCAATTCACAACATTGAAAAACAAATACGTTGATGCTTCACAATCACATCACTATGAAAAAAATCATCTTTATTTTTTTAAATAGGCTCATTTTTGGAGTGAATACTTCGATATCACAAACTCATTTCGGTAACAAACAAGTATTTTTGTTTTAATTTACTAATTACATTACAAGGTGTGGGGATGTTGTTTATGGCTGTATTTGATGTTGAGGTGCACAAAAATCGAAAATAAGGTTAAAAATCGTGAATGTTTTGTGCTGCAGTAGTCAAACATGGCGAGACCCATCGATGTTATGTGATAAGTACAATTTAAAATGGAACGAAAATGTGTTTGATATCGAAATGCACAAAGAGTTTATTGACTCAAAAAATTGATCTATTTTAGAAATAGTGAGGGTTTCTTTTTTTTTTTTTTTTTAACTTTTTTTAAAAACTTTTTAAAAACTTTTTTCTTTGTTCCCTTTTTTCTTTTTTTCTTTTTTTTTTCCGTTTTAACAATTTTTACGATTTTGGGAAATCCGTAAAATTCTCTTCATTTTTTTAATCATGTTTCAGTTTTTAACTTAAAGAAAAAAAAATTTGACTGCCAATATTTTATTTATTTAAAATTATTTTTAGATTTCTTTTAAACAGGTTGCCCCACCACGTCTTTCTCTCACCATTAAAGATGGCAGAGCTGTCAGGTTTAATTTTGATGAATTAGTTTTTAGAGAACCAAAAGTAATGAAAAAAAATAAAAAATAAAAAACTTAGGATAAAAACAGTGTAAAAAACTGTTATGGTAATTCAGGTGTGGATGCGGTGTCAATTTTTTGTGAAAATTGCACAGGTGTAAAAATAGGAGTAAATATGGCACAGCTAAAATAATTTATTAAATTGGATCCATTGTAGAGTTGGCATTCATTTACGAAAGTGATGTATGAGAAAATTACTTTTTTATAGGAGCACAAAAGAACTATGCTACTTGACTTTTGTTTTTAAACTTTGTTCATGGTTGACATTACTTTTGGATCATATGGATTTCAAGCACCCCAAAAAAAGCACCGATCAACAGGACATTTTTTTCAGTAACACCGGATTTTTTAACTTTTACTTATGGTTGAGTTGAATCATCAACAGAACAATACGCACTTTTATAACTTTGCCATCAAAGATTTTTATTGAAAGAAAAAAGTTTTACTATTTAAAAAAAAAAAGGGTTTTATTTACAAACAGTTGTATTCACAAAAAGTTTTTTTAATTAAAAATGTGCATAAAACAAAACGTGATTGTAAATAAAACCGTGTTTTTAAATACACACATTTGTAACTTTGCCATTGGACTTGTTAGCACACAAAGAGATAATACGCAAAACTTAAAAAAAAAAAAAAAAAATTAAAACTAAGAAATCTTTTTAGACTGAGGCAATTTTTATTTTTGTCCTAATCCAGAGTGTTCTTTTTTGGGGTGGGAGCTACATTAAAATGTGACCTGAGAAATTTATTTAAAAAAAATACATTTTTAATTTAAGAAAAGTTACACACTTTTTGCCTCAGATTTAACACAAGGTCGGTTTTTAATGTAGGGAAAATCCGGCCTTCTGGATAGGGATGAAATTAAAATTGGCTCAGTCTAGAAGGATTTCTCCTTTCTTAGTTTTTTTTTTTTTTTTTTTTAAAGTTTTGCATATTATCCATCTCTGTCTGCTAACAAGTTCAATGACAAAGTTACAAATGTGCGTATTTAAAAAGTTTTATTTACAAGCATGTTTTGGTGTATGCACATTTTTAATTAAAAAACTTTTTTTAAATAGTAAAACTTTTTTCTTTAATAAAAATCTGTGATCTAAAAGTTATAAAAGTGTGTATTATTCTGTTTACGATTCAACTCAACTGGAAGTAAAAGTTTTTAAAAAATCCGGTGTTACTAAAGTGTCCTTTTGATCGATGCTTATTTTGGGGTGCTTGAAATCCGTATGATCCTTACTTTTTAATCAACAGTCTAGAGTATTTAAATATCCATTTTGATTAATAAATTCATTTAGGAATCAATTATTCATTTTCTGATGCATCTCTTTGAAAAAACGAAACAAAAAAAACATCAGTTATCAGCGGAAGTGAACAACACATTAATCAAACAGAATCACAGGCAATCATATGCTTGTCTGCAAAACGGAAACAGCTTTGAATCAGGACATGTACAGGATGTCCCAAACGTCACTGACACTTGAAAAAAATCCATATCTTCTTTCTTTTTAAATATTTTTATTTTATTTTTTCAGAGTAGTTGAAGCTATCCTTCCGACGTTATCATGAGCAAATACAGCATTGAGGAACGAATCCACATTGTACAATAGTACTTTGAGTCACATGGGTCAAATTCAGAAACCCAGCGGTAAATTTCATTAAAGCTATAATAAGCCGTTTTCAAAAACAAGGTGCTGTATGTGACCTCCCGATATCCGGAAGGTTTCTTTCAGTAAGAACTGAAGACAATCAGGAAGAATTGAAGCGAAGTCTGGGGGAAGATCCAACAGTTTCAATCAGAAGAAGATCCTGACAGTTGGAAATTTCACGATCCTCCTTACATAGGATGTTGCATGACATGGACATGTTTCCATAAAAAATTCAGCTTGTCCAGCAGTTTGGGCTCAGGATTATGATGAAAGACTGGAATTTGCTACAAGTGTCAGTGACTTTTGGGGCACCCAGTAGTTGTTGTCCATTTTCTATAGCAACATTTCTCACCCCCCCCCCCCTTACGGGACCCTTAACATAAATTATATGTTTCAATGGAACCCTTGCGCGAAAACAAAATTATACACCATATCTTCATTTTATTTTCATTGTAGTCCAAGTGGTAAATGTTATAGTACATATATATTTTTGAATAACTAGTTTAAAGAAAAATGAATAGTACTTAGTAAAATTTTCACAGTGGTGCCGTACGAACAACACTAAATATATTCCCTATGATTGTTATTTTTTTTTAATAACATAATAGGTTCGATATGGTGATGTCTATATTACAATAATTTTGTATATTACAATAATAACAATAAACAAAGAATGCATGTTTAGTAATAGTACGTATATGAAATTAAATAAGAGGTCAAAAGTGCATTAGCTTATCTCGCTTGTTTTTGCGGAACCCTTAGGGATATTTTGTTGACCGGTTAAGAAACGCTGCTATATAGTGTCAACCCTCAATAATACAAAGTGCTTTATTTATTTTAATTTATTTTAATTTGGTTAAAGCTGAGAAACTTTATCATTTAACATCTTTTTTAATATTAATCTCAATCATACCAAATTTTTAAAGAAAAATTTAGTTTGGTCAAAAGCTAAAATCAAAAATTATTTTTGTGCCATTATTTTTTGCATTCTCTTGTCTGTCCATTTTTACCCGTGCAATTGGTTTGAAAGTTTTATGATCTTTTTTTTCTTATTTTGAAGTTTTTAAAGATTTTTTTTTTTTTCATAAAAGTGTTACTATCATTTCTGTGCCAACAAAAGCCTAAAAAAAAAAAACTCTCATTGAATAAATGAGCTTATCTCGTTTAGAATAATAATTAAATAGCAGTTGACTTTCTAACAGGGCATGGGAAATAGAAAATCTTGTGTGCCCAGAACAAAAACATTGTGTTGATGTTTGATGAGAAAAAAAATACAATAAAAAAGATCTTTTTAAATGAAATGTTTTTGTTAGCATATTTTTTTTTTTTTTTTTTTATATGGAAGTGATTGAAAAGTGCTTGCAATTTATTACTGAAATATGATTCTTACAAGAAATTAATATAAGAAAATGTATACCATTGGTAAGAGTAGTTCAATAATGGTTTGGTTGAGTCATACCAAAGATTTAAAAAAATGGTACTTGATGTCCTCTTGCTCAGCATTATAAGAGAGATTCCTGGGAATGGAGCAACGCCCTCCCCTACACCTCGGTCTATTAGCTAGTAAAAAAGGAACCTTCAGGTCACCCTCGACTATGGTCAACAACTTTACTTATACCGTCGAGTTTTATTCAGAATTCTATATGGCTGACAACATTCACCACTAGCTTCTTCAGCCACTTGGGAGCAGCACCAACTGATTTCACACTCTGTCTTTGTATTTTTTTTTTTACTAATGAGTCACCACTAACCTTTTACAAAAAACTTTGAGGATCAGTGTCAATGAGATGGATAGATCGACAGTTGAATGCTGATGAATATTATGAGAGGATTCAAAACCTCCACATACCACCCACTCAAAACAGCTGATCTAGAAAACAGCAATTGTTCCCCCTTTGTCAGAAATGTCACTCATGAATTATGAGAACTAAAGGACAAAATAGGGAGAAACCTGGTAATTCATCGCCCTGTCGGCATGGCCATGAATTCGCAGACTGCAACTCCGTGCAGAGGGGTACCAGAAAACAGGGTCACAAGTAAGTCGTGGGTGGTGACCCGTGATGTCTTAGAATGGGATCCTGGTGGCTGAGCAGTCCGTGGCCTGGTTGCATAAATGGTCGCGTGACTTGCAACATTCTACTTCGGCCCTTACTTCGACTAGACGGGAGGTCGGTAAGGCCCGATCTGATAGTCACTTTATGCCCTAGTATCTATAAGTTCATCCCCAACCGTATTATTCAATCTGATTCTTCTAAAAATCAAAACCATTACTTCTTTTTATTTCCCCTCCCCTCCCCTCCCAAATAGATACTAGAAGGCGATGGCTGAGGGGCAATCGTGTTGAGAACAAAAAAAATTACCGCTGCTGAGTTTCTATACTTTCACTTTATGGATACTTGAAAAGAAATAGGTAGAAATAAATTATCCTCTGCTATCTCAGTCTCAACCAAGGCGATCGGGTTATCTCCCCCGGTAAATTACCAACTTTAGTTGGACTGCATGATGGGTGGTGGAGCTCGGCACCATTGAAAACTAAACCAAATGGCAAATTCAAATAAGAAACCCAAACGACATTCATCAGAGTCAGATTCTTTTGACAATGAAGCAAGCAATGACTTTCAAGATTTATTATAATTGAATCTCTGAAGATTACACGGGTGGCACTTTTACCCCCAGCCCAGGCCGTCCAACGCTGCCCAGGCCGTCCACCGACGCCCAGCCCCCGGCGCCCAGCCCCCGGCGCCAGCATTTTGGCTCACATGACTCAATCGTAGTCACTTATGAACAGAATAGTCTTCCGTATTAGCAATTAGCATGTATCCCACCCCCAATACATTTTTTTTTGTATATTAATTATTTACCTTATGAAATAGAATGAAGATTGGTGGATTTTTGGGCGACGGTTGGCAAAAATCCATCAATCTTCTATTTCGTAAGGTAAATAATTAATAAACAAAAATAATGTATTGGGGGGGGGGATATATGCTAAGTGTTAATAACGAAGAATATTCTGTTTATAAGTGACTACGATTGAGTCACGTGAGCCAAAATGCTGGCGCCGGGGGCTGGGCGGCGGTGGAAGGCTTGGGCGGCCTGGGCTGGGGGTAAAAGTGCTGCCGAGGTTACACCTCTCACTAAACTGTCACCTTTTTCTGATTGAAAAGGTGATAAGCAGCAGAATAATTCCCAAAAGAGTAAAAAAAGATCCAAAATGGTGGATCCTTCTGGTTGAGGTTACTATTAAAATTAAAAAAAATTCTACAACATCAAATGTAAGGCATGAGAAATTGAATACGTACAGAGGACTTATCCGAAGTCAGGACCTTGGTTAGGCAACAAGATCAAATTGTCACTGCGTAAGCAGGGGGTCACTCATCACTGAAGAATTTTGATAAAAAAAGGTGGAGAAATAATGACAAACATCTATATACTGACATGTAATTCAATAACCATCTCAAAAGAGATCAGAATTGGCTACACTGTCGAAAGAGTTGAACCCTTTCTGGTGGAACATCTATAATTGTGAATAATAAAATTATGCAAAGCCAGATACTACTTGACACAGACATACAGGCGGTTACTGTATCGGTAACATTGCACAAGACCATGATGATCTACTCCATCTATCTGCCACAAGGTCAGATCGTAGCTGAATAATTTAATAAAACAGACCCCCAAGCCATTCATACTGTTGAGTTACTTTAATAGGCATAATGAAATGTGGGGCAGTAAAAGCACAAATAAAAAAGGACAGATTGTTGGAAAAATTATAGACGAAAATAACCTCTGCGTCTACAACAATAAAACTAACACATATCTGCACCCAGTCGTATTTAGCACTGGATTTAACTGTTTGTGATCCAACAATATTCATGGAAGGTACACGATGAGATATGTGGTAGTGATCGCTTTCCAATTATTCTGGAAAGTGCAGGTCCTCAACTCTAGGAAAGTGTATCACGATGGAATTTGCAAAAAGCTAGTTGGGAGAGATTTGAAGAGCAATGTCAATGAAGAAGATCATTCCACCTATTTTACAGAGACACTGGTAGAAATAGCTGAAAAGTATGTACTAAAGTCGTCTCGAACCAAACCAAACACACTCTGGTTTGATAAAGAATGCCTAAAAGCTATCTGAGCACAGCGTTTTGCCCTGAGAAGATTCAATTTGAACCCCACTGGGGGAATTTGGGCTTGTTTAAAATCAAAAGAGCCAGAGCTTGGCAAATGATTAAGGAGTCTAAAAGAAATTCATGAAGAGGCTATATATCCAAAATACATTCGAACACAACGTCTAAGCATGATGGGAGCGTTCCAATAAAACATCTCATCAAAAACAATACAAAGATCACGGACAGGAAAGATATTTCTAACGCCTTAGCAGACAGCTTTTCTCAAAATTCTGGTTCCAAGGGTCAGACTGAAAAATTAAAAAAAAAATCTGAAGAAAAGAAAAGTAAATTTCAGTTTGAAAAATAGCGAAAGTTATAATCAGCCCTTTACAAAATCGGAACTCAATGAATCACATGAGAAAACCCACAACACAGCAGTCGGTCTGGATGATATATCCTATGAATTTGTAAAACAATTGCCACAGGTATCCTCCAAATAAATTCTAGATATCTATACTGAAATATAAATCAGTGGAAAAATTCTAAATCTCTGGAGGCAAGCAACAGTCACGGTGGCTAAGTGGTTAACGGCGCGGACTGAGGACCTGGGTGTGCCGGGTTCGAATCCAGTTCGTTCTACAGAAACACTTTCATCAAAATCCACGCCTGACCTTGTGTCAAACTCCTGGAAAGGAGGTAAATAAAATAACTGATCTATCAACATTTAAAAAGCAAAGAAATTTTAAAATAAAATAATGTAATAGATTTTAAAGTTTTTTTTAAAAATAAATTATAAACAATGGTTTATGGAAGAAAACTCCTCATTGTATACAATTAGTTTTTATGAGGATTGACATTAAAAGTTTTGCATGAAGATGAGACTTCCCACCAGAGAAAAAAAAACTGGTAGAGATTTGAAGGAATGGAAAATTAAGACTTACCTTTTCTAATATTCAAACATAACTTAACCGAAAGGAAAATTACTACCTAAAGTTATTAAATATATAATAATAATAATAATAATCCAGGTAAAACATCCACAGGGTAGTAATCCAAAGAATTTAAACCGGGTTTATAAAAAGTGGTCAATATCAAATAGAGCTTTTATATATGATTATTTTTATTTACACAGACATGTACAAAAGTGTCGCAGATTTTGTTCATGTCTGTGTAAATAAAAATAATCATATATGTGTGTGTGTTGGATCCATGAAGGATAGAGGAATTTCTCTAGGAAATCCTGAGTCGGAGAGCTCAATGTAAAAATAGAGCAATAATAGAAGTTAGAAAGAAATAACTCAAGCCAACATTCCAATCATTTCACGTTATAATTTATTTCTTCTCGTCAAAACATGCCAATGATCTCTGTAACCGTGTATGTTTGTCAAATTTTAGGCTAACCAAATGAAGTCTACAATTCAGTATAACCGAAAAAAACTTTTTATCTTTCTCGCCAGAATGTGGTAATGTTGATTTGAAATGTCATCTAAAAATTCAAGATACAATCACCCTGCAACTTTGTTTCTAATGACATCAAAACACCTGTTGGTCTTAACTTCAGTGGAAGTCTTAATCAGGGCTTAAAAATTGTCTTTATCAGGGCTTAAAAATTGTCTTCATAACCATTCCAGATGAGTACAAGATCAGATTTAGTAACGGTGGAAGAGTCACATGTGAAGATAAGTGACTGCCATAATATATTTTTTTATTGATCTTTCTATTTAATTTTTCTTTTTTTTCTTCTTATTAATATCCATGTAAAAATCTACAGAAAAAAAGAAAATTATTCCTACACTGAATACTTTAAATTCCGCCATTTGATTTAATTATTATTCTAAACAAGAGAAGCTCATTTATTTAGTGGAGTATTCTATCTTTGGGGGGGGGGGAGAATTAACTTGAAATGAATGAAAAATGTGAAAACGGAGAAAATATTTGAAAAGTTTTAATCCAGAAGCAGTTTAGTTGACATTTAGTAATTAAATGGTGATTAACTTATGGAAAGAATTTTATTAAAATCTGGAACAAATGTCGTAATTTTTATATATATATATATATATATATATATATATATATATATATATATATATTACTAGGAGACTAAATTAATTTGTAATAATTTTTAATAATAAATTTAATTCTCTGAACAGAACAGTTTTGCACCACTTTTATGTTACCTTACGAAGATTAAAAGCAAGATATAATAGAATCCTTATATTAATTTTTATCAAAATCTATTATAATTTTGATTCTATAAAATGTTTCAAATTTAAGGTTTAAGCTTAAAGGCTCTTAAGAACAAATTGAAATTCAGGAAATTTTGCCTAATTAGTGTCTAATGACTAAGGATCAAATTCAATACAATCTGATATCTTTGAATTTTCAAATGGGAGGTTGGGCCTTTGTTTTAAATTAACATTCCTTATATATAATTTTATTTATATACTATACATCATAATTTCATTGTATGGTACCTAGGTTTTGGAAGACCAGAAGAGACTGGTCAACACTGCCATTGACCAGAGTCTGAAAAATGCATATAGCACCATGGATGTAACACTGATGTTAGTTTCTGGCAGTCAGTAATCAGTGCCAAAGGTCATAATAATGATTATAAAGATAGAGATTTTTTATTTAAAGTTAATTATTGTTATGTTTGTATGTACAGGATTTACTCCTATAATAATTCACTAATCATTGTGAATTTTGGAACACAGCTGCTAGGCGTAAGGGGTCCAAATGTGGGCTATATTTTGTTTTATAAAAAGGGTGTGGAAGCTCTTTGTGAAAATTTAGGTACCTTCGACTTTTGTGAAATCTTAACAATAGGTTTCAGACATACATGAAGAGATATACATATAAGCACCCAACTAAAAAAGAGATAATCGCAAAAACTAAATATACTAATAATCATCATGGTATCTCGTGCCAATACTGGATCCATCGTTGAGCATCAAGGTCAGTCTATCAAATCTTGTTCAGTACAAGTTGGTCCATCACTGCAGTAACTGAGGATGTGTTCCATGATATGTCTGGGATCTCCACAAAGACGATTGCTTGTTGTTGCTGGTTCTCACCTGCAGAAGTTACTGACTGTTGTGCCAGTTGACACGGTTAAGATTCGGATAAAAATTGTTGTTTGGGATAAATACAATTTAGGCGCGCAGTGTGAATATAATTGTATTGGCGCGTGAAAAATAAAAAATAACGCCCACGCAAATTCCGGCGTGGCCTTATATATTAAATCAACTCAAAACGAGCGGACGTAGTAGGGAGCACACCACGTGATATTTCTGTCCAATGGGATTTCTCCAAAGACATCAAACCCTCTCTCTCAACTGACTCTTCATTCGGAGGTTACACGCGTCTTACTATCACTCTTCCATTTCACCTTTCGCGCGCTTCATACAATTACACAGGCGAACATTACCTATTGCCTCTCTTAACATTTTATAACACATGAGCATTTCAACAAAACAAAGGACATTCTCCTTTTTACTTACCCTGAAACTAAAGAAAGGACTTCTGAACTCATTACAAAAGGAAATATGTTATATTTGTTAATGGTTTATTTCAGTGAATAAACTTCCATTGGTTTTGCATGTAAGTCTTCTTATTATTATTTTTATTTGTGGAGGAAGTTATCACCAAAAAAAGGCATGACGACCACCACACTGTCCTTCCAACCTTCGCCCTTGCTCGGTTCAGGATTACCCAGTCCTTTCTTTGGAGATCGTTTCATGTGGGAGATATTTTGTAGGTTCTTGAATAGCTGTGTACAAGTAGTCATTCCAATCATTCCATTTATCAGTGCGGTAGTTCTGTGACCAGTCAAGCCTATCTTTTGTCATGAAACTGATTCTTGAGTTCAATCTGTCTCTTGGTTCTCCATGGCCAGACACTAATAATGTAAATAAAAAAAAAAGTATTACAGTGACTATATTATTAAATAATTCAACCATAAAAAAAATACTCAACTATTAATTAATAATAACAATACGAAACAAAAAAACTATCCGTTACTTAACCAGATATATGGAATCTCATTCTAATCTGACACTTTAACACTTAAAACTGATCTAAAGTCCTATTTATCAAGCCTGTTCTGTTTTAGTTAAACTAAGGGAGACCACTCATTACTAAATGGTATATGATGGTCTCCCCTGAAATAGTAAACAAATTGTACTCCGAGATTAGTTAGTATGGAACTTTGTAGGCATGTTCTCAGATATAAGATGAGGTATTTAGTAGGTAAAATATAGATTATGCTCTTTCTCTATAATTGAGCATGCTGCTATATTTTATCTACTGACACTAGATATTCGCGCACATATATACATATATATATATATATTTTATATATTCACACATATACATACAGGGTGGTTGCTTAAAAAGCCGAAAAATTTGTCAAACGGTAATTTATTTTTACAAAGAACGACTTTTATATAGTTTTGCAAAGACTAATATTATAATACACACACAGATGCTCAAAACGTCGTCCGTGCATTTCATATTAGTGTTTTAACGTAGAGATCTAAGCTAAGTGTATTAGAGAGTATTGATTTACTCCTCTCCAGGAGTTAGGCACAAGGCCAGTTTTTATCTTACTCCCACAAGTAAGATGTGACTCAAGGTCGGGTCGGGAAAGTGGGGTTTGAAAAGCCAGCGCCCGAGAGGTGAGCACTCTGGCCATTAAAAAATGCCTGGGCAGTCCCGTCGGCATTCCCCGGTAGGGGCGCCTCAGGCAGTAAGCAATAAACTTACTCCTCCCCAAAAAGAGGGGGCAAAGCCTGGGAGGGTGGACCTCCTAGAACTGCACAGGACCGACCCATAGACCAGCGGAAATCAAGCCTGAAGACCAAGACAATACTGGTCTATTAGGTGCAGTATCCATTGGAACAGATACTACACTTTGATCGTGGCCAAAAGGCCAAGAAATCTTCCCATCAACATTCAGCATAATATTCGCTGCTGGAAATAGGTCTAAATTGACATATTGTTTCCGATGCTGCCTCTTCAGAAAGATATACATTTTCTGCCATACACGATTCCTCAAAGACTTCTCCTTCACGCCACAACTTTCGAAGCAAAAGAAACAATTTATGCCTCAGGATATAACAGTACTTGTATGCCTTATACCAAACACCATCCCTCCCAACTCTTGTGTGGTACATTGCAGTGTACCACTTCTTGCCTTTGTAAACATTTTTTTTTGCAACACAGTAAGGGTCCTTTAAAAAATTGCTTTCGTTCTCGTTGGGATTCCTTTCTTCTCTGGGTAGCAGCGAATATTATGCTGAATTTGGCGAGACGTTTTCTTTAAATCCTGGTATAGCACATGGAGCTATACTAGCCTGTCTTTTTCATTTGCAGCTTTCCATTGCTTTTGTAACAAGTTTTTATCTTTTCTCAGCTCTAAACATTATTTATCTCATCGACTGCAGGTCTTTTTCTACGTTCTCCTGATAGTGATTCTGCCCTTTGACACAAACTAAATCGGATGCTGTGTTATGAATCAAACTTGAAAAAGCGTTCAGTCTCTCATTTGTGGTCTCTTTCACTTTGTAAATTTCACAAAGTAATTTTATTAACAAGCAACCACTCATCAAAGCCTAAAGGACATTCAAGGACAAGGGTTAATGAGATTGTATTAGGATGAATGGTGAGACAAACAACTTAAGAATTAAAGACCATGGTTGGATCTAGGCTGAATTTGATTACTTAATGGGATGGCTCAACAAGAACTTATTAACACTTTCTTAATGGGATTGCTCCACAAGAACTTATTAACATTTTCTAAATGGGATGGCTCAACAAGAACTTATTAACACTTTCTTAATGGGATGGCTCAACAAGAACTTATTAACATTTACTTAATGGGATGGCTCAACAAGAACTTATTAACATTTATAACGGGGACCCCACACTCTTACTCTTCTACCCGTGGGTATCGTAGTCGGCCACTCGCGCACAGGTGTTTGATATCCTGGTCGCGGCGCCACCTACAAACAGGTACCCCACACTCTTCTTCCTTGCGACTCCGTGACGGCATCAAATGTAACATCAAATGTAATGTAATGAGAACCGTCCCGGTGCAGGAATCCTTCCTGACTGTGAACACCTTTTCTTTGGCTCGTGATTTCGTCTGTAGTGGCTGTAAAAAGAAAGATGGCTCGAATCTCCCCCGGGTCTGATGAATGACGACTTCGTGATTCTGTGAAGGCAAGATTACTTAGCAGGACAACTCGATAACAGAATAACTCGACAAACGGCTAGGTCTTTTCACAACAATAATTATTTAATAAAAATGAACGGTGGGTTTTTAACCCAAAGTCTATTCTTCGATAATGGCTTTTTTCTAACTATCTTATCTTCCTTCTCTCTGTGTGTGTGTGTGTGAATCTCTTTACGACTGCAAATCCTTAATCGAGACGTTAATCTCTGTTGGAAAACGATGGTGGGGCCCCGGGGCAACGGCTCCCTCGGGATCCGAGGGGATCACGACCAGCTCGGCCGAGATCTCGGGTCTAACTCTTTTGTGATCGCATTTTCATCTCAAATAACAAAGACGAAAAGCGTATAACTCATACTCTCTCTCTCTCTCTCTCCCTCTCTCTCTCTTCTCGTCGTGTGGTACGCGCGATGCTGACTTACTCTCTTTCTTTCCCCATCCCTTCTTCTGTGTCCCACCCCCTTTCCCGGAGTGGGGTGGTACGCTTCTCAACGGACAATTTGGAATTTATCTCTTAGTCTTTATCTCCCTAGAGACCAATTATTCCCTCTCCCTCTGTCCTGAAGTGTTGACACCTCTGATAAGATTTTGCGAAAACTTTTGGCAGCGTGTGCTCAATGTATCCCATTGTTGTTCCCTAATTGCCAATGACACCCCAAGAGCCAATCTCAGAATTCACGGCGCCCCCAGCGATCAGGGCCCGGACGGTCGAAAATATGTACTAGCTCCCAGACTTCCACTTGTCTCTACGTGGGGCCTGATCTCCCCGATGCATTCCAGTGCACCCCGGGGTGCAGACTCCGTCGCTGAAACCACTGTTTCACATCCGCCCAATCCTTATTTCGTGTCAATTGGTCGAAATTGACACCTCCCAGACCGTTACCTTTCCCTACGTGGGTGGCTGATCTCTCCGATGCATATCGGTGCGCCATAAAGGGGGCAGATACGTCGGATGAAATCACTGTTTCACATCCGTCCACCCTTATTTCGTGTCACTTGGTTGCAATTGACATCTCCCAGACCGTTACCTTTCCCCACACACAGAGAGAACAACGGATAATACAATCAAAACAATAATAATCAAAAATTAAGAAAAAACTGTAGCTAAACAATGGAACAAAAAGTTTTCTTTTTCTGTTCTGTTTTCTTTTGGTCTGTCCTTCTTTTTCTCTTTCCAGTCTATTAAAACATCAGGACTACGTATGTATGTGTGTATGTGCGTATGCATTTTGTGGTTTCTGTGTTGGGAGGTGGGTAGGTGACAAAATGAATTATTATGCATGCAATTAAAAGTTTGTTAATACAGATTGGAGCTCGCAACGCCCCTTACAAATTACGTCACCATCACCCTCTCCTCGGAATCAATCTCTACTTCTTCACTGGTCATCCACCCGGATTTCCGACACGGGCAGCGATTCCTGCTCCCGCTCGCGATCTGGGTGAAGTGTACTCGAGGGTGACCCTCCCTCGCTCATGCACTCGGCCGTCGGTGTGCTCGCGCCGTCCAATTTCTCCCTATGTCTTTCTCGCGCCCTTTGTTTTTTCTGCAAAAGCTAACCTTATTATTCATGTGCACAATTCTCACTAACATCGACCAAGCCCTATCGTGCCCGCGTCTAGTTCTACCTTTTAACGTGAATTTTCCCTTCCTGCCGGGGTTAATCGAACTCTCAATCTTTTTAAAGCTAATAGCTTATTACCTTCTGGTTATGCAACACATTTTAACACATTATAATACTTTCATAACTGTTCGATGGGGTCGACCGGTAATCGCAAACGATTTGGTAATTCGGCTTTAATCTGCCGAGATGATTATATTCGGCGACAAGTGTCTTAGCGATTGCATATCCAACTGTGCACCTGTGCACTCACTCGTCAGTATCAACAACTGAAATTCTCTTGGTACGGACCTGTCTGGTTCGCATACCGTCACTATCATTGCGTCGGCCACCTCGGCCGGATTCTCTTCGTTCCCTTCTCTGGGAAAAACAATTCTCTCAGACTAACACCTTCTTGGCTCACTTCGGCCCGGTGACATTCGATATCGATGCGCCTTCTCTGGCTGCATGCGACAGTAACCCTTTTGGTTCTTCCCTATAACTTCCAATTTCTTCATAATCATTCTCTCATCGCTTCCCGACACTGTCCCTAATTACTCATCGAGTGCCTCTCCCAGCAACGGGGGGCCACTGATTTCTTCTGCTTCGTCTGTATCAACACTATCTATCTTAGATAGGATCTCATATCCTTCTCTTCGCTTATCATTACTTCTGTGCCCTTTCGTAAGGCGCACCACAATCTGTCGTATTCACGGTGGTTCGAACATCTGTCGATTACTTCAACTTTCTTTTGCTTTTACAACTCACTATATATCTGCCTGGTCGTTCGGCAACAGCCCATCCAGCTGCAGGTATATTACTACTTATGATCGATCATTTGGATCTAACCACGACGACCCTCCATCGGTCCCAGTTATGCATCTCTTTCTATCCTTATATGTCCGTTTATCTCGGGGGGGGGCATCCAAGACAACTGTCCGCGCCACAACCACCAGCACCGCACACGCATGGGGGCCCTCCCTGCGCGCGGTGGAGCCAACGAATGCGACACAGCACAACCTCGGCCTCTCCCCCAGGTCCTTGACTATCTTTGGCTTGGCTTTCCTGCTATTCTGTGGTGGGGCGTTCTGCTCCCCTCTACTGTAACTTCATAGGTAATTCCTCTACCTTTTTGGCTAACCGATTTTCTCTCAGTCTCTTCTGGAGCTGGGCAGGGGGTATTTTGCCGCTCTCCTCCCACTCGCTGGACTCGTCAACCGACCTAGCAGTCGCGTTTAATTCGATCTCTCTCTACGGGGGGTTCATTGCTTCTTGCGGTTTCTCATAAACCGGCGAACAAAACCCAAGCCCGTCTTCTTCCCATTCTACCGTAACTTCATAGGTAATTCCTCTACCTTTTTGGCTAACCGACTTTCTCTCAGTCTCTTCTGGAGCTGGGCAGGGGGTATTTTGCCGCTCTCCTCCCACTCGCTGGACTGGTCAACCGACCTAGCAGTCGCGTTTAATTCGATCTCTCTCTACGGGGGGGTTCATTGCTTCTTGCGGTTTCTCATAAACCGGCGAACAAAACCCAAGCCCGTCTTCTTCTCATTCAAATTCGCTATCTTTCACTAAACTTATCATTCTGGGGGCCACCCTACTTTTTATACTCTGTGGGGTGGCCTCTGGGCGCTTCCCTGGTTCTTTACCCCAGTGTCAGGTGGCACACTAAGGTTCGGAATCCTAATTCCTCACCTCCGATCTATGCTGCTGTGCACCACCGACTCTCATGTCCGAACCGACCACACCTAGTGCAGTTCGGTCTAACCGAGCTGCGTGGGCGCCCATAATTTGTGGGACACTCTGCTGCTCTATGCCCCTCACCCCTGCAGGTCCAGCGGACTGATACCTGTCTGGCCGGTGCGGGCCTATCGTACTCATTCTGAAGGTCCCATGCCTTCCTTCTAGGATCGGAGTCTGCCTCCCAATCCTCTCCGCCCCCTCTCTCCATTCGGGGCCCCGGACTCGCCCTGCCCCCCACCGTTTTCCTTCTCCCAGGCATTTCCTCGCCATTGCCTCTATCTACACGTTCCCCTAGTCTTATACTGTCTCTCGCTAATCTCTGGGCCTCCGCTAGTGTGAGCGGGTGACCCCTCAGTACCTCCCTCTGGGTCTCTCTAGCACCTAACCCGTCTACGAGGGCATCCACCAGGATTGCCTGGATGGGACCCGTATTTCGGATCGCCCCATCCGGGAAGGCCTGAACCGCCAATCCCTGGATTCGTTCGACTAACTCGTCGAGTCCCTCGCCGTTGTTTAACCTTAGCCGGGTCAACTTGCGTACGGCCTCAATCGCGGTTCGCTCGCTGGCGTATTGCCTCACTAGCTGCTCGCGGAGCTCCGTCCAAGTGATCCCCGGGTTCCCTACATACCTCCCCTCAATGAATCTCGACACTGGGCCCCTCGCTCCCTCTAGAGCGAGCAGCACCATCTCGTGATTTTCTAGTCCATAAATCATCCTCTTCTTTTCGATTACCGCCAACCACTCTCTTAGATCGGCAGAATGGCCTCTGAAGGAAGGCACGCGTATTCCTCCAATCGGTCTCTCTAGTTTTCTGGTCTCATCTCCCCCCATATCTGTCATACTATTTACTAGGTCCTCCTCCGAACCCATTCTTGCGTTCTAGCTTACCACCCCTAACAACAGAACTACCCAAACTGTGTGCAAAGTTTGGACAACAATCGACACACCGACAAAACCGAGCAAGCGAACAAGAGAAATCAACGAGTCACTTACCCCTCTCCTCTGCTGCTCCTGTGGTCCCTCGTCTCTGGGTTGGTTGCTTGTTATTTTTCGAGTCCGTCTGGGCCTTTCAATCAATTGACTAAAAGTTCGCGGTCCCAGACCGATCTCAAAGTCTAAAAAACGTTTTTTCTTTCAGTCTATCTCTTTTTCTATCTTTCTCTTTTTTTTTCAAACACGGGTGTACATGCCCGTTAAACTGTTTCTCTCTTTTCTTTTCCTATTCTCTTTTTCTATCTTTTTTTTTTCAAACACGGGTGTCGATGTCCGTCAAACTCTTTCTCTCTTTTCTTTTCCCTCCTCCTTTTTTTTATTCTCTTTTTCAACCACGGGTGTACATGCCCGTTAAACTGTTTCTCTCTTTTCTTTTCCTATTCTCTTTTTCTATCTTTTTTTTTTTCAAACACGGGTGTCGATGTCCGTCAAACTGTTTCTCTCTTTTCTTTTCCTTCCTCCTTTTTTTTATTCTCTTTTTCAACCACGGGTGTACATGCCCGTTAAACTGTTTCTCTCTTTTCTTTTTCTTTTTCTATCTTTCTTTTTTTTTTTCAAACACGGGTGTCGATGTCCGTCAAACTTTTCTCTCTGCCGGTAAAAAAAAATCGTCCGTTGTGCCCGTGGGTTTTTTTAAAATTTGTCTGTCTATTTTTTCTTTTTCCAAGGTGTTTTGCCGGAAAAAAAAATTGTTTTCTTTGTGGCCGTGGTTGGCTTTGTTCTTTTCTTCTCCCGAGGTTGCCAGGCACTCCTCACCGTACCATGATCCTAGGTCGCGGCACCATTTATAACCCGACCCCACACTCTTACTCTCTTCTTCCTTGAACCGACGGCATCATCATGTAACATCAAATGTAATGTAATGAGAACCGTCCCGGTGCAGGAATCCTTCCTGACTGTGAACACCTTTTCTTTGGCTCGTGATTTCGTCTGTAGTGGCTGTAAAAAGAAAGATGGCTCGAATCTCCCCCGGGTCTGATGAATGACGACTTCGTGATTCTGTGAAGGCAAGATTACTTAGCAGGACAACTCGATAACAGAATAACTCGACAAACGGCTAGGTCTTTTCACAACAATAATTATTTAATAAAAATGAACGGTGGGTTTTTAACCCAAAGTCTATTCTTCGATAATGGCTTTTTTCTAACTATCTTATCTTCCTTCTCTGTGTGTGTGTGTGTGTGAATCTCTTTACGACTGCAAATCCTTAATCGAGACGTTAATCTCTGTTGGAAAACGATGGTGGGGCCCCGGGGCAACGGCTCCCTCGGGATCCGAGGGGATCACGACCAGCTCGGCCGAGATCTCGGGTCTAACTCTTTTGTGATCGCATTTTCATCTCAAATAACAAAGACGAAAAGCGTATAACTCATACTCTCTCTCTCTCTCTCCCTCTCTCTCTCTTCTCGTCGTGTGGTACGCGCGATGCTGACTTACTCTCTTTCTTTCCCCATCCCTTCTTCTGTGTCCCACCCCCTTTCCCGGAGTGGGGTGGTACGCTTCTCAACGGACAATTTGGAATTTATCTCTTAGTCTTTATCTCCCTAGAGACCAATTATTCCCTCTCCCTCTGTCCTGAAGTGTTGACACCTCTGATAAGATTTTGCGAAAACTTTTGGCAGCGTGTGCTCAATGTATCCCATTGTTGTTCCCTAATTGCCAATGACACCCCAAGAGCCAATCTCAGAATTCACGGCGCCCCCAGCGATCAGGGCCCGGACGGTCGAAAATATGTACTAGCTCCCAGACTTCCACTTGTCTCTACGTGGGGCCTGATCTCCCCGATGCATTCCAGTGCACCCCGGGGTGCAGACTCCGTCGCTGAAACCACTGTTTCACACATTTACTTAATGGGATTGCTCAACGAGAACTTATTAACACTTTCTTAATGGGATGGCTCAACAAGAACTTTTTAACATTTACTTAATGGGATGGCTCAACAAGAACTTATTAACATTTACTTAATGGGATGGCTCAACAAGAACTTATTAACACTTTCTTAATGGGATGGCTCAACAAGAACTTATTAACACTTTCTTAATGGGATGGCTCCACAAGAACTTATTAACATTTTCTAAATGGGATGGCTCAACAAGAACTTATTAACACTTTCTTAATGGGATTGCTCCACAAGAACTTATTGACATTTACTTAATGGGATGGCTCAACAAGAACTTATTAACACTTTCTTAATGGGATGGCTCAACAAGAACTTATTAACATTTTCTAAATGGGATGGCTCAACAAGAACTTATTAACACTTTCTTAATGGGATGGCTCAACAAGAACTTATTAACATTTTCTAAATGGGATGGCTCAACAAGAACTTATTAACATTTACTTAATGGGATTGCTCAACGAGAACTTATTAACACTTTCTTAATGAGACGGCTCAACAAGAACTTATTAACATTTACTTAATGGGATGGCTCAACAAGAACTTATTAACATTTACTTAATGGGATGGCTCAACAAGAACTTATTAACATTTTCTTAATGGGATGGCTCAACAAGAACTTATTAACACTTTCTTAATGGGATGGCTCAACAAGAACTTATTAACATTTACTTAATGGGATGGCTCAACAAGAACTTATTAACACTTTCTTAATGGGATTGCTCCACAAGAACTTATTAACATTTACTTAATGGGATGGCTCAACAAGAACTTATTAACACTTTCTTAATGGGATGGCTCAACAAGAACTTATTAACATTTTCTAAATGGGATGGCTCAACAAGAACTTATTAACACTTTCTTAATGGGATGGCTCAACAAGAACTTATTAACATTTTCTAAATGGGATGGCTCCACAAGAACTTATTAACATTTACTTAATGGGATGGCTCAACAAGAACTTATTAACATTTACTTAATGGGATGGCTCAACAAGAACTTATTAACATTTACTTAATGGGATGGCTCAACAAGAACTTATTAACACTTTCTTAATGGGATGGCTCAACAAGAACTTATTAACATTTACTTAATGGGATGGCTCAACAAGAACTTATTAACATTTACTTAATGGGATGGCTCAACGAGAACTTATTAACATTTACTTAATGGGATGGCTCAACAAGAACTTATTAACATTTACTTAATGGGATTGCTCAACAAGAACTTATTAACATTTACTTAATGGGATGGCTCAACAAGAACTTATTAACACTTTCTTAATGGGATTGCTCCACAAGAACTTATTAACATTTTCTAAATGGGATGGCTCAACAAGAACTTATTAACACTTTCTTAATGGGATGGCTCAACAAGAACTTATTAACACTTTCTTAATGGGATGGCTCAACAAGAACTTATTAACATTTACTTAATGGGATGGCTCAACAAGAACTTATTAACATTTACTTAATGGGATGGCTCAACGAGAACTTATTAACATTTACTTAATGGGATGGCTCAACAAGAACTTATTAACATTTACTTAATGGGATTGCTCAACAAGAACTTATTAACATTTACTTAATGGGATGGCTCAACAAGAACTTATTAACACTTTCTTAATGGGATTGCTCCACAAGAACTTATTAACATTTTCTAAATGGGATGGCTCAACAAGAACTTATTAACACTTTCTTAATGGGATGGCTCAACAAGAATATATTAACACTTTCTTAATGGGATGGCTCAACAAGAACTTATTAACATTTACTTAATGGGATGGCTCAACAAGAACTTATTAACATTTACTTAATGGGATGGCTCAACGAGAACTTATTAACATTTACTTAATGGGATGGCTCAACAAGAACTTATTAACATTTACTTAATGGGATTGCTCAACAAGAACTTATTAACATTTACTTAATGGGATGGCTCAACAAGAACTTATTAACACTTTCTTAATGGGATTGCTCCACAAGAACTTATTAACATTTTCTAAATGGGATGGCTCAACAAGAACTTATTAACATTTTCTAAATGGGATGGCTCAACAAGAACTTATTAACACTTTCTTAATGGGATTGCTCCACAAGAACTTATTAACATTTTCTTAATGGGATGGCTCACCAAGAACTTATTAACATTTACTTAATGGGATGGCTCAACGAGAACTTATTAACATTTACTTAATGGGATTGCTCCACAAGAACTTATTAACATTTACTTAATGGGATGGCTCAACGAGAACTTATTAACATTTTCTAAATGGGATGGCTCAACAAGAACTTATTAACACTTTCTTAATGGGATTGCTCCACAAGAACTTATTAACATTTACTTAATGGGATGGCTCACCAAGAACTTATTAACATTTACTTAATGGGATGGCTCAACGAGAATTTATTAACACTTTCTTAATGGGATGGCTCCACAAGAACTTATTAACATTTACTTAATGGGATGGCTCAACAAGAACTTATTAACACTTTCTTAATGGGATTGCTCCACAAGAACTTATTAACATTTTCTAAATGGGATGGCTCAACAAGAACTTAACATTTTCTAAATGGGATGGCTGAACAAGAACTTATTAACACTTTCTTAACGGGATTGCTCAACAAGAACTTATTAACATTTACTTAATGGGATGGCTCAACAAGAACTTAACATTTTCTAAATGGGATGGCTCAACAAGAACTTATTAACACTTTCTTAATGGGATGGCTCAACAAGAACTTATTAACATTTACTTAATGGGATGGCTCAACAAGAACTTAACATTTTCTTAATGGGATGGCTCAACGAGAACTTATGAACATTTTCTTAATGGGATGGCTCAACAAGAACTTATTAACATATACTTAATGGGATGGCTCAACAAGAACTTATTAACATTATCTTAATGGGATAGCTCAACAAGAACTTAACATTTTCTTAATGAGACGGCTCAACAAGAACTTATTAACATTTACTTAATAGGACGGCTCAACAAGAACTTATTAACATTTACTTAATAGGATGGCTCAACGAGAACTTATTAACATTTTCTTAATGGGATAGCTCAACAAGAACTTAACATTTTCTTAATGAGACGGCTCAACAAGAACTTATTAACATTTTCTTAATGGGATTGCTCAACAAGAACTTATTAACATTTACTTAATAGGATGGCTCAACAAGAACTTATTAACATTTTCTTAATGGGATGGCTCCAGAAGAACTTATTAACATTTACTTAATGGGATGGCTCAACAAGAACTTATTAACATTTACTTAATGGGATGGCTCAACAAGAACTTCTGAACATTTTCTTAATGGGATTGCTCAACAAGAACTTATTAACATTTACTTAATGGGATGGCTCAACAAGAACTTCTGAACATTTTCTTAATGGGATGGCTCAACAAGAACTTCTGAACATTATCTTAATGGGATGGCTCAACAAGAACTTATTAACATTTTCTTAATGGGATGACTCAACAAGAACTTATTAACATTTTCTTAACGGGATGGCTCAACAAGAACTTATTAACATTTTCTTAATGGGATGGCTAAACAAGAACTTATTAACATTTTCTTGTCTTTTGTTTCTGCTTTCGGAGCTTCCCAAGTGGTTTGTTGGGACGGTGTCTCTTGCTGCGGTGATTAGCCTTTTGTGTTCTGGGTTATTTATTTCTCCAGCTTTTCTTTTGTGTCTTCCACACAGTCTTCTATACTTACCAGTCCTCTTCCCCTTCGTTTTTTTATGTGGAGTCTGTCTGTATCGTCGCATGGTCATTAATTTTCTAGTCTTCTGGTCAAGGTGCCTAAGTTCTTTAGTTCAGCCTATGAATGGTCCAGAGTATCTTATTAGTGATACTGCCCAGGTATTTATTCCTTTTACTAGATTTCTGCTATATAATTTCGTTTCTAAGAGTGTTCTTGTTCTTTTCAAATATTCTTTTCCAATCTTCTCTTTCATTCTTGTAGATTTGATGGTGTCTGCTTCTAGAATTCCACAATATTCATAGCTCTCCTGTTCGCTTAACGCCCTCATCTCCTCTTGATTGGTCAGTTTCATGCCCGCCGTCGTCTCCAGTTTTCCTCTTTTCATCTCTAGCAGTGCACACTTTTCCATTCCAAATTTCATTTGAATGTCCTGGCTGAAGAATTTGGTCGTATTTATCATTTTTTTAATTTCCTATTTGCTTTTTGTTCAGGAATTGGTAGATTTTTTATTTTTTATTTATTTATTTATTTTATTATTATTATTATAATTATTATTATTAGTAGTAGTAGTTGTTGTTGTTGTTGTTGTAATATAAGAGTATTATTATTCTTTAATAATAATAATAATGATAATTAAAAAAATAGTAATAAAATGTCTTTATTTAATATTTTTACAAATACAAAAAATACACAAATGTTTTATTTATTCATAAATATACAATATAATTATGAAATATGGCACAAGGCCGAAAAAGGGAGTGGGTGAAAACTAGACCTAACTAACATTTAATAACATAACTAGTCACAAGCACCAAAACAAAGTTATTCAATGATTAACCTACTTAAACCCCCAAAATGACAATATGAACATGCGGGAGTTGGGGAATAAAACTCTTATGTACGAAACGAATGAAATATATACAATGAAAAAAAAAACAAACAAACAAACCAAGTGTTAGTGTAAGAACACCCACTTTAACATGTGGCAGATAAGTAGTTTTGCCATTCAAAATAGTCGATTCAGGTCCCAAAAGCTTTATTTCTTGCACCTTTTTTGAAATTACGAAAATGGACCTGCATCTCTGACAAAACAGAAAATCCGTCACCTAAGTGAACCCCACTTAGGTGACGGATTTTCTGTTTTGGGAATGAGAATTATAAAACAAAAGTGGAGTAGAAAAAACAAAAATGGGGTGGGAAAGGAAAAAATTAAAAAGGGGCCTTATGACATCATGAATACAAGAGCTAAGTTAAATAGGCGGAAGAAAAAAAAATAACCTATTTTAATCTAGCCGGGTCAAAAAAAGGGGCAGTGTTCGGTTCGGCTGCCCAATATTCTTTGTCTAAGATACGTCTAAGTATTACTCAAAATTAGCTCTATTCACCGGATACAAATGCGGAACTTTTACCTACCTTTCGTTGAAATTTGCTGAAGAGAGTTTCATCTTCTCCAGCCTAATACACATTCTCAGATGATGTTTGACCATGAGGACAAGCTTGAGAGCTAGGACTTGCCTATAAGGTACTCTCCCACCCAAGTCCCCAATTTATTTATTCTTCATAACAATAATAAGTAAAGAAAAGAAGAATAAAGTAACACAACAACAAATTAGTAATCAATATAACATATACTACAACATGCGGGAATTGTGCACTCCTCACTAAATACGAAAATATCCACTGAGCAGACACATACATATACACATACAGACACCATCCTCGAGTGTCTTCAGTCTCTCTGCACAAGGGTTTGTCAGAATAACACGGCATGAGGATACTTCACCTGACAAGTAAACCCTTACCAAATATTCAAAATAACATAGTATTCGAAGCTGAAATAAGATCCCCTCAACACGGCTATACACTAGCCCATATGAGGAATGGTGCACCTTCTCCAAGTAATGTTACCTCAAATAACAGCACTCATCTGGATACTCCACCAGACTAGATGAATTCTTGTCCTGGAATCCGATAAGACCAAGAGACCTCAAGAAATGTATACTATAACATAGTTAACTGGTTAATAGGGGAGAGGAAAATTAATGTTCTTAACTTCTTTACTAACTCAACGTTTGAGAAATAAAGGAGAATTTTAATGGAATATTCTAATATCTATGTATCTCATATAGAGATCAAGTGTTAGTCCCAGGAAGTGGCCCATTGATTTCTGATACTTTACACTGAAGTAAAATGAAAAAAGAAAATACACAGGTACATACATATTCACATATATCCACCTATATTCATTCTAAAAAAACAAAACCTTTACCAGAAACAAACACAACTGTTATATAGAAGTAAAGAGACTTATTATTTCGCTATTTAATTCACATACATTTTTCTGGTGTGTACAGACACAGGTATGTGAATTAGATGGTGATGCTGACAAAAGAGAGTTACGCATTCTTTAAATGCTCACAGAAACATTAAGAAATTCTAGAGCGTGGTTGAATCAACATAGAGTGAGAGGAGTTGAGAGAAATACATTAGAGAGAGAGAGAGAGAGAGAGAGAGAGAGAGAGAGAGAGAGAGAGAGAGAGAGAGAGATGGGTGACTTGTTCAGTTAATTATAAATTACAGTGAATTCGAACAATTAAAACAGATTTTTTCAAAGATAATTCAATCCCAGAATTAAGGTATATTTTAGCATGTATTTTTTGTTTTTAAAGTGTACAGGAAAAAAGTCTTGTGCAAACAAACGTTGATGAACTCAAATTAAGTATAATAAATTGCCTGATGAATTGCCCCAAAAGGTACTACTCTTTGTGGATGATGTAAAGCTAGCATCAACTAGAAGCAACTATGATCAACTTCAAGATAATCTCAACAGCATCTGGTGCTGGTTTTCAGGCTCGGATTCACCTCTGAACTCTGCAAAATGCAGTCATTTCCCATCGGCTCTCTGCCTACAGCCCTTCTTATCATCTGTTTTCTACCTCAACATCTGAACATCGTCGCTAACGCAAAGGACCTTAGTACAATTGTGCACAACTTCAAACCAACACGCCCCTTTATCAGAATGGTGAGCAAATGGTGACCATTTTTAAGCATAACGGCAGATGCTTTCTGTCTCATATTCCTAACCCTGGTACGGTCCATACTTGAGTATGCCATCTAAGCAACAAATCCATATCTTCAAAAAGATATTGTATAGCTGGAGCATGTTCAACGGTTGGCAACCAGAATGGTGACGGGATTCTTCACGCTCACTTCCAAAGAATCGCTTCAAAAACTAAATCTGCCCTCACTTAAGTAACAAAGAATGTGAGTGGACTTGATTCTGGTGTACAGCATCATCAACAGAAATGTAAATCTAACTTATGGGGAGATTCTCACCCCAACACCTCGTCACGGTTTTCGTACCATTGTCGCTTTCGTCTTAAAAGAAAAAAAGGCAGCATTCTTTGTCCTTGTTTCGGCTCCTTGGAACATACTGCTAGGGGAGGTTGTGATGATGCCTACCATATCCAAGTTTGAAGTCGCTTTGGACAAACATTCAGACCGTATATAAATACAATATCATCTAATTCTATTTTTACATGGCTTGCTGCACTTTGCTATTTTTTGCCAGTAAAATTTCTCGATTATGTTTTTCTGCATCTTTACAAATGATTGCCTTCTCATTACATTTCTCCGCTGTCAAAATACACTGTTAGCTGCAGTATTGATGTGACATGGAAACTTGAGGGGAGGGGCACCTTTTCTAGCACCATCAAAGACAAGTGGGTGAGTAGTGCTGCTCAGTTGCAAGAAAAACCGTTGAAAATGGTCTCTTTCAAAATGAGAGAACAACAAAGAATCTGATTGGTTAACTAGCCAGCCGTGTATGTAAAAACACCCGGCAAAAATAACTCCATGCATTTTAGCCTGAAGATTCCCCCCGGGGATGAAACGCGGGAGCCTCTGTGTAGCTTAATTGCCATAAATATATTTTCATAGCTTACTATATATATATATATATATATATATATATTAATAAGGTCTTAAGTAAGACAAGGTGCGCTACGGACAGAAAAATAGCCCGCAAACCCTTATGTCATAGGGGAAAACCGAGGTATATTGTCCAAGTGCCCAGAAATACTTCAGCTGTAGAATCAGCTCAGCGGTAGACCTATCAAGTCAACCAGTGCTATTATAACATAGATCCAATGTAAACTTTATTAGATGATCATTTATTTGCGCTCCAAGAATTCAATATAAAAACAGTATGTGTACGATCGTTTCTGAGACGATATATTTTATTATTAATATCGGATTTCTTCACCAGCACCGAGTATAGACATCAATTTAAAAGCATACAGACAGCATCAAGGCTTTATAGTTCAAACTCACCAATTATCTTCATCTAATGTCCTCACAAAAAATATATATCTGTCTCAGTCGCCGTGGAGGCAAAGACATCAAATGAGAGTCAGAGGTTACTTTAGTTCTGAGTTCGAATGCATGCGACCAGTGGTAAAGTTATATCTAGCCACACTGAAGAGTCTTGGTTAAGATGAAACATATAGGTATGTGGATTAAAAAACAATTGACTTCTTTGACATTTTTCTTGAAATTGTTTTAAACTCTATGACTTGGATGAACTGTATAAGTTTAACAAAAAAGTGTCTTTTTGCCCGATATATTTGATGTTTTATATGTATCTTTATGTATTTTTAAAATATATTTTTATATATTTTCAAAGCTTAATTTCTATTACCTGAAGTAATGTCATTGCGGTAATGGTCCTCTGAGGAGAAGATTTTCTTTGAAAACTCATGATTTAAGGACACAGTATCTCTCCTTGTTTTTAACTTAAATAAAATCTGATTAATTTCTAATTTTATTATGTCATTAAATTAATATCATTGCTCTATACACTATATTGAGCTTTGTTTCTATCCTGATAGTTTACTGGCTAAAGATATTATTTATATCTTTAAAGTATTATCTTACTCTATACATATGACACAACGACACCCTGGGGGCGCACTAGTATGCATCTTGGTGATGATGCTAGACCCTACGTAGAAACGAGGTGGTGATATAAAACTAGTACATATATTCAACGTGGAATCAGCTATTCAAAACAAACTGGGTTAAGGCGCCGGGCTGCCTAGGAAAGCCATGTGAGATTGTCAATTGCATTTAAATCTTACACAGGCCGAGTTTAAACAGGTGGACGAAGTTTTGGCAAAATCTTTTATCGCCAACAAAAAACATACGGTCAGGTGTGTCAGTACTATACTAGCTGGGCGGGCGAGGCTGATGGCCAAAGATAGCCATCTAGGCTGTCATCGTTAATTAGGGCAGAGGTCTATGTCACAGCGAGAAGGAGAATAAGTGTTTTATGATAACAATAATATCTAAAGGAGAAATCCAAATTGTCCGTATCGTGCGCCCCGCCCAACTCCGAGAGAGGAAGAGAGACAGGGAAGAGTAATTACTTTTTGAGACAGAAATCCCATTTGTAGGTATCAGCGAAAGAACGCGCACCTCCCAGTCCACTGGGAGAGAAAGAAGGATTAGCGAAATAGGTTGGAAAAGGAAAGGGTATGAAATACACCCTTTCGGTAAGAGAAAGGACATTGGGTTAGAACGAGAAAGCAGATCACAGTTACACAGTTAGTTAGAGTTGGACTTTCAGCCCGGGCAGTCGTCCGAAGCTCGCATGCCGATTCCAGACAGGCGGGACGAAGTAAGACCAACCGTTTTCCAAACATAGATTAATGACTTAATTAAGAACTTGCAACTGTAAATACATTCATGCACAGAGAGACGACGAAATAGTCGAATGCAAAAGACATTTTATCAAAAGATAGATTTCAAATCCAATGTAAAATCAATTCTTTCCTTTAATTGTTAATAATTATTTTCATCCAAAAAGACCTCGCCGATGTTGTTGAATTATTCCTATTATCGATTTGTTCTGCTTGAATAACCTTGCCTTCAGAGACCCAACGAAGCTATCATCGTCATCATCCGAACCTGGAGGAATTTCGATCGAGATATTTTTTTTATTGCCACTACGACGATCATCGGCCAAAGAGTGTTCACGGTCTGGCAAGATCTCTAGTAGAGAACGACTATACACACTTTTACACACACACACACACACACACACACACACATATATATATATATATATATATATATATATATATATATATATATATATATATATAGTCTCGGAAGTTTCTCAACCATTAAAACTATAAAAAAAAAAACTTATAGTCTCAAGTCTTTCAGTGGAAAATCACTCATGTAAGTCAATTTATTTTTAACAGTTATTATATTAGTTTGTTTCTAACACTATTTTAAGGGATCATCAGTTGTTTACCATGAAAAACTGTTTCGGGAATTTAATATATATATATATAATTTATTTAGATACTGTATATTACATATTTCAGCAATGTACCACGGTTTCATCCAAAAGGGCAGATTTTGACATCTTTAGTAAATCTCCGTGCCCAGTGGAATCATCGGCAAGCTGAAACGATTTATTGCCACTACGACGATCATCGGCCAAAGAGTGTTCACGGTCTGGCAAGATCTCTAGTAGAGAACGACTATACACACTTTTACACACACACACACACACACACATATATATATATAATTTATTTAGATACTGTATATTACATATTTCAGCAATGTACCACGGTTTCATCCAAAAGGGCAGATTTTGACATCTTTAGTAAATCTCCGTGCCCAGTGGAATCATCGGCAAGCTGAAACGATTTATTGCCACTACGACGATCATCGGCCAAAGAGTGTTCACGGTCTGGCCAGATCTCTAGTAGAGAACGACTATACACACTTTTACACACACACACACACACACACACACACACACACACACACACACACACACACATATATATATATATAATTTATTTAGATACTGTATATAACATATTTCAGCAATGTACCGCGGTTTCATCCAAAAGGGCAGATTTAGACATCTTTAGTAAATCTCCGTGCCCAGTGGAATCATCGGCAAGCTGAAACGATTGTAGTCACGCCCGACAGGGAATGGCGTCAGCAAATATATATATATATATATATATATATATATATATATATATTTATTTATATATATATATATATATATATATATATATATATATATATATATATATATAATTAACTTGTTACAAATATCCAGGGGGTATGAATCCGAAGGAAGTTGAAACCGGGTTTATGAGAGTGCTCAATGAAAATTCAGAGCAAAATATATATTTTTTGATTTTATTCCATTAGTTGCGACAAAACAAGTTTTGTTTCATTGGTGCAAATAGCGACCAACTCATCGGGCTGGCGATGGAATTCAAATGGCATAAGTTTTAACTTCGCCTTAACGGGAGATTGAAAATTGAAAATACATTGGAGGGGGAGGGGGACAGAGTTGGGGCTTTGTCTATAACGGTGACATGGGACATGAGAGGGGAGGGGGGAGGACCCCAACAAGTCGTGTTTCAAATTATTGCGTGGGTGGTTTTCACGTGTTTGTGCTGTGATGATCTCAATTTCGGCCGGGGTGGGAGGAAGGGAGATGGGGAGACGGCCAGAGTGAGTTAAATTTAAAATGTGAATAAAATTATGATTATAACCGTCATTCCTATTTTATTTTAATTTTAATAAGTAATTATCATGTGGATAAAAATGTTTGATAATTTTAATTTAGGGTATTAATTGCTACTTCTGCATTTTATTTATTTTATTTTAATGTTTTGTTTATTATTTGTAGTGAATTTTGTTGTGAAGAAAAAAAAATATATATATATATAATCACAACAAAATTCACTACAAATAATAAACAAAACATTAAAATAAAATGTATTCTCAAATCTATATGGGCGAAAAAAAATTCACGCATGAAGAAAAAAGAACAAAACATAAAATATTTGAGACCAATTTGAAAACAAATGCAACGTCATTTTTGCATGTGTTTTAAAAATAACGGCATACCTCTACTGATTTTTATAATTTCATATTTAGTTCAGATAGGTGACAGGAGTTGCCGAAATTTTCCAATCTCGTAATGTGAAAAAAAAAACAACTATATATTTAATATCATACTTCTAAAAAAAAGTATGATCAAACCGGAGGGATTTCATAAATAAAACAATGAGTTGCAGTGATCTGTAATTAACTTATTTTTCTTTTTTATTTCAATAAAACACAAACACACACACATATATATTTAAGGGTTATTACAAATTTTTTTTAAAGTATATACTCTTTATAGTATCTGAAAATGTTTCAAATTGCAAGCTCAATAAAGTTGTATTACAAGCTTCAGAGCGTATATATTTTTTAAAGTTGCATTCCAATGACCATAGGAACAACTAATTCGTAACCATAACTTTCATATGTTCTTCCAACTTCATTATCTTTATATATCGTTGAACACCCACAAACATAATTTTCTATCCGTTCCCTCACCTTCCTTTCATATATCGGTGAATATCTGTTTTCAATATATTTATATTTTATCTATTTATTTATGTTTATTTTTGTATTTTTTTCTCCAAATTAGATACTTTTTCTACATCTTACGCGCGTTTCACAGCAAAATCAAGAGAAATACATAGTCTTCATCTTAACGCCGTTTATCATAAGAGAAATTGTTGATTCAATAGTAACGGGAAAACACACCATTCTCAAGACACGAGAAAAAAGATGGGAAAAGTTTACAAAGAGTTCTTGACAAAGGTAACGGCAAGTAAAAATACATGAAAAAAAAAAAACTCACATGAAAAAATGGTGACAAAAATCAAGGACCCCCCCTCCCCGACAAAGAAAATCTTATTCCCAAAACTTGAATTTGAAAATAAACAAAACAATATATCATTTTTAAATAGGCAAGAAAAAGTATAAATTCATTTTCTACTTATGAGTGAAGTAGACTAGACTCGCACGATTTGGCAGAACAGGTGAAAGAAAATTCTGAAATAACACCAATACTTCTCTGCTTATTCCAGCATTGCTTCAGGTCGTCTTGTATTTTCTCCTTGCCACTCGGCCTAAGCGAGGTCAGGAGGATTGCTCAACCCTTGCTTTTTTTAAAACTCTTTACTTCTCAGAATGTATCCGTTGCCTCGTCATTCATTCATTTTCATATGAATCAGATGATTCTATTGTTGGCATTGGTTTCCCCGATATTTTTCTAGAAAGACATCGGGTGCTTACGGGAGGGACCGCGTGAAGATTTCCAATATCTTAAGTGAAAGTGTTTCTGTGGAGCAAACTTGATTCGAACTTGGAACATCCAGGTTGTCAGTCCGTTTCGTTAACCATTCAGCCACTGTCACCTCCCGTTGTCCCGTAAAAGTGATAAAGAGGAGGAGCCCGCCGTCTCCCCTTCTCTCTCTCTGTTTCTGTCTGTATGTCTGTCGGACTTTCTCTCTCTCTCTCTTTCTCTCTCTCTTTCCTCCTCCTCCTCCTCCTCCTACTACTACCACAAGTGGTCCAGACAGCAAGTCTGTTTCTACTTTTACGAAAAAAAGTTAATAAAAAAGACAAAAAGAAAGTTTATTTTTGTTCATTTGAAAAAAAAGAAAGAAAACTTGTTGCGTGCGTAAAAACTGTTTGAATTAAAAAAAAAAAAAGAAAGAAAAAGAAAGAAAAAAGAGAAAAAAGAAAACAAAAAGACACCGGATGCACGAAATGCGATACAAAAACACACGAAACAAAAAGTCAGACATGCAAAGAGGTTTTTGAACGATCATGAAGCTGTTGCAATTATCCAAACAATACACAGAATTCAATGGAATTTTCGAGTGGAATTGGCACTTGGAATTGCATCAGTTGAAAATACCCCCATTGTCGTCGTCTGCGCCGTCGCCGCGGAAGTAGTAGCAGTAGTAATATTAGTATTTTAGTAGATTTTTTTTTGCAACGAACGCAAGTCGATATCCATTCTAAACTGGTTTATTAACTGTACAAGATCGTTGGCGGTTTGCGTTGTAAAACAAGACGGCTGGCTGTTAACATCTTAAAATGTGTCCATTCAATTTGCGCGTTTAGTGATAAAAATGTGGGCACATCTAAAAAGACTATTTCGAACTTATGCGTGACTGATTAACATTTCAAACTTAAGCTTATCCTCGCGTCAGGCGAACAAAAAATAGCGAGGATAAAAGTTAATGAGATGGATGGATGTTCAGTTTAATTCTGAAGAATATTATGAGAGGATTGCAAATGATGCCTTAGCGTCCATTCGATCGACGCATTTATCGATGAAAATGCCATTTCAAACTGAAGCGTGACCGACAAACGAAAATGCCATTCACAACTAAAACGTGACAAACAAACGAAAATGTTATTTTAGATGTAAGCATGAAACATCAAAGAAAATGCTATTTTAGACGGAAGTGTGACAGACCAACGAAAATGCTATTTCAAACTTAAGCGTGACAGATCATCGAAAATGCTATTTTAAACTGAAACGTAACAAACCAACAAAAATTCTATTTCAAACTAAAATGCTACAGACCGACGAGAATTCTATTTTAAACTGAAGCGTGACAGACCAACAAAAATGCTATTCCAAACTGAAGCGTGACAGACCAACAAAAATGCTATTTCAAACTGAAGCGTGACAGACCAACAAAAATGCTATTTCAAACTGAAGCGTGACAGACCAACAAAAATGCTATTCCAAACTGAAGCGTGACAGACCAACAAAAATGCTATTCCAAACTAAAATGCTACAGACCGACGAGAATTCTATTTTAAACTGAAGCGTGACAAACCAACAAAAATGCTATTTCAAACTGAAGCGTGACAGACCAACAAAAATGCTATTCCAAACTGAAGCGTGACAGACCAACAAAGATGCTATTCCAAACTAAAACGTTATTGCCAAGTTTGGCTTATAGAAGAATATGTGGAGACATGATTGAGTGCTATAAATTGCTCTCTGGAAAATATGATTTCAATGCAGATAAAATATTGACTAGAAAAAATACAAGAGTGGGAAACAGGGGACACAGATGCTTTACAAGAAACAGGCACGTTTGAACCTGAAAAAATATTCATTCAGCCATCGCTGTGTTGATTTGTGGAATAGATTGCCATCAAGTGTAATTGAAGCCGAAACTGTAAAGATATTTGAGAAGCGGTTGGATAAGTTCTGGATTGACCAAGAAATCAAATTCAACTATAAGGCTGCTGTCGTCACTGGACGCATACAAAGATGAAGACAAGGAGCTGGTGCCATAAGACGACTCATGTCCTTCTACCAGAATCCATCTATGTTTCTATGTTTCTATATTATAGACCAACGAAAATTCCGTATCATACTGAAACGTGACAGACCAAGGAACCGACCAAAAAGTCTCTCATAACGATTCGATAACGCATCTTAAGAGGAAAAAAAAAAATTGAAAAAAAATCTTTGTACGTTTCATATTGGAAAAAGGTATACTCAACATAGCTTAATGTAGCGCTTGTCTAATATATGTACTCGGTCTCAGATGATACAATTACGACTTACCCGCTTCCCACTACACTTGCCCTACGCTTCCTGGTACTCGCTGCCACGCGAAGCCCTCCGCACACCGACAGGTACCCCAACGAGTCTTCCACACAATTCAGAACAATTGCGCGTCTTGTTATGACGCGTGCACTTGTGGAAGTGCAGTTTCGCGCTTACATTTCTAGGTTTCTTGCCCCCTTGCCTCCGCGAACATCCAAGACCAATACAATAATTTGAAAGATTTTCGTTTAGAAAAAGATTAATTAGAAGATTTTTACATTTGCACGGTTTATTAAAAATGTAAAACAATAAAGTTGTTCACGATGAGAATTTTCATAGTTCGTGAAAATTTTCCGAGTAAAAATTCCTAGAGTCTGAATACAGTGATTGTGAAAAATCCAAGGACAAATAACCAGGTGTGACCAATTACAACGACAAAGTACCTCGTGCTCTATTTTCTATATGGAAGAAAAAAACGAAACGAAGCGGCATTTATCCCACGCGGGCCGAGCCAGCTTCCTCTTAAGGAGGAAGTTTCTAGGGAATATTAAATTCACAAGAGGTCCTCAGTCGCATATATATACCGGTCAGGGGATACGACAATGTTAGGTTTTCTAGGGAGGTGTTGACGAGCCGCCATATACAGCGGTTAGTAATCCCAAAATGGTCACCCATCTGCTCAACGTCGCTTAAATGTTGTGATGTAACGAGAACCGGTCTGTCAATGTGAGTATGCCGTACATATGGGGTCACATCTGATCCTAGTTAATCATACCCAATAACTCATGGCACCTGGACAATCATATCTCCGCTTAACTTTAAAAGCATATTACTGTCAAGGATTCAAATGTAACAGCAGCATTTAGGGGTTTTCCCCAATAGGGAACGGAGAGGTGGCGGTGGCTAAGTGGTTAACGGCACGAACTGACAACCTGGGTGTTCCAAGCTCGAATCCAATTTGTTATACAGAATCACTTTCACTTAGGATGTTGGCAACCTTCAGGTGGTCCCTTCCGTAAGTATCCGATGTCTTTATAGAAATAATTTTGACTAGAAAGATATCGGGAAAACCCATGCCAATCATCTGATTCATAAGAAATAGATGACTGAATAGGGAACGGAATAAACCGTTGTTTTTGAAAAGGGGAGTGTTTCTCTCGAAATATCAACATATTTTTTCTACTATTTTGGACTCTATACAATAGTAAATGAAAGATATATAGAACATTAAAAAATAAATAAATAGGTTTTATTTAAAAAGTATATTATTTTTATTGTCTTTTTCAACTTGTTTATTTGTTCATTTACTCTTTCACAATCCCCGTCGTCTTTCGCATTCCGAACAGTTTTATGTATAAAATACCTACAAAATAACTGTTCTACAAATAACTTTTTATCATAATGAAATAAAGTGGTCTTTTGTGAGTGGAAAGACACAAATATGAATAAATACTTTAGATGAAAACTTGATTTAGTCCTAGGAAGCAATCCTCTCAAGCATTACCCTCCTTAGGAACACCCAGGTTGTCAGTTCGTGCTGTTAACCACTTAGCCACTGCCACCTCTCCGTCCCCTATTGGGAAACCCCATAAATGCTGCTGTTACATTTGAATCCTTGACAGTAATATGCTTGATAGGTAAACAAATATAGTTATTTATTATATAAATACAACTGAAAATATATTTCTTTGAAATGAGGACGCATTTAATTGTCTGTTGTTGAGCGAACATCCATTCGAATATGCCCCATTCTCAGCTGGTGCCAAATCCAAGGGGCACATAATTCTGCTTTCCAAAATGCTGTTTTAAACAAGGGAGATAACTTAAGGGAAATTGTTACTTCCCCTTTAAACCCCAATTTTTCTCTAGATAGAATATGTTCCATCTAACGCATAAAAAACATTTATTAGAAGCATCAACTGTTGAGGATTTGAACTGTTAACACCTATGTTGTTGGTTTTATTGTTTATGTTGCGTTAAAACAATGTGAGTTTCGTGAATAGAAATGCATTCGTCATGGATTTCAATTCATTCGATATTAGATTGGTAAGATTCAAGTATTCGTTATGCAAATAATAAATGTATGTGATGCACAAATTCATTTCCTATACAAATAAAGGTTCGATAGAAATCGATGCAAATTCTGAACAGAATCGAAAGTACGAATTGTGTAAATGTTGGTTCTCTCGTGAATAAATGAATTTGATATTAAAAAAATATAAGTAAAGTCGAAATTAAAAAAATAGGCAAAAAAAAATGTTTATTTTACTTAATCCAACTTGTTTGAACGATAACATTTTGCCTAAATATATACATTTGAAGTCTATGCTACTACTAGGAAGAATGTGATACTTTGAGCTCGGGTTAGATTGTTTGGATCAGGAAAAAGTGAGTTTGCAAAGCCAGAAAAACAAAAGCAAACCTCTCTCTTTTTCTCTTTCTATGATTAACGAGTTTACGAAACAATCATACAACTATGATTAATGAGTTTACGAAATAATCATACAACTATGATTAATGAGTTTACGAAATAATCATACAACTATGCCCTTTCAATGCATATAAGAATTATGTCCCCCTTTCTCTCTCGCCTTGGGATTTACGAGATATTACATAATTATGCTCGCTCTATCTCCGATATACGATAAAGCAAACCTCTCCCTAAGGAGGGGGTAATGCTTAGGAGGATTGCTTCCTAGGACCAAATCAAACGATACATTTATCCGACAAAGAAGGATCTGCCAAGAGACAATAAATCCATGGGTTGCTAAAATGATGCCCCGCTCCTCAGCTGATATGAAAATAAATGAGTTTACAAATATAGTTTAATTTAAAAAAAAAGCCTAAAAAGATTAAATCAAAAACCTCTAAATCTAATGATATTGTATAATGGGAGCGGTAGTCCATTCCTTTCCTGCTCTCAGCAACTGTGGGGATTCTGTTTGACATGACTCCCTACTACAATTGATAGAAGGCAAATATATATACCCCCGGTCACTGCATGCGATTAAGTAATACAAAATATGTAAGAACCGGAAGAGAACTGAGGTATTTCTCTTCTATTTCTCTCGCGCTTCCTCTTTCTGTTTTTTGCTGAATCATGCTTTGAACGGGCATAAGGCACGCCCTGTTCCCAATCCGATTGCGGGGGTGGCGGGATTGCGGTACATTAAACAATTACGTTTCACTACTTTCGTCTTCCGGAAATATGTATAAACCTGTGAACCGTATAACATTTTCGTTGTTTCTTTGAAAGCTTTTGTTCCAGGTCGACATATGTGCGATCCTAACGCAAAATGGCTGTTCTGGAGACCCAAACAATAAGATAAGAGGCATATTAATATGTTTTTGATTGTTATCAATGATTTTAAGGTCTGTTTCCTTGCACTTCTTAAACGTTCCACGTTATGAACCCGTGCTCTGAAATGCGTAAAATGTTCATGAAATGAAACGGATGTTTTTATTTTGGTTTTGTCATTTATTCATTTTATTATTGATATTATGCGTAAAGTATGTTGGGAGTGTGGTATAAAATAGCTAGCATGGATCTAAATTCAAGTTCTGTTTAGATAAATTCTAAATTTCAAATTCCATCAACTATGTTTTGTTTTGTAAAAGATCAAAACCACATTTTTTAATATTTTAACGATTTAAGGTTTATATATCAAGGTCACATAAGGAATGGTGTAGGAGAGGGAGAGAAGGAAAATAAGATATAGGGAGGGGAACGTAATGAATTTATATATATATATATATATATATATATAATTATATATATATATATATATATATATATATATATATATATATATATATATATATATATATATATATATATATATATATATATATATAGATTTAGATTTTTCACTTATAAAATAGATCATTCAGTGAAGACCGGGGTTGTTCCAATAAAAAACAAGCTCGATGATACTCGATTACAGAGTACAGAGCATTTATATGTGATTTTATGAAGGCTTACCAAAGCATTCCTTTCAAGACACCAATGATCACCATTAAAGATATTTTTTCTTACAAATACTATTTATTCAAATTAAATGTTTTTTCCTACACGTGTTTCACTACCAAGCAGTTACTTGCTTGGCAGATCATCAGGGAAATTAAATGTCTGGAATACTGGTTTCAACTGCCGACAAAACACAATGTGGCGTTGTAATAGTTGAGGTCACTTAAGAAGAGAAGAGGAAAAAAATAAAAATAAAAATAAAATTCAAACTTGAAAAGCAAGGAAGAACAACGATAAAAAAAGAAAGTCCTAGAAAAGTCTTAGAAAAGTAGCTTGTGCATTATTTCTTCCACCAAGCCAACAAGCAAATAATCGGTCCCAAATACATTCAATAAAACCACAAAACCGGAACAATGTGCGATAATACACTTTCACGTCGGCCGGTACAATGATGAATAAATCCCCCCCCCCCCCTACAAGAAAACAAAAGAACTAAATCATTCAAGTTACCGCTCACAAGTTACCATTCCAATCCAATGATAGTATGGGAATTCTAAATCCAACTTCTCACAAAGAAAAGTCAACACAAATGTTCGTCCGTTTTGTGAGAAACCTCATTGCTAGGCAAGACCCTTTCGAACTGAAATGGTCAATTTTAGGGAGGGCTAACAAATATAAACCAAACAAAAAGAAGAGATGCAACCTATGTGCATTGGAGTCGTACCACATCATGACATCTAGAGATAATTTACTGAACGCTAGGCAGGAAATACTACAATGCTGTCTGCATAGAAACCGTTACCTGTTATCAAGCCTAAAACCTGGATAGGAGGGGAATTGGGGGAAGTATAAACTTACAGCAGAGATAGGCAGGATGGACACTTCCTGAGGCAATCTGGGGCAATAATTAGTGTATAATATGAAGGATGAGAATTAGTAACACGTACTTATGCTAAGATATGTCTTGATTCAATTATTAGCGGATACTCGAGACTTAGGTTGGGGGTGATAAGGTAGGAATATTCTATCGGAATAAGGCCCAGTGATAGTCAACTATAGTAAATA
Source organism: Sepiola atlantica (assembly GCA_963556195.1). NCBI lineage: Eukaryota > Metazoa > Mollusca > Cephalopoda > Sepiida > Sepiolidae > Sepiola > Sepiola atlantica. The sequence continues at coordinate 83,232,585 of OY744528.1, forward strand.
CTTATTCAGCGGAATAGAGGGGGGAAATTGTGTTACATATAAAAAGATAGTGGAATAATAAATAATAAATCACAATTTATTCTCAGAAATAGATATATTATACGAAATGCATTGGGGATTTCAAGTAATTTTAAGTGAAAAATAAGAAATAGCAACCTGGATGCTATCACTATTTAATTAAATTAGGTTAAATTAAATTAGTTTTTAATTAGATTAAAATAAATAAAACAATTTGGTGGCAGGAATGGAGAAAAGTAATTAAGGAAAAAATAATTTTAAAAACATGCATGCCGACACGGAGTTAATTTCTAAAAATAGAAACAATTGGATTTTTATAAAAAGTATTTTGTACGGGATTTTAAATTAGTAATAATAAAGTCTCCTGTCATTTAACGAGTAAGAGTGATATTTTCCCGTAGAGTTGACAAAAAAATAAACCGGTCCATTAAAAAAAAGTTTGTTTTTTTTCAAAATAGAAAATAGATTTCTGATAACGATATTCCGTAGTAACATTTATTTATGGAAAATAGAATAATATTCTCCACAGAGAGTTGTAGACAGACACAGCCGTTAAGGAAATATTTTAAATGATTTAAAATAATAACTAGATTTTTGTAGAAGGCCTTTTTATAATAACAGTTTATTTTTTATATATGAATAATTTTTTAAAAACAAATTCTGCGGGATAGGCTTTTTTCGCTTCGTTAAACAACAACACGATAATAATTCGGCAGTTAATTAAATGAAGGATATTTTCCCAAAATGTAAAATGACGTCCCAGACACTAGATAATTAATTTCTATAAGGAATAGGTTTAATAATAAATATTTTTAGAAACAGTATTTTGAATAAATAGTTTCTATATTAAGATTTTTTCTTGGTGGAAGGGAGTTTTCTGCGGGATTGACATTCAACTCGTCGTGTGTTTATTTCGAAGGGTAATAAATCAACAATTGAAATAAGACTCTTTGAAACTCGGACGAACATTTGTGTTGACTTTTCTTTGTGAGAAGTTGGATTTAGAATTCCCATACTATCATTGGATTGGAATGGTAACTTGTGAGCGGTAACTTGAATGATTTAGTTCTTTTGTTTTCTTGTAGGGGGGGGGGGATTTATTCATCATTGTACCGGCCGACGTGAAAGTGTATTATCGCACATTGTTCCGGTTTTGTGGTTTTATTGAATGTATTTGGGACCGATTATTTGCTTGTTGGCTTGGTGGAAGAAATAATGCACAAGCTACTTTTCTAAGACTTTTCTAGGACTTTCTTTTTTTTTTTTATCGTTGTTCTTCCTTGCTTTTCAAGTTTGAATTTTATTTTTATTTTTATTTTTTTCCTCTTCTCTTCTTAAGTGACCTCAACTATTACAACGCCACATTGTGTTTTGTCGGCAGTTGAAACCAGTATTCCAGACATTTAATTTCCCTGATGATCTGCCAAGCAAGTAACTGCTTGGTAGTGAAACACGTGTAGGAAAAAACATTTAATTTGAATAAATAGTATTTGTAAGAAAAAATATCTTTAATGGTGATCATTGGTGTCTTGAAAGGAATGCTTTGGTAAGCCTTCATAAAATCACATATAAATGCTCTGTACTCTGTAATCGAGTATCATCGAGCTTGTTTTTTATTGGAACAACCCCGGTCTTCACTGAATGATCTATTTTATAAGTGAAAAATCTAAATCTATATATATATATATATATATATATATATATATATATATATATATATATATATATATATAATTATATATATATATATATATATATATATATAAATTCATTACGTTCCCCTCCCTATATCTTATTTTCCTTCTCTCCCTCTCCTACACCATTCCTTATGTGACCTTGATATATAAACCTCCTTCTCTCCTGCTTCGACAATCACCTATCTGATCCCAATAAACATGACGCAAGCTTCCCCTCCCTCATGATTTAAATAGCTCCGACCGCTACCAATTTCCTCCACACAGATTCCACAGTCAACTTATTTTCTCCCAGTTCTACCATCTTTTCAAGCCCATAATTTATCTTTTTATAAGCGACCCTTTGGGCTTTTATCACACACGCTCCCTTCCCCCATCTTAATGGTTTTTAATAACTCCGAGCGCTACCATTTTCCCACCCACACTTTCCACAGTTAACTCAATTTCTCTCACTGCTATCATATATTTGTAGCTCATAATTTATCTTTTCATAAGCGGCCTTTTGAGCTTTACTCCTACTGCTACTGCTTTAAATATTTGTACTTGTGTGTTATTTTTTCAGACTAATAACCCTAAGAAAATCTTGAAATAAAAACGAAACGTTTATGAATACATTTTCTTTTTTTCATTTTCCACACACACACACACACACACACACACACACACACACACACACACACACATATATATATATATTTTCCATAATTAAACATTGTTTTAAAAACACATATACACTCTTAAGTAATCCCAGACGTAGGTATAAAATTAAAAAAATGTTTTTACTGCCTATCACGACTACTTGCTTTGTTTTAGTTCTTTTCGGCCTTCTTTACTTCTTTAATTTTTTAAAATCAATTAAAAATAAGACATATATCTATCGAACATAGTTATAATGACTAACATCGCTATAATATCAAATATAGCTATAATTACTAAAATACCTATAGTTGCTAACATACATATAATTGCAAATATAGCTATAATTACTAAAATACCTATAGTTGCTAACATACATATAATTGCAAATATAGCTATAATTACTAAAATACCTATAGTTTCTAACATCTCTATAATATCAAATATAGCTATAATTATTAAAATACCTATAGTTGCTAACATACATATAATGGCAAATATAGCTATAATTACTAAAATACCTATAGTTGCTAACATACATATAATGGCAAATATAGCTATAATTACTAAAATACCTATAGTTGCTAACATACATATAATGGCAAATATAGCTATATTTACTAAATACCTATAGTTGCTAACATAGCTAAAATTACTTACGTAACTATAATACTAACATTACATAACTATATATATATATTATATTATATTTAAGTTTCGTTAACATAACGGTTTAAATCATAGGTCAATAGTGTACATCTAAAGCTCTTAATTTAATATCATGTGGAAACTTAGTTAATTCATGGAACAATTTTCCATATATTGATCAAAAACACTTTTTTCAGTTGGACGGGTTAACTTTTATGCACTGAGGAAGCGTCACCAAGGAAAAATTGATGATATTTTGTATAGCTTGCATATATATGTTATTGAGAAAGGCAGACACAATTGTTTGCTAATAAAAGTGTTTTTATGAAAATGTGGAAAATTGTTCTCTGAATTAACTAAGGTTTCGTATAATATTATATATATATATATATATATATATATATGAATATTTGTTATTGTTTATTATCTATGTACGTATACGTTTCGTCCTTTTTTAAGAATCGGGACTCATCAGCATAGAGATATGACCATTCACTACCGGACATGCGATTCGAAACCCCGGACTACAAGTATTTTGCAACTCAAATCAGACGCCTTAACCACACGGCCAATTTTAAATAGCGAATAAACGGTGA
>OY744528.1:83238676-83278676 GCA_963556195.1 Sepiola atlantica
ACAGCCCGGGGGTAGAGCCTCGAGGTTGGTAGATAGTGGATGCACATACATCTGACTTAACTTTCCTGGATGTTCCGGCAGACACATTCTTACACCTCAATGGGTTTCCAGTCCTCTTCAGTGATGTAAGATTGGGTTTTCCAAGGCCCTTGTAACCCCAGTAAACAGAAAACAAGTCTTCGACAATCTGCATGGGCTATATCATCAGAGCAAACACGCCACTGTCAAACTCGCTGCAGATCGTTTTGTATCGCCTTACATCCGCGATTGGGTCTCGAATGTCAGAAGTGTAAATCACAGCGGAACATGTGCCAAGACTCTCAGTATCCCTTGACAGTCGTCGATCGTTTTTTCTTGATGAATCATCATCATCATCATCATCATCATCATCATCATCATCATCATCATCATCATCATCATCATCATCATCATCATCATCATCATCATCTAGTTGTGGTAGTCACAGATCTTCTTGACATTCCTTATATACTCTAGCACACCAGGTACGGGCATTGTAAGTCCGCTACTAGTTGCTTGGCGTAGGTTCTATGCGATCTCCCCACTGCCTGTTTTTGGATCCACAAAAGAACATCGCTGTCGATTTGATCCTTAACCCTCAAGTAGTGACCTGAAAATCTGGTTCTTTTCCCTCTGATCCGGGTTGAGATCCGAAAAAATTCTGATCACCGATAGTAGTACTTATCAGAGATACTTCCGCTTCAACGCAGTTGTGATATCGATCCTGCATGAGTGGATTGCGACTTTTGGTGCGCCAAATATCATCACCACAGACGGTGGAGCAAAATTCCAGATTTTGTATTTAGTAGAGTTTACGCAGCTGCTCGTTGTCAAACACATTATTACTACCACTTACCATAACTGCACTAAATGTGTCGTGGATAGATTTGACTGATCTCAAAAGACTTATCTAGCAACGAAACACGGCACTAGAAACCGGGTAGATGAATTACCCTTAGTTCTACTGTCGATTAGTAACTCACCCAAGGAAGACCTACGGTGTACTCTGTTAAGAAACACACACTAAGTACAATTCTGTAATCATAATCATTAAACATAAGTCAATTAATAGTGTATCAGTATGTCATAGCTGATTTGTTTACCTTTTAAACTTCCGGTAATTATCTGCCCTTAGTCTGCCCCCACTTCCTGCCCCCTCTGGTAATGGCGTCCTATGTAAATAAAGTTTGTGTTCAGTTACTCTCCGTCTCTCTTCTTAATCCAAGCCATCCTCGACCGGCGACAACACAACAAATAGACGTTTACAAATAATATGTATTTTATTTTATGTTTTGTAGAATATATAAAAATAAAATTAGACATTTCTTATTTTTAATGAAGATAAAATTAAATTTTCCTCCCTATCGACTAGATTTTAGCCATGGCAAAATTAGACTTTACTTTCGTAGACTATATTTTTAATCAAGACAAAATTAAACTTTACTTCCATAGACTATGTTTTTAACTAAGGCAAAATTAGACTTTACTTCCATAGACTATGTTTTTAACCAGGATGAAATTAGACTTTACTTTCGTAGACTATATTTTTAATCAAGACAAAATTAAACTTTACTTCCATAGACTATGTTTTAACTAAGGCAAAATTAGACTTTACTTCCATAGACTGTTTTTAACCAAGACAAAATTAAACTTTACTTTCGTAGACTATATTTTTAATCAAGGCAAAATTAGACTTTACTTCCATAGACTATGTTTTTAACCAAGGCAAAATTAAACTTTACTTCCATAGACTATGTTTTTAACCAAGCTAAAAATATTTTCTACTTCGATAAAATTTAATTTTAATCGAGGCAAAATTCGACTTTACTTTCATAGGCTATATATTTACGCAAGGAAAATAGACTTTTATTCCACAAACTATATTTTCAATCGAGGCAATATTAGACTTTTCCTTCATAGACTATTTTTAACTCATGCGAAATTTGTCTTTTTTCTAGCTGGTCTCTTCTATATTGGCTATGAATATGGTAGCTAAGTCAGCAAAGGTGGAGTGCCGAGGGCCTTTGCCAAACCAATACGAACATGCATAGATGACTTTACGTTAACTGCACGTTTAGTGCAAGGAAGCAAGTTGATTTTAAGTGAATTTTAGAAACTTTTGATATGCGCAAGGATGAGTTTTAAACCAGCCAAATCAAGATCTCCTGTTTTGAAGAAAGTGGAAATAAAATATAAGTACCTTTTTCTGATATCAATAACAATATTGAGAAGAAAGTTAGTTAAGAGTCATAGTGAAGTGTTCGACAGTAGCACGAAGGACATGACGTCAATACAAAGAACCAGTAGAGACATTATCATATTATTATCTAATTGGTCGTATTAGAACGGTCCAAATCTTGAATATACATGTGTGCTTACCGAGGGTTATATGGCCTCTGATAATATACGAAGTTCTGATGTCTACTGTGGTTAAAATGGCAAAGAACATAAATGGCTACCTACGAATATAACAAGGATTACCAACGAGCTTAAGAAGTATAGCATTGTGTGGAAGGCATAACGCGCTGCAAGTATCTCTGAGCGAACTCCCAGAAGAATTCATGGCATTGCTAATCTGAAAAGAGGATCTTTCCAGTTCAGAAGCTTCGATGAACCCTAAGTTTGTTTTTAAAAAAGTTTTTTTTAACATAGTTCACCCCAAACAAGACAGGCCGCCACTGTAGACGTAAGAGGCTACTGAGAAAAAAAGGTGAAGGTTTTTTTTTCGGGGGGGGGGGGGGGTAAACCTAATTTAGGAGCTGCGCAGCGAGATGTCTGTTTACATTTGTTTTAAATTTCTGCATGTCAGTAACTTCAAGAAAGCAGGGAGCAGGGAGTCTAGCAGCACGAGGAAAGAAGCTTTTGGAGTAGAAAGCTCTTCGGCATCTGGGGACCTCCACAGTGTATGGATGGGATTTGGCAGATTGTCGGGTTGGTCTAGTGAATTTACGTCGTGGGGGTACCAGAGCAGCAAGCAAGTGACGTCGACGGGAGTCGATATCTGCAGTCATAGTAGAGAACAGCCTGACAATTGCACATAGCAGAATAACAAATAATCCATGATGTTGGATATTCGCTTACCTTTGGGTATAGATTTTCGCTCGGTGCCATTGCGACAACGCACGTGGGTGTCTGTCTACTCCGCTTTGATCGCTCCGTCACTATAATTATTGCTGTACAGCTGTTCATCATCACCATCGCCGTCAGAACAAAAGTACGCGAACGCCGTGGATGGATTTTCAACCGTTTGTTCCGACATACCACACTTGACAGAATTTCTGTGTGGGGTAAGGAAGGGAGAGTGACTCCAAGGTGAATTTGAGAAAGATACTATATCACTTTCCACCTGTGTTCATTGTCACGCCCCACCCGTTAGGGGTTCAGGAAGACCCTTTTTCCCAACCGCCTCGCTCGATGAGTCAGGAATAATAGATCGACAAAGCCTCCCACCGTCGTGACGTAACTTCTGACTTCCGTTTTTGATCCCCCCTTGCTTTCAGGGAGCCTTCCTACTCTCTGCAGACCCCACTATCTAACAATGAGGCTATAGTGGATACAGTAGCAATCGAACTCTCTTAACTTAACGATCCACATTTTAAAAGCCAAAGATAAAAAAGAGTCAATTTTTCTTAAACAAAAGGGTTCGAACATGAATATAATAAATAAAGAACAACAAATTGATTGGTTTAAAACGGCAATGAGCCAGACAAAGCTGGAAGAAGTTAACGTGAATAGACATGTGGAATTGTGACTACGGCCGCACTCAGTTCTTTGTCCTAGCCGTCTATGACACATGGTTTAGAACGACAAATAAACCTACATGTGGCTACACTGAAGCTCATACATGTTCTCTATGTTCAAGGAAGAGAGTTACTATAACATTTATTAAGCATCTGTCCGAAATCTTTGGGTGATTGCCGTTACTTTTGTCGGTATTACCAAAATACTTGATAAAGCTATATCATAAATAGTGGATGTTCAAGTGATTTGCAAGCAAGCTTTTGGCAAAAAATGAAGTGGATTGGTTGTTTGTTTGCAAAATAACACTTTTTTCTGATTCTTGATTGCAAAATGTTGGAAAGGCAAGCTGAAATAGAACAGTTATGAACAAGAATACAGGAGATAAGCGATATGCGTATCGAAATTATAATACAATAAATGCCTTGAAAACAAAGTGTGTTTGCGGCTTAATTAAAAGACCAACTTATTTGATACTGTCCGTTTAAGTATAGCAACGTATGTAAAGTAACTTATCTTTTACTGTGCTTATATGTCTGTTTCGAATGACAGCATATGCGAAAGATGATTCATTTGTTTACGTAACAGAGAACGATCAGCAAATACGTCCTGTTCGAACGAAGACACATTCAAAAGAGAACGAAATTGTGTTTTCGCCTTTATTCCGATAAAATTTAGTACCTGGTGATCGGCCAACGAAAATTGTCTTGCTCAATAAAATGGGGCTATTTTAGAAGTCAAGGGAAGTAATTTATTAACACAGTAGACAAAGGAAATAATATATTAACACAATGGATAAGGGGAAGTAACCTATTGGCTCTTTTTTTTAATATAATGTAGCTATAAACGTGAGTAGGGTAAAATTAAATTTGTCGAAGTTGATAGAAAAGATTTACTCGCAGCAAGACAGGCTCTCTTATTGCATCAAAATGTAAGCTAATAATTGCCCTCGGGAAATGGCTAAATTTTGTAGAAGATATTGATGGAAGCAGCAGCGGCAGTGAATATTGTAATTATGTATCGACTCTTGATTGGACAAGATCTAAAATCAGCAGTTTCTTTCGGCCAACCAGAGAGTTCTAGCGCGTACTTTAAAAGAACAGACACAGAGTTGTTCTTCCGCTTTTCTGTTCGTCTTTTCGAGATGACACATATGTTTACGTCACAATCATGCTTTGCCTCTTGAAGGAGGGCGAAGGTCCTCTCAACAATAGAACACACATAACGAGAGCCATTCACAAACTTCTGTAACCCAGCGAAGCATACACACGCACTCATCGAACGCATATACACAGTTCGTACACACATATAAACACACATTGCGCTAGCCGAAATGGACAGACATACATTCTCTCATTAATAAAACAGACACGCTAATAAACACACACATATTTTCCTGTATACCCATTAACACACACGGCACCAACCGAAACAAACATTTGTACTTAATTTCTCTTTACAGACAAACACCTTTCTTTCTCCAGAACGTTCTCGGACTCTTTGAACTCTCAGTCTTTACAGACACTTATTTTGTATTGTTTTGATATAGTTGTAAATATAAGTTTATATTTTTTATGAATCGAATGTGTTATTCTTTCATTTGATAATGTATTTTACTCTTCAATATTATCAAAACGTCTTCCTGATTCAAATACATCAAAGAGGGTGGGTTAGTACAATGAAAAGGAAAGATACAAGTAGCCTAATAGAAGAAACTATGCAAATATAATGATAACAAGGATGGTGGGCCGACTGTGAGCTAGTAGAAGTGATATGAAAAGAGGGTGGGTTAGTACAATGAAACGGAAAGATACAAGTAGCCTAATAAAAGAAACTATGCAAATATAATGATAACAAGGATGGTGGGCCGACTGTGAGCTAGTAGAAGTGATATGAAAAGAGGGTGGGTTAGTACAATGAAAAGGAAAGATACAAGTAGCCTAATAGAAGAAACTATGCAAATATAATGATAACAAGGATGGTGGGTCGACTGTGAGCTAGTAGAAGTGATATGAAAAGAGGGTGGGTTAGTACAATGAAAAGGAAAGATACAAGTAGCCTAATAGAAGAAACTATGCAATTATAATGATAACAAGGATTGTTGGCCGACTGTGAGCTAGTAGAAGTGATATGAAAAGAGGGTGGGTTAGTACAATGAAAAGGAAAGATACAAGTAGCCTAATAGAAGAAACTATGCAAATATAATGATAACAAGGATGGTTGGCCGACTGTGAGCTAGTAGAAGTGATATGAAAAGAGGGTGGGTTAGTACAATGAAAAGGAAAGATACAAGTAGCCTAATAGAAGAAACTATGCAAATATAATGATAACAAGGATGGTGGGTCGACTGTGAGCTAGTAGAAGTGATATGAAAAGAGGGTGGGTTAGTACAATGAAAAGGAAAGATACAAGTAGCCTAATAGAAGAAACTATGCAAATATAATGATAACAAGGATGGTGGGTCGACTGTGAGCTAGTAGAAGTGATATGAAAAGAGGGTGGGTTAGTACAATGAAAAGGAAAGATACAAGTAGCCTAATAGAAGAAACTATGCAAATATAATGATAACAAGGATTGTTGGCCGACTGTGAGCTAGTAGAAGTGATATGAAAAGAGGGTGGGTTAGTACAATGAAAAGGAAAGATACAAGTAGCCTAATAGAAGAAACTATGCAAATATAATGATAACAAGGATGGTGGGCCGACTGTGAGCTAGTAGAAGTGATATGAAAAGAGGGTGGGTTAGTACAATGAAAAGGAAAGATACAAGTAGCCTAATAGAAGAAACTATGCAAATATAATGATAACAAGGATGGTGGGTCGACTGTGAGCTAGTAGAAGTGATATGAAAAGAGGGTGGGTTAGTACAATGAAAAGGAAAGATACAAGTAGCCTAATAGAAGAAACTATGCAAATATAATGATAACAAGGATGGTGGGTCGACTGTGAGCTAGTAGAAGTGATATGAAAAGAGGGTGGGTTAGTACAATGAAAAGGAAAGATACAAGTAGCCTAATAGAAGAAACTATGCAAATATAATGATAACAAGGATGGTGGGTCGACTGTGAGCTAGTAGAAGTGATATGAAAAGAGGGTGGGTTAGTACAAGTAAAAGGAAAGATACAAGTAGCCTAATAGAAGAAACTATGCAAATATAATGATAACAAGGATTGTTGGCCGACTGTGAGCTAGTAGAAGTGATATGAAAAGAGGGTGGGTTAGTACAATGAAAAGGAAAGATACAAGTAGCCTAATAGAAGAAACTATGCAAATATAATGATAACAAGGATGGTGGGCCGACTGTGAGCTAGTAGAAGTGATATGAAAAGAGGGTGGGTTAGTACAATGAAAAGGAAAGATACAAGTAGCCTAATAGAAGAAACTATGCAAATATAATGATAACAAGGATGGTGGGTCGACTGTGAGCTAGTAGAAGTGATATGAAAAGAGGGTGGGTTAGTACAATGAAAAGGAAAGATACAAGTAGCCTAATAGAAGAAACTATGCAAATATAATGATAACAAGGATGGTGGGCCGACTGTGAGCTAGTAGAAGTGATATGAAAAGAGGGTGGGTTAGTACAATGAAAAGGAAAGATACAAGTAGCCTAATAGAAGAAACTATGCAATTATAATGATAACAAGGATGGTGGGCCGACTGTGAGCTAGTAGAAGTGATATGAAAAGAGGGTGGGTTAGTACAATGAAACGGAAAGATACAAGTAGCCTAATAGAAGAAACTATGCAAATATAATGATAACAAGGATGGTGGGCCGACTGTGAGCTAGTAGAAGTGATATGAAAAGAGGGTGGGTTAGTACAATGAAAAGGAAAGATACAAGTAGCCTAATAGAAGAAACTATGCAAATATAATGATAACAAGGATGGTGGGTCGACTGTGAGCTAGTAGAAGTGATATGAAAAGAGGGTGGGTTAGTACAAGTAAAAGGAAAGATACAAGTAGCCTAATAGAAGAAACTATGCAAATATAATGATAACAAGGATTGTTGGCCGACTGTGAGCTAGTAGAAGTGATATGAAAAGAGGGTGGGTTAGTACAATGAAAAGGAAAGATACAAGTAGCCTAATAGAAGAAACTATGCAAATATAATGATAACAAGGATGGTGGGCCGACTGTGAGCTAGTAGAAGTGATATGAAAAGAGGGTGGGTTAGTACAATGAAAAGGAAAGATACAAGTAGCCTAATAGAAGAAACTATGCAAATATAATGATAACAAGGATGGTGGGTCGACTGTGAGCTAGTAGAAGTGATATGAAAAGAGGGTGGGTTAGTACAATGAAACGGAAAGATACAAGTAGCCTAATAGAAGAAACTATGCAAATATAATGATAACAAGGATGGTGGGTCGACTGTGAGCTAGTAGAAGTGATATGAAAAGAGGGTGGGTTAGTACAATGAAAAGGAAAGATACAAGTAGCCTAATAGAAGAAACTATGCAATTATAATGATAACAAGGATTGTTGGCCGACTGTGAGCTAGTAGAAGTGATATGAAAAGAGGGTGGGTTAGTACAATGAAAAGGAAAGATACAAGTAGCCTAATAGAAGAAACTATGCAAATATAATGATAACAAGGATGGTGGGTCGACTGTGAGCTAGTAGAAGTGATATGAAAAGAGGGTGGGTTAGTACAATGAAACGGAAAGATACAAGTAGCCTAATAGAAGAAACTATGCAAATATAATGATAACAAGGATGGTGGGTCGACTGTGAGCTAGTAGAAGTGATATGAAAAGAGGGTGGGTTAGTACAATGAAAAGGAAAGATACAAGTAGCCTAATAGAAGAAACTATGCAATTATAATGATAACAAGGATTGTTGGCCGACTGTGAGCTAGTAGAAGTGATATGAAAAGAGGGTGGGTTAGTACAATGAAAAGGAAAGATACAAGTAGCCTAATAGAAGAAACTATGCAAATATAATGATAACAAGGATGGTGGGTCGACTGTGAGCTAGTAGAAGTGATATGAAAAGAGGGTGGGTTAGTACAATGAAAAGGAAAGATACAAGTAGCCTAATAGAAGAAACTATGCAAATATAATGATAACAAGGATGGTGGGTCGACTGTGAGCTAGTAGAAGTGATATGAAAAGAGGGTGGGTTAGTACAATGAAAAGGAAAGATACAAGTAGCCTAATAGAAGAAACTATGCAAATATAATGATAACAAGGATGGTGGGTCGACTGTGAGCTAGTAGAAGTGATATGAAAAGAGGGTGGGTTAGTACAATGAAAAGGAAAGATACAAGTAGCCTAATAGAAGAAACTATGCAAATATAATGATAACAAGGATGGTGGGTCGACTGTGAGCTAGTAGAAGTGATATGAAAAGAGGGTGGGTTAGTACAATGAAAAGGAAAGATACAAGTAGCCTAATAGAAGAAACTATGCAATTATAATGATAACAAGGATTGTTGGCCGACTGTGAGCTAGTAGAAGTGATATGAAAAGAGGGTGGGTTAGTACAATGAAAAGGAAAGATACAAGTAGCCTAATAGAAGAAACTATGCAAATATAATGATAACAAGGATGGTGGGCCGACTGTGAGCTAGTAGAAGTGATATGAAAAGAGGGTGGGTTAGTACAATGAAAAGGAAAGATACAAGTAGCCTAATAGAAGAAACTATGCAAATATAATGATAACAAGGATGGTGGGTCGACTGTGAGCTAGTAGAAGTGATATGAAAAGAGGGTGGGTTAGTACAATGAAAAGGAAAGATACAAGTAGCCTAATAGAAGAAACTATGCAAATATAATGATAACAAGGATGGTGGGCCGACTGTGAGCTAGTAGAAGTGATATGAAAAGAGGGTGGGTTAGTACAATGAAAAGGAAAGATACAAGTAGCCTAATAGAAGAAACTATGCAAATATAATGATAACAAGGATGGTGGGTCGACTGTGAGCTAGTAGAAGTGATATGAAAAGAGGGTGGGTTAGTACAATGAAACGGAAAGATACAAGTAGCCTAATAGAAGAAACTATGCAAATATAATGATAACAAGGATGGTGGGTCGACTGTGAGCTAGTAGAAGTGATATGAAAAGAGGGTGGGTTAGTACAATGAAAAGGAAAGATACAAGTAGCCTAATAGAAGAAACTATGCAAATATAATGATAACAAGGATGGTGGGCCGACTGTGAGCTAGTAGAAGTGATATGAAAGAGGGTGGGTTAGTACAATGAAAAGGAAAGATACAAGTAGCCTAATAGAAGAAACTATGCAAATATAATGATAACAAGGATGGTGGGTCCGACTGTGAGCTAGTAGAAGTGATATGAAAAGAGGGTGGGTTAGTACAATGAAAAGGAAAGATACAAGTAGCCTAATAGAAGAAACTATGCAAATATAATGATAACAAGGATGGTGGGCCGACTGTGAGCTAGTAGAAGTGATATGAAAAGAGGGTGGGTTAGTACAATGAAAAGGAAAGATACAAGTAGCCTAATAGAAGAAACTATGCAAATATAATGATAACAAGGATGGTGGGCCGACTGTGAGCTAGTAGAAGTGATATGAAAAGAGGGTGGGTTAGTACAATGAAAAGGAAAGATACAAGTAGCCTAATAGAAGAAACTATGCAAATATAATGATAACAAGGATGGTGGGCCGACTGTGAGCTAGTAGAAGTGATATGAAAAGAGGGTGGGTTAGTACAATGAAAAGGAAAGATACAAGTAGCCTAATAGAAGAAACTATGCAAATATAATGATAACAAGGATGGTGGGCGACTGTGAGCTAGTAGAAGTGATATGAAAAGAGGGTGGGTTAGTACAATGAAAAGGAAAGATACAAGTAGCCTAATAGAAGAAACTATGCAAATATAATGATAACAAGGATGGTGGGCCGACTGTGAGCTAGTAGAAGTGATATGAAAAGAGGGTGGGTTAGTACAATGAAAAGGAAAGATACAAGTAGCCTAATAGAAGAAACTATGCAAATATAATGATAACAAGGATGGTGGGTCCGACTGTGAGCTAGTAGAAGTGATATGAAAAGAGGGTGGGTTAGTACAATGAAAAGGAAAGATACAAGTAGCCTAATAGAAGAAACTATGCAAATATAATGATAACAAGGATGGTGGGTCGACTGTGAGCTAGTAGAAGTGATATGAAAAGAGGGTGGGTTAGTACAATGAAAAGGAAAGATACAAGTAGCCTAATAGAAGAAACTATGCAAATATAATGATAACAAGGATGGTGGGCCGACTGTGAGCTAGTAGAAGTGATATGAAAAGAGGGTGGGTTAGTACAATGAAAAGGAAAGATACAAGTAGCCTAATAGAAGAAACTATGCAAATATAATGATAACAAGGATGGTGGGTCGACTGTGAGCTAGTAGAAGTGATATGGAAAAGAGGGTGGGTTAGTACAATGAAAAGGAAAGATACAAGTAGCCTAATAGAAGAAACTATGCAAATATAATGATAACAAGGATGGTGGGCCGACTGTGAGCTAGTAGAAGTGATATGAAAAGAGGGTGGGTTAGTACAATGAAAAGGAAAGATACAAGTAGCCTAATAGAAGAAACTATGCAATTATAATGATAACAAGGATGGTGGGCCGACTGTGAGCTAGTAGAAGTGATATGAAAAGAGGGTGGGTTAGTACAATGAAACGGAAAGATACAAGTAGCCTAATAGAAGAAACTATGCAAATATAATGATAACAAGGATGGTGGGCCGACTGTGAGCTAGTAGAAGTGATATGAAAAGAGGGTGGGTTAGTACAATGAAAAGGAAAGATACAAGTAGCCTAATAGAAGAAACTATGCAAATATAATGATAACAAGGATGGTGGGTCGACTGTGAGCTAGTAGAAGTGATATGAAAAGAGGGTGGGTTAGTACAATGAAAAGGAAAGATACAAGTAGCCTAATAGAAGAAACTATGCAAATATAATGATAACAAGGATGGTGGGTTCGACTGTGAGCTAGTAGAAGTGATATGAAAAGAGGGTGGGTTAGTACAATGAAAAGGAAAGATACAAGTAGCCTAATAGAAGAAACTATGCAATTATAATGATAACAAGGATTGTTGGGCCGACTGTGAGCTAGTAGAAGTGATATGAAAAGAGGGTGGGTTAGTACAATGAAAAGGAAAGATACAAGTAGCCTAATAGAAGAAACTATGCAAATATAATGATAACAAGGATGGTGGGCCGACTGTGAGCTAGTAGAAGTGATATGAAAAGAGGGTGGGTTAGTACAATGAAAAGGAAAGATACAAGTAGCCTAATAGAAGAAACCTATGCAAATATAATGATAACAAGGATGGTGGGTCGACTGTGAGCTAGTAGAAGTGATATGAAAAGAGGGTGGGTTAGTACAATGAAAAGGAAAGATACAAGTAGCCTAATAGAAGAAACTATGCAAATATAATGATAACAAGGATGGTGGGTCGACTGTGAGCTAGTAGAAGTGATATGAAAAGAGGGTGGGTTAGTACAATGAAAAGGAAAGATACAAGTAGCCTAATAGAAGAAACTATGCAAATATAATGATAACAAGGATGGTGGGTCGACTGTGAGCTAGTAGAAGTGATATGAAAAGAGGGTGGGTTAGTACAATGAAAAGGAAAGATACAAGTAGCCTAATAGAAGAAACTATGCAAATATAATGATAACAAGGATGGTGGGCCGACTGTGAGCTAGTAGAAGTGATATGAAAAGAGGGTGGGTTAGTACAATGAAAAGGAAAGATACAAGTAGCCTAATAGAAGAAACTATGCAATTATAATGATAACAAGGATGGTGGGGCCGACTGTGAGCTAGTAGAAGTGATATGAAAAGAGGGTGGGTTAGTACAATGAAAAGGAAAGATACAAGTAGCCTAATAGAAGAAACTATGCAAATATAATGATAACAAGGATGGTGGGTCGACTGTGAGCTAGTAGAAGTGATATGAAAAGAGGGTGGGTTAGTACAATGAAAAGGAAAGATACAAGTAGCCTAATAGAAGAAACTATGCAAATATAATGATAACAAGGATGGTGGGCCGACTGTGAGCTAGTAGAAGTGATATGAAAAGAGGGTGGGTTAGTACAATGAAAAGGAAAGATACAAGTAGCCTAATAGAAGAAACTATGCAATTATAATGATAACAAGGATGGTGGACCGACTGTGAGCTAGTAGAAGTGATATGAAAAGAGGGTGGGTTAGTACAATGAAAAGGAAAGATACAAGTAGCCTAATAGAAGAAACTATGCAAATATAATGATAACAAGGATGGTGGGTCGACTGTGAGCTAGTAGAAGTGATATGAAAAGAGGGTGGGTTAGTACAATGAAAAGGAAAGATACAAGTAGTCTAATAGAAGAAACTATGCAAATATAATGATAACAAGGATGGTGGACCGACTGTGAGCTAGTAGAAGTGATATGAAAAGAGGGTGGGTTAGTACAATGAAAAGGAAAGATACAAGTAGCCTAATAGAAGAAACTATGCAAATATAATGATAACAAGGATGGTGGGTCGACTGTGAGCTAGTAGAAGTGATATGAAAAGAGGGTGGGTTAGTACAATGAAAAGGAAAGATACAAGTAGCCTAATAGAAGAAACTATGCAAATATAATGATAACAAGGATGGTGGGCCGACTGTGAGCTAGTAGAAGTGATATGAAAAGAGGGTGGGTTAGTACAATGAAAAGGAAAGATACAAGTAGTCCTAATAGAAGAAACTATGCAAATATAATGATAACAAGGATGGTGGGTCGACTGTGAGCTAGTAGAAGTGATATGAAAAGAGGGTGGGTTAGTACAATGAAAAGGAAAGATACAAGTAGTCTAATAGAAGAAACTATGCAAATATAATGATAACAAGGATGGTGGGTCGACTGTGAGCTAGTAGAAGTGATATGAAAAGAGGGTGGGTTAGTACAATGAAAAGGAAAGATACAAGTAGCCTAATAGAAGAAACTATGCAAATATAATGATAACAAGGATGGTGGGTCGACTGTGAGCTAGTAGAAGTGATATGAAAAGAGGGTGGGTTAGTACAATGAAAAGGAAAGATACAAGTAGTCTAATAGAAGAAACTATGCAAATATAATGATAACAAGGATGGTGGACCGACTGTGAGCTAGTAGAAGTGATATGAAAAGAGGGTGGGTTAGTACAATGAAAAGGAAAGATACAAGTAGCCTAATAGAAGAAACTATGCAAATATAATGATAACAAGGATGGTGGGTCGACTGTGAGCTAGTAGAAGTGATATGAAAAGAGGGTGGGTTAGTACAATGAAAAGGAAAGATACAAGTAGTCTAATAGAAGAAACTATGCAAATATAATGATAACAAGGATGGTGGGCCGACTGTGAGCTAGTAGAAGTGATATGAAAAGAGGGTGGGTTAGTACAATGAAAAGGAAAGATACAAGTAGTCTAATAGAAGAAACTATGCAAATATAATGATAACAAGGATGGTGGCCGTCTGTGAGCTAGTAGAAGTGATATGAAAAGAGGGTGGGTTAGTACAATGAAAAGGAAAGATACAAGTAGTCTAATAGAAGAAACTATGCAAATATAATGATAACAAGGATGGTGGACCGACTGTGAGCTAGTAGAAGTGATATGAAAAGAGGGTGGGTTAGTACAATGAAAGGAAAGATACAAGTAGCCTAATAGAAGAAACTATGCAAATATAATGATAACAAGGATGGTGGGCCGACTGTGAGCTAGTAGAAGTGATATGAAAAGAGGGTAGGGTTAGTACAATGAAAGGAAAGATACAAGTAGTCTAATAGAAGAAACTATGCAAATATAATGATAACAAGGATGGTGGGCCGACTGTGAGCTAGTAGAAGTGATATAAAGAGGGTGGGTTAGTACAATGAAACGGAAAGATACAAGTAGCCTAATAGAAGAAACTATGCAAATATAATGATAACAAGGATGGTGGGCCGACTGTGAGCTAGTAGAAGTGATATGAAAAGAGGGTGGGTTAGTACAATGAAAAGGAAAGATACAAGTAGTCTAATAGAAGAAACTATGCAAATATAATGATAACAATGTGGTGGGCCGACTGTGAGCTAGTAGAAGTGATATGAAAAGAGGGTGGGTTAGTACAATGAAAAGGAAAGATACAAGTAGTCCTAATAGAAGAAACTATGCAAATATAATGATAACAAGGATGGTGGGCCGACTGTGAGCTAGTAGAAGTGATATGAAAAGAGGGTGGGTTAGTACAATGAAAAGGAAAGATACAAGTAGCCTAATAGAAGAAACTATGCAAATATAATGATAACAAGGATGGTGGACCGACTGTGAGCTAGTAGAAGTGATATGAAAAGAGGGTGGGTTAGTACAATGAAACGGAAAGATACAAGTAGCTAATAGAAGAAACTATGCAAATATAATGATAACAAGGATGGTGGACCGACTGTGAGCTAGTAGAAGTGATATGAAAAGAGGGTGGGTTAGTACAATGAAACGGAAAGATACAAGTAGCCTAATAGAAGAAACTATGCAAATATAATGATAACAAGGATGGTGGACCGACTGTGAGCTAGTAGAAGTGATATGAAAAGAGGGTGGGTTAGTACAATGAAACGGAAAGATACAAGTAGCCTAATAGAAGAAACTATGCAAATATAATGATAACAAGGATGGTGGACCGACTGTGAGCTAGTAGAAGTGATATGAAAAGAGGGTGGGTTAGTACAATGAAACGGAAGATACAAGTAGCCTAATAGAAGAAACTATGCAAATATAATGATAACAAGGATGGTGGACCGACTGTGAGCTAGTAGAAGTGATATGAAAAGAGGGTGGGTTAGTACAATGAAACGGAAAGATACAAGTAGCCTAATAGAAGAAACTATGCAAATATAATGATAACAAGGATGGTGGACCGACTGTGAGCTAGTAGAAGTGATATGAAAAGAGGGTGGGTTAGTACAATGAAACGGAAAGATACAAGTAGCCTAATAGAAGAAACTATGCAAATATAATGATAACAAGGATGGTGGACCGACTGTGAGCTAGTAGAAGTGATATGAAAAGAGGGTGGGTTAGTACAATGAAACGGAAAGATACAAGTAGCCTAATAGAAGAAACTATGCAATATAATGATAACAAGGATGGTGGACCGACTGTGAGCTAGTAGAAGTGATATGAAAAGAGGGTGGGTTTAGTACAATGAAACGGAAAGATACAAGTAGCCTAATAGAAGAAACTATGCAAATATAATGATAACAAGGATGGTGGACCGACTGTGAGCTAGTAGAAGTGATATGAAAAGAGGGTGGGTTAGTACAATGAAACGGAAAGATACAAGTAGCCTAATAGAAGAAACTAATGCAAATATAATGATAACAAGGATGGTGGACCGACTGTGAGCTAGTAGAAGTGATATGAAAAGAGGGTGGGTTAGTACAATGAAACGGAAAGATACAAGTAGCCTAATAGAAGAAACTATGCAAATATAATGATAACAAGGATGGTGGACCGACTGTGAGCTAGTAGAAGTGATATGAAAAGAGGGTGGGTTAGTACAATGAAAAGGAAAGATACAAGTAGTCTAATAGAAGAAACTATGCAAATATAATGATAACAATGTGGTGGGCCGACTGTGAGCTAGTAGAAGTGATATGAAAAGAGGGTGGGTTAGTACAATGAAAAGGAAAGATACAAGTAGTCTAATAGAAGAAACTATGCAAATATAATGATAACAAGGATGGTGGGCCGACTGTGAGCTAGTAGAAGTGATATGAAAAGAGGGTGGGTTAGTACAATGAAAAGGAAAGATACAAGTAGCCTAATAGAAGAAACTATGCAAATATAATGATAACAAGGATGGTGGACCGACTGTGAGCTAGTAGAAGTGATATGAAAAGAGGGTGGGTTAGTACAATGAAACGGAAAGATACAAGTAGCCTAATAGAAGAAACTATGCAAATATAATGATAACAAGGATGGTGGACCGACTGTGAGCTAGTAGAAGTGATATGAAAAGAGGGTGGGTTAGTACAATGAAACGGAAAGATACAAGTAGCCTAATAGAAGAAACTATGCAAATATAATGATAACAAGGATGGTGGACCCGACTGTGAGCTAGTAGAAGTGATATGAAAAGAGGGTGGGTTAGTACAATGAAACGGAAAGATACAAGTAGCCTAATAGAAGAAACTATGCAAATATAATGATAACAAGGATGGTGGACCGACTGTGAGCTAGTAGAAGTGATATGAAAAGAGGGTGGGTTAGTACAATGAAACGGAAAGATACAAGTAGCCTAATAGAAGAAACTATGCAAATATAATGATAACAAGGATGGTGGACCGACTGTGAGCTAGTAGAAGTGATATGAAAAGAGGGTGGGTTAGTACAATGAAACGGAAAGATACAAGTAGCCTAATAGAAGAAACTATGCAAATATAATGATAACAAGGATGGTGGACCGACTGTGAGCTAGTAGAAGTGATATGAAAAGAGGGTGGGTTAGTACAATGAAACGGAAAGATACAAGTAGCCTAATAGAAGAAACTATGCAAATATAATGATAACAAGGATGGTGGACCGACTGTGAGCTAGTAGAAGTGATATGAAAAGAGGGTGGGTTAGTACAATGAAACGGAAAGATACAAGTAGCCTAATAGAAGAAACTATGCAAATATAATGATAACAAGGATGGTGGACCCGACTGTGAGCTAGTAGAAGTGATATGAAAAGAGGGTGGGTTAGTACAATGAAACGGAAAGATACAAGTAGCTATAGAAGAAACTATGAAACCTATAACTGATAACAAGGATGGTGGACCGACTGTGAGCTAGTAGAAGTGATATGAAAAGAGGGTGGTGTTAGTACAAATGAAACGGAAGATACAAGTAGCCCTAATAGAAGAAAACTATGCAAATATACTGATAACAAGGATGGTGGACGACTGTGAGCTAGTAGAAGTGATATGAAAAGAGGGTGGGTTAGTACAATGAAACGAAAGATACAAGTAGCTCCTAGAAGAAACTATGAATATAATGATAACAAGGATGGTGGACCGACTGTGAGCTAGTAGAAGTGATATGAAAAGAGGGTGGGTTAGTACAATGAAACGGAAAGATACAAGTAGCCTAATAGAAGAAACTATGCAAATATAATGATAACAAGGATGGTGGACCGACTGTGAGCTAGTAGAAGTGATATGAAAAGAGGGTGGGTTAGTACAATGAAAAGGAAAGATACAAGTAGCCTAATAGAAGAAACTATGCAAATATAATGATAACAAGGATGGTGGACCGACTGTGAGCTAGTAGAAGTGATATGAAAAGAGGGTGGGTTAGTACAATGAAAAGGAAAGATACAAGTAGCCTAATAGAAGAAACTATGCAAATATAATGATAACAAGGATGGTGGACCGACTGTGAGCTAGTAGAAGTGATATGAAAAGAGGGTGGGTTAGTACAATGAAAAGGAAAGATACAAGTAGCCTAATAGAAGAAACTATGCAAATATAATGATAACAAGGATGGTGGACCGACTGTGAGCTAGTAGAAGTGATATGAAAAGAGGGTGGGTTAGTACAATGAAAAGGAAAGATACAAGTAGCCTAATAGAAGAAACTATGCAAATATAATGATAACAAGGATGGTGGACCGACTGTGAGCTAGTAGAAGTGATATGAAAAGAGGGTGGGTTAGTACAATGAAAAGGAAAGATACAAGTAGCCTAATAGAAGAAACTATGCAAATATAATGATAACAAGGATGGTGGACCGACTGTGAGCTAGTAGAAGTGATATGAAAAGAGGGTGGGTTAGTACAATGAAAAGGAAAGATACAAGTAGCCTAATAGAAGAAACTATGCAAATATAATGATAACAAGGATGGTGGGCCGACTGTGAGCTAGTAGAAGTGATATGAAAAGAGGGTGGGTTAGTACAATGAAAAGGAAAGATACAAGTAGTCTAATAGAAGAAACTATGCAAATATAATGATAACAAGGATGGTGGGCCGACTGTGAGCTAGTAGAAGTGATATGAAAAGAGGGTGGGTTAGTACAATGAAAAGGAAAGATACAAGTAGCCTAATAGAAGAAACTATGCAAATATAATGATAACAAGGATGGTGGACCGACTGTGAGCTAGTAGAAGTGATATGAAAAGAGGGTGGGTTAGTACAATGAAAAGGAAAGATACAAGTAGCCTAATAGAAGAAACTATGCAAATATAATGATAACAAGGATGGTGGACCGACTGTGAGCTAGTAGAAGTGATATGAAAAGAGGGTGGGTTAGTACAATGAAAAGGAAAGATACAAGTAGCCTAATAGAAGAAACTATGCAAATATAATGATAACAAGGATGGTGGACCGACTGTGAGCTAGTAGAAGTGATATGAAAAGAGGGTGGGTTAGTACAATGAAAAGGAAAGATACAAGTAGTCTAATAGAAGAAACTATGCAAATATAATGATAACAAGGATGGTGGACCGACTGTGAGCTAGTAGAAGTGATATGAAAAGAGGGTGGGTTAGTACAATGAAAAGGAAAGATACAAGTAGCCTAATAGAAGAAACTATGCAAATATAATGATAACAAGGATGGTGGGCCGACTGTGAGCTAGTAGAAGTGATATGAAAAGAGGGTGGGTTAGTACAATGAAAAGGAAAGATACAAGTAGTCTAATAGAAGAAACTATGCAAATATAATGATAACAAGGATGGTGGACCGACTGTGAGCTAGTAGAAGTGATATGAAAAGAGGGTGGGTTAGTACAATGAAACGGAAAGATACAAGTAGCCTAATAGAAGAAACTATGCAAATATAATGATAACAAGGATGGTGGACCGACTGTGAGCTAGTAGAAGTGATATGAAAAGAGGGTGGGTTAGTACAATGAAAAGGAAAGATACAAGTAGTCTAATAGAAGAAACTATGCAAATATAATGATAACAAGGATGGTGGACCGACTGTGAGCTAGTAGAAGTGATATGAAAAGAGGGTGGGTTAGTACAATGAAAAGGAAAGATACAAGTAGTCTAATAGAAGAAACTATGCAAATATAATGATAACAAGGATGGTGGGCCGACTGTGAGCTAGTAGAAGTGATATGAAAAGAGGGTGGGTTAGTACAATGAAAAGGAAAGATACAAGTAGTCTAATAGAAGAAACTATGCAAATATAATGATAACAAGGATGGTGGACCGACTGTGAGCTAGTAGAAGTGATATGAAAAGAGGGTGGGTTAGTACAATGAAAAGGAAAGATACAAGTAGTCTAATAGAAGAAACTATGCAAATATAATGATAACAAGGATGGTGGGCCGACTGTGAGCTAGTAGAAGTGATATGAAAAGAGGGTGGGTTAGTACAATGAAAAGGAAAGATACAAGTAGTCTAATAGAAGAAACTATGCAAATATAATGATAACAAGGATGGTGGACCGACTGTGAGCTAGTAGAAGTGATATGAAAAGAGGGTGGGTTAGTACAATGAAAAGGAAAGATACAAGTAGCCTAATAGAAGAAACTATGCAAATATAATGATAACAAGGATGGTGGACCGACTGTGAGCTAGTAGAAGTGATATGAAAAGAGGGTGGGTTAGTACAATGAAAAGGAAAGATACAAGTAGTCTAATAGAAGAAACTATGCAAATATAATGATAACAAGGATGGTGGGCCGACTGTGAGCTAGTAGAAGTGATATGAAAAGAGGGTGGGTTAGTACAATGAAAAGGAAAGATACAAGTAGTCTAATAGAAGAAACTATGCAAATATAATGATAACAAGGATGGTGGACCGACTGTGAGCTAGTAGAAGTGATATGAAAAGAGGGTGGGTTAGTACAATGAAAAGGAAAGATACAAGTAGCCTAATAGAAGAAACTATGCAAATATAATGATAACAAGGATGGTGGGCCGACTGTGAGCTAGTAGAAGTGATATGAAAAGAGGGTGGGTTAGTACAATGAAAAGGAAAGATACAAGTAGTCTAATAGAAGAAACTATGCAAATATAATGATAACAAGGATGGTGGACCGACTGTGAGCTAGTAGAAGTGATATGAAAAGAGGGTGGGTTAGTACAATGAAAAGGAAAGATACAAGTAGCCTAATAGAAGAAACTATGCAAATATAATGATAACAAGGATGGTGGGCCGACTGTGAGCTAGTAGAAGTGATATGAAAAGAGGGTGGGTTAGTACAATGAAAAGGAAAGATACAAGTAGTCTAATAGAAGAAACTATGCAAATATAATGATAACAAGGATGGTGGACCGACTGTGAGCTAGTAGAAGTGATATGAAAAGAGGGTGGGTTAGTACAATGAAAAGGAAAGATACAAGTAGCCTAATAGAAGAAACTATGCAAATATAATGATAACAAGGATGGTGGGCCGACTGTGAGCTAGTAGAAGTGATATGAAAAGAGGGTGGGTTAGTACAATGAAAAGGAAAGATACAAGTAGTCTAATAGAAGAAACTATGCAAATATAATGATAACAAGGATGGTGGGCCGACTGTGAGCTAGTAGAAGTGATATGAAAAGAGGGTGGGTTAGTACAATGAAAAGGAAAGATACAAGTAGCCTAATAGAAGAAACTATGCAAATATAATGATAACAAGGATGGTGGGCCGACTGTGAGCTAGTAGAAGTGATATGAAAAGAGGGTGGGTTAGTGCAATGAAAAGGAAAGATACAAGTAGTCTAATAGAAGAAACTATGCAAATATTATGATAACAAGGATGGTGGGCCGACTGTGAGCAAGTAGAAGTGATATGCTGAAATTGTACAGCATATTCGCTTAGCAAAGGGCCTTTGAATCTAGGAATAACGGAACATGCAAAATAAAAATAATTAACAAAATAACAGAAGCGGCAAGGAAAGCTACCAAGCGGATTTAGATCAAAAGAAACGAGCAATGGCCAGCAGCTAAATATTAAGAAAATAAATAACTAAAATAACAACGAATAAATAGCCAGTCGTTCTACAACTGTTTTTGTTATTTGCATCTAAATGAATTATCGAAAAATAAATCTAAGCATTCAGCGAATAACCGGCCGTTCGACACCATTCCTCTTTGTTTATTAATGCAGTTATCTTTGATGGTTATTCGATATATTTAGCTGTTATATTGAAAATTATTATAACGAAGTCATTTGTTACGTGATCTGTGATTGGATGAAAAACAACCAATCACACATCACTATTTAGAACTTCTGCCGCATGTGGGTGTTTTCTTTTTCTTAATTTCGGTTTCTTACTTACTTGACTGCTAGCTCTGCCGAGACGTTTTACTGTGTGCCGTTGACGCACATGGCCGGCACTGAAACCTGATGTTCCACCCATCCAAACCACATAGCTTGCCAAAATACCACCCTTTTTTTGCAACGCACTTTTCTTTTTCCTTTTTAAGTTATATAAAATCTCGATATATCTACACCGTTGTTTTTTCTTCGTTCTCTCTTTCTATGTCACGTGTTCTGTAACCCTTGTTTTCCTATACAGCGGACCCGATGTTCAGCCATGACCTGGTAGAAGTTTTAAGTAATTAGTAATTGTATTCTTAGTATCGCCCGCACTGAGGATTGAACCTTCGACCTTCAGAAAACTGTTACTTTGAACTGATTATTAATTAGCACTTATATTCATTACACCACATGTCCTTGTGGACAATTCTAGTATAAATTTTAGGAGCCATACACCTATTTTTTTTTAGATGTGCAGTCTTACTATTTATCACTGTATATTACTACTTATTACTATTTATTATTACACATTACTATATATATATATATATATATATATATATATATATATATATATATATATATATATATATATATATATATATATATATATATATATATATATATATATAAATTTGGGGGGAAACCAATGAGTGGACTTTATAGATATTTGTGATGAAGTGCAATTTTGGTCAATTTAGGGACCATTTGTTAGTCCTTCTACGGCACAAATCAAAGTTTTCCTGGGTCACCAGTGCTTGTTTCATGTAAAGGACCATTAATAATAACCCTTGGTAGAAATGTGAGCAAAATCTAATGAAGGAGATTTTAGATATTTGCCAAATAATTTTTCATTTTTAGACGTTTTGGCAGCTTTTTAAATCGGATAAAAGCAGAGTTTTCCTGTTAAATGACCCACTCGGTTGATGTTTGTGTTCAGGGCCAGATAACTTCAGTCAGTATTTAAAAACCGTGAAAAACTAATGAACACATTTCGAGAACCCCAAGATAACGGAATAAGTGAATATCAGACTAAGGGAATAACGGAACGTCGGACTAGAATAACGGGCAGCGACAAAGCATTTGTTTTCTTTTTCAATTAACATCGGCGACCGAAAGGTAACATGTTTACTTCTGTGGCGGGACTGCTTCCCTCCTGATTACAACTTGACCATCTTCAAATCAAATGTCAACAAATACTTGTCATGGATCACCCCATAAGCAATCAAACGCAGTTAAAACTATTGATCAATGTTAGTACTACCATAGTATTCTTCATCTTTCGAATGACAATCATTCATGTGTCATTCATTCTTATTCTCGAGTGGCTCCTGGCCTTGATAAGTAGCAATTATATATATATATATATATATATATATATATATATATATATATATATATATATATATATATATATATATATATATGTGTGTGTGTGTGTGTGTGTATGTTGAAAGAAATCAATAAAGTGCTCGATTGCAAAAAAATGTGAGAGCTAATATGCAAATTATTTATTTAAAAACTATTCGTTACATACTTCAGAGACTAACCATGGTTTTATTAAGATAAGCTGATCTTTTATTTTTGTTGAAAAGATCGTAAAGAGCTCAATTCAAATCATCAGCGACTCACGAAATAAAAACAAATCGAAGAATGGAGAACAACAATTAATTTATTCTAAATAATACTTAGTTACGAATAAGACCCTATATAAAGATACAGTCTGCTCCCTATTCACTCGTTACTTTTTCCAAAACGGACGCTTGAGTGAACTCATAGGAAAACGGCGATGTTTGAACTCCATTCTTCGATTTGTTTTTATTTCGTGAGTCGCTGATGATTTGAATTGGGCTCTAACTACCTTTTCAACAAAAATAAAAGGTCAGCCTATCTCAAGGAAACCATGGTACGCCTCTGAAGTATGTAACGTATAGTTTTTAAATAAGTAATTTGTATATATATATATATATATATATATATATATATATATATATATATATATATATATATATATATATATATATATATATATTTATTCTGGTACAGAAAAATTAGTACAACATTCGTACCGTCGGTTTCAAGCACGGAAGGTCTTACCCATCCGGCTCTCTTCAGCTTCTGTTGTCATCTGTTTTGGAAATGTGAGGTCACATGACACTCTTGTTGGGACGCGTTATTTGCTCAGTGTGTTGTGTGTGTTTGTTTAAATTTGAATTTAGTGTAATAAGACCGTTGAGATTTAAAACACGAGGGAATTCAAGATTAAAGGGAATAAAAAAGGGAAAAATATATATGAAAAAATATATATATATATATAAATAAATATAAAAAAACATATATATATATAAAAATATATATATATAAAAACATTTCAATACTAAGAATAAAAGAATAAAAAAAGAGAAAGAGTATAAAAAGGTATAAAAAAGGATAAAAAAATATAAAAAAATATAGAGAATAAAAATGTAGAGAATAAAAAAGAGTGAGAGAGAAAGAAAGAATAAAAATAGAAAGAATAAAAAGAATAAAAATAAAAATATAATAAATAAAAATAAATTAAAAATAAAAATAAATTTAAAGATTAAAAAATAATAATAATAATAAAATAAAATTAAAAATTAAAAATTAAAAATTAAAAATTAAAAATTAAAAATTAAAGATTAAAAACAAAAATAAAGAAAGGGTTTCTCTGAAATTCCCGTGAGCCAAATTATGAATTTGTATCATTAGCCGTTATATTTTTGAAGGTATGCGTTCTAAAAAACCGTTAATGTGTAAGAATCTTTTTCCCAGATTGGAGTGATTTTAATGAAGAAATTCGGATCTAAGGGAGGTAACTTAGTTGGAAATATGAAATATTTGAGTTTGTTAAAATGGGTTTGTAGATTAATCTAGTGGCTGATAAATAAATTAAATATTTTTGCATTTTTGTATTTTGGTGAAAGTCGAAGTTTTTGCTCTTGGAATTTATGTGGATATAGTTTGTTTAAATGGATTTGTAGAGTAATCTAGTGACTGATAAATAAATTAAATATTTTTGTATTTTTGTGAAGGTCGGAGTTTTTGCTCTTGAAGTTTAAGTGGATATAGGTTGATGAGGTATTTGTTCGTTTTTATTGTGTTTATATTAGTAGAGGGGGGGGTAGTTAGACATTATGTGAATCGGTCAGACCAGTTTATAAGCAATGCTTGTCTCTTGTGGACACACCCCCTGAATATTTCATCGCGGATATTTAAACAGGCTGTATTCGGATCGATGATGGCCTTTGAAATGTGGTATTTTTCAGCGTCACATAGAGGACATCTGTTTATGGCTGGAGAGAAGGATGGTTTTCTCTCAATTATTTTCCATTTGATGGTGAAGGGTGTATTTTCTTCTTTAAGCTGCCATATTCGGGTCGCGAGTGCCGTATTAGCCTTGTTTTTGTATCTGAAGGAGTTTCTGTGTGCGTATAGCCTTTGTTTGAAGTTTCCCTTCGTCATCCCAATATATTTTTCTGCATTACTGGTATTCTGGTCTGTGACGGTTGCTTCATATATGATTGAATTGATTTTGCAATTTCCCTCCAGGGGGCAGTTGTTTTTGTCTTGGCATGAGCAGCCTGCGTTTGTAATTGTTTTGGGTTCTGCAGAGATAATTTTTCTTATTGAAGGGGCAGTGGAATAGCTGACCTTAACAGAATTTCTGTTAAAAAGTTTGTGTAATTCATTTGTGGGTGGGAAGTGTTTGTCGAGTAACTTGAGGAAAAGTTGGCCTACCTTTGTTTTGGTATTGGTCGAATAGGGTGGGGAAAACCAGATCACCGATCTCCTTCTATTGCGGGTCCCCCGAATTTCTTCATTAAAATCACTCCAATCTGGGAAAAAGATTCTTACACATTAACGGTTTTTTAGAACGCATACCTTCAAAAATATAACGGCTAATGATACAAATTCATAATTTGGCTCACGGGAATTTCAGAGAAACCCTTTCTTTATTTTTGTTTTTAATCTTTAATTTTTAATTTTTAATTTTTAATTTTTAATTTTTAATTTTATTTTATTATTATTATTATTATTTTTTAATCTTTAAATTTATTTTTATTTTTAATTTATTTTTATTTATTATATTTTTATTTTTATTCTTTTTATTCTTTCTATTTTTATTCTTTCTTTCTCTCTCACTCTTTTTTATTCTCTACATTTTTATTCTCTATATTTTTTAATATTTTTTTATCCTTTTTATACCTTTTTATACTCTTTCTCTTTTTTATTCTTTTATTCTTAGTATTGAAATGTTTTTATATATATATATTTTTATATATATATGTTTTTTTATATTTATTTATATATACATATATATTTTTTCATATATATTTTTCCCTTTTTTATTCCCTTTAATCTTGAATTCCCTCGTGTTTTAAATCTCAACGGTCTTATTACACTAAATTCAAATTTAAACAAACACACACAACACACTGAGCAAATAACGCGTCCCAACAAGAGTGTCATGTGACCTCACATTTCCAAAACAGATGACAACAGAAGCTGAAGAGAGCCGGATGGGTAAGACCTTCCGTGCTTGAAACCGACGGTACGAATGTTGTACTAATTTTTCTGTACCAGAATAAATAAATATTATGCTCTTAATTTTTAACTTTAATTCTTAATTAATCGAGCACTCTGCTGGGATTTTTCCTACTATTCTACAAAGAAGTTATATATATATATATATATATATAGATAGAGAGAGAGAGAGGGAGAGAGAGAGAGAGAGAGAGAGAGAGAGAAAGAGATTTTGTCCGTCTATCCGTCGCATTTTTTTCGTCAGGCATATTTTTTTAAACATAACAAATATATTGTGGAATATTTCGAAATATCAGATATTTCAAGCGGATGCTATGGCCGTAAGTCGAAAACGCAACCTCGAGATCTCCAGTCTGAGAGTCTAACAACTAAGCTATTTGGACTTTCTTATAAATAGAGCTTACAACAAATTATGGCTTTGGCGTTACGTCATAGATTTATGAGTTACGTCATGTTTCAAAACATGAATTTAAACATAAGCGATAATTGAAAAAATGAATGGGTAAATATTATTAATAGCGTTGGAAATTATTTTAATGGTCTAAAACAATTTACTTTGCTTTAAATACATATTGGCGTTTAAAAAGATTAATATTAAATATATACTAGATTTTTTTTACCTGTAGACCCCATATATCTAGTATATATAACTTTACAAGATATGAGTGAATTGTTCGTGTCTGCGAGTTTTAAAAGTTTTACCCTTTTCTTGTTTCTAGAGTGTAGAAAAGGCATGCATGTGTTAGAAGTGTGTGTGTGTATATATATGTCAGTGTGAATATGCATGTGGCAGTGTGTGTAAGTTATGTAAGTAGTGTGTGCATAATGCTTGCCTTGGTTGAGTCAGTTTGAGAGTATATGCGTGACAGTGTGTTTAACTAAGCTCAGTAGGCAGTATGCGTATATGCTTCCCTTCTTCAGTGAGTGAATATGTGTGGTATCGAAATGAGGGTTTGTTAGCAGTTTCATTGCCTTTCTGCCTCTTAGATCGGAAGGCTGAAGCGTAGTCGTGTCTTCACTTGCTGGTTGCTGGATCGACTGTCTCATTCTGAGAGAAAAGAGTGTTGAATTATGATTTTTATGTATCGGCAATCGGATCTGAGGAACGAATTTTCATTTCGAGCGCGACTAAATGATTTTTCCAGCGGACGTAATTGAGTGCAGGTCATCTGATGGCTATTTTGCTAATTTGTCGCTTTCAGCTTCATTTTGTACGAACATGTGATCACTGTTTTAGATATTGGTTTATAGAAGTGACTTTAGTGTTTTAAGTTATGCTGTTGATTCAGAAATATATAGGATTAAAAGACATGTTAATTTTGTGCTACCATAAATGAGGAAAGAAAGAAAAGAGCCATAAGCATGCCCATCGTCGTCAAACCGAAAGCCGAATTTCTTCATTTTTAAACTTACGTGATATTATAAGTGATTACCAGTCTCACCTATGACCTCCAAATTAGCTTTTTTGTCATACTTGGTATATTATATGTAAATAAATAAATGACACGTCAAAACCGATGCAGAATTAGTTGGAACGCAGTTACCGATTTGCAAAGAGGAATTTGATAAACTCTTGCTGGGTCGTCTTAGTGTGAGAGTATGACGGCAAGATGCTTGGAACACACGATGAACTCAAACTTAAGGCTTCACTAACGAAGAATTCCGGTGTATTCTGTGAATGTAATCGCCGATTTTTACCCGAGAAAAATAAGACTTTTCGTTCATTGACTATATTTACTTCCACAGACTATATTTTAACTATGTTAAAATGAGACTTTTATTCTGTATACTATATTTTTAACGAAAACATTACACTTTTCCTTAATAGACTATTTTTAACCAAGGCAAATTTTGCCTTTGCTTCCACAGATTAATCTAATTTTGCCTTGGTTAAAAAGTCAAAAGTGGTTTTGATTAACCAAATTTTTACCCAAAATAAAATGTAACTTTATGAGTATAGATACTTTAGAAAATACTTTATTTATGAATTCTAGGAACTAACATACTATTTAAAAATGTGTTTATCTATGAACGTACGTCTATGTGCGTTGACTGCACAGGCCGTGATCGTCCTCTCGTTGTGCTGGTCCATAGTTGTTTCTCAATTCCGACACAGGTTGCAGTTTCAATTGTGGGGTCTCAATCAGTGCAGCAACAGCAGAATTGTCTAATAAAACTGCAACTCCCGTTTAAAACAAGTAACAATCTTTTTAGGGGGGAGGTTACAATGATGCTCGTTTTCTTCTACTGAACAAGAGATTCGCAAATTAGAATTCTTAACCCGACCAAATAAAAATACAAGTCCAACCGAACAGAAACAGACCATAAGTGTCCAAAGGCGACCGAAAACCAACTGACTGCCAGGTCCCAGAAAACCAAACTGACCATGAGATGCCTAGAGGACCAACTGACCCCCGTGCTTATCTGCTGGAATATATGTAATCAGGAAGAACATCCAGATATCCACTTGAAAATAATAGCCAGCCTTATTTATGAACATCAAAAACCTAATACCTAGGGGGTCCTATATCTATCCGGCCATTATTTTTGGCAAAACTGAAGTAGATAATAACCACAGAAAAAAAATCGTATCTGAAGGAACATTATTTTCTTAAGTGGAGAAATTTCATTCTGGGTGGTCAAACCCAAAACCAGAGATATTTCTCATATCTTAGGTGACTTCTCTTTTCTTAGTTAAATATTTCTCACTTGCATCAAGTCTGTTCAATGATTTTCAAAGTATTTTTTTTTTTGCTTTCTTAGTTATTCATGTTACGAGGAAAAAGATTCACTTTAAAAGACATTTTTGTACTGCGTCGTACATAATATGTTCCTGTACTGGAAAAGGCTGAAATAGGTTATCTTATAAAAACACAGGTTTTACTTTTCGTTTAAATGAATATAAGAGAGCGATAGATTATCTAGATAATTGGTTTCTAATGATGATCTTGTTCGCTTTTTTCTGCTATGTTCATCATAGTATTTCTTATTTGTTTGTGGGATTGTAATTAGTATATGTGAGAAAAACAAGTTTCTTTTTTCAAAGTTGATCAAAGACTTCGGTGCATATCAATCGAGGATCCGTTCTCGACAATCAGTCCGACAGAGACTATGCCAACTCGGTTGCATTTTATCTGTCGGGCTGATGTATTAGTCCTGAGAAGTCCTAAAAGTTTCACTCTTCCAGGCCTTGCCTTCCATCTCTGAGGAGTTACTTTATTGCTATATGCCTGAGGTACCCCGACCAAGAAATTTCGACAGGGCTTTCCAGGCAATTTTAAGAGGCTAGAATGCTTCTTCTTTAGGGGCGCTGGCTTACTCTCCCCACCTTCCGGCCTTGTGCCACATCCTACTTATGTGAAAAGTATGTAAATACTGAGAAAAATAAGTTAAATTGCTTACGTGTCATTGAGCTGATGGTGGTTGGAGGAGGGCCCGGTTCCCGTTTGTCGTGCTCGAACGATCCTGGTTTATAGTTAAATTAAACAAATTACCTTTGCGACCGGAATAGCGAAATGTACATATCTGTCGGTGACTGCTTATTGAAGACCAGTACCCCCCTTCCAGATGGTGCCATTTTTGGCGAATTCTATCGAATGTTACATTCTTGACAGTTCTATCGAGTGTTACATTCTTTAGAGTTCGATCGAGTGTTACATTCTTTAGAGTTCGATCGAGTGTTACATTCTTTAGAGTTCGATCGAGTGTTACATTCTTTAGAGTTCGATCGAGTGTTACATTCTTTAGAGTTCTATCGAGTGTTACATTCTTTAGAGTTCGATCGAGTGTTACATTCTTTAGAGTTCGATCGAGTGTTACATTCTTTAGAGTTCGATCGAGTGTTACATTCTTTAGAGTTCGATCGAGTGTTACAATTCTTGAGAGTTTTATCGAATGTTACATTCTTAAAAGTTCAATCGAATGTTACATTCTTGAGAGTTCGATCGAGTGTTACATTCTTGAGAAAGACATAGAGAGCGAAAAACATATAAACCCAACTTATTTTATAAATCCCCAAAATCCGATCTAAAAATGCTCGATACTAAAATATTTATTAGTAGAGCGTGTATATACAGGGTGTTTCAAAAGTCTTGGGAACATTACAAATGCGTATATCTCATGAACTATTCTAGGTAGAAAAATGAAACTGGTGCCATTTTAAAGCTTGCTTAATCAAGTTTTTGGTCATACTAATGATTTTCGTGTTATCTTTCCAGGTGCAGTAATGGCGTTCTCTAAACAAGACAAGGCATTTTGCGTCCTCCAATTTGCAAAGACTGAATCGTGGACATGTGTTCAGCGTGCATTTCGCAGGAAATTAAAAAAAGAAGCCCCTGAAAGGAAATCCATTGTCAGATGGCATGCTAAATTTGTGAAAGATGGGTGTTTGTGCCCAAGTAAGCGAACAGGTCGCCCTTCAACTTCAGAAGATGCAGTTGAGCAAGTTCGGACAGCCTTTCAGCGGAGCCCCCGTAAATCAGTGAGAAGAGCCAGCAGGGAACTTCAGCTTGCTCCAGCAACTGTCTGGCGTGTCTTAAGCAAACGACTGCAAATGGTACCTTACAAGCTCAAGTTGGTCCAAAAGTTGAAGGACACTGATAAGCCACTTCGCCGTGACTTTTGCATTGCAATGCAAGAGAAGTTGGAAGATAACGGCTTTGATGACCGGCTTGTTTTTAGCGATGAGGCGACCTTCCATCTGAATGGCAAAGTTAACAAGCATAACACTCGCATATGGGGTACTGAGAATCCTCATGAACTTCTTGAGCACGAGCGAGATTCACCAAAAGTGAACGTGTTTTGTGCAATTTCCAAGAAAGGTGTCTATGGACCGTTCTTCTTTGAAGAGGCAACTATCACTGGTGAATCCTATCTCAACATGCTGGAAGACTGGTTAATGGCTCAGTTGGAACAAGCAGAATCTGATGACTTCATTTTTCAACAAGATGGTGCACCACCACACTGGAGTCTTAGAGTAAGGCAGTTTCTTAACACAAGGCTGCCTGGTAGATGGATTGGGAGATCTGGGCGAGGTGATGACGTTCTCATGCCCTGGCCTCCTAGGTCTCCAGATCTTACCCCGTGTGACTTTTTCCTTTGGGGCTTTGTCAAGCAACAAGTCTATGTGCCGCCCCTTCCAAGAGATATTGACGAACTAAAGGCTCGAGTAACGGCAGTTGTGGGAACCATTGACGTCAAGATGCTGGAACGCGTTTGGCAGGAAATGGACTATCGACTAGATGTCTGCCGTGTGACGAATGGTGCTCATATTGAGCAACTTTGAAGATTCCCCACAAAACTTGAAACTTTAACCTTTCCAACGGTACCAATTTCATTTTTCAACTCCTAATAGTTTTTGAGTTATTAAAAATCGTTATGTTCCCAAGACTTTTGAAACACCCTGTATTTTGTGACTTGCTTGACTTACATAAACTAATCAACGTCTCGATCGATGCGATATATAAAAATAATAATAAGGTGATGTGATTTGCTTGAAGTAATGCGTATAATTATATATATATATATATATATATATATATATATATATATATATATATATATATATATATATAGGGAGAGAGATAGAGAAGAGAGAGAGAGAGAAAGAGAGAGAGAGAGAGAGAGGGGGGATTATTAGAATGTTATCACAATGCAAGAAATAGACATATATCCATTTATTGCATCGTGATAGCCTTCTAATACCCAATCTCTCTCCCTCTTTCTGAAAATCTCATGGAAAAACACTTCCCCGTAACCAATCTCTTGCATTAAATATTCAATAAAAATAAGGTAAAACTGTCTTACAGTTGCTGCGAAAACGTAGAAATTATAATTAAAGCACATAACAGCAAAATACTAATTGAGAGCAGTAGAGCAAACAATTGGTACTTATACAGTTTACCGACTGCGTTTTCATCGGCACATTCTGGCAGATTACGTAAACGGCCGGAAGGTGCCGAAACGCTTAGCCGACGAGAATTGCAGCAGCCGACAATTGGAAGAGCTTAGCCTTAGCCAATGAAATTCGCAGCAGCCGACAATTTGAAAACGCGATGCAAATATTGCAGAGATCTAATCGACAGCTACCTGTGTGAATTTATGTGGAAACAGAAATTCAGAAACAATACTTTCGCTCCACATATTAGAGTACATTGTTGCTTAATTGCCATAAATATATTTTCATAACTTTATATATATATATATATATATATATATATATATATATATATATATATATATATATATATATATATATATATATATATTAGAAGTATACGGGTGTTAGTATGTTCGTCTGTTACATGTGTGTATGTGTATGATATAGTGTGTTTATGGGATAGATGGTGACATGTGTGTGTATTCTTACATTCTTGATAGGTTTAGTTTGTAGGTTAAACATGTCATGTGTTCGACCTGTGTATGATGTATGTGAAAATTTAAGTGGGGATATATATGAGTGTGCTTTTTTGTGTTTCGTCGCTTGTATGTATACATATATATTCTGTTATGTATGTGCGTGGTCTGCGTCTCTGTGTTCGCTCTTTTGTGTGAGTTTTTAAGATAGTATAAAGCGTAGAAGGAGTCTTGAATTTTGTTAGATGTGATTAAGGCAAAAAGTTACATGCTTCTTGACACTTACCCCCCCCTTCCCCCTCAACACTGTTATGCCTTTAAGCCAAGTAACTGTCGGATATTGATTTACTCCTCTCCAGGAGTTAGGCACAAGGCCAGTTTTTATCTTACTCCCACAAGTAAGATGTGACCCAAGGTCGGGTCGGGAAAGTGGGGTTTAAAAATTACCTGGGCAGCCCCGTCGGCATTCCCGGTAGGGGCGCCTCAGGCAGTAAGCAATAAACTTACTCCTCCCCAAAGAGGAGAGGCGAAGCCTGAGAGGGGGTGGACCTCCTAGAACTGCACAGGACAGATCCATAGACCGGCGCAAATCAAGCCCTGAAGGCCAAGACAATACCAGTCTATGGGGTGCAGTATCCATCGGAACAGATACTACACTTTGATCTTAGCCAAATGCTGCTGATTATAACATTTCGATTGCCTGAAGCCTTGACATCTGATTACGTTTTTTTTTTTTTTAATAATTTCTTTTAATTATGACCTTATGGTCCCGGCGATGTACACTGTAGTACCGTAATATGAATTGATTTGTGTAGACAATTTTAATGCTTATATAATGTATATTTATAAAGCTCTACCTTGTATTAAGAACTTTTGAAAATATATGTTTTAAGTTTATTTCATCAATAAATTTGTAATTTTTTATTAATATATATATATATATATATATATATATATATATATATATATATATATATATATATATATATATAAAATAGATCTACTTTAAACTTAATCACATGATCATTTATTTGCGCTCCAAGAATTCAAATAACAACTGTTTGTGCCCGATCGTTTCTGAGACAATATATCTTTATTAATATCGGTTCTTTTCATCAGCACAGGGTTTCGATACCATCAAGGCTATAGAGTTCAACATTCTCAATTATACAGCTATATAGAAATAATGAGGGGAGTAGGGGTTTGGATACA
This sequence comes from Sepiola atlantica, assembly GCA_963556195.1. Lineage (NCBI taxonomy): Eukaryota > Metazoa > Mollusca > Cephalopoda > Sepiida > Sepiolidae > Sepiola > Sepiola atlantica. The sequence goes on from OY744528.1 coordinate 83,272,755, forward strand.
TCAAATCAGTACAGATCGGGTAAAAGAAAACAATAATTAAGTGTGTACAGTCAGACTCAAAGTAGAAAAAAATGGATGTAACACACTACAGGGAAGAAGAAAAACATCTTATATATAAAATAAAAGCAGTTAGAAGGGAGATGCACTCTCCTTGGAGAATACTGCATATATATATATATATATATATATATATATATATATATATATATATATATATATATATATATATATATATATACAATGTGAAAAAGGTTATCAATGGTTCAAATTGATTATTATCAGTGGTGGATCAATTGGACAATACTGCATATATATATATATATATATATATATATATATATATATATATATATATATATATATACAATGTGAAAAAGGTTATCAATGGTTCAAATTGATTATTATCAGTGGTGGATCAATTGGACAATACTGCATATATATATATATATATATATACAATGTGAAAAAGGTTATCAATGGTTCAAATTGATTATTATCAGTGGTGGATCAATTGGACATTATAGCTTTAGTGAGAATGTTATCAAAAACTAGTCCTAATATATTAGAAGTTCTAGAAAAAAAAATTGAAATAAAATTATTAAAGGTAAAAGTAAATGGGAAAATTACTACTTGTAGAATTTATTATAATTGCGAGTCAAAAATTAAAAAAAAATGTCATTAAGATTTAAAGTTGATACCCTAGGAAGATGCAGAACCAAATATAACCTGTCCAGAGACAACATTTAACAGTAATAATAATCATAATGTAAGCAGTAATGATATTAAAATAATACCGAAACAGAAACAGAACGTGTACAGTTGATAGGGCGATTCTGATCCTAACGGGACTTTTATTTTTACAACTGCTGAACCTTTTTATTAATTTCATGAAACCGTTTAATTAGATTTTCACTTCTTATATCTTATTTAATCATCAAGATCAAATTACATAGCTCATGACACAACGTGGGTCATATCCGAAGTCTGGTTGAAACCCACTCAAGGGTATCAATGTTTAAAAGTTTTAATACCGCTGCTTTATACGGCTTTAAGTGCTAGCTATCGACAAAAGAAACAGAAAGCAGACTATCAGTCATGAACACAAAGATGTTGCGTTGGACTTCCGGTCTGGACAAACTAAAGCATGTCTGAAGTTACACTGATCTCAGACAAAATGAGGGAAAATCGTTTGTGCTCATACGAACAAACATGTATTTTCGTTTCCCCGATCTTCTGTGTAGACAGTGTCGCTATCTTATCATCTTCGTCGCCATAGCTTAAATCTGTCTGGGATAGAGTTATGACTACAAACTACGGACGCCTTTTTTTACAATATTAATGCATTAACAAAAAAATCAAACATTCACCGGCCGGGTGCCGGGTTGCATCCTAAGTTCCGAGCACTTTTCACATTTTCATTCTCTAATTCAGGTAGCTATGCAGAAGGTAACCTGTTGGATATTTTAGTTTTTCGTTAACTACATGACAAAATACCGCTTGACTTTGGAATTCCCGTTTTGCTCATTGTTTCCCCGACCGCATCAACATGCAGAAATTTAAATGTAATGTGAACAAACATCTTGCTGACCAACTATCCAGCCAGGTTGCCACCTATACATTTCGCCTCTATCAAAGTAACCCCTTACGTTTTAGTGGCAATATGCTTTGTTTGAGGTGAACAAACGTAAAAAATACAATAAAAATTCACTGTTCGACCAATCACGGCTTAGTATTTTAGCAATCATCTTTACTCGCTAACGAACAGACTGACAGACAGACAAAGAGACAGACAGACAAACAGATATTTGTATTTTTATTTGGGTGTATTGTTTAGATTTCACGCCTAAAATGAACCGGTTTAAATCGATAAACATCACGTCTGTTATTTTATGGTCTTATCGTGTTTGTGCTTTCGAATTAATTTAACTGTTTTATGTGGACTAGGTCAATGGCGCCATTGTCTCGAGAGTAAATTCACACAGCCTAGGTATAAAGGGCAGGGGCGTTTTACAAGTAGAACTTCTTCCATTGCGCCGAATGCGAAGGAACGTCCGATCAATCCCTGATGACCTAGGCTAATTGAAATGGATAGTGTCGTGGGAGACCTGGTTATTTTATTTTAAGCTTAGCACACACTTGCAGGATTTCTTAATAAAATTCGACTTTAGCTTATCTCGCTCCTCGTGATGAACTGATAAAACAAACAAACAAACAAAAAAATAAATAAAAAACAAACAAATATAACCTGAGCAAAAAAGAAAAGGACCGAAACCAATCGCATATGCTTGAAGCTTCAATCTCTAGTCCCCCGTTGCTACACGTTAATAACAAGAACTCGTCTTATTACCATATCTGCAAATAACGTCCCTTTCTTCCCCCGTTTGTCTAAAAACATGTATCGAGATAGCTACCCATGTCACCAAGTAGAGTGGTCTCGGATTTTTTATAAACAGGGTTTCTTTCCAAATAATTCCGATCCATGGAACACGTTGCCACACGATTGCTTTCCTGAAGGCTACACCATGGTTATCTTCAAATCTAATGTTATTAGACACTTGTCAAAGTGTCCTCATAAGTCATCAAATTGTATTCATTCTATTCATTTTCAATCCTCTCATAATATTCATCTTCATTAAGCTGTCAAACTATCCATCTTATTAATCCTTATCCTCGAGTGGCTTTTAGCTATTATAAGTGGAGACTCATTAGTAAAAAATCCCACCGAGGAAAACTGAGTTATTTTAACCAATCTATACTTGCACAATAATTTCCATGGCGAGGTAAAAACAAAACTAGTTCCGATTCATTAAAAGGGGGACAATGGATCTAATGTTCTGAAGCGCCGCATTACAAGGCTTCCCTTACGAGGCCAGCAATGCAAGTTAAAAGCTTTAAATAATAAATAAACCGTCGTATGAAGGAGAGTGGGTTATGTCGAATTACCCTGGTTCATAAATTGTACAAAAAACCTCACATGCAGAGACTCGCATTAGGCTTAGCCATGTGAACTCTCAAATACAGACTGTCTCAGTATAAACTGGTTCAGTGACTGATACGTTGTTACATTGAATACGGTGTTACCGGAAAAAGTATCATTTAATAACTCTGCCAATATTAAGCCTATGAGCGGTGAATTTTTTTTTGTAGAAAAATTATTTTTACTCCAATTTTTAAATTGACTCTCTAAGCTTTATTTTTCATTGTATGCCCAAACAATGCCCATGACCTATAAGTAAGACTATCAGAATAAATGATAAAATTTGACTAATTTGCATATTGTGATGGCAGCCATCTTGAATTTATAATGAGGTTGACCATCTGCTCATAGAAAATTGTCATTTTCTCATGCACATATTGGTCAATTGCTGAATTTATTGTGCATATTTGTGTGCATATTTGTGTTGTATTTTATGTTGCAAATAAAACCAGTTTTGCATGTTGTATCGTCTGCTATTAGAGGTGGTAGGCTTGTCGCAATTTTGTGACAACCGCGCTAAAAGCGTTAATGATATTATTCTAGACTTTTGAGGGTTGTTAAAAATAAAAGAAGTTTCAAAATCATACAAGGAGATGGCATTATCATTACAAGAAAAGAGTCTAAAGACGTGTTATTTTACTCTAGTTTATAAATACAATTTAATTTTATACTGAAGGTTCAGACTCCAAAAACTAGATTTTTTATTCTGTCGGCTCGGTAGAGCACTGAAATATGAAGGTGGTAAGTGGCCTATACACCCAAGAATATCATACTATTTTTTAAACCATAAATGTGGTTCAATTATGAGAACGGCGGCCATCTTTAAAGATGGCTACTGATTTTTAAATGAAATATGACAGCTTACTTAAACTTGACTAGTACTAATACCAAGAGGCATAGACGCATATAAATTAGCTTATTTAATTCCTAGTTAAATTCTACATCCTGTGGTCTAAGCTATATTACAATTTATAGTCAGAATCTGCTTCAAGATTGACAAAGTGTAGAGGAAAAACACATTTTAGAACGTTATTTTTAGATACATATATTATAGTTTCTTAACAGAATAAACACATTTTTTAGCATTTGATTTATAAATCTCCTAATGGGTTGTTCAATAATGAAGCTTATTTCTTCCTATCAGGCCAAGCTAACAGCAAGAACTCTGTGTTAGGGGCATCTCAAACGCCAGACGATGTCCTCTGACACCGAACTACTCTGTGACAATGGTCGCCATCTCAAAACATAGCAGAATAGGATCGTTTTGGTTTAAGAATGATGTTGGGGAGACAGTAAAAGCCAATAAAGTATGCCATCAGCACCGAGGTGTACATTTAGAACATGTCTTATAAAATTTTAATTTTATAAGAAACGATACAGAATGAACACTTATTTTAGTGGTTGTCATTTCAGCTTTTAGGAAATCCAAAGTTTTCTTGTTTTTCTTGTCGGGTTCAAAAGTTATGAGTGTGTGGATGGGTCACGCTTATAATGAGACTCCCTATATTTAGATGGGTCACGTGTAGATGGGTCACGTTTATAATGAGACCCCCTATATTCAGATGCGTCACGTGTAGATGGGTCACGTTTATAATGAGACACACTATATTAAGATCGGTCACGTGTAGATGGGTCACGTGTAGATGGGTCACGTTTATAATGAGACTCACTATATTAAGATCGGTCACGTGTAGATGAGTCACGTTTATAATGAGACACACTATATTCAGATGGGTCACGTGTAGATGGGTCACGTTTATAATGAGACACACTGTATTCAGATGGGTCACGTGTAGATGGGTCACGTTTATAATTAGACTCCCTATATTTAGATGGGTCACGTGTAGATGGGTCACGTTTATAATGAGACCCCCTATATTCAGATGCGTCACGTGTAGATGGGTAACGTTTATAATGAGACACACTATATTAAGATCGGTCACGTGTAGATGGGTCACGTGTAGATGGGTCACGTTTATAATGAGACTCACTATATTAAGATCGGTCACGTGTAGATGATTCACGTTTATAATGAGACACACTATATTCAGATGGGTCACGTGTAGATGGGTCACGTTTATAATGAGACACACTGTATTCAGATGGGTCACGTGTAGATGGGTCACGTTTATAATGAGACACACTATATTCAAATGGGTCACGTGTAGATGGGTCACGTTTATAATGAGACACACTATATTCAGATGGGTCACGTGTAGATGGGTCACGTTTATAATGAGACTCACTATATTCAAATGGGTCACGTGTAGATGGGTCACGTTTATAATGAGACACACTATATTCAGATGGGTCACGTGTAGATGGGTCACGTTTATAATGAGACTCACTATATTAAGATCGGTCACGTGTAGATGGGTCACGTTTATAATGAGACACACTGTATTCAGATGCGTCACGTGTAGATGGGTCACGTTTATAATGAGACTCACTATATTCAGATGGGTCACGTGTAGATGGGTCACGTTTATAATGAGACACACTGTATTCAGATGGGTCACGTGTAGATGGGTCACGTTTATAATGAGACTCACTATATTCAAATGGGTCACGTGTAGATGGGTCACGTTTATAATGAGACACACTATATTCAGATGGGTCACGTGTAGATGGGTCACGTTTATAATGAGACTCACTATATTAAGATCGGTCACGTGTAGATGGGTCACGTTTATAATGAGACACACTGTATTCAGATGCGTCACGTGTAGATGGGTCACGTTTATAATGAGACACACTATATTAAGATCGGTCACGTGTAGATGGGTCACGTTTATAATGAGACACACTATATTCAGATGGGTCACGTGTAGATGGGTCACGTTTATAATGAGACACACTGTATTCAGATGGGTCACGTGTAGATGGGTCACGTTTATACTGAGACTCACTATATTCAAATGGGTCACGTGTAGATGGGTCACGTT
>OY744528.1:83288676-83296176 GCA_963556195.1 Sepiola atlantica
CAATCCTGAGGCACAATCTTCGTGAGCTCTATGCAGAATTCTGACTTGTTACACCTCTGATTTCATAATTTGTTCCGCTGTCTTATGTTGATAACTTCTTCGATTATTAATTAAAATGACATCGATGACGACTGTATCCATTAGGCTTATCAAATACCCTCGAAACGATGCGCGTTATAGTAAATAATCAAAGCACAAAACGTCGTCATCGTGTCAGGTCACTTTAGACAGCAAGCATACCAGTCAAGAATACGTCGTCGATAATCAGTCCGACACAGTGTGAACCATTTTCACTTCGGGTGGCCTACCTCTGTCGGGCTGATGTATAGTTCTGTGCAGCCCTAGAAGGTCCAACCTCTCAGGCTTTACATTCTCGCTTTAAGAAGGGGTTAGTTTATTATTAATCGCTTCAGATGCCCCTACCGGGGAATGCCGACATGGCTGCCCATGAATCTTTCGTTTACCAGAGTACACCTCCTGTTTTGCTCTGGGTTTTTTAATCCCCACCTTCCGGCCTTGTGTCACCTCCCTCCCACCACGCGAAGATGTAAGTAAATCAAATCACAAAAAGTAGGCAAAATAATTAAATCCTTTCTTTTAGTTGTTGTACGGATAAACAAAACAAATAAATAACCAGACAGCCGATGACTAAAATATATATTTTTTTAAATTTTTATATTATTAATTTAAAATGACTGAAATCAGAGAGGTTTTTAATACTATCGTGTTTACTAGCAATGTGCAAATGTGGGCGTGACTTACAATTCAGTCTCAGGTCCGACATTTTAATAGAGTAAACAAAATGGCCACTGAGATTTAGACAACTATGGAAGACTATAGCTGCAATAATATTTCATTTTATGATTTTTATTTTATATAAAAGATATGGTTTTGTAATAGTAGAGTAGAAAGTTGACCTTGTGTTTACTTCCGACGGCCTCGTAACTCTCGCTTCCCTTATTTTGTCCTTTAGTCCTCACATCCCATGAGCGATGTTTCCGAGAAAAGGGGAAGATATGCTGTTTTTTTTTTAGGTCGGAATCTATCCATCTAACGTTGGCCAGTTTTTAACCTTGAAATAGTATGTTTTTAGCTCCTTACATCAAGTAGTTTCATGCCTGTCTAGAGCGATTTCCATAAAATAAAATAAAAATTGTTAATAGAATGCAAATTTGAATTTTGGTGAACTTTCACACAATTCTTTTTAATACTTTGCTAATACCCCGTGTTTACGATTCAGGAAATCATGACTGAGCAAGTCGATTACAATTTGTTTTGTTTTTTTGCGATTCTTTTAGTCGATTATATATTATTATACTAAAGCTGAGTTAATAAACGTTTGTCGCACTTAGGCCTTTTTTCCTATATATGTTAATCACACAAAATACATGTTAAAATATTCCTAGGTTTTGGAATGGAGTTATGTTTGAAAAATCCATTTTAATTGTTCTAATTAATCGTGATTTTCAATTTACTCCAAAGTCATTCATCTCTTACTAATATCTGTCTATCACTCTCTAACTGGATGTTGTTTACACTCTCCTCTTCTTTTATACATTGTCTATCACTACCACTTTCGTCTCTTTCTCTCTCTCTCTCTCTCTCTCTCTCTCTCTCTCTCTCTCTCTCTCTCTCTCTATCTGTGTGTTTATAAAACTAACTAAAGAAAGACTAATTTTGGATTTTGTCTTTTTTTTCCAAAAATTTAACAAGCATTGTAAACTCACTTTTTCCTGATTCAAACAATCTTACCTGAGCTCAATGGGTGACCCAACGGCTCACATTTTTCTAGTCTATCTATATAGATAGAAGTATGTGTGTTTATTTGTCTGTGCCCTTAGAACTAATTTTTTTTTAAGTGTCTGAAACTGCTGTCAATCATAGTAAACTACATCTGGAAGTAAGGTCATGATTTGAGGAGGGGGAGTCACCCATTAGTTACGTGATCCAAAGTGTTAATACCAGTGAGGTTTCCATTTATCTGTTAAATAGAATTGGTCCTGGGTGTGATATGAAACTGTCTGGTGGCGAAGGACCCATTTTTGTAACTAACGGGTAACTCCACATGCACCAAAGTTCCAAAATTGGGGCCTCAGCACTGTATATAGTTTAAGATTATACCCAGAACTAGAAAAGGTTTGTTCATACTTTATACGTGATGTACTTAAAATAACGAAGCTTTTTTTTTAGTTAACATAGTCGTGTATAGATCGAATACTGAAAATGAAGCTGACAGTTGCGATTAAAATTTGATTTCATGTCTACACCCATTATCATAAGTATGACATTAAACTGTATCCAATAGCGAGGATCCAATATGTTAGCTTTCGCGAGTGTGTAGCTGGTACATTACCTCCCCTCTCAAGGGAGGTCTAACGTCTCATAAGTCGCAATTAATTAAAATACATGAACGTTCATAACACACCTTGCTGACCGTTCGATCTGGCACGTGTTCCTTACTGTGGCTTTGCCCGACCGAGAAAACGCCGCCTGAAAATAACCCGGAAATAAATAACCCGGAAATAAATACCAATACGAGACAAACGGTTGAAGACAAGAAGTGGTTTATTCGGCTTGTCGTTGATTAAAATAACTGACAATGCGAGACAGAGATAGATTATTAGTAATTAATCATATCTCATTCGGGCATTTCTAAAACTACAAGTTCACACGTGTGTGTTTTCAAGCAAAATGACGACTTATCTCCCTCATTATCTCTCTTTAGGCCACCCGATTAGCAGAAAAAGTTCACTATTTCACTGGAGAGGTCTCTACATTCCGGAAGATTTTCTACACTAGTAGCTTCTTTCCTCGGATCGCTTGCCTTTGGAATTATCTCCCTTGTTTTCCCGACCGTACCAACATGGAGAAATTTAAATGTAATGTGAATAAATATCTTGCTTTCAAACTCCCCATCCAGGCTGCGCCGCTATAAACTTGACCCCTATTACAGTAGACCCATCACACCTCTAGTGGTAATATGCTTTGTTTGGGACTAACAAAAGTAAAAAGTAAAAGACGAACAGACGGACGGACGGACGGACGGACGGACGGACGGACGGACGGACGGACAAATGCATCTAAATCTAAAACCAGCAGCAGCAGTAAGAACAACAACAATAACAAAAAAACAAACAAATAAACAAATAAACAAATAAACAGACAAAAGTAAACATCCCACGTCGACCACCCACAAGAATAATAAAAAATCAAAAAAAATCAGTAAGTTTTATATTTTCTTATTGCAAAAATGTTCATCAGTTTAAGTAATTCACTTTGAATGAATTTTGATTTCAATAACATCAAAAACCAAGAAGATCTTCCTCAGCCGGAAATGTTGTTAAAGATCGCCCCAGGAGATTCGGATGGGCGAACGTTTTGGAAGCCATTCAAAAAAAAAAGAAGTTACTACTTATTTTCAACTGATAGGCGAAAATTAAAGATATTTTTAGAAAGATAAAAATGTCCTTTTAAAACATACAATGCGCTAAGTAATCGATTCAAAATTAGATCCCTTCAAGTTCAGTAATGCTGTTAGGGGAAAGATATTTTAAAAGGCTTCAGAGTAAAAAAAAAAAAAGTAAATTCATATGAATGAACATGGTACGAGTTTTTAACTGGTTTGATTCTATTGTTTGGCATTGGTGAAAGTGATGCTATGGAACTGGCTGGATTCGAACTTGTCAGACTTTGGTCGCCTGTCCTCGTCGTTATCCATAATCGTCACCTCACAGCTCCAGGTGATTTCACACACTCTAGGGCAATTTCTATGAATCTAGTGATACGAAGCAAAATCAATGCCGGTTGACGACTTAATGATATTTCGGGGTATTCCTCCTCGTAGACTAGTTGTCATATCAAAAGTAAACTAGTCTGCCCTACTATTTAATCCATAACCAGAAGGAGAACAGATGGATTTATACCTCTCCGAAGGGTATCAGTGAAAATAATTCAGTAACCCCGACAAAAATCGAACCGGGCACGCAACCTTACAGTTCGTGATGATAACCACTACACAAACGCCACTTCATCTAACGTTATGAACACCTAACCCTCTCTTATCTATGGGTACAAACAACAACATGTGTTCAATACCCCGTATATAATTAATCGTTTAAAAATCCACACGCTGTAAAACAGATAAATATACATGCACTGAAAGTAGATCATGGTTTTATTTGTTCCACGGGCTAAAATATCTTTTCAATTTCGAAAAATTGTTTGAAAATTTGATTTTATCATAATGTAAGCACCTAAAAATGCTACATCATCACAGAAAATAAAACAGAAATACAATAAAAAAAAGGCTTTTAAACGAAAAGCAGGGATTCCACATTAGAGTATGTTTTTTTTAACACCAACTAGTCAAGAACGAACAACATTCTCAGATTTTTTTGCGTTTGTTTATCTCTTTAATTAATTTGTTTATTTTTCATTTGTTTGTTTATCCTTTACTAGAAAAAATCCGATGTTGCCCGAGTGCAATAACTTTACACTCGAATCATCATCATCATCATCATCATCATCATCATCATCATCATCATCATCATCATCATCATCATCATCATCATCATCATCATCATCATCATCAAGCCCATTCACAATTAAATATCTTTTGGGTGTCTGAAGTTTTAAATTCAATGACAACCTTTAATAATCAATTGGATAATGGCCCTATGGGAATGGACGTATCTGTTGGAAATCGGGTTTGACTTGCGCGAATTAACGCGGGTGCAGTCGAGTGCAGATTGGGGCTTGTTCTCACAGTCAGAGCTAACAGACGTGAAAAGGTTACCGTGTGACGAGACCCAAGATCAGGGGTCAGTCTGCACCTGCGAGAGGCTCTGTGACTTCGCGGGCTTTGCGTGGGAAACAAAGGGATCTGTGACGTCACTCGTTCTCGTGAGAAGCGAGTTTTTGTCAGTTTGATTCGGAAGGCGAACTGAGAGGACGTGCGATTCACGATGTAAAACTAAAGGAAATATTACCCTTAAGGGAAGACAAGAGCGCGAGAATCCTCCCCCCTCTATGAATGTCTAAGAAACATCGTTAACTAACTACGATAAAGTAGGATTTGCTCTCTCCCTCTCTCTCTCGACGTGGTGAATGATTCACAGTTGAAACAACAACGCTTGAATAAAATGAATTAAATTTAAAAGCAGAGTTTGTCTTCGGAGTGCGTCATGGCTTTTGTTTCAGACAACAGACGGCGTGGTTCACGGAAGAAAGAATTCGTCGACTAGACGACATGACCAGCCATCTACACGACGGGGGAGAAAAACTAAGGTATGCAACAAACACCATTTTGGGACCGTAACCAGTTGTTTAAGTGGTTTAAGAGAACTGCCGCGGTCCAAGAAGGAGTAGCTATGTAACATAATGAATTTAATTTATTTAGCGAAAAGAAGTAATTTATTTATTGTTTTAGAAATATTGTTCTATTACAACTTAATGTAAGAACGTATTTTCGGTTTGCGTGTAGAAGCGGAAGATTTGTGGATGCGTAAACGGCTACCGAGCATTTATTTATCTCCCGTCCACGGCGGGAAGTTGTGACACAATGGCGGAAGGCGGGATTTGAAACCAGCGCTATAAAAGAAGATCAATCTGGCCGAACAAAAATTGTCTGGGCAACCTCGTCGGCATTCCTCTGCAGGGGTGTCTTAGGCGATTAGCAATAAACTAACCCGTTCTAAAAAGGGTGAAAAGCTAAAGCCTGGGAAGGTGGACCTCATACAACTGCACAGAACCATACCTCAGACCGACAGATACTCCTAAAAATAGCATAGACTCTGACGGTCGGGTTAGGGTTAGGGGTTCACCAACCCTAAACCTAAACCCTAAATCCTAAAAAAAAGGCCCAAACTCTGCCAGTTTGACTTTGGTATGATACTAAACTCTGGAGGGTTACTTAGCTAGTTACGTAATATTTAAAAAGTACAAACTTATTTAAAGCATTTTTCTGTTTTTCTCCAAATTAGGTCTAAATACTTTCTCTGATTATATCCTATTTTAAGTTCGAATCTTAATTGAAAAAAAAAATCCATCTGGTTGTGCAGTTGATTGTTCTATTAAATTAGTAAGCGTATTTTGTTTCAAATAACAACGTTAAATGTTTCATGTTTACTTGAGTTCATTAAGTTATGACTAAATGGCCAGTTGAAATGTGACGCTAATCGTATCCTGCTTCACGATGCTATGTTAATCTTAGATGGATTAGCAGATTATATTAAGTGGAAGAAATAAACTAATTTAGTCATTAATGAATTCATTAGTGATTCATTAATGAACATATAGTTTTGCATGTTTTTATTGATTGTAAACATTTGGAATCTTCGAGGGAAGAAGAGAGAGAGAGAGAGGATTTAAGGAAATAAAGTATGTGAGAAAAGGGAAGAGAGAAATCATCGTAGAAAGAAATAAGGAGAGAAATAAACCGAGAGAGAGAGAGAGAAAGAGAAAGAGAGACAGAAAAACAAAGACAGATTAAAGAAAGCAACATAAAGTGAGAAAGATACAGAGATAGAGAGAACATACACACACACATTATATATATATATATATATATATATATATATATATATATATATATATATATATATATATATGGGAAAGGAAGGATGAAGGTAATCCGACGTAATGTGAAATGAAAAAGTAAAAAACACAAAGGATGTATTTTTTATGTGTTCATCAACGTTTCGTCTTTATTTGTAAGACTTCTTCAGGATGCTAATATTAAGAAAAATGTCATGCAAGTACGTGAACATATAGAGATGGAAATAAAAATTGGGACACTGAAAACGTACACGCAGCAAGTTTATCAGCCAATAACTGTTCCTAATAAATTTGGATTTTGTAATTAATTAGCGTGTCAACATTGCATTTAAATAGATGAAAATGTAATTCAGGCCGCTGAAAACGTAAACAACAGAGGTTTAGTATATAAGAAAAGTTTTTTTTTTTGAAATTTAAAATCGTTTGGTCGCGTTTTCATAATTTATTTATAGGGACTAATGAAATATAGCATGTAAGTTTATCATGATCTATTAATTTAGTAATTCATTTTATTTTGTTTAAATAGGATTTTTATAAAATCTGTTAACGTTATATGACAACGACAATTTCAATAAGTAACGTGTAAGTCACGCAGATTATCGCTCATTCTGTTATAAGATACTACGTAATCAATTTTATCTTAGTGTTAGTAATATCGAAGATGCATTTCAGTATATGAATTATTACTTTGTGTTCTAATGAGTCACCACTTATCCAGGCCAAAAGCCACCGGAATAATTAAGGGTTAATTATTATTAGAATATCATTTGGAAGATCGTTGATGAAGATCAGGAAGAGAGTTGAGGCACACCGGCGTTGATACTTTGTGCTTCAGATTTCTGACCATCAACAACCACTTTTTTAAAACCTACCAGAGAGAAATGATTGTATCATTGCGAATACAATTCCAGATATCATATAGCTAACAAGTTTGTGTCAGATCCT
>OY744528.1:83303676-83356176 GCA_963556195.1 Sepiola atlantica
AAAAGTAGGACTACCTGGCGGAAAGAAAACAACATAACATGATTGATTGTCAGAAATAAAAAAAATCGTTGGTTGAAGACGTGCCACCTGGCCGGGTAAACAAATATTGTGGACTGTGAAAAATATAATAATTCTTGATTGAAACCACCTGAAAAACGTAGGCGGTTGAAGGAAACTCCCCGTCGCACAATAAAACGCATTGAGGGGCGTTGCTACATTGACAGAGAAGTCTCACAGTGGGCGTTTGCAGGTGTTCACAAATTTATATATAATAACAACCCAAAATTGATATTGTCAGTTTATTGGCGATTTAGGCCCGAGAAAAAAACAGTCGTCGAATTCCTGTGCGTGCGCCTTTTTTCATAACGATCTAACACCCAATCACCGCCACCGACAATAAAGATGTATTATTATATTTACATATATCAGTGTGTCATCATATTTTTATGCACAACAGAATCAGAAAATTCTTACAAAACCAATGTTTAATTCTTGTTCGCCGTTTTTTTGTGGAACTTTGGTCGATGTTGTTGACAACAGAATGTATTTAGATTTAATGTCTTTCGATAAATTCTTCATCTGATTCAGAAGAATATTTTAATATTTTGTTATTAGTTAAATAAAAATAGAATTTGTTTGTAACCCTTTGAAAACTTACACTAATGTTGAAAGGTTTTAGAAACCCGGCGTTGACGGGTGATTAAGCTTTACTTGTGTTCTCTTCAGGTAACAATCGAGTGGGCAATATATATGTGTGTGTGTGTATGTTATGTATATATTATAAATGTTACGATAACTTTATTATAGGAAACAGAATATAAAAAGAGAACAGAAAAAGAAAAAGCAAGTATAAAAAGCTATACTACACGCCAGAAATGCTTTTGTAACATTAACAAGTCTTTTCTTTTACTGTTTTCAACCAACCAAGGCATATTGCCGCTGAGACGAAATGGTTGGTGTAATTAGGGAGACAATTAATAGGGTCCATCCTAAATGAGGACTTGGGCAGCAAGATGTTTGTTCACACAATATTTAAATCTCAGCATGTTAGTACAGTCGGGGAAACAAGGAGCAGGGAGATAAGTCCAAAAGTAAGCGATACGAGGAAATGAGATATTAGAGTAGAAAGTTTTCCGGCAGTTGAGTATCTTTACAGGAGAGGGATGGGAATTTACTACGTTGCGGAGGTACAAGGGTAGTAAGTTTGTTGGGGCACATTCGTGGAGGTACTTGTAAAACAAGCACAGTGATGCAACATCATTGCAGCGATGGGGCAGGGGCTGGAGCTTGGTAGACATTCCGGAACCCATTTAGTTAGACAAGGGGAGTTTGAATTACCTACTAGACACGATCCTCGAGTATCTTCAGTCTCTTTGTACGAGGGTTTGTCAGGACAACCTGACATGAGGATACTTCACCCTACAAGTAAACCATGACCAAATATTCAAAATAACATAGTATTCGAAGCACAAATAAGATCCACTCAGCACGGCTATACACTTGCTTATACGAGGAATGGTGCACCTTTTCCAAGTAATGTTACCTCAAGTAACAGCACGTAGCTGGATACTCCACTAGACTAGGTGAATTCTTGTCCTGGAATCCGATAAGACCAAGAGAACACAAGAAAGATATACTATAACATAGTTAACGTGTCAATTGGAGAGATGAAAAATAATGTTCTTAACTTCTTCACAGACTCAATGTTTGAGAAATAAAGGGAAATTTTAATAGAATATTTGAATATCTATGTATATCATATAGAGATCAAGTGTTAGCCCCAGAAAAGAGTCCCTTGATTTCTTGAGAACTTCGACTGAAGTAAAATGAAACAAAAAATTAGACCCCCTTGTAGTTGATATGCCAGGACGTTTTAGCGTCACATATTTAAATCTATATTCTACGCTTATACTCCAATTGTCACTGCTGGTTTAGTATTATAAGACTAGACTAGTGCTCAGGAGATACGGAGGAAAATTGATTGCATAAGACAAGTTTGTTCGCTTACCACATTGACGTGATAAAAGTTATGCTTCAAATATACTGCATCATGGTTACGACTATGCTTCAAATATGCCACATCATGACACGTCATAAACGTTTTTGTATTTTTACAAGTTGTGAGTTTTAAGAAGGCCATCCTCTCAAGCATAACGACTTCTTTTCCGAGAAGAGGGAGTTTATTGTCTGTCGTCGTGTGGAAATTCCGACTGTATTATACAGGTTAGTTGCCAGCTCCATGTCTGGGGAGCTAGATTTTTTTTCATATCAAAAACAACAACCGTGTGTCTAACTTCGTTTTCGTGGCGAGGTAAATAAAAAGAAAGCATTCGTATGATTTTGTATTCAATAAATTCAAATAAAATTAATTTTATATTTTTAACCAATAGGCGATATTTTAATAATTTAATTTAATAATTTTAATTAGTAAAAAAATGTTCTTTATCAAAGTACTTTTATATGTAACCAATTAGATTAAGTATTGTTGTCTGCAATCTTCTTATAGTTGAATGCCCGCATGTTAATTCTGTATAAATTTAGAGTAAACGTGAATGTCTACTGGAATTAAGTAATATTTATATATCATATGTATTTGGTTGGCAACTAATTTACCGTCGCTTTTGTAAATTTAAATTTAAATGGTTTGATAAAAAATAACAACTAATTAATCAAAGTTTACAACTTCTTCCACACTTTTCAAAAAGATTTTAACACCTCGTTGGTAGAAATGAAAAAGCAAAAAAAATAAAAAATAAATAAATAAACGTAGGTGTCGAAATTGCTAATTTTTCTTAACTAGACATCCCAGTTTAATGATCTGAAAATAAACAGAATTAAACTTCAATTATATTCGAACAACGAAAAACAAAATATATTCCAAAATGATTTCAAAATAGAATTCTCGGAAAAAAGTTCAATCAGCTAAGAGGCTACCATAACCGGGCTGGGGTCAAATAGACCAAGAACAACGTATACGATTTTTAGGCAGGGAACCCATACTCATACTTGAATCGCTCTCGTAAGCACACGCTCGAAATGTGTACTTATCTTTTTGTTGAATTCTATATAATGTAATCTCTTTCTACTGCAATTCTTTCAGATGTAACGTTCACGCCATCATTCAAAGTACAACAAAGATCGCGAGAAACATAATTTGCTTCTCTCTCGGTGCCAAGTAGCTGGCCTGATGGGCAGGATGTATATGCTTCCCTTTAAAGCGCAACGTTACATAAGATCGGTATAGTCAGCTCCCTTGAGGAGACAAACTGGCTGGATGCTCAAATTTTACTCTTTTTATGACTTAGACACAGGAACTACCGCGTCCTGCTACGCATGAGGTAGTCAAATTAAAGGCATACTTTGACTGTTTTCATATCAATAGTTTTTACAGGGACATGTTGCTAGCCTGAAGCCAAACCACTAACATTTCGAAAGGAGACTGTAAGTGGAGAAATTCTTCGATGGAGTTGTAAACCGATCACTACGGATTAAGATGCGGGTCGCCTTCAACTCTTGGAGATTTAAATCAATTCTCCATGTTGTTGTTATTTGATTCATTTATTTCCCCCCCTTTTTCCTTTTCTTTTTATGGTTTATATTTACAACTCTAGCAGGCAGCAGTGAAACCCATGCTATTGTATTGTTATCAAAATTAGCATTTATGCAGTATAGTTAACAATAATGCAAACAAAAATGTACAACAAATAACTTCTACCTAACACAATCAAATTTAATTGTATAATTTTAAGGTGTTGAAACTGATTGTAAGATTTATTATCTCTGAATTTGTTATTGTCACTTTTACTGAGCCAAACACGAGTAAATAAAAAATTGCGGTCAATTTTGTTTGGAGATGGTCGCTAATCTCTAGCTTAAAATATAGTAAAAACAAAAGGCTTACACTACCACTAGTCATATATTCGAGATAGGGGCTGCCAGTCGTAATTAAGGTTAATGGTAAGGTAAGTCATTTTTTATAACTATTTTTTAAGGAATTAAACACCAACACATGGGTCGGCCATATTGAATTTTTTTACTGTTTTCGAAAAATGGATATCGACAAAATCTTATATTGAAACTAAATAGTTTGAAATAGTTTCAGAATTTTAAAACAAGGCAGGTTGGTAAAAATGTAAATTTTCTAGCGTATGGTAACAGTTATTTGTTGTACATTTTGTTTTTTTCCCCGATTTCTGCTCTGATAGTTAAACTACATAAATGCTTCAATTTATTCCCCACTCAAAGAAAATTTCTTAAAAAAATGTCATTTCAAACTTGAATCATGAAAGCCCGATGACCGACAAAGCCTCTTATATAAATGCTGAGACGCATCTAAAATGAAAATAAAATTCCTAAACAAAACACAACCGCCGTTTAACGGCCACGTTGATTCTATTTGAATAGAAAGCTTTGGTTTCTCTTTTCGGGTCAGTGAAGTTAAGGAGAGGCACACACTTTTACAAGATAGACGGCCTTTTGGCCAAGATCAAAGTGTAGTATCTGTTCTGATGGATACTGCACCCAATAGACTGGTATTGTTTTGGCCCTCGGGGCTTGATTTACGCCGGTCTATGGGTCTGTCCTGTGAAGTTCTAGGAGGCCTGAGGCGCCCATACCGGGGAATGCCGACGGGGCTGCCCAGACAATTTTTAATGGCTAGAGTGCTCACCTCTCGGGCGCTGGCTTTTCAAACCCCACTTTCCCGACCCGACCTTGGGTCACATCTTACTTGTGGGAGTAAGATAAACACTGGCCTTGTGCCTAACTCCTGGAGAAGAGTAAATCAATACTCACTTGGGACATGGCCGTCTGATGCGAGAACAAACAAGGCCCTATACAAAGATTAAACAACTTTACTCTAGTTATATTTTACGAGGAAGCCAATGAAGTTATCATCTTTTTATACAATAATATCGTGGAATCTGCGTTAATGTCGAACATCTACATGTGACACAATGAGCTATTTTACTGGTGCTATATTAATTTGTTAAATAAAATTAATTAGCAAACGAAAAAGGGGTGAACATACCTTTGAGTTACAAATGTAGACAACAATCATTTTCAGTTTCATCATTCGAAACTGGAAATTCCAGGTGTGAGTTTTGTTTATAAGACTAAATGGTAATATTTCTAGTATTGAAATGACAAACAGCGAGAATACCTGTATTATTCTGAATAAGTCAAGTTGAATTATCAAAACAAAAATTTTGGGAAAATTCATTTTATTTACGATTTTAAAAGTCACATCAATCGCAAAGCAGTTATGTTTTGACTAACGAAGTTTGCTAAATCGAGTTTACGATTTAAAAGATCACACAAATCGCAAAACAATTAATTATTTAAACTAACGCAGGTGGCCAACATTAGAGTTTACAATTTAAAAGGGTACTGTGTGCATCTGTCCCATGTCTAATAATATGCTTACATGTCAACAGTTAAAAAGGCATGCTATTACCGTAATAAACCAAGTCCCTCTATAGTAGCCTGATTGGAGGCTCCTCTTCCATGTATGAAACGAAGACTTTCATTGAATGACCAATTGTAAAATAATATAAAATGTGAAACGATCTGTATATTTCTTAGTCAATAAGAATAGTCGCCTCAAGTGAAAATTTCAAATAAAATAACTAACTTTTTAAGGTTTTTCAGATAGAGATGTCGGCGACCGCTCGGAACAAATGTAAATTCAACCTATCCTAAAAAAGGAAAGCACAACAAAAACTGCAAATTTCCTTAAAGAAGACTTAGCAACAGGTTTCTCAATTTCTCTTTTCTCCCCAACAAAGGGAGCATAACATTATGTTTTGTATATAATGTTGTTACAAAACTGTGTTCAAATAAATAAGTGTTTTTGTAAACAGCAGATTTTTTCTTGTTTTTAGGTTGCCGACTGGACCAACTAATTACTCAAGTATCCGACTAAGTTGCGTCAACACTAAAGTTCTATGAACCATTTAAACACAACGGTAGTGCAGAACGATTGACAATGCAGAGCATGTGGTCATCGAACCACACATAGACAGGAAAGACTCCATTTTAATTAATCGTATTCTATTTAAAGCACATTCCTATCACACGCATTAACAGGAGAAAACTGTTACGAACGATCAATCAGATGAGATACTTAATATTCAATCCGAGTGGCGATTGATTTTCTGTAATTTCTGATACAAATCTAAAGAAGATTCGATTAAGTTTTAATGGAGTCAAAAAGTTTTAAAAACTTTTCACTCTTATATATTTATCTACGTGTATTATTTGGATTATTTAGACATCCGTTCTCATCTTAGATGCTATCCTCACAACGTTTTAGCCGATGTAACCTCCGATGTAACCTCCGATCTTCGTCGAGTGCGGGAATCAGTACGGAATTTCGAACGAAACCCTTTATTTAATCTACGGGGGTTGCTTGCTCTCGTTCCGCCAGCCATGATAGGGTAGAAGTCACAAGTAATTCGTAATTGTATTCTTAGTAGCGCCTGTACCGAGGATTGAACCTTCAACCTCCAGAAAGACTATAATTTCGAACTGAGCACTTATATCTATTGATCTACGTGCCTCTGCGAAATTCCGTACAGATATCCGAGTTTAAGAAGACGCACTGTAAGAACATCGGAAGTTACATCGACGAAACGTTGTGAGAATAACACCCAAGATGAGAACAGTAGTCGGAATTATTCAAATAATACAAAGTATCAATCTTCATCTAAATAATTTCGAAATATTGTTTGATTTTGTCTTCTAAACTATATGGACCAACTTTATTCCCGGCAAACAACGTTTTTATTTTTGTTAAACTGTGCTTTAATCAGTCAAGTTTGAAGTTTTTGACAATAACGGATTCCCTTGCCAGAATGATAAAATGGTGTCTCAGTGTTTTTCCTGGTCTTTTTCACTTGTTCATTTTCATACTTTTTCTTTTCATTCCTTCTGCAGTCATCGTACTGATATTATTTTTAAAAAAATTGTTCACAATGTTTGCATATTGCTACTGAAGCATAAGGGGCTACTGTGATAGGAGCCAGAATTATAGGCGGCAACCTTGGTGGGGAGTTGAGCAGCAAGATGTTTATTCACATTACATTTACATTTCTGCATGTTGATACTGTCGGGGAAACAGGGATCAGGAAGGGAATTCCAAAAGTAAGTGGCCCATTGTGGCTTTCTCTATCTAACGCATTCGCGGACACCTATCTTAGCGTCAGATATTTAAATCTACGTTCAATATTCTACGCCTATACCCCAATTGTCACTGCTGATTTAATATTATAAAACTAGGCTTGTATCTAGGACACATGGATGAAAATTGGTTGTGTCGCTCGACGAGTTTAATGCACATCTGTTCGCTTACCACAAGGACGTGGTAACGACTATACTTGAAATATGCTCCGTCATCATGACACGTCAACCATTTTATTGTAACTTTTACAAGTTTTTTTCTTTCTTTTATTTTTTTTTCACCCCAAATAAGGCATATCGCTACTGAGAGGTAAGGGGCTACTTTAATTGGGGGACAGATTTATAGGGGCATTCTAAGTGTGAAGTTGGGCAGCAACATGTTTGTTCGCATTACATTTAAATTTCCGCAAGAAGCTATTAGAGTAGAAAGTCTTCCTACATCTGAGGACCTCTACATTGAAGGGATGGGAATTTGCTACTAGTCGAGTTTGTCGAGGATATTTACGTTTAAGATGTACACTATTGGTAAGTTCGTCGGAGTACATTTGTGGAAGTACTTGTAAAACAAGCACAGGGATGCAAAATTGCGGCGATGGGGCAGGGGCTGAAGCTTGGTAGACAGTGCGGAACCCATTAGGTTAGACTCTTTTTTGTACACTTTACAAGAGGGAGAAACTAGTGGTTTTAACACCAGGGCGTCTTAGCGTCACATATTTAAATCTATATTCTACGACTATACCCCAATTGTCACTGCTGATTTAGTATTATAAGACTAGACTAGTGCTCAAGAAATACGGAGGAAAATTGATTGCATAAGACTTTTGGCCAAGATCAAAGTGTAGTATCTGTTCCGACGGATACTGCACCCTATAGAACGGTATTGTCTTGGCCTTCAGGGCTTGATTTACGCTGGTCTATGGGTTTGTCCTGTGCAGTTCTAGGAGGTCCACCCTCCCAGGCTTTGCCTTCTCACCCTTTGAGAAGGGGTTAGTTTATTGCTAATCGCCTGAGGCGCCCCTATCGGGGAATGCCGACGGGGCTGCCCAGGCAATTTTTAATGGCCAGAGTGCTCACCTTCTCGAGCGCTGGTTTATCAAATCCCACTCTCCCGACCTTGTGTCACATCTTACCGCTGTGGGAGGTAAATAAATAACTTGATTGCATAAGACAAGTGCCGTTCGCTTACCGCATTGACGTGATAAAGGTTATGATTCATGATGACATCATGACGCGTCAGAAACGTTTTTGTAACTTTTATAAGTAGTGCATCTTAAGACGTCCATCCTCTCAAGCATAACGACTTATTTTATGAGACGAGCGAGTTTATTACTTATCGTCGTGGGGGAGTACTGATGTAACATTGTGGCGAAGGGACAGGGGCTAGAGCTAGGTAGACAGTGCGGAAGCTATTTGTACTCTGCCCAAGAGGGCGTGACTAGTTGTTAGTGCACCAGCACGTTTACATTCAACGCCTATTGCCACTACTGGTTTAATATGATAAGACTACACTAGTTCCCAAGAGATACGGTTACATAAGACAAGTGTCGTTCGACGAGTTCAATTTACATTTGTTCGCTTACCGCATTGACCAGATATGCTTCAAGTAAATATGCTGCATCATGGCACGTCAGAAATGTTTTTATAACTTTTACAAATTGTTCATTTTAAGAGAGTATCCTCCCAGGCATAACCACTTGTTTTCTGAGAGGGGGGTTTATTGCCTGTCGGATTTGAATAACACTTGATCTTGTGCTTCCCAGCTAACAGCTCCGCTACCGAATACAGCAGTACACCATCATCACCAGGAGAAGCCGCTTCGTAGTTTCGGCTATATTTCTCGACTGCTTTTCTGAAGTGGTGAGGCTCCTCCGTGAAGAGAGTGGTTATATAGGACTGGTGTCATCTGCTCATAAATGCTATCAAGCCAAATTCTTTTCCTGACTTACTTTTCTCAGCGGTTGAGTGTTTCCTACTGTGGGTTGCGCCCTGGGGGTAACTGCTACACGTCTTATGGTCCATCGACCCGCACGGTTGAGAATAATAACTACTTAAAAAAAAGGTTAGTTTTATTTCAAGTCCAGTGTCTAAAGAGGTGGATTTTCTTCATATTAAAAAAACAACCTTGTTTCGAATTTCGCTCTCGTGGCGAGGTTAATAAAAAGAAAGCATTCGTATGGCTGACTATCTAGTTCAAACAGTTTCTCAGAAAATAACATCGAATTAAAAGAAATATGACGAGCTTGAGACGTAGTGTTGGAGTTAATGTACCCTTTCAGGCATAACCAGCTTTTTTGTGAGACGAGAATTTATTGCCTATCGCCTGATGCGCCCCCATTAATGATAACGTTTCGACGGTGTTACACAGGTTATTTTTGTTCCCCGTTTAAAATCTATGCTTTTAAGGATCTGGATTTTGAATATTCAAAACCAACCTTGTGTCTAACATCGCTCTCGTGGGGAGGCAAATATAAAGTGGAGGATTCATATGATTAAGTATTTAGTTCAAACTGTTTCTACTAAATAACCTCTGATTAAGAAAAAAAAACTGGTGGGCTTGAGACGATTGTGACCGTTTACCCTGGTGAGTTTTTATATTGAAAGAATAAGTTCCACGTGTCAAATCTTCCCATAATAAAAGAAAGACAAATAACAAATGTATTTATTATAAGCAGGGATACTCGACGTTGCCAAGTGATGAATATAAACTTCGTGTCCTCCTGCACCCAGCACTGAACCCATATTATTGTATTGGCATCAAAATTGGCATTCATGCAGTATAGTTAAAAGTTGAGAAATCGAAATATACAACAGATATCTTTTATCAAACACAAAAAAATTCTATCGCCTTATATAATTTTAAAGTGTCGAAACTGATTCTGAGATTTATTATCTCTGAATTTGTTATTGTCACTTTTACTGAGTCAAACACGAGTAAATAAAAATGGTAGTCGGTTTTGTGTCAAGATGGTGGCTAATTTCTGGCTTAAAAGATAGTAAAAACAAAAGGCTTACCCTACAACTAACTCTAAGCCCGGAAATGAGGACTGCCAGTACTACTTAAGGTTAGTGGTAAGATAAATCCTTTTCTTTTTAACTATTTTTCAGGAATGAAACACCAACACCAATAACTACGCATGGGTTAGCCATATTAGATTGTTTTACTGTCTCCGAAAGACGGATATCGACGAATTTTTATATTGGAATGACAAAGTTTGAAATAATTTCAGAACTTTAAAACAAGGCAGGTCGGTAAAAAATAAAGTTTTTAGCGTTTGGTAACAGCTATTTGCTGTATATTTAGTTTTCTCTTCGATTTCTGCTATGTTAACTACACTACATTAATGCCTCAAAATTTATTCCTCACTCAACGAGATTTTCTTTAAAATATGTAATTTCAAACTTAAAGCATACAAGACCGACCGACCGACAGACTGATCCTCTTATAGTAATTCTGAGACGCATCTAAAATAAAAATCCTAAATCAAACACGATGTTTAACGGCTACACTGTCTCTATATGAATAGCACACTTTGGTTTCTCTTTCCGGGTCAGTGAAGTTAAGAAGCGACACATATTTTCATAAGCTAGACTCTTTATTATATAAGCTGTTTCTACTCACTTGGGGCTTGGTCGTCTGATACGAGAACAAAACAAGTGTTTTGTAAAAATTAATGTGTATCGATGCGGTTTCTGCTTTAAACAGACATTTACTTAGAAAAAAAAGTTTTTTTTTCGTTCGACTATTTTACGGCATATAAACCTTTTGTGAACTATTTAAAGACGAAACACAACATATATATCTTTTTTTTTATTGAAGTCGCTCCAGACAAGGTAGAACACCATTTAATGTAAGGAGCTACAGAGAACGAAATATGATTATCGCAAAAACAGGAGATGCCTATTGACCATAGTCTTGAACAGACTAAGTATTATTTATCTACCCCTCACAGGGTAAAATGCGACACAAGGTCGGAAAGTGGGATTTGATAAGTCAACACTCTAGAAGAAGAGCATTTATGATCGTCAAAAAATGCCTGAGGAGCCCCGTCGGCATTCCCCGGTAGGGACGCCCCAGGCGATTAGCAATAAACTAACCCCTTTCTCAAAGAGTGAGAAGGCAAAGCCTGGGAGGGTGGATCTCCTAGAACTGCACAGGACAGACCCATAGAGGAAAACATTCACCAGGAAGAAAGTTCCACAAGGCCGCAGTTCTTGGAAATGAACTATTGGAATGGAAAGCTGTATTATAACGAGGTATCCGAACAGCGAATTGATTAAGACCCCTAGTCCAACGAGCCAAACGAGCTGGAACAAAAGGAAGCAGGGAATAGATCAGACAATTCTGAAGAACACGTATCATAGTTCTTATAGAAGAGACCGAGATTTACAACATCACGTCTGTGTATGTGTGAGAGAGGAGGTGCAGAGAAGATGGGAGTCGGGACAACCAAACTACAGATTATTATTATAAAGTATAGTTCATTTGATCCGAAATAATTTCAGAAACAAATATTATTTCTTTGAGCTCATACAGAACCCATTTATCGAATTTTTTTTTCACCTGACCAATTTATTTCAGATACTGACATCAAGTGCCTTAAGCATTTCTTTAACACTTTGACGTGGCTCAGTTTTTTGTTAAAACATAATTTTGATGGAATTTAGAGTTTTTAAAATGTGTACAATGTTGCTAAAAATACTGAAGAAAAAATGGTCAAGATGCATTTCTCTATATATCCATTTTTGCCTAGTCTATTAAATTAAATTGAAGGTTAAGCGGATTGTTCGTAGGAGACCATCGCTAAAAATACCCCGCCGCTTAAAAAAAAGTGGGTTGTAGTTATAAAACGTTTTATTACTTAAGAGGGTAGCACTCATTCATATAATTATGTATTTACATCATAGTGGCGTTTATACAGCCTCTTCTTCTTCTTTCGTGTGAATCAGATGATTCTGATGTTGGCATTAATTTCCACGATGTTTTTCTTGTTAGAAATCTTTCTGGAAAGACATCGGGTACTTACGGGAAGGACCACGAGAAGGTTGCCAACATCCCTAAGTGAAAGTGGTACTGTGGAACCGACTGGATTTGAACTTGTGTCGATATCCACTTAACCACTGTCACCTCCTGTTTATATAGCCTAACCTTACCATAACATGCTACTGGTCTAGCTTTTGAACCAGACAAAAATGACTTTTTGTTCGTCGTTTTCTAACTGTTTGCGTAAACAGTCGGAATATGTACAAAGCGCTTATCCAATCAGAAGGCAAGAAAAAAAGAGTACAAGTTAAATTGTAAATTGATTAAATCGTAAATTAATTTTATGCCGCGAAAAAATTGCCTGGCAGACAGACGATAAGTTAAGGTATTTGATTAAAACGAAAATGAATTTCATCGCGATTCAGTTTCCCAAAGGACTGATCGAATTTTGTCAGAAAAGAAAACTCGAATTACCCCTCCCCCCCCCAAAAAAAAAACTTGTACAACATGCGAGCAAAAAGAAATAATATCACTAATCAATATTCTTGGCGATGCACAAATGCAAAATGCAGAGTGCGGACATCGCTATGAACACGTAATTTCTTTTTGCATGAGATTGGAGTTAGCGCAGATAATAAAGTTAATAT
This sequence comes from Sepiola atlantica, assembly GCA_963556195.1. NCBI lineage: Eukaryota > Metazoa > Mollusca > Cephalopoda > Sepiida > Sepiolidae > Sepiola > Sepiola atlantica. The sequence goes on from OY744528.1 coordinate 83,316,484, forward strand.
ATCTGTGGTCCCACGACATGGCAACAGAAAAGACTGTACGGCACGAATGCTGCGTCATAAGATCCAAGACCACCATTACAGACTGGAAGAATTTTCGGCGGAAGGTTTGCGTAGAACATTTTTAAAGGAGTCCTGGGCAAATCGGAGGCCCAGGGCATACGGTTCAAATCGATGAATCACTGTGCAACCGTAGGAAAAAACAACGTTGGCAGGGTTCTCCAACCGCTTTCGGTCTTCGGCGGATATGAACATACAGAGAATAAGTATTTCCTTGTGACAGTGCCCAACAAAAACGCTAAAGTTCCCCTTCCCATTATAAAGAAGTACATATTGCCAGGGACCACAGTAATTTCTGACTGCTGGAAGGCGTACAACAAATTAGAAGAAGAAACGTATAGATGCTTGAATGCGAACCACACTCTACACGTTGTACACTCGAAAACGAAAGCTACGACGAACCATGTAGAGAGAATGGGGAAATAAGCAAAACAACGGAACAAGAAAGAGTACCATACAAGCAGGGATCTTTTCAGTACTTATCTGCTGGAATTTACATGGAGAAAAATTTCGAACCAACGTCTCCGTCTCTGTATTTTCTCAGATAGCAGAATTGTATATCGTCGAACAACCTTCTTCTTCTTCTTCTTCTTCTTCTTCTTCTTAATCGTCGGCGCTAACTACAAAAAAAAATAAAGAAAGATAAAAATGTATTTATGAAAGTTGAACGAAAATCGTGTAAACAAACTGATGGTAATGTAAGGGGAGGTCACTCTAGAATTGTATGTGTGTCTGTGTGTGCATTTAACAACCTCTACCACTAAAAGTTTATTTTGTTTGTATATTTGGAAGCATTTAAACTGTTGAATGGAAATTTATTCCTGGCATAAAAAGGGTCGGGAGAAATAAAACGGAGGAGAACCCGGAATCAAAGAATTGCTTATCAAAACGGAGGAAGATATAACAGAAAGGGTAGAAGACATGAACACAAAACAGATGCCATTACGTTCGAGGCGGCCATGTTGGAAAGGTTTAAAGCGGCGTAATATAGAGAGAAAAAATTGTGACATAAAACATGTCATCGAAGTAATGAGTGGAAGGCGTAGTAGATATAAGTGTTAGGGTAAGTTCTCCTCCACTTTCCTCTATTACTAATGAAAAACAAACTATCGAACAGGGTTAAATATAAAAATATTAACATTCGTTTTTAGAAAACGGATCAAAATATGATGAAAAAATGTCTAAATGGATTCTTTTATGTAGTTTTGTTTATAAAAATATTCTAGCCATTTATATATGGGAAACTTATTTTACTTTATACATAAGGTAAGAGGTTAAGGACCGGTGTTATATTGCCGTGTTTTTTTTAAATTAAAAACAAATTATGTAACTATAATTGCAGTCAGCGTAAAGCTAACGGTGGGTTTATTTTATAATTAATAAGAAGCTATAGCCGGGCAGACAGTGCCATGTTAAAAAGAATTTATTATTTTGTTAATGGGAGTATGAAATAAATTCTTATTAATTTTGAATGTATCGGACGTCTTTTAAAGTTTTTCGTATTTAATTTTAGACATCGAAAGAATTCCCTGACGTCTTCCTAGGTTCAAATTTTTTGTAAAGAAAAAAGTAAAAGTAAATAAAAATAGTTTAATAGTTGCAATGATTAAGTCCAATTTTGCATAAAATAAGAAAAAAGTAAATACGTTCCAGCTGAGGTTTGAATTCACAATCTTTATTTCTAAGTCCTTCGTACCCTTTTGGCTAAGATCAAAGTGTAGTATCTGTTCCGATGGATACTGCACCTCATAGACTGGTATTGTCTTGGCCTTCGGGGCTTGATTTACGCCGGTCTATGGGTCTGTCCTGTGCAGTTCTAAGAGGTGCACCCTCCCAGGCTTCGCCTCCCCTCTTTGGGGAGGAGTAAGTTTATTGCTTACTGCCTGAGGCGCCCCTACCGGGGAATGCCGACGGGGCTTCCCAGGCAATTTTTAAACCCCACTTTCCCGACCTTTGGTCACATCTTACTTGTGGGAGTAAGATAAAAACTGGCCTTGTGCCTAACTCCTGGAGAGGAGTAAATCAATACTCGTTTAGAAATGTCAGCTCATTTTAATATATAAATCGTACAACTGTTATCCTTCTTATTTTTTTTTTAATTTGAAAGTAGGTCAGAGGCGATAGGAATAGCTTTTGTGGTAGCACATGTACGGAGGCCCATAGACGCAATAATGGGGATGATGTTCTTCTGTATTAATGGTATGTTACGTTGAATCTGTTTAACTAATTTATAAATGAAGGATATTGGATAATCATATCGGTTGATTATTCAATAAAAGTAAACGGTGAATCTCCGTACGTGTCTATTACTAAAATAATTATTGGGTATGATAGAATGTGTAATTGATTAACTGATTATAACTCTTTTAATTGAAACCCTTGTTTATGTAAAGAGCACAGGCTGAAATATTCCGTAATTCGCTTGCTAAAAAGAATCAAATATCAATTTTTGAGATGCAATGCTATAACAGTCTAACTTCGAGAATCTAACTGACTGAGTATATATATATATATATATATATATATATATATATATATATGTACACGATTTAGATTTAATTATCCCTAGAAAGAGCCGTCAGCTAAATCGTTACAAGACGAGCAAACCAGTTGAATGAGTTAATAATCGATAAATCGATTGTGATTGGTTTAATGAAATCCGCGGGATATCCAAACGTGTTTAATCTTCAAATGTATTTCAACAACTGCATTTTCTCTAAAAGTGATAAAGACGACAACCACTGTTCTTCCCCTTATCCACTTTCAAAATCCATTCCTTTGCTTTGCGGTAGGGCAATTTATATATATAATCGATAATATCTATAATAATAAAATAAATATGCTGTCTTTGTTTTTCTCTCTTTCCGTGGATACGCTAGAAAAAAAAATGTTTATACCACGATCAAGCACAGCTTCTTTTTTGGCGTAAATTTTTATGTGGTGTAAATTTGTTGTATTCATTTTGTATCTGTTTTTTGTTTTTGTTATAGTGTAGGGTCTGCGTTCGCGCCGAACGTCTATAAACAACAATGACGACATGCATGATAAAAACTTGAAACTTAAACATTATATAAATCAAAAATAGAAACAACAACGGTAACATAATAACTAACTATTCTGTAGCTATTTCTTTGTGTGGAGAGTTATTATACTCAGCTTATTTTGGTCACATATGGACTAATCAGGCGACTCGCCGTATTAACCCTCTAGCCGAATTTTTACAGCATTTTGCCGATAGAACAAAGAACAAAAATTTCCGATTGCCAGCAACGAGGCAACACCTCCATTCTCCCACTATCTGCTGTCAGCCTGCAAAGACAGACATCATACAGCATCACCCACAAAGAAACTGCTATCATACAGTGTCACGCACAGACATGATACACAGAGAAACTAACCTTCGTCCTTTTCACGAAATGGCGATTTACGCTTCGGACATTTGTGTATGTAACATGAACTTTCAAATATTTGTTAATGCGTATATATTTATTGAAATGTTTTTGTTCTGTTAAGTTTCATTTATTTTTTATCAATATTTCTTTTTAGGAAAGTTCTTGTAATTAATACCATGATTCGTTCTTAGAGAGGCAGAAATATAAGGATGTACAGGTGCGGAATAACCGCTACTGTGGAACGCATCGCGAAATGGTGGTCAGATATATGTGTGAGTTTATGTGGTGGCAAAAATATAAATAAAACGATATTTTATGCAAATACTCAATGGGATGAATGGATTCCATTCTCGTGAGTAAGTAGTATCTTTTCTTTACTACTATTCATATTTTGGCGTTTTTTGGCGTTTTTTGGCGTTTTTTTTTTGCCATTTTTTAAAACGTTTTTTTCTTATTTTGGCGTTTTTTCTGCGTTTTTTTTGCGGGGCCTTTCTACAAAAGATCCAATATCAGAAGATTTGATTCACTATATCAAAAGATTATCTAGTAAAGTAGTAATAAAATACTCGGTTTTAAATACTTTGGGTCCTTTCGTTCGAAATGTTGACACTGATATTAAGGACATCTCTAAGAAATGTAAATCGATATATAGTTCACTGGAAAAATGTGATCTATTAGGCTTAGTCTTATTATCATTATCTCTTGATTTTAATCTTTGTAAAGGGACATAAAAGTGGTGCAAAACTGTTCTAGTTGGAAAATTAATTTTACCTTTCGTAGGACAGGTATAAATAAAAGGATAAAATAATCCGACGAGATAAATTAAAAAGCAACAGCGGAAGACCTAAGACTCAACGTTTCGCCCAGCTGTTGCTTGGGCTTTTTCAAGAGCAAAAAAAAATGTACAAGAAAAATGAAGCCGTTTAGGTAGGCCATTGAGCTTGGGGTAAATTGTCTGAATCAGGAAAAAGTGAGTTTGCAATACCAGTTAAAGAAAATAAAATAAAACAATAAAATCTAAAATTAGTCTTTTTGTTCGCTATCCTTCCATCTCTCTTTCTCTCTCTCCTCCCTCTTCATCTTTTTTCTTCTCAAATATGGGTTAAATAATATTAATACTTTTGATATTCCCTATTGTTTATAAGGAACTATCCCAATCTTTTGTTTTATACTTAGTTTTATTGCCTGTGATTTTTAATAAACACACACACACAATTTTAAAGCTAATTAAAATTACTTTGCATTAAACAGTTTAGATGTCTCCAAACTGATGTAAATTTTCGGAGGGTCAACAGGCAAAGTTTGTCTTTATTCAACTAATAATACAATATTAAAATGGCTGACTTGTTTACGAAGAAACAGAAATGCATTGGTTTTAGTACTTGACACTATTTAGTTTTTAGATTGAAATAAATAATAATATGTATATGATTATTTACTAAGGCTAAAAGCAATGCAGAAAACCGGAATGGTGAAAGAGAAAATGGCCAAAAAGAAATAATCGAAGACAAAATTTGTGGTATTAATCTTCACAATTATCTACTTATTTTCCAATAAATCTTTCACATACAATATCAGTAAATATAAAACTTTCTGTTTGTATTAATCAAATCTGGGATGTTGGAAAATCTGTTCATATTTCGGAAGAAAATTTCACCTTCTCAAATAAAAAAAAGCAAAAGATAATATATTATCGTAAATAATTCTGACAATAAAAAAATCTGCGATTGAAACCAGAACATTTAGAACTTCAGTCTGACGCTCAACCAACTAAGGTATTTAAACAAGCTATATTTCGTGTAATGCTAAGCATGTATATTAGTTTTATTGTATGTGACTGTTTATAAACACAGAGAGGGGGATAGAGAGAGAAATAGGGCGAGAGAAAGAGAGGAGGGATCTGCTAAGAATTTGAAAGCTGGTTAAAATTATTTTGCATTTACCAGTTTAAATGTTTCTAAACTGCGGTAAATTTTCGGAACGTCACAATCAAAGTTTGTCTTTATTCAACTAATAACAAAATATTAAAATAGCTAACTTGTTAACGAAGAAACAAAAATGCATTGGTTTGAATACTTTACGCTTTTGCGATTTTAATTTAAATAAATAATAATATATTATAGTAAATAAGAAAGCAGATATTTAACTTTCAAAATTATATTTAGAAAACAAAAAAATATTTAGAAAACAAAAGAACAAAACAAAAACAATCACATAGTTTAAAAGATGCAGAATAAAATGAAAATAAATACACCCCGGACAACGCTGGATAGGTACAGCTCGAATACTATGAAATGAAAGTTTCAACTTTAATTTTAAATAAAATATGTTTAATAATTAAAAAGAAAAATCAGAAAAATTATTCAAGACTCGGTGTTGCGAAATTTCGACTATTTTTTTCTTTCAGAAAACTCGGGTAAATTCTAAGCATACCCACTCTATAATAAAGGGCAATGTGCATGTATCTGTAAATATATATCTGTCCCGTTACACAAAGTTTGTCTGATGAATTAAGGTAGGGAAAACGCAAATCTATTTCCATGATGAGCCGTTTTCTTTCTTTTTTTCTTTCTGCTTTCTATACCGATTCATATTTCTTTTTTTTCCTTTTTTTTTTTAACTATTGAAACGTTTTACTGCTTTCCTTCTTATTTCTTTATTTATTTTAATAATTTCACTTCCGCCAATGTATTTGATGTTTTTAAACATCCGGCGTCATTTTTTAATGTCTAGCAGCCCTCACCTCCCAATAACCAAAAGAAGAAAACTAAAGAAAAAATACAAAAAGAAAAGTCAAGTTTGGTGTATTTTTTCTTTAAGTCATCAGAAATGACTCGCATTTTCTAAAAACTCGCGATCTTCCAGTCCTATCTTATTGAGAAAAAGTATTATAAACAGTTACATCGAAAAGCAAATAGCAAGTCAGACACCCCCTTACCCGAAACGAATTCGGAAAAGAATACTTACTCTAAATAAAAAAAAGTCAACGGTAAGTGTTTTTTTCCTTTAGGTCATTAGAAATCATAATAATTCATATATAAAATATTAAATTACTGACGTAATTCTATGATTTTAGATGAATATTTTAGTAATATATTAAGACAGTCAGAAATATATTAATAGAAATATATTAAGGCAGTGAGAAATATATTAATAGAAATATATTAAGACAGTGAGAAATATATTAATAGAAATATATTAAGACAGTGGGAAATATATTAATAGAAATATATTAAGGCAGTGAGAAATATATTAGTAGAAATATATTAAGAGAGTAGAAATATATTAATAGAAATATATTAAGGCAGTGAGAAATATATTAATAGAAATATATTAAGACAGTGGGAAGCTTCGCTTTTTTGTTTTGTCATTTTTGACGAAGAGTATACATAAGTATAGGAATAGTGTGCTAAGATCAAACTTCCGTAGAGGAAAGAACCGATCAAACACGAGCGACAAAAAAAAATGGCTTTTAATTTTTTATTTTACAACTTACCACTAAAAAATGCACTAGGTATCGCTGTAATGCTCTATACCCAGCGCTATTTTTATTAATTTTTATCTATTACTAGCAGGAAGACTCTGCCCAACGTTGCTCAGAATTGAATGTAGATCATTACTATGCACCTTTTCACTATGTTCATCACATCATATGACTTTCTTTGTTTGTACTGACTCTCATCCTTTCCCGTTCCGCCCCCTAATATAGTCGGACGAAGCTGAAATGTTGGAAAACTCTCTGAATTAGTGTCTTATATATAAAATCAGATATATGTATTTAAATTTTTAAGGGGGTTCTGTCCCGAAGGATTACTTAGATGTGGAGACACGTAGGTATTCGACACATGGAAGATATTATAGAGATTCGGGGCCACTTCCATTGTCTTCACCGGAGAATATTATATATATAATATAAACTTCATCAAAATAGAATATATCTGAAGTCTTGAAGTCTCATAGCGCTCTTAGGTTAGGAGGGAATTTAAACATTCGTGACCACCTCCATTGTCTTCCCCAGAAAATATTATACATATGATTTAAATTTCAGAAAAATAAGATACATTTTAGGTTTTAAGTAACTTGTACCCTCATAGCCCCCTTAGGCTGCAATTAGATATTCGGGAACGCTTTCATTATCTTCCCCGGTAAATTTTACATAAAAATACACTTTTAGATTTTATGTAGATTCTGTAACCTTTCGTTCTACAGAGAACGCACAAACATCACACACTGACATTGAGTTTTATATAGTATACTAAAATTAATCAACATTTGTTTTCATGAGGCTTTTTCATGTATATTTTAGTCAAACAAAATACATGTTAAACAAAAGCATAAGTCAGTCGTGAGACTTCATACCTTCGCATGAGATTGTAAAGATGGGCCAAAATCTTAATAATATAATAACTCTCCATGCAAAGAAATAGTTACAGAATAGTCCGTTACTGCTACACCTCCACATAAACTTACGCAGTTTACGATGCGTTCTACAGTGGCGTTTATTCTGCATTTTTACAGCATAACCGTAACCCTAACCCGGCTCGTGTCTAGACAGGACTCACAAAAGTAGGCATGCTAGACAGCTACTTCATTAGCTTTTTGGTTAAGAGAAAGGTGTAGTATCTGTTGTAGTACTACGCTTCTTTTCTATTCACGGCCAATGAAGGAGAAATCCTTAGAGACTGAAGCAACTCGTATTTTTGTCCCAATTCAGAGTGCCCCTATTTTAGGGAGCTGGATTTTCCACATATTAAAAAATCGACTTTTTGTATAAAGTGAATAGAGACATACAAAAGTAGATCAATGACGTGTGCATGGACTGCGCATAATAGTCTGAGCTATTTTTTGTTGTTATAAAACGCATTTTTTGTTTAGTGGCGAAGCTATTCTACAAAATACCACTGATATCAACAATAAATCCACCGAAATCATTTTAAACTTTAATTTGCATTTCATATAAGTAAAAAGTAAAGTTGTCGACCGTAGTCGAGATCGACCCGGAGGCTCCCTTCTATTAACTACTACACCGAAATATAGAGGAAGGCACTACTCATTTCTAAGATTACAATACTTACATTTGCTCTTCACCTTATAATGCTGAGTATTTACCAAAGGAATCAAGTACCATTTTTTTGAGTCTTTGTTATGACTCGAGCGAAGATCGAACCTTCGTCTCCGGCCCGTTAGCGAATACTCTTACCATTATATCAAATCGGCCGGTTTATTTAAACTGGCGCAATTAATGAAAATTCCTTAAATTAATTAAAGAAATAGGTTTGAATAAATTTCAGCTTTTTGGTCGAGATCAAAGTGTAGTATCTGTTCCGATGGATACTGCACCCTATAGACTGGTATTGTCTTGGCCTTCGGGGCTTGATTTACGCCGGTCTATGGGATTGTCCGTAGGAGGTCCACTCTCCCAGGCTTTGCCTCCCCTCTTTGGGGAGGAGTAAGTTAATTGCTTACTGCTTGAGGCGCCCCTACCGGAGAATGCCGACGGGGCTGCCCAGGCAATTTTTGATGGTCAGAGTGCTCACCTCTCGGGCGCTGGCTTTTCAACCCCCACTTTCCGACCCGAGCTTGGGTCACATCTTACTTGTGGGAGTAGGATAAAAACTGGCCTTGTGCCTAACTCCTGGAGAGGAGTAAATTACTCATCTGCTCCGTGGTCTAGATGATCGTTGGGGTGCCAAAGATGACCTGGTAACCAGTCTTCTCCAGCCCTCGCGATTTTCTGCCTTCCTTGTAGTGTTACTCAGCACCAACTTTGGCTACACTCGGATGTTACCTTCCCACCTGTTTTCTGTCTGCCTCCTCTTCTCCTTCCTGTACAGTTCCTTGCAGGATTGTCTTTGCAAGACCTAATGACCGTATGACATGAGTGTACCACTTTATTTTCCCCTTCTTCACGGTGGTCAGTTGACCCTTCATATGGACCGACTATTTGACTGGGTAGTTTCTTCACTTCCTCATTTGTAATGTGGTTCCTGTATGTGATGCTGTGGATCTTTCGGAGCCATCTCATCTCTGTTAATAAATACTTGTGTTACAAAAGTAATTAAAACCTAATAACGCAAGTTAAGTATTCATTATAACCTATTACAAATTTACTTCTTATTTAAGTACTTCTTAACCTTTGAATTCCCACGGTTCGAGTTATCTATTATTACAACAAAAGATTCCCATAACAGTAAACGCGGAACAAATACACGCAAGAAAAATAAACAATCAAAATGATTTGCACATTCAATGAAATTCCGCTCCTCGTTTATTTTGATGGAAATACATTGAGAAACTTGTCTCGTTTAGATATCAAGTGAATAATAAGTAGGCATCACCGACATAATAAACGGATTAAAATAAGTTAAATGTCTTCCGTGCTGTAGAAGTTATCTTCTGTTTGAAAGAAAATCAGAAAAATACCCGCCCCATGATGGGTAAAATTAATCATCCTACTTTCTCTTAATATCAGTCAGAAACATTTGTATAGCGATCCGGATAAATTATGTTTTAAATACAATTGATTAGAAATACATTAACAAAAACATGGCCCGATATGCGCCAATTTCTTATAGCTAAACAGAATTTAATATTATATATATATATATATATATATATATATATATATATATATATATATATATATACAATAATATTTTTATAAATAAATATTAATTATTTAAATACCTACAGACATCGATGTTTCATGCTAACACAATATTCAGTGTAGGAACTAATTCTCAACGGTCGGTAGGCGCGAACCTCGATCACAAATCGCCACTGATTCGTAATAGGGGATCTTACCCATTGGCCATAGCCAATTAGTTAGTAAATATAGAGGAACTTTAAATGTAAATAGCGAAAATCGGCGGCTATATACCAGGCAGTATAGAGTGATCTACGAAACGGCGTTCGGATCGTGCATATAGCTATTTGTACTGATGGCCAGTACTAAATGGGTGACCATTTGGGAATACCAAGTGCTGTATGTGCTCTCTGCTTATCTCGGCATTGTTTCCAGTCGTCTTGTATTACTACTTGCCATTGGAATCAAGCAATGCCGACTCAGGAGAGCGGCTGTTGGGGATTGCGCAACCCTTACAATTAAAAATTCACGCGCGGGCAGCCCCTTGCGGGGCACTCATACGTCGAAATCGACGGGAGAGTCCATCATATATATATATATATATATATATATATATATATATATATATATATATATATATATACGGTCACATATTTTGCTAGGCTGGGAGGATGTCATGATGAAGGAACTACATACACTGGTCATAAAAGGGGGAGGTAATGCCTGATAGGATGTTATCATTACAACAGAACATATACTACAACAGCACTTCCAAAAAAGAGGAGTAAAACATTGGAGGATCTTCCCCATAAAAAGAGAAGGAACAACAGAAAACATACTACACATAACTAGAAAAAGGAAAAGATAGTACCTGGTAAAATTATCCCATGACGCAAAAACAGATACTACATTAACCACCCTTAAAAGAAAGATGTGATACATGGAAAGATTAGCCCCACACCTTTAAAGAAAGGAGTAGGTAAATCCTGGGAGAACAGTCTTATGACGATAGAACCGATACCACAGTGATCATTAAAAGATAATACAATAGATTTTTTAAAAACTGCCTAGTCATAAAACATTATTTTTTGTATTGTTCCTTGGCTTTTTGACTAAGATCAAAGTGTAGTATCTGTTCTCAACAAAACAGCGACATCAGACGTGAATTCATAAACAATACATCGCCGTTAATTGGGGAGAGAGGGGAAGGGAGAGACAACCAATGATGGGCCGACGTTAAGTATAGTTTTATTTAGTTATCACATTTTTTTAATAACATCTTTTAATTAATTACTGTTAATATCGACGAAACTATTGGACAGTAGATAAAATAGTACAATAAATTAGAAATGAATAATACCAAATATTAATTAATTATAAAATGTTAAAAAATAGATATACACATTAACCATTTCAACGACTGTCCTTATATCGTTCCTATCTACTATATAGGGAGTATTTCAAAGGTCTATGTCGTATCATTGATTGATACACGCCATAAACTGGTATCGTCTTGGCCTTCGGGGCTTGATTTACGCCGGTCTATGGGTCTGTCCTGTGCAGTTCTAGGAGGTCCACCCTCCCAGGCTTTGCCTCCCCTCTCTGGGGAGGAGTAAGTTTATTGCTTACTGCCTGAGGCGCCCCTACTGGGAAATGCCGCCGGGGCTGCCCAGGCAATTTTTAATGGCCAGAGTGCTCACCTTCTCGGGCGCTGGCTTTTCAAACCCCACTTTCCCGACCCGAGCGCTTGGGTCACATCTTACCTTGTGGGAGTAAGATAAACCTTGCCTTGTGCCTAACCTCCTGGGGAGGTAAATAAAATGTCGTATTATTGATTGATACACGCCATAAACTAGTATCGTCTTGGCCTTCGGGGCTTGATTTACGCCGGTCTATGGGTCTGTCCTGTGCAGTTCTAGGAGGTCCACCCTCCCAGGCTTTGCCCCCCCCCCTCTTTGGGGAGGAGTAAGTTTGTTGCTTACTGCCTGAGGCGCCCCTACCGGGGAATGCCGACGTGGCTGCCCAGGCAATTTTTTATGGCCAGAGTGCTCACCTTCTCGGGCGCTGGCTTTTCAAACCCCACTTTCCCGACCCGAGCTTGGGTCACATCTTACTTGTGGGAGTAAGATAAACCTGGCCTTGTGCCTAACCTCCTGGGGAGGTAAATAAAATGTCGTATTATTGATTTAAATAACAGTAAGCCGTTTTGATGGTGATATAGCAGTGATAAATGTAAAAACTTTAGAATTTATTCATTTACATATATATATATATATATACATATATATATATATATATATATATATATATATATTAATGCATGCTCCTTCAGTAGTTGAATATATATATATATATATATATATATATATATATATATATATATATATATATATATATATGCCATAAATATATTTCCATAATTGCTACCTAGCTCTACTAACGTATTGAGCACTGCTGAAGTAAATACTGAAACTTAATACATAAAAGATTATATCTCCTTATAACATTATATATATATATATATATATATATATATATATATATATATATATATATATATATATCTATAACAAAAAAACAGCGTATCAAAATCGAAGTAGAATCTAATTAGATAGGAGATCGTGGACAATCATCAGAAGTGTACCTAACCGGTTTCTAATGTCTAGTATTATCAACTGAAAAAAAGAAAGATGCCAGACGTTAGACCAGTCATGTGAACTTTTGATGATAAGTAGTACCGCAAAACTGCCGTACATTAAAAAAAATGAAAAAAAAAGAAGAAAAAAAGCCATAACTAAGCAAGAAAAAATTCTGTTAGATTTAACAACGTTTACATAAATGAATAAATTCTGCCTAAATACACACATACACACAATATATACACACAATATATATATATATATATATATATATATATATATATATATATATATATATATATATATATATATGGGTTTGTGTGTGGGGGGAGGGGTTGCATTAAACAATATCCGGAAACAAGTCAGACTATTTAAAGACAATTAAAAAAAAATAATAATAGGGATAATATCCGTTGTCGCTAATAAACTCTTCTGGAGAGAGCATTTCCCTCTAATATACATACGTTTGCATATCCACTCCCATCTCTATGCGTGTGGGCAGGGGTGCAGTGGCTTCGTGTGTTGTGCTCATTGGGACCCCCCCCCCTCGTCAGCTGTACATTTAACAGGCGGGTGCGGTTGTTTTTAGTAGTTACTGATGTGCGATGTATATTTGCCAATTTCGAGACTTGTGTTTCGATTTTGTCGAATTTGGCTACAAGTAAATTCGAATGTGTGGCCGTCGAGATCGGGTTGAAACACACGCACACGTGCGCGCACAGACGCACACATATATGCATGCACATATACATACATAAATATATCTCGATATAGGAGCATTTTATTACGTATTATTGATATATATATATATATATATATATATATATATATATATATATATATATATATATATATATGTGTGTGTGTGTGTGGGTGGGTGTTTGTATATTTAATTTGTAATAAAATGCACTAATTGATGTATTTAGATGTATAGATGTATTTATATATATATATATATATGTATAATATATATATATATATATATATATATATATATATACAAATCATCTTTCTCTATATAAATATATCTATATATATACCCATTTTGTTACTTATTAAACATATATATTTATATATATATATAAAATAAGTAATAGAATATACATACATAAACATACACACACACACACACACACACACACACACACACACACATATATATATATATATATATATATATATATATATATATATATATATATTACTCGCTACATGATGGGTAAAACCAATTCCTCAAATAGAACAGTTTTGCACCACTTTTATGTCCCCTGCAGAAGATAAAAATCAAGATATAATACTGCTAAAATTTATGTCAAGAATCATTATTAAAAGTTTCACTAAAATCCGTTAGATGATTTTGATTCTCAAAAATGTCAAAACTTAAAGTTTAAGCTTATGAGGTTATAATAAAAAAAAATGAAATTCAGGGCAATCTTACTTCATGTTTGTCTCATAAGTGGATCAATTATAATGCAAATCTTTAATATTCAAAGTTTCAAAGGTTAGGTATGCTCATATTATACTCATCCTTAAAGATAACTCTTTAAAATACTCTAAATAAACTAAAATTAGGAGAATATTTATTAATTGACATCTAATATTTAATCGGGCGGAGGTATCTGAATTTTTACGAAAACATTAAACCTTCTCTTTGATCCTTTTGTATAAAACTAAATATAACCTCCATTACTTACACTTACGCCTAACAGCTGTGTTCCGAAATTCATAATGATTAGTTAATTATTTTAGGAGTGAATACGGAACATAAAATATATGAACACTGTCGTTCACAATTCTGGTATTTCTTTACTCAGCCCCCAAGCAGGGTGAGACCGGGTAGTCATTTTAGTTTAGAATAATGGTTGGAATATATATCTAACCAGAATGACACGTAGAATAATGAATAACGGAACTACTTTTACGTACCCAACGATGTGATGTCGATGTGAGGAATTGACGATGTGATTGGCTAATTTAATATAGATCATTGCTTAATGGAAAATATAGTGTAAATCGGGAAGTTTCGTTTACTAAAGAAAACGTCGGGCCGGATATAGTATGTAATCGATGAAATAGATTGGATTTTCAAAAGATAATTTTATATATTAGATATTTATATATAGATATAGATCTACTCAGCGTTGTCAGTGATCGAATGAGGGATCCTATTTGTTTTTACTCCCAGCCCATAACACCATATTTCATTTTATATTCTTATTTTGTACATTTTATGAAATTCAATTTTGGGAGTGGAGCCCAAGGATCTACTCAGTATTGATTGGATGAGTGAAGGTGTAAGTAAAGTGACATTGATTGAAATACATTTCGTTAAATTATTTTCTTTTACCGCCATTGAGGCACACCTGGTGTTTTCCGGGAATCAGTAAGGATTAATGTGTACCATGCTCCAACCTCGAAGCTCTTATTATTAATTTTGCTATTCTTATTTTTTTTAATTAATATAATTTTCAAGTTATAAATAAAATAGAATAAAGTCTACTAAAGAAAACGTCGGGCCGGATATAGTATGTAATCGATGAAATAGATTGGATTTTCAAAAGATAATTTTATATATTAGATATTTATATATAGATATAGATCTACTCAGCGTTGTCAGTGATCGAATGAGGGATCCTATTTGTTTTTACTCCCAGCCCATAACACCATATTTCATTTTATATTCTTATTTTGTACATTTTATGAAATTCAATTTTCAATTTCTTTTATGGATGTCAAACGCGACGCAGACCCCACGAGAATGTGATCATAATGAAATATACTTATCCAAGTAATCTTTGAGGTAATGACATTTCAGAATATATAGTTATTGGGTCTATTCCCCCCAAACTGTCGGAGGAATTTGTGAACACACAGGCACACAAAAATACAACTTTATTATATAGATATATAGACGTTGAAGTTATAAATACAATAAAATAAATTAGCCCGGAGCGAACGCAGACCACACGGTATAAGTGTACACCTTTTAATCAATTGATGATTTAACAATGTATGTGCAACATCTGCTGTCTTGATTCAACTCGATTTCGAAATTCATATCTGAACGACATTTCTTGAGTAGTTTATTTCCATGTTTTCGACTGATAGCACTCGGCTGCTGATACGACAATCGGGTTTCGAATCACAAGTTGAAGCATCCGCTCATTTCTAGGCACACAGAAGAGCTATTATATGGCAAGAGAGCTATGCGGAAAAACATATATTATTACCCAACCACACGCAACACTACATTAATCTATCTGAACACCAAAAAGAATGGTTAAATCTTGGACCTAACTGCCACCGTTTGAATCGATTTAACCATCAAAACAAAAGAAAGCAGAAATAGGATGATCATATGAAAACATAGCTAAACTAGAAACAGAAAATAAAATTACAACACATCCCGATTTATAAAAAACTGACATGATAAAAAACAACAATCCAATTTATTATTAACTCACAATCTAAAAAATTGCGAATGAATACCACAACCATAAAAAATATCACTATAAAAAAAGCGGACAATACAAACACATCCCGATTTATAAAAAACTGACATGATAAAAAAGAACAATCCAATTTATTATTAACTCACAATCTAAAAAATTGCGAATGAATACCACAACCATAAAAAATATCACTATAAAAAAAGCGGACAATACAAACACATCCCGATTTATAAAAAACTGACATGATAAAAAAGAACAATCCAATTTATTATTAACTCACAATCTAAAAAATTGCGAATGAATACCACAACCATAAAAAATATCACTATAAAAAAAGCGGACAATACAAACACATCCCGATTTATAAAAAACTGACATGATAAAAAACAACAATCCAATTTATTATTAACTCACAATCTAAAAAATTGCGAATGAATACCACAACCATAAAAAATATCACTATAAAAAAAGCGGACAATACAAACACATTTTTAGTACTTAATAAATACGACTATCACACCAAACTACAAACAATTCTCGATAACCACACAAAATTCAAGAATATTAACAAAAATCCTACTAATATATTAAAGACACAAGTTAACAGACTTATCACTGCTAATAATGCACAAATAGATAATTACCAATTTTTATAAACCTGGTTATTTATAAGGAACAGCTAAGATACATAAACCTAATTCCCCTCTTCGACATATCATATTCTAAATTATTACTTTCATATATTCTTTAACAAAAACCCTAAATTAATTCATCAGCCAGTATCTACCTAGTAAACATAGCTTTAAGTCTGCACAAAACTATTACAAATCCTACAAACTAAACAGCCGGACAATAAAATCATGTCTTCTCTTGACGTACAAATCTTATTCACTAATGTACCTGTAAAAGAAACAATTGATATAATTATCAATAATATATACAATAACTCGTATCTCCATCCCCACTTAAAATCAATAAGAAATACTAAAAAAGTTACTATCAATTTTCACCACTGAAGTACCCTTTTATGTCTCCAAGGTAAACGTTTACACTCAACTTGACGAAGTTTCGATGGGTTCGGTTCTCGGAACGACTTCTACTGAATTTTATATGGAAAACCATAGAAAAAAAAAATTTAATAAAAATATAAAACCTTTTATTTACGTACGCTATGTCGATGATATTTTTCATTCTAGATGATAATAATGACCAAATACACAAACTACAAAACCTTTTCCAAAAAAACTATGTTTTTAAATTCACCGTAGAACAAAACGTAAATAATAAAATCCAATTTCTTTATGTTCTCATTGACACCTCTAATGATACGTTTAGCATTTCTACTTATATATAAAAAACAACCAGCTTAACCTCTAGTCTCTTAAAGTACAAAAGCCAATGACTCCATCGCTACAAAATAGCCATGGTTTTAACCATGGCTATTAATAAAAATAAATAAATAATAAAAACTTGTTTTATATTTTTTTTAATTCAATGAATAGTGTTTTTTTGGGCGGAGGATATTAGTTTTGTACATTTTAGGAGGTTTTTAAACCTACTAAAATGTGCAAAACTAATATCCTCCGCCCAAAAAACACTATTCATCGAATTAAAAAAAATATAAAGCAAGTTTTTATTAATAACGAATTCCCTAATTATATCGTTGCTGAACAAATACAATTAATGATTCGAAACTTTAAAAACACTACTATAAATAATAATAATATCTAACATCACAACTCAAACTATATTAACCTATACTATTGTAATCAAATGCAGCCAAACTTTAGATTAAAAGAAAAGGTCATAAAAATATAGTACACCGATACAAATCACCGATTGACAATTATAATACAATTAGACAGATTATTTGTTAAAGAAATTTAAAACACAGAATCTTGTAGTAAATAAACGACTCCTTCCCAACCCATAAACATTAGAAAGAACCAATGTTATTGATAAGTTTAAATTCCATTTGAGAAAATGTAACTCCCATAATAAGAATAAAGCTCATAGCTGCATTGGTTTTACAACAACTACCCTATCTCGCCGCCTCACCATGCATCTTGTAAACTCTAGCTCAATTTACAAACATCTACAAAAACATAACTACCCACCCTCTGATTTATGAATTTTTTTTAGTTAATAACACGAAAATAATACATTCCGTTTTTCACTGACCTCAACCTTTCATGTTTGTACATACATTATCACCTTTCACACACACATTGTTAAAATGAGGATGTCGTTAAGGGTACAATTCCGACTTTTCCCATGTAAAAATTAATTGTTCTAAAATCAAATTATGTTTCCCGTCGACTAACACAGTACAATAAAAAAATACATTAAAAAAGTGACATTAGTTTGATTAATTTGAAGAACATTTAGTTGAGAATTATTTTTACGGTAAAAAGACAGAGAATATTGTTTCAAGAATAATTAAATTGCTACAATGTTTAAATGAATAAATGAAACAATAAATATAGAAGCGGCATATTCGTTTTATTTATTCAAATAATATTTTGCTGACAATGACAAATATTTTTTTTCGGGGAGAAGAAATAGTCATTTTTTTCTTAATAGTATTGATCCTGACAGACATTTATTATTTCAAAAGGAATATTCTTATAAATTCGCCCGCACTGAGGATTGAACCTTCCACCTTCCCATTCATTTCTCGCGTCCCTTGAAAGACACAGAATGCTGATAAAAACGGACTAACCAAAATCGTGATTTTCATTTTTTGCTTGTTCACACCCACAGAAATGCCGAAATTTGGACAGATTTCTGGCAAATCAAAATTAATATCTGTATGATGTTTCCACATTGTTTCTTCATCCTGAGGAAGTCTTTCAATAAAGACGAAACGTTGATGAATACATAAATAATATAATTTTTTACTTTCTATTTTTCATTTTCATATATATATATATATATATATATATTTCTTTAAGTTCGCACAAAAGTTTATATAGTAGTTCAGTAGTGTATAATACGACTAGAGCGCTTAATTAAACATTATATTATCGCGATTCATTCAAAACATTTTTTTTATCTGCAGTCAATTGTTTCTGTCCATTTTGTAAATATACACATTTATGATATACAAAATTTACCAAACATTCAAAACGAGGCTTCACCAGTGTATAATATGCCACAGTCAGGCTGAAAACCCCCAAACAGGAGTGCCCTCTAATTTGCCTTTATATACACATTAAACAATGCTTCACGCAAACTACAATTATCTATCTATCTATCTATCTATCTATCTATCTATATATATATATATATATATATATATATATATATATATATGTGTGTGTGTGTGTTTATGTATGTGTATTCTATTACTTATTTCATATATATATATATATATATATATAATGTTTAATAAATAACAAATAAATTTCGCGTACAACAAAATCGTAGGATAAATTTCAGAGTAAACATATTTTTAAATCAATGAAACGGGCGGGTGGGGAAAAAAAAGAAAATTGCTAAAATTTTCCTTAAGGCCTTAGCGTCTGACCCTCTAAGAGGAAACGTCAGAATGATAAATTAAAAACTAAGAAAATCGAATGAGATATGAAGGGAAAATTTTGTTTAAGTTGGAGAAAACGATTGAGAAAAAAAAAAGTAAATCTCTCAACGTTATGGTGGATTCGAATCATTAAAGATCTCCAACTGATGCTTCAAAATATTTTGTCTACACAGGCTAGGTCGAGAATTGTTAATAACGAACGCCTCAATAATATTGAGATGGTAGTTGGACCTGGCACTGTGTAAAACAGAAAACCACCCATCGGAATACTTGTCAGAACAACTATTTGTACTAAAAAGTATATGTAGATGTGTGTCTCTGTTAATACAGGGTGGGCCAAAATAAGTGTCCTATCTTTAAATTTGAATAACTTGAATTTGAATAACTTCCACAAAATAAAAGTTAAACTCACCAAACTTTATGTGTGTGTAGACTGACCCTTCCGAGATTTTTTGAAATAAACAAAACAAATTTTAGCCGAAAAACACTTCTTAAAACTTACAAAAACTAAAGTATTGTTTTTTACACTGTTTTCAGTTTTTTAAGCAAAAATAATGTTTTCTAAATGAGAGTACGTTCCTTAGGGCTAATACGGCTCATGCTTGCTTCGGAAGGGGTCCTTTACTTATTCTAAAAAAAAAAAAAAATCAATAAATAAAAAAGTTATGAATTTTTAAAAATAGGACCCTTACTTTTGCCCACCCTGAAGTGTATGCCTGTATATGTGTACTGGTGTGTGCGCATGGTGGTCGCCTAACATATAATCATACTGGTTTATATGTCCGGTTTTTGAGTTCGTATGTTGTGTGATAGTCTATGCGGTGCCATCTTTATGTTGGTGAATGTATGAGTGTCAAGATGTATATATGTGCACGCCACACTCTGGCACATATATGTGGAGACCGTAAGCAATGGAATTAAGTTTATTGCCGCTTATACCTCATTCCTGTTTGGTCTAGTCTAACGTATCTTTTGTTTTGAAACTAATATTTATATGAGACCTTTCATGACCAAATGTTAACATATCTACATGCATATTTGTCATCGGGTGTAGGTCAGGCTTGCTTGTACTGACATATATACTCTTGTGTATTTTAGACCCTCTGGTGTGTATATAGGTCTAGGCATTGCACGCACTAATATATACACGCGATTTTGAACTAGCTATATAATTTTCATATTCGCTATGAATATGCGTTCACGACCTATAACCGGAACCTTCTACTGTTCATCCAATATTATTAATGCATAACGTTTCTAAAATTATATAGTTTAAATTATATTACGGTATCATTTTTTCAAATATACTGGAGAGTAGACGAGACAACAGATCATATATATATATATATATATATATATATATATATATATATATATATATATATATATATATATAATTATTAACGGACGCATGTTTCGCCGTCATTACGGATCATTAGCGTGGCTGAATTCTAGCGAAATTCGAAACCGCAACCACAATTACTGTATCCCGGTGTCTTTACGATAAGCCCTCTAGCATTTGCGGTTCGAATCTCACTAGAATTCAGCCACGCTGATTAGCCGTATTAACAGCAATACGTGCGTCCGTGGCTAATTCATATTTTATAAATAAAAATATAGACCCCCCATATAGAGTACGACACAAAGTGTAAGGTAAATGCTTCACCTTATATATCTGAATCCGTTCATTTGTCATTGTAATATATATATATATATATATATATATATATATATATATATATATATATATATATATATATATATATATATGGTTATTATTCTCTTTGCGTCGGTGGTAGCATTTCTATCTGACCCTGTCAACTTACCATTAGAGCCAGCACGACCTAGATCCCAGAAAACCTTACAAACTACATCTTATCTACAGTAACCCCCAATTTAAGTTTGCCTCCCAGTTTTAGGAAAAACACACATTATTTAACCATAAAAATCAAGTATATAAAACATTGAAACGACGACGGATATCTTTGTTTATATATTTCTATTGTTATATCTTTTTGTATAATTTCTAACATTCTATTTTCTCATACTTCACATTCCCTTTGAAAATGAGTCTTGTCACATGGGCAAGCTACTGTTTCCCCTATTAGTCCCCAAACGATTCGTCTTTCTCAGCGTCTTCACGCTTGGACGTCGCCTGATGAGATTTAGCCTTGAATAAGGCTATAACTGAGACATGTATGCACATATGTAGCCCAAATGTTTGTATAAATATAGAAGTTATACGAAAGTATAACTCTACTTATTATTGAGCATTATTACAATCATTAAACACATTTTCTCTTGATAATATATTCAAGATGTTTTGATCAGGATTCATCAGTGAATTTTTTTCCAACACATTAAACAAAACACACACACACACACACGCCCACACGCACACACACGCACACACACACACACACAAAATCTAAACTGCCACAATCAGAAATTGTTCTCTTTATTTTACTTATTTCTCTTTCTTTCCAATAATGAAAATTTTTTTTAGCCCAAAACACTAAAATAAACATTCGAAAAAAAAATGGTTTAACTTTTTCCTTATAATTACGACCACTAGTTCTTTGATTAAACAAATACACATAAAAAGCTTATAAATATAAAAAAGAGTTTCACAAAACATACTGTTTTCCTGTGTTTTGAGGATGGGCAGAAACAATTGTTTGAAATAAAAATGTTTTTTAAAACAATTCGGATCATTTATCAAATTACAATATTATATTTTGAGCTCTAATATATATATATATATATATATGTATATATATATATATATATATATATATATATATATATATATATATATATATATATATATATATATATATTGACATAAACATGTTGTTTGGCACAAGACAAATGAAACGGACCGTAAAAATATATCTCACAGAAATGTTATGTTTTTTGGAAATGTGAAAAAATAAAAATAAAAATAATAAAATAAAAACATGTTTATTGAAATATAAAACGAACCTGACATATATATATATATATATATATATATATATATATATATATATATATAATGTTCATTTTCTGTTATTTTACAACAAAGTGCTGAATATTAATAAATAATCAATGAATAAATAAATGCTATCATGAAAAATGACTCGATATCGGTGAACCAATGTATGTATCTGCACATCTACAAAGAGACCGCAATAGCTTAAAACTAATAGTTAACCTGCCGCGTTGATTTTTTTTTATCTTCGTTGTCTATATTTATACGTTGTGATAAAAAGTATATTTTTCGGAAGTGTGCGCGATACAGGGAGAGCATTAGTTATTCATGAAAATAATTGAGAACTCTCGGCAATTGGTAATGCTAACATAAAAATAAAACTAGCCTCTCCCTCTTGGAGAGTGTAAACAAAAGAAGTCCTAACGTATTAGGTTTCGCACTGTCGCAGAGTTGCACACCTGTGTTTGTTTGACAAGTACTTCTACGGAATGTGCTCCGATGTACTCACTGCACTTGTATCCCCAACGTAAATACTCCCGCCCTATCCGACTGGCAGCAAAATCTCACCCCTTCATTGTATGCCGCAAAATGTTCGTCTCTGATAGCTTAGTTCCTCGAATCGCTTGATTTTGGAATTCCCTCTCTGCTCCCCTTTTTTCTGACCGTGCGAACATACAGGAATTTGAATATAATGTGAACAAACATCTTGCTGCCCAGCTCCCCGCCAAGGCTGCCTCTCCTCCCTAATCTCATTTCTATCACAATACCCCCCCCACCCTTACGCTTCATTGGTAATATGTTTTGTTTGGAGTGAGTAGAAGTTAAAAAAAAAATGAAAATGATAATTTCCCTCACTTTTGAGGCGAGCATAATAGCGTTGGGGTAAATTAGCCGACTGCTGATCATAGTTTGCTGATCTAACGGTCGGGGTTCGAATTGTGGCTAGGCGTGGCGAGTGTTTTTACGCTGAGATTTGAAACCCGATAACCAGCAGTCAAAACTCTTACCTCTTATGCTACGAAACTTTCCCCGATGTATTCTTGTTTACAATCAAGCTATCGGTTACACAAAGAACTCTATTCTATATAGGAAAGTGATATGGCAACCGTTATTTCTCCTACCAGAGAGCTTGACACATCTTTATATACGCTCTATCCCTTCTATGACTGGAGCACTCTCGTATAGTATGGGAAATGTCAGTTTCCACTTAGCGTAATGCAATACTCTTCCTTAAACGAGTTATCTAGTTTATCCGTATCGTAAATTAGTAAACAAATGAAAAATCATTTACGCAATATACTTTCCTCTAATCCCAGTAGCGTGTTCTTTAGTTCAGATGGTAAGATATTCGACACCACTGTTTACGGTCGGAAGTGATCTGGCGTCCGGTTTTTTAATCTCGGGGTTGATACGCTTGCTACGTCTAGCCACACTGATGAGCCGTGAAACGACGAAACATTGTCTGTGGATGATGATATAATATAATATAATTTAATCGTACGAGACTCTATTTTCGCAAATTGACCATCAATTAGTTACGAGACCAGAAGGACAGGGTCAAACCAGTAATCGGCCAGGGATGAGAAGGTACAAAAAATGCGAGTTGACGCTTTTCAAAAAAAAGGTTCTTTTGTTGAAACCCTAGTCTCGTACGATGAAGGTATTTATCTTCCTTCCACAGCGGTAAGATATGACACAAGGTCGGGAAAGTGGGATTTGAAAAACCAGCGCCACAGAAGGTGAGCACTCTGGCCATTAAAAATTGTCTGGGCAGCCCCGTCGGCATTCTCCGGTAGGGGCGCCTCAGGCAGTAAGCAATAAACTTACCCCTCCCCAAAGAGGGGAGGCAAAGCCTGGGGGGGGGGGTCAACCTCCTAGAACTGCACAGGACATACCCATAGACCGGCGTAAATCAAGCCCCAAATGCCAAGACAATACCAGTCTATGGGGTGCAGTATCTATCGGAACAGATACTACACTTTGATCATACGATGAAATTATGATTATACAGTATATAAATAAAATATATATCATGCTATTGCCTCACAATTAGGCACTCTGGTTTATTGTTTACGAGATTTTTTATATTGTAAGATTATATATAGGTATTTACTCCTCCCCAGGAGTTAGGCACAAGGCCAGTTTTATCTTACTCCCACAGGTAAGATGTGACCACAGCTTGGGTCGAGAAAGTGGGGTTAAAAGCCAGCGCTCGAGAGGTGAGCACTCTGGCCATTTAAAAATTGCCTGGGCAGCCCCGTCGGCATTCCCCGGTAGGGGCGCCTCAGACAGTAAGCAATAAACTTACTCCTCCCCAAAGAGGGGAGGCGAAGCCTGGGAGGGTGGACCTCCTAGAACTGCACAGGACAATCCCATAGACCGGCGTAAATCAAGCCCCGGAGGCCAAGACAATACCAGTCTATGGGGTGCAGTATCCATCGGAACAGATACTACACTTTGATCATTAGCCAAAGGCCAAATTGTGTATAAATATTTTTAGTATTTACTTGAACAGTGCTTAATACGTGAGTAGGGCTTAGTAGTAGTGTAGAAATATATCTATGGCAAGTAAGCTACACAGAAAAGCTCATGTTTCATTCCCGCAGGGAATCAGCATGTAGCCTGATTATTTTCTGCGTGAATAAAATATGAACGTTTCCGTGTAGCTTACTTGTAATATATATATATATATATATATATATATATTTATATATATATATATATATATATATATATATATATATATATATATATATATATATATAGCGCTGACTGTCAGCTCGGCGGTTGCGTTCCCGGCTTGGGGCACTAACTGGTCTAGCCGCACTGATGAGCTGTGAAACAGCGAAACAGTCTGTATGTGGATGACTATATTAAGCTCCCCCCAGGTAGAGCTTATTTTGTAAGGGTATCGCCAACTGCCATTAGCTTTAGAGCATAGCTCATTAGGTAAAACTAATTCGAGCTCCCGGCATTTGCAATGTTTACATTGAGATATTTCTTACATTCTGTCAGTGTCGCATGATAGCGTAGGGGTTAGCCGCTGCGACTGTCAGCTCGACGGTTGCGTTTCAAACCCAGCTTATATATATATATATATATATATATATATATATATAAATAAAGTATTTTTCAAAAATATAATCATCTCACTTGGATGCGTTACAATACCACAAGGTTGAAATAAATTATTGCATCGATGATTATGTAATTTCGTGTTACTATATTTTATTTTATTCTTGCTCTGTTTACTACATTGAGCTCTCATACCCGGATTTCCTCCTGGAATGTATTTCATTATAACACACACACACTATCTATCTATCTATCTATCTATCTATCTATCTATCTATCTCTCTCTCTCTCTCTCTCTCTCTCTCTATATATATATATATATATATATATATATATATATATATATATATATATATATATATATTAATCGAATCCAAATACATAATTTACACCAGTTTCTTCAATTCTTACATACAGCAACTATCAATTCTTACATGTTAATCTATTTGTAAACCTACAAGAATTGGAGGAACTGGTGGAAATTATGTCTTTGGATTGCTTTTTACATGGTCTTTGTAATTGAATTAATATAATATAATATATATGCTCTGAATTTTGTAATAAATCTTTGTTGAGCTTGTATTTAGAAATTTTCAGATACTGTAAGAAATATAAAATTTAAAACATATTTTCCTTATAAAAACCTAATAATAATAATATATATATATATAACATGATATAATCCTAGTTATCCAGAAAAAGATTCCATATTTCATCCAAAAGCACCTAATTAATAGGCAATGGTTTCTGCCCATTTGTGCCAACTTATATATATATATATATATATATATATATATATATATATATATATATATATATATATATATATATATATATATAAAGATAGTAATAGCGAAAGAATGCAAGTTACCAATGTACATTGAATTGTGTGTCTACTCTGAATAATATAATATGCGTGTGTACATGTGTCGGAGGGGGGATAGGTGTTATAGTTTAGGAATTATGCTTCATACAGAGAAGATAATTACTATATATATATATATATATATATAAATATATACGTGGACGGCGGCACCGGGGGGCAGGGGGTTCAAGCCCCCGCCACTTTTTTACTTGCCCCCCCCCCCCCCCACTTTACGGTCATCAATAATGAAGTTATATATGCATGTGTTTAACCGCCCCCCCCCCGCGCACACTTTTATAACTGTCCGCCGGTCCTGAAGGAAAAGACCATCACGTGAGAATGACAGTTACAAAGAGGTATTGCAGTAGGTGTCTACTCTGATTTAATGTATACACTCTAAATATGCGTATGCATTTTCAGTGTATTTATACACCATGAATAAAGTGTATAAATACACTCAAAATTTAGAAATAAATATGTATACACTTTTTGTGTTTATACACCCAGAGTGTATAAATCCATAACGAAATACGTATGTATAAGTGTGTATTCATACAGCCAGTGTACACATAAATACACTGAGAGTATTTATACAGTCTGGGTGCATTGATACACATCGATAAATGAAATGTACATAATATGTACACGTGAGTCGGGGGGGGGGGAAGAGGGAGTAGGAGTTGGGGAGTGGTGCTAGGAGGAGTCAAAGAGCAGAATTGGTATTGAACCGAGTCAGTAGCAGCAGCAGTCGCCGTGTCTGCGGCGTTTACAAGAGAGCGTGCGAGTTTTATTTCTATTTTTTATATATTTTTACAAGGCAGGCCAGCTCCGTGCCGATAGTTTGACTGCTAAGTGCCCGTTGCTCTGGCTGGAGTCGGCCTAGCACCTTCGTTAATACGTTCTAACGTTAAGAAAGGAAAAAAAAGGCGAAGAAGCGAAAAGGAGACAGATAAGAGACAGAGGGGAAAAAGAAACGCACAACAACAACAACAAAAAAGGAGTGTATGAAGAAAGGAAGAAAGAAAAAAAGGAAGAGAAAGAGAGAGAGAGGGAGAACGAGAGAGTGAGAGAAGTGTGATTATTATTGAGCGAGTCGGTGCTTGCGTGTTTTTTTTTTTGTTTTTGTTTTTTTAAAACCACGCGCGTGTCGTGAATGTATGCGTTGAGTTGTGGTTTGTGTTGGCTTATGTTTGTTGATCTTAGTACCGTGTCTTGTCCGGACTTATTTTGCCTACTATCGCTATTATTAATCTTCTTATTCTTCCTGGTTCCACGTCGACCATCGTTGTCGGTTGTCAGCGCGAGTCAGTCTTCTCCACCTCTCTTCTCCATCTTCTGCATTATAACGATAATAATAATAATAACAACAACAATAAATCATTATCGGAATAATACCAATACTACTAATAATACTACAAATCTCAACAGTTACAACGAACGATTCTATAGTCCATCTGCTATTATTCCTGACAGTGTTGTGGCAGCCCTTACTGTTATTATCAGCATTCCTTCGCTCCGCCTTGCACCTATGCGGCGACCCTTTCTTCCATTTTATCAGACCCCCTCATGAAAGTTAAAAACTACAACAATTCTCAATCGATGGAGTACGAATGGATTTCACTTCTCCCTTTATTGCTGGTCCTTTTAATCGGAGAAATTCCCCCTAAGGTAAGTGCATCTCTCTTCTTAAAAATAAATAAATAAATTTGTCCAGTTTTCAAATGTGGTCGAGGCATCGTCCCCAATCTCCTATAAAAAAACATGTTTTTTTTTTTTACTGAATTAAAAAAAAAATCAAGTAAAGATCAATGTCAGTACTCTCATAGTGTTCCTCATCTCTTGGCTGATAATCATTTCCGCCTTATTAACCCTTATCATCGAGTAGCTCTTGCCATTGGTAAGTGGTGACCCCCATAGTAAAAAAAAAATGAAAGAAAACAATACTATCGATTAAGCACCATCAAACAATTTTGGAAAAAAAAATTACATTAATTTTTAACAGGGGGTTCAGTTTTAAATGTTAGTTTAATTTAAAATAGCACCCTCGTCCCCAGTTGGGTTTTTGACCGGTCTTTAGCATGAGATATCCTGTTTAGAAACGCCTTTTCGGAATTTCGAGCAGAGCAAAGTGTGTGCGCGGGAGAGGGGGGGGGCATTTTACAATTAACTTACATAGCAAATTTTATTTTTAATAATCTGAGAATTTGGTGTTCGATCGATATGAAGGGTTGTATAAATAAATTGATTAGCAAAACAATTAGAGTGTGTTGAAGAAGTCATCGGTCTCAAGAGAGAGAAAGAAGGAGAAAGAGAGAGAAAGAGAGAGAAAGAGAGAAAGGGAGAGAGAGAAATAGAAAGAGAGAAAGCGAGAGAGAGGTAGAGAAAGAAAAAGAGAGAAAGAGAGAGAAAGCGGGGGAGAAAAAGAGAGAGGGTAAGAGAGAGGGTGAGAGAGGGAGGGAGAGAAAGAAAGAGAGAGAGAGAGGGAGAAAGAAAGAAAAAGATAGAGAGAGAGAGAGAGAGAGGGGGGGGGAGAGCGGTTATTTTAAGTTAAATTTACACAGCATAACGAATATTAGTCGATGAAAAAATATGATCGAAAAAAAATGATCGGAAAATTTATTGATTGTACATTAGATAAACATTTATTTTAAATTTGGGGTTATAGAAGTGGGGGGGGGGGGTCGTATATGTCCGCCTTAAATTTTAATTACTTTAGGAATGTCTTAAAGATGGTGGGTTAGCACAATATCAGAGCTGTATGTGTGTGTGAGGAGGGGGTCGTCCACCGACCTTGGCTTGTGATGATTTCGTCCAAGGGACACTCAGTCTTAGAACAGGTTTAATTGCTGTGACGTATTTACTTTATTACGATCTTGAACTGTATCCTCCTAGATGTCAGTTGATGAAACAGATTATTATTGTTGTTATTGTTGTTATCATCAGACATGACTTCTGATGAACCAATTAACGTCATTTTGTTTTGTACCCTCCACCAAGTCTTTACAACAACCTCAGACAGAGAGCAATTTTCACGGGATATTAGCTGTTCCGAGTCGTGCTGATTTTTTGTGACAGTTTCTTTTGGTGTTGTATTCTAGATTTCCTTCAAGAAACTCTCAAGCATTTTTTATGGGTTAGGGTAGGGGCCCAAACGCCCCGGTTAAACGCCGTAATAGCTTATAGTTGTCTTGCCACACACTTTCTCTAAATCTACTCGGAGTTCAGAATATTATCATCACTAGTGAAGGTACAGAATAGTTAACAAAGCCCTAACCACCCTCCCCGTGTTAAGAATTTATTTAGCCACCCATTCTTAACATGACGAGGGCGAGGGACTTTGTTAACTATTCTGTACGTAAAAATTGTTATTGTTGTTATTATTATTATTATTATTATTATTATTATTATTATTATTATTATTATTATTATTAACAAGAAGGTCCTCACAACGGTAGTTTCCAGTGATTATCCCGAGGATACATACACGTGGCCTTCTATAGAGCCCGAGAGACAGCAAGTCTCCCGAGATTTCCAGTACTATTCGTTCCATTCCCTTATTATTGTAACTCACTCGGTGTTCTCGCACCAGCCGTTTACCAGTGAGTTTCACTGTAACGGTGGTTCGCTGTCTCTGGAATTTGAGTGATAATGAGCCTCCTTTGTCCTTCTATCCTCTCAAACCTTCCACGGTCATTTTCCGTGGTACAAAGCGGATATATATATATATATATATATATATATATATATATATATATATATATATATATATAAGATATGCATGTGTTTCGTCGCCTACGACTTACAAGCGTGGCTAGACCTAGCGAAATTAGGAATCGGGACCCCAGTGACGACACCTCCCACACCTTGCCACGTACTCCGCTAGTATAAATTTTATATATATATATATATATATATATATATATATATATATATATATATATATATATGTATATATATATATTATACATACGATATATATGATACATATATATATATTATGTAATATATATATATATTATAATTATACATATGTATTATACATACGATATATATGCTACATATATTTATATTATGTAATATATATATATATATTATAATTATACATATGTATTATACATATGATATATATGATACATATATATATTATGTAATATATATTATAATTATACATATGTATTATACATATGATATATATTATACATATATATATATTATGTAATATATATATTATTTAATTATACATATACATATATACATATTGTATATTATATATATATATATATATATATTGTATATAAGAATTATATATTATATAAGAATTATATAATTATGCATATATATATTGTATATTATATATATTATATATATGT
The DNA here is from genome assembly GCA_963556195.1 of Sepiola atlantica. NCBI lineage: Eukaryota > Metazoa > Mollusca > Cephalopoda > Sepiida > Sepiolidae > Sepiola > Sepiola atlantica. The sequence goes on from OY744528.1 coordinate 83,347,435, forward strand.
ATATTATATATATATTTTTTAATTATATATATATTGTATATTATATATATATATATTGTATATTATATATATGTATATCATATATATATTTGTTAATTATACATATATATGTATATTATAGTATATATATATATGCATATTATATATATCATTTTATATATTATATATATGTATGTATATTATATACATATGCATTTATATATATATATATATATATATTATATTGTATATATATATATATATTATATTGTATATATATATATATATATATATATATATATATATATATATATATATGTATGTATATTATATACATATGCATTTATATATATATATATATATATTTATATATATATATATATATATTATATTGTATATATATACTATGGTATCTGTTACCGGCGTTGCCGGGTAAAACTGAAGAAGCAAAACAACTTCTGCACCCACCTTTGAATCCAATATCACTATTTTTATTCTTATTTTTTTAACTTTATATAACTATTAACCTACAACCTACAAATGAAAGCAAGTAAACACGTAGTTCTCAATACTAAATTATTTACAGTACAGATTTAACTTGTATTGCCGGTGCTTACATTTCAACTTATAATTAAGAGCATAGTTGATGTCAGTTACAGTCAAAAGTATACGAGTATATAAATGATTCTGAACGCTTCCATATATTCGTTACCTTGTTTTAATACATGCGTGTAAAGGCAATGAAGTCTCTTTATATGCACATACACACATACACTACATATATACACGTTAATACACTCGTAATATTTGAAGCTGCACATAAATATAAATGCACAGGGCGTGCGTGTGTGTGTGTCTATGTTTACTTGTATTGCCATTATCAATCTTCCCAGCTGAATACAACGTGATTGTTTTTTGGTTTAATGTTAACCAATTCTTATGTAGCTGTCTTCTTAGATAATCAAATTCTGCCCAGTTTAAACCATCGTTACCAATTTAAAACGGTGTTGTCTCTCCGTCCACCTGACACACTCAGTAACCATCATCCTCGAGTCGCCTTTAGACTTTTATAAGCGGTTACACGTTAATACATAAAAATAAATAAATAAAACGCAGATAGAACGCAAATATATTTGTATGTCCATAATTTTTACATATTCTATTTCAAAACAACACACACACACGCACACGGCCCCCCCATATATATATATATATATATATATATATATATATATATATATATATATATATATATATATATATATAGTCGTCCACAGACAGACAGTTTTACTGCATCACATATCTTAAGGCTAGACACACAAGTCTTTTCAGAAAAGGGTTGAAACTCGACAGTCGATGTTTCTAACTACTGATAATGTCCTAGATCTAAATACCTTGTTTTTTGGGTCATTATATATATATATATATATATATATATATATATATATATATATATATATATATATATATATATATATATATATATATGTGTGTGTAATTTAATTTAATTTAATTGAGCACTCTGTATTTATAAATAAAAAAAATATTATGCTCTTAATTTAATTTAATTGAGCACTCTGCTGGAATTTTCCATTTATTCTTCTTTTTTGAGTATACCTTTATACTTTTATATATATATAAAAAACAAAATTTAAAAAATAATAATAATAATAATAATAAATTAATCTTGTATTGCTAATTTGGCTTTTATTTCAATTTTATTAACTTTCCATGCAATACTTTAAAACTTGAACGAAAAACACACACACACACAGATATATATATATATATATATATATATATATATATATATATATATATATATATATATATATATATGTGTGTGTGTGTGTGAGAGAGTATGAAAAAGACAAACGGGAAAACAAATTTAAATACATAAAAAAATCATCAAGAAAAGGAGAGATTTTACCAGTTTCGTCCAGAAAAAGTGAAGATTTTAAATTTATTCGATAACGGGTTAAAATATTCACTTTTTCTGAAAACTTTCGTTGGTCCGAACGAAACCGGTAAAATCTCTCGTTTACTTGATGACTTTTATTGTATTTAAATTTGTTTTGTTTTTCTGTTTGTCTATTTCACAGATCTTGTCTTCCACGGCAATTCATTTTTATGACAATATTATGCCCCCCCCCTTAAACCTCTTTAAAATATTCTAACGAAACTGAAATTTTGGGGGATATTTTTTAATCGATATCTAATAGCTATTGTTCAAATTTCACAAAAATCAAAACTATCTGGCGTTTCAGGAAATGCTTCCGCTCTCTTTTTTAATTCTCTTTGCATAAAATAAAACTAAACATAGCCTATATTTGACACTCTTACCCCTAGCAGCAGTGTTGCACAATTCATAATAATCGGTTTATAAGTTTAGTAGTGAATCCTGTACATACACATGTATGAACTGTTATGGTGTGATGGTGAGCTACGCTATTTCGTGACTATATGGATTCTTCTAGACATCACGTATAGAGGAGTTTACGACGAAGGACAGGCAGTCCTTCTATAATATAGAGAGGAGTCTGGCTTCTTTTAAAGATATCAGACCAGTCGAAGAACCGTTCTCGACAATTAGTCCAACAGAGACTGGGCCATCTCGGTGGTCTTTTATCTGTCGGGCTGAGGTATTAGTTCTGGGTAGTCCTAGGAGGTCCACCCTCCTAGCCATTGCCGTCCATCTTTGGGAAGAAGTCTGTTTATCGCTAAATGCTTGAGGCGTCCCGACCGGAGAATGTCGACACGGCTTCACAGACCAATTTTAAGAGTTTAAAGTCCCCCTTTTTAGGTGCGCTGGCTTACTCTCCCCACCTTCCGGCTTTGTGTCGCATCCTACTTATGTGAGTAGTATATAAAAACACAGTCTTTCTGTAACATACTATTCTGTACTTATATAAATACACATTCTTGTAAATATACCACCGTGTTGTCTTATTTATTATCGGCCCTTCAAGGTCATAACACCGGCGACGAGAAACTCAGGCATATTCAGACACAACATAACCCGGACTTATGTCGCACACAACATTGGCGACAAGAACGTGCACTTGTGTCGGATACAACATAACCATTACTTCAACTGGCGATGTTGGATTTTCAAAAAAAGACTTAGGTATTATGCTAAAAATGTTAATTATAACACAAACAGCGAGAAGTTAAAAGCCATACTGGATTTTTAACACACAAGGTGTACTAAAGCTACGAAAGGAAAATCTTTAACCTCAGAAAATTGGAAAAATATTATTTTTGTTTTTGAAGGGGGGGGGGGGGTGAGGTGAAAAAATTTCAGCTAATTCCCCAACACGAGGTTTTGAAATCTAAATCGTTCGGCATAGAAAAACAAACAAGATATTTGCCGTTTTTTTTTATTGTTTAATAAGGAACACGTAAATAAGTTTGAACAAGCTTACTTTTTTTTCTCTCGCTAAGAAGTGAAAAAATTATCTACCAGTTGGAAAAGTTACGACCGTGTAAAAAATAATAATGTAAACACGAAAAAGTCGGTAGACCATTTTTAAGTCACAAAAATGGAGGAATTTAATAGATGGACAACATCAAACACCAACAAGAACAACAACTTCGCAGAAAAAAAACAAATATAACAAATAGAATATAAGAATAAAATAGAAAAGCTTCGTCTCGAAGAGAAATTTAAAGAAAAACAATTGGAGCAAATAGAAAAAGAATTGAGGAAATGTTTCTTCATGCCCAACAAGAACAGAACAAAATTACACGGATTATTGAATAAGGGTGAAAATGTTGAATATGCAAGTGCATTTTCACAAAACGCTATTTGGAACGCTATCTATAATTTTACTTAGACCCTGAAAACGAAATTAGGTTTGATTCTTATTTTAGACGATACGAAGATCTTTATAATACAGACAGCGAATTATACCGATTTTAAAAATGGTTCGTTTGATATTAAGACAGTTGGGTACAGTTTAACATACCAAATTCGTCAATTATATATGGCCAAAACCCCCCATCAAACTTACATTTATTGAAGCAGTAAAACTATTAACTAAATTGTTTAGCCCTAAAACGTTACTTTTTCACAAAAGGTGGCAATGAATGAATCTCACAAGGAAAGAATACGAAGAGTACACTACTTTCGCTAGCGTAGTTAAACACTGTGATGATTACAAATTGTCGGAGTTGAGCGCTAACAATTTAAAATGTCTAATCTTGACACAGGGGTTAGTATCGAATACGGATGCAGAAATTAGATTAAAGGTTCTTAATAAACAAGAGAATGAACCTGATTTAAAGCTTCAACATGTTGCAGAAGACTGCCAAGGTGTTATTAGTGTTCACCAATATTCAATAGACATTGCGCAAAGCGGATATCACATATTAGAAAAATATGTATCAAAAGGAAAACTAAATTTGATCAACCGAAGAAAAATAATTTGCCTCCAACTCTGTGTTTTATTTGTGGACAATTTCATTGGTACAAAACTGTCCATTTAAAGTAAAAAGGTGTTTAAATTGCGGTCGCATGGGACCCAAAAGTACACACTGCATAGTTAAAATAAAATTAAAAAAAAGTTTTATTAAAATTGCTAAAAGTAATTAAGATAAAAATATCAGGAAATTTGTGCAACTAAAAATATTAAATAAAAATATAAAGCTACGACTTGATTCCAGCTTAGATGTGTCAGTAATAAATCTTCAAGCGTGGAAAAAATTTGATGCAAACGAGCAAAATAGCCAAAAGCGTCACTGGTGAATAAATAAAATTGGAAGGCGAGCTAATCTCTAACGTTACATTAAAAGGAAATACTTTGAAATAAGGAATCTTCGTAATGAACAACTAAAACAATCTCTAGTGTACGGACTGGATGGGAAAATTTCAATTATGGATATACCCATAAACTCTCTTTGTCAAAGTATTGAAACTTTAAATGCTGAAGTAGAGGGACTAACTTAAGAATTAAAAGAAACATTTCCGGTAGTTTTCTCTGGTGGACTGGGATGATGTAAAATAATGACTGCCACGTTTGATTTAAAATCAAATACTCAACGAGTTTTTAAAAGAAAATAAATGTTTGATTCGTTTCATTGATCAGATTTATCAGGAATTAAATAGACTCGAAGAAATAAGAATATTATCGAAAGTCGAGTACAGCTAATGGCTTCACCTACAGTCTACGTAAAAGAAGTAAAAAGATCCGAACCATGATTGAACCATGCACTAAAAAAATTTCATGTCGGTCACCCGGGGATTTTGAGAATGAAAAATCTCATGAGAAGCTATATGTATTGGACAAGTATGGACCAAGATATTTAAAATGCGGTGAAACTATGCAAAGTTTAGTCTCTGGCCGTAAACTGACCGACCGACCTGTCTAGGCTCCACACAGATTTTGCTGTCCCACTGGATGGTTTATATTACCTAATAGTGGTGGACAGTTTCTCAAAATGGTCGGAAATATTAAAAGGTAAAAAAACAACCACGGAAGTAAACATTAGTTTTTTTTTACGTTAATTGTTTGCACGGTTCGGGGTCGTTGACTTTATTATATCAGACAACAGAACAGAATTCACGTCTCGTGAATTTAAACTATTCTGTCAAACATTTGTAGCGGAGCATATCTCGACTGCGCCGTACCATGCGAGAAGCAATAATCAGGCAGAACGGTTCGTGGACACATTCAAAAGAGCGCTTAAGAAATCGAGGCGTACGCCTACCGAAAATTCTATGCAAAAGACTTTACAGATATATAAGATGACCCCAAATAACAATGTTCTATCTTCCATGACGCCAGCAGAAGCGATGTTTGCAAGAAAGATCAAAATCAGTGTTTGATAAATTATCGCCAAACTATACGAAACCAATACGTGAAAAAATATCAGGAATACGCGCTTCAAAGTTGGAGACAATTTTTTCTTTCGGATGTTCAAAAACAACACATCCTACTGGGAAACAGGGATAGTGGATAAACAGATGAGGAAACGATATCCAGATGCTGGTGAGAACAATACTCCAAAGTACTAACTAATGGATGTCGTATTCGACACATTTGAGATACCAATCCCGCAAACAGGTTCTGAACAGCGAAGATAAAAAGTAAAACATAAGAATCCAGACTTGCTTGTAATGATGACTAAACGGAAATTGTATTTCCTCCATACGGAGCAACGCTAAAAAAGGGGTGTCATGGTGTGATGGTGATCTACCCTATTTTGTGACTATATGGACTCTTCTAGACATTATGTATAGAGGAGCCTACAACTAAGTAGGAGCAGTCTTTCTGTAACATACTATTCTGTACTTCTGTAAATGCACACTCTTGTAAATATACCATCGTGTTGTCTTATTTATTATTGGCCCTTCAAGGTCACGACATAAACATACCTAACTTTATATAGTTAAAAATAATTAATATTTATTAAAATATTGTTATAGCTACCATAAATACAAGCATGGGCCTCTGAGTGAATTTATAAACAAGCAGTCATACTAAGGAGCTAAGCAACGTTCCTTGACGCGGAAAGTTGAACACTCTCTAACTGTCTGCTGTACATGACCGCTGATTTTACATTTATAAATTTAAATTCCTTTCTTTTTGTGTTGCTTACAAAGTCGAACGTGACTTGGAACTGGGTTCGAATACTTAGACCGGCAGTAATTTACATTTCCTACACTGATGATTGCAGAAAAAAGCATGAAACGCTAGTGTAAAAATAAGTAATATTCATTAAAATATTATATATATATATAAATATATATATATAATTATTTCCACAATCAGATAACGCCGCAGCCCACAACCCATGAAAGCTACAAACATGAAGTCCAAGACTCGAGTTTCGCCCTCCTGTGAGCTCATCAGTAGAACATATCCGAACAAAGGATTCGAAACCCGAGTCACTTGCATGCGAGGCGAGTACTCTGCCACTATGTCATCTCACATTCAAAAATCTAATATATGTGTGTAAGTGTGTGTGTACTGGGTGAGTCGGAAATAATCAGGCACTCAATGTTTTCTACGGTAAATTCGAGCACTCTAAGTGTGCTCTAAAAAGCTTTTGTTTTACGTACATTTAATGTTTCAGCATTTTTTCGTTTACATTTAATTATGTATTACTTAAATACATTTACTACTTTTAATTACGAGTATCGTTAATAAAAATATAAATAAATAAATAACATAATTTACAATCCGATAGAATTTATTCTGAAGGAGGTTCAAAGCTCAGTTGGTAAAGCGACTGACGACAGTTTCGAATCTCGCTAATTCTATCCAGACTAATGAGTCGAATAGACGACGAAACACGTGTCTGTGAATAATTATATATATTAATACACACACACACACACACACACACACACATATATATATATGTATATATATATATGTATATATATATATTATTTCATGTATCCACATAGAATGTTATAAGGAGGTATATTTTTATGTATCAGTTTTCAGTATTTATTTCAACAGTGCTCAATACGTGAGTAGAGCTAGGTAGCAAGTTATGATAATATATTTATGGTAATTAAACTACACAGAGGCTTCCACGTTTCATCCCCGAAGTGGATCGCTAGGATAACATTTTAGCCTGACGATTCCCTACGGGGATGAAACGCGGAGGCCTCTGTGTAGCTTAGCCTTACGATTTTCTACGGGGATGAAACGCGGAAGCCCACTGTGTAGCTTAATAGCAATAAATATATTTTAATAACTTACTATATATATATATATATATATATATATATATATATATATATATATATATATATATATATATATACATATACATATATATATATATATACATATATATATATATATATACATATATATATACATATATATATATACATATATATACATATATATATATACATATATATATACATATACATATATATATACATATACATATACATATATATATACATATATATACATATATATACATATATATATATACATATATATATATACATATACATATACATATATGTACATATATATATATATACATATATATACATTTACATATATGTACATATATATATATTCTTTTTTTCGACCCGCCCGTTTCATTGATTAAAAAAATGTTTCCTCTGAAATTTATCCTACGATTTTGTTGTACGCGAAATTTACTTATATATATATATATATATATATATATATATATATATATATATATATATATATATATATATATATATATATATATATATATATAATTTAAAATTTAATCACAGGTTTAAGAATCTACTCACGCCGTAAGTAAAGATAATTTCACGAGCTCGTGTCATGCCATATAATTTAAAAAATTGGCGTTTTATATTTGATGTAAAAATTTGATTCTCGCTAGTTAGAGCTCGCATTCAAATCTACACACATGTGTGGGATGGGGATACACTTCTGACAATAAGATTTACTGTGAAATTGTTAAGATACGCAAGTTTAAACTATTTATTATTGTTATAAAGCTCTACTGAAAAGGATTTCGAGCTCTCTGTGTTTGCTAGATCTCCTATGTTGCATCGTATTTGTTCTGATCCCGAAAAAACATTCGCTCAGATATCAATTCTTAATAATTTTTAAACATTTTATAATAAATGAATGTTTGGTGTTATTCATTTGTAATTTTATTGTCCTATTTGTCTATATATACATTCAATTGTTTTGTCAATACTAACAATAATTAATTAAAGTGATTTGATAAAACCTTTCTTAAAATATTACGTTCATTAATTTACAAGGGAGGTAATTGAAATGA
>OY744528.1:83361176-83383676 GCA_963556195.1 Sepiola atlantica
TAAAATAAAAAAAATTGATAAAAGTTCCGTATGTGTCACTAACATTTTCGATTCCTTTTCGAACATCTTCAGGTGTTGATGACTAAAAAGATATATATAATATATATATATATATATATATATATATATATATGATCCCTTAAATAATGTTAAGACTAGCGTAAATTCTTGGAAGCAAACTAATATAGTGACTGTAAAAAAATTGACTAACAAAAAAGTAATTTTCCACCGAACGACTTGGGACTAAAATATTTTTTAATATAGTTTTAATGGTTGAAAAACTTCCGAGACTATATATATATATATATATATATATATATATATATATATATATATATATATATATATATATATATATATATATATATATATATATATATATATATATATGCAGGCCTCGTTGAAGGACACAGAACTATATCTGTTTGTGATTTTTACTGTTAGCTTCTCGACGCGGCGAGCGAATTTTCGGTTTTTAGGTGTTAGTTTAAACATCATGGCTTCAAGTGTTGTTGCATCGGTCATCTCTCGAGCGCTTTCAATCTTAGCCGCGTTAAGAAACTAACAAGAAAAATCACACAAAAAAAAGTTCCGTAGTCTTCAACGAGGCTTGCATAAACAATGATTTGCTGACAATATATACATATATATATATATATATATATATATATATATATATATATATATATATATATATATATATATATATATATATATACATACTATAATATTTTTATAAATAAATATTAAATATTTAAATACCTAGAGACATCGATGTTTCATGCTAACGCAATCTTCAGTCTAGGAACTAATTCCCAACGGTCGGTGGGCGCGAACCCCGAACACAAATCACCATTGATTTGTAGTCGAAGATCTTACACGCAGACCACTGCCAACTAGTTAGTAAATAGAGAAGAACTTTAACTGTAAATAGCGGAATTCGGTGACTATTTACCAAGCAAATAAGAATGATCTACGAAACGTCGGATCATGCATATAGCTATTTGTACTGCTTGTTATTAAAGCTCCTCGAAAAGTGCCCAGCCTCCGTGGGAGGGGGCTGATAAACTATAATATTTTTATAAATAAATATTAAATATTTAAATACCTAGAGACATATTTGAAACGAAATAATATATATATATATATATATATATATATATATATATATATATATATATATATATATATATATATATATTCATTATTAAAATTTTTTTTAATTATTTTACCTACATACGGCGTCGTTTCGAGCTTACGGCGTTCATTAGCGCAGGGAAGTAACAATCTCAAACGGTCATACCGAGCGAACCCAGTTCACAGAGACACTCTGAATCTGTAAGTGTTTAACTAGTCCCATGAGGCCACGAGAGATTGTCACGTGACTGTATATATATATATATATATATATATATATATGTATATATATATATATATATATATATATATGTATATATATATATATATATATGTATATATATATGTATATATATATATATATATATATATGTATATATATATATATATATATATGTATATATATATGTATATATATATATATATATATGTATATATATATGTATATATATATATATATATGTATATATATATATATATGTATATATATATGTATATATATATATATATATATATATATATATATGTATATATATATGTATATATATATATATATATATATATATATATATATATATATATATATATATATATATATATATATATATATATATATATATAAAGTGGGCGGACGAAGGAGAGAAAGTGTTGGAGACATGTTTCTATTCAACAATTTAAAATATAAAATTCTCAGACACCGAACATCTCTCTGATAAATAGATATCTTCTTTTATTACTCATTTCAATAACACAATAATTTGCAACACACTAAATAAACTAGGAATTCTGACAATACAAACCACATCACAAACTATAAAACACACATTAAATACAGCAAAATAATTTTAAAAACCTCCCACATTTTACGCTGGCATATACACTGCCCCATGTACTAATTGTCATCAAATATACGTAGGGGAGACTCAACAGGAATTGAAGAAGAGGCTTGATCAACACAAAAGAGATATAAAAAAAATAGCAACTCTCTGAACGCGCTTCACTCCCACGCAATACAACACGATCATTCTTTTAATTTTGAACAGGCTAAAATTATTAAAATTTTTAAATTATTAAATTCATTTTAAATAAATCTCGGCGAATACTTCTTGAAGCAGCACTCATTATAAACTCTAACACTATCAAACAACGTGATGTATTTTTTATAATTCATCTCCTTTAATCAGTAAACTTATTTCATCCGAACAAAGATTGAATTTAGATGCAGGCTAGTTACCTTATACCACACTCTCTACATGCATAATGTCTGCATATAAATTAAATGAGTACAAAAAATGTTCACTCGCAAATATATGCTCCCTTCAGTCGTATGTTTTTGCTAGTGGTTCTAAGTTACACATTACATAATTACATTTTAAACTAAGTAAAAGGTAATCACAGGGAAAGTGTTTAGAAAACAAAATTTTTGAATTCTCTTCGATCAATAGAAGAAAGTTGTTAACTGAAAGTTATTTTATTGTTTCAGAAGAAGGTGTACCTAAAGTAAAATCAACAATTAAAATAAATAAAATACAGTGAACACGATTCTAAAATCAGTAATTTAATAGCTCAGTAAAATGTGTTTGTTTTTTTTACAAAAAAAAAAAGAAAATCACTCCATCGTTTATATTAATAAATAATATATATTAATAAATAAAACACGGAATAATAAAAACATAGTTTTTATATAATTTTTAAATCAATTATTTTTTTAAAATTAAACAATATTCAATGACTACGATCACGTAACACAAATGTTCGTACTAATACTATAACATTTACACCAACTATCAACAATACAACTATTCGGACTATTATTACTACATCAATAACAACTACTACCACGATTATCGACTATTCGTACTGCTATAATAACACCAACAACAACTACTACCAGCTACGTGTTGACCATTCGTACTGAATAACATCTCCACGACTACTACTACTACTACTACTACTACTACTACTACTACTACTACTTGAAGATTCAATAAATTTGGGCTTTAAACCATAATTTTTAATAAGATTAAAAACAAAACAAACCCAAAACGTTTTTATAAAAAAATCAAAATAAATATATCATTTTTGAGCGATTCGTACTATAAATCTCAGAGAATGTGTTGTTTACATGTTATTAATCAAATAACGTATGTCCATCTCTCTCTCTTCTCTCTCTCCTTCTCTCTCTTTCTCTCTCTCTCTTTTTCTCTCTCTCTCTTTCTCTCTCTCTTTCTTTCTGTCTCTCTCTCTTTCTTGAAATAGAACTTTCTGTGCGTTCGAATAATCAGAGGGCAGGTAACCAAATGTTGAAATAGTCACCGACTATTCTATCATATTCCATTACAATCTATTTTTTACGTAACTCAATTATATAGATTAAAAAAGTCAATGTCTTTAATTAATTCTATTTATCATTTTAATTTAGATTATTATTATCGAGGAAAATAGTTTAAATACATCTGGAAATCAGAAAAAAAACAATACTGAGTGTATATTTGCGAATATTAATTTATAAGAAGCTTTAAAACAAATGAAATGTGTAAATTTGAAAGGCGTGTGATGTTTGAGGAAGCTTTGGAATAGGTATATATAACAGCTGATAATTAGATAAAAAAAGAGAGCGATTAAAACTAATAATATAGTTTCGGTTTCAGACAGACATATAGATTGATAGACAGATACATAATCTCCATTATTAATAGCTATGTGTATATATATATATGTGTGTGTACGTATGTTAATACACATGTATGAATAAACAAATGAATAATAAATAGTTACATAAACACTGAAATAATTTAATGAATATAAATATATATGTCCTTTCTTTCTTAACATTTTACGCTTTTCATTCTCCAACTGGTTTTTAAAAATTATTATATACATGTGTTAGTGTATATATATATATATATATATATATATATATATATATATATATATATATATATATATATATATATATATATAGTCTCGGAAGTTTCTCAACCATTAAAACTATATTAAAAAAACAAAACAAAAAAAAAGCTTTTAGTCCCAAGTCTTTCAGTGGAAAATCACTCATGTAAGTCAATTTATTTTTTACAGTTATTATATTAGTTTGTTTCTAACACTATTTTAAGGGATCATCAGTTGTTTACCATGAAAAACTGTTTCGGGAATTTAAAAACAAGACAGTATTTAATTTCATGGCTTCCCAGCAGAGTTGATCAGACCCCACTTCCCTTAAATATATATATAACCCTCGTGTGTTACACAGTCAGTACATCGGCTGATGGGCTGATGAATTGGTCACACTTGATAAACCTTCGGGTTGAGTTTGAAATGATCTCGTGTAATGAAAGGAACCTATGAATGATCAAAATAATGTGTAGTTTCCATTTAATATAATATATATATATATATATATATATATATATAATATATATATATATATAATATATATATATATATATAATATATATATATATATATATATATATTACTTTTACGTAAATAATATTAAATTATTTTTACCTACATACGCCAGAGCTTCAAGCTTTCGCTCTAATTAGTGTAGGGAATGATAATCTCAGACGGTCGCAAGGTTCGAACCCCTGCGACAAAAACAACTTATACTCAGCAAACAAGCGCCATAACCAATCGGCCGCGAGACATTACCACGTCAAGGGAATTTAAGTTCTATTTATACGAAGGGAGGCACACATAGAAAGACTGACTAGAGATTCAACGAACGTTGTCGGAATATGCCTTATAGCTATGTGTCAGTCTATTTTTTAACTTCCCCGAACATGGATCAACTTCAATCTGCTCAAAGGGGCTCATAACAATATTAATTTGTTTGTGTATGAAGAAATGCTACAGAGAAAGGTGGGGTTAGGATTAGATAACTAACGACGTAGGTGTTTAGATAGATAGTCGAGAAGTAGAGTGCTATGTAGGAATAGACTAACATTCAAACCAAGAAAGCTATATCTCCCGTCATGTGAATAGATCACCTATGTATCATGTATTAGCCAAGGTCTTCGGCGAGAGGATATTTACATGAGTTGTAGATTGTTTGTAGCTGCGCGAACGATTTGCTCAACGTAAACAGATCGCTTCATTAGGCTTATTATTGTTTCATTGCGACTTGTTTTCATTTCATCCGATCCAATCTGTAAGAACCTGCCTCGGTGTGGGTCAGTGTTTGTCTTTCTCTCAGTTGAATAGCATTAGACGCGTCCACGCATCTCTATAGGAGGCTCTGACCGTCGGTCGTTGGTTGTTCGGTTCGTTAGTCTGTCATGTTAACTATAAAATACCATTAACATAAGTACACATACAGATCGAGTAGACGTATCTTATTTTATATAAATACTAGAAGTATACCCCTCCCGGGACGGGGAAAAAAATAATTTCCCGAACAGAACAGTTTTGCACCACTTTTATGCCCACTTACGAACATTAAAATGAGATAATAATTCTAAACCTTACGTTCAGAATCCTTATTCCAATTTTGATCAGAATCCATTACATGATTTCGATTTTTGAAAATGGTTAAAATTTAAGGCTTAAGCTTAAGGCGTCTCAAGAAGAAATTTAACTTTAGGGAATTTAGCTTCATTAGTGTTTAATGATTATGAATCAAATTTAATGCAATTTTGAAATATTTTAATTTTCAAATATGACGTTGTGTCTATATTATTCCCGTAAACTCCTTCAAATACTCCAACGAACTAGATTTTGAGGAAAATATATATTAACTGATGTCTAATACCCATTGTCAAAATTTCACAAAAATCGAAGGTATCTGAACGGATGTATATTCATACACATGGGTCTTTATTACAGAGTTTATTATTATTATTATTATTTGTACTCACTAGGAGTTCTCACACAGATCATCGTCAGTGATTGCTCTCCGACAACAACCAGTGGTATTTCCTGGAGTCTGAGTGACAACAAGCCTCCCCAGATTTCCAGTATTCTTCACCTCTTTTCGATAACGATGCGGTATCGCAACAGCCTCTTACCATTGATTTCTCGCTGGTAAGGACAATTGGCCTTCTCTGGGATTTGGGTGGCAATAAGCCTCTCCAAGGTCCCAGCATTCTCTGCACTTTTCCAGTGGAGGTCTGGTCTGTGCTGTTCCTCCTCGGTCTTCTCATCCTCCTCGACTCTCTACAAATATGTTGTCTGGTTTCAGCATAGGCCGACACCATTAAAAAAAACCCAAAAACTTATTTAAAAAAATTTTTTTTTTTAATTTTTAAACTTTTTCAAATTTTTAAATTTTTTTATTATTTAATAAAATTAATATGATTTAATAAATTATTATTATTTAATATCATCATCATCATTATTATTATTATTATTATTATTATTATTATTATTATTATTATTATTATTATTATTATTATTATTATTATTATTATTATTATTATTATTATTATTTTATTATTCTTTATTATTCTTGTATAGAAGTAAAAGGGACTAATAATTTGCAATCTAATTTGCATACATGTTTGTAGTGTGTACAGACACACGTATGTGAATTAGATGAGATATTTAGAAATATTAGAGAATATTTGAATTGTCTTTGCGAAATAAACATATAGATAGCGAAGAGAAAAGAGAGAGAGAGATGGGTAACTTGGTCTGTTAATGATAAATTACTGTTCATTATATTAATTAAACATTTTTCCCCAAAACATTTCTCAGTCCCAGAAATAAGGTATACTCTATGACATGTGTTTTGTGCTATTAAAGACATTTTTCTCTTTTTTTTCTCTTTTTCTAACTGAAAATATTACTATTACGGAGAAGGGCAACAAATAAATTTGGGGGGGGGGGGCGAACTTTTTTTTAAACTGAAAATATTAGTATTCATGGGGGAGGGTGAAAAAACCTTTTGGAGGGAGTGGGTAAAAAAATGTTTTAAAAATGTTTTATTTGTTTTTAAACTAAAAATATTCTTGGTTAGAAACAAAGAAAATCGATGTCTACCCACCCAAGAAATATGACTGAGTCTCCATCGGTTTACTGGTGAGCGTTCATTTCCGACGCGGCAGCCTAGCAAAAATAGACGACCGTAGGGAGGCTATTTTGGCTAGTCCACTTATAATATAACGAGCACTTTCTCTGTCACGATGTCAGGATGTCAGGATGTCTGTCTGTCCGTCTGGGGGAATTTTTGTAAACAGAAGAGAGAGGGGGGCTCGAGTAATTAACATTTAATTAATTAAGCTTTTCAAGTCAGCGTTCATAATATTTGTATACCTGTAGTATTAGGAAACTATTATTAATTAATTAAATTTACATTAGATAACAACAACAACAAATTTAGTTTTAAAAATAAACGTATCTAATTATTAAAAGAAAAACTTTGTTAGTCATTCAATGCAAAGTTTATTTTTTAAATGAATTTATTCTAAAGTAATGTATGTTTTAGCTATGTGCAAATGTACTCGTGCGTAAACTTAACCGGAAGTTGTCGTTTTAATTTAAATATACTACAACCGGAAGTTATCATTTGGAATTTAAAACTTATTTTCATTAAATCGCTTTAATTAATATTACTACTGATAACAATGACATTAATATCAAGAAATCTATTGCGTATATATAAGGAAATAGGAGAATCAAATTACAAATGAATCGTAAAGAATATTTATTTATCAGAAACTGTTTATCAAATCAATATGAAAAGTATAGCATTAACTGTGTTTTTCGATTAGTATATATAGCGTATTTGAAAATATTTTACTGTATCATTGAATTATTTTAATTCTTTTTGGTATTTTATACAAGTCGAAGATACGTACTCAACAATCAGGTCGTTGTGGGTTTTCTGGCTTTGCTCTGTCGGGCTGAGGTATTTGTTTTGGGTAGTCGTAGGAGGTCCACTCTCCAAAGCCGTACCTCGACTTTTTGAGAAGATGGTTGGTTTAAGGTTAAGGCTCCCTCTACCAGGAAATGCCGATGGGGTTGCTCAGGTATTTTTGCGTGCCCAATGTACGCTACCTCTTGTGCCCTTGCCTACCACCCCCACCTTCCGGTCTTGTGCCAAATCTTCTAGCATTGGAAGGGAGGTAGATCCCTCTTGTATTATTGAATAAAGTAAGCCTAAGGTGTTTCCATATAAATATAGTACGGATAAACGGAAATAATGTTTTCGCATTTATTCATTCATATATATATATATATATATATATATATATATATATATATATATATATATATATATATATATATATATATGAGAGAGGAAAGGTTGAGAGAAATCCGATGTAATGGGAAATGCGCTCTTAGTAGTCACGGCTACTACTTTTCCTTATCAACCCATCATGTGAACCCAATATTTCGATGTACTTGCATGACATTTTTCTTAAAATTATCATCCTGAGGAAGTCTTACAATAAAGACGAAACGTTGATGAATATACAAAAAATATCTCTTGGTTTTTCCTTTTTCATTTCCCATATATATATATATATATATATATATATATATATATATATATATATATATATATATATATATATATATGTATATATATATATATATATATATACTTTTTTTTAGAAAACCATAACAATGTGTATTTTTTAAATAAATACAATTTATTTTAATCTAAGCTTTCGAAAATTAAAATTGTCTTTGTCAAAGCAAAATGCTTTTTTCTTTTTCCTTTTCATCGTCTGTGTACTCCTTGTTATGTCTCCGGTTATGTCTTTCGTGCAGCTACGCTGATTTGAATCAGTAAGAGTGTAGACATATTTTAAAACATTGTTTCGTAAGAGTATATATATATATATATATATATATATATATATATATATATATATATATAAAGGCTACCAACATTTGTAAAAAGTTTTTTTCAACATTTATTTATTGTTTTATTATTTCATCATTTTATATAACGCGTTTCAAGCGGTGGTCCGCTATCATCAGATATGTTAATCCATTTGAAGAAATTACATTTCTTCAGATAGATTCTCTCTCTCTCTCTCTCTCTCTCTCTCTATATATATATATATATATTAGATTTCTTGAATGTGAGATGATATATATAATTATTTCCACAATCAGACAACGCCGCAGCCCACAACCTATGAAAGAAACCGGAAGTCCTAGACTCGAGTTTCGCCCTCCTTTGGGCTCATCAGTAGAACACATCCGAACTCAGGATTCGAAACCCGAGTCACTCTGCCACTGAGCTACCTCGCCACATACAAGAATGTCTATTAATTTACACAGATTAAACTCGAGTCTAGGACTTCCGGTTTGTTTCTTTCATAGGTTGTGGGCTGCGGCGTTGTCTGATTGTGGAAATAATTATATATATATATATATATATATATATATATATATATATATATATATATATATATATATATATATATATTTAATATTTAACGAACGGTGTGATCACCAATAAAACCAATTACATAAAAATACATTGAATATTTAGGTGATAAAAAATCGTACATATTTCCCGGCAAGGCGTCATAGACTATTGACATTAACATCGAAGGTCCGATCCTTGTCTAAGTTAGCCATGCTGATAACGCCTGTGAGCCAGAAACACGTGTCCATGTATTACTTTTATGTACGTATAAAATCAATAAATATGTATATATTAACGAAAAATACCTCCTATAAAGTTATGGACGACTAATAATGCAATTTTCTGTATTTTAATCACTTAAGAAGTGACAGAATCGAATAGTAGTAAGCAACAAAAAAAAAAATAACGAACGCTGCAATCACTAATAAAAACAATTACATAAAAATACATTATATATACTAGAAAGTATCAACAGGAATACTTGCTTTGAGATCGTCTGTTTACCTGGTCTAGAATCTTCGAAGTTTTCTTCTTCACATCATTGAGCTGTCCGTATATGAATACTTGTAGAATATAGGAGGAGCAGTGACTTACTGCTGGCGACTGCGGATGTTCTTCCAACATCTAAGACGAATGACGGTTGTCGCAGAGAATTTATATGAGATGGGGATGGCGTTTAATTGTTATATAAACCTTCCCCACTACTGGAGAGCGACAGTCGTCAATTTGTCACCACACTGCAGTAGTTATTAGACATAAGGAGAGGGTCGCGAAGGAAGTTTTTTTTTTTTTTTCACAAATTTCCGAAAAAAATAAAAACGTGACACTATTTCGTAAAGGAAGAACGTCTAACTTTAGAAACGATTCGATTTATTGAGTCTTGTTCACTTCCTCTTTCAAGATATGGTAGCTTCTAACACATCTACTGTACCAGGGAGCACCACCTCATTCGTTGGATAGCTTCACTCTTGGTTACCCTCTGATTTTTTTTCGACATACTATATATATACTTATATAAAGTTAGGTATGTGTTTATATATTAGTTATGAGGAAAGAAACAATTTGTGGAATATTAAGTGTTAATGAGCAGTTAATTTTAGGAGAAATATATTAGTATATATGTATACACACATTATATATATATATATAATATATATACACACATTACATATATATAATGTATATATATACACATTATATATATATATATATATAATATATATATATACACACATTACATATATATAATGTATATATATATACATATACACATTGTATATATGATGTATATATATATATAATGTATATATATATACATATACACATTGTATATATGATGTATATATATATATATATTATATATAATGTATATATATATATACATTATATATATAATATATATATAATGTATATATTATGTATATATATTATATATATTATATAATGTATATATATAATATATGTGTATATATATAATGTATATATATATAATATATATATACATAATATATAATATATATATATATACATAATATATAATATATATATATACATTATATATATATATACATGATATACATTATATATATACACATTATATATATATATATATATATATATATAATATACATTATATATATAATATATATATATACATTATATATATATAATGTATATATCTATTGATAATGGAGTTTATGTATCTGTCTGTCTGAAGCCGAAACTCCAGTATGACTATTTCACTGAAACTAATCTTTTTGAAGTTCTTTATATACTGTCATCAAAAGTCGTTCAGACACCAGATGGGTTTGTTCATTAACATAAGTCATTCTTTTAAACCTTCAATTAAATTCATATTTACAAATATACACTTATAACTGCTATTATCAAATTTACATATGTCTTTACAATATTTTCCGATAAACATTATACATTAAAGCCATTTTCATCATAACCATTTCAACGGCCAGTGTCGTTAAAATTGCATTGGCTGTTTAATCAGTGGTGTCCTCCCTCCCTCTGGTAATTAAATATGGCGCAACTGAATAAACAGCCATCGTTAACGCTAGCATTCACCGTGCTTTTTTTTAAAAACCGTTCTAAGTTAGTTTATTTTCTTAATGTTATAAACCATTATGTTTTAAAACACAAATTCACTGAATCAAATGATTCAATAAAATTGTTAAAATCAACAATTAAAAAAAAAACTAAATACAGCGAACAGTATTTTTCGAATCGAAAGAAAAGTGTTTATAAAATGAAACAATGTAAAAATCCGTACTCTTTTATGTGTGTGTGGGTGTGTGTGTGTGTGTGTGTGCACGCGCGCGTCTGTGTTTTTGAATGACCTTTTTTAATTAAACAATATGTTTCTAAAATCAGTTATATTATTTTTGTTGTTGACAGAAAAGAAATAAAATCACATCTTTTATTTTAATAAATAAAACATGGAATAATAACAGTTTGTGAATTAAAGCTGAACAGCGTAAGTTAAAGTAACACGGTAAATACCAGCGTTTGTTTACAAATTACGCGCTTGTATTGCGTCCAAACTGAGTTGACGGGGGGAGATTGTTTCAATGGATTTACGTTCCGCACGCTGTTTAATCAATTGGACGTAGATAAAATAACTACGTAACTGATTAATTTTTAAATCAATTATTATTTTAATTAAACAATTTGATTCATTAATTATAATTTATAAGTAAGATTAGTAGCGAGCAAAATTACGTAAATACATGATGAAATCTGAATGAACCGATCCTGAGTGTATATTTGAGAATACTAATTTATTAGAAGTTCAAAAGCAATTGATTATGTAAATTGAGAAATACACATAGTGTTTATGCCAGTTTTTTTCATAGTATATAATGAAGCTAGCGGACCTAGTAAATAGTTATACAACTTTGATGGAGTTTCGGCTTCAGACCAACAGACAGATACATAAACTCCATTATTAATAGATATTGAATATATATATATAATATATATATATATAATGTGTGTGTATATACAACTTTGATGGAGTTTCGGCTTCAGACAGATAGACAGATACATAAACTCCATTATTAATATATATATATATATATATATATATATATATATATATATATATAATGTAAGATATTATATTTCAATTGCTTTACTACAAACTGATACACACCGAAGCCCCACACACCAAACCAGCCATCAAACTGTTGATGGCTGGTTTGGTTTGAATGTGTCGTCAATTATAGATATATTATACAGCTCCTCAGACAAAAGCTTAACTTCAAGCTGAGATCGAAACTCGACTGCTTCATTCGATAGTCATCGTTTCTAACGACTAGGCTATCGACAGCAGACCACAAGTAAGTGAATTCCTTATGATTATATAAACATTAACACCGAAGAGTGCTCAATTCGGGTTTTTACGAACAGCATCATATTATCGGTAATGGTAGCTATTGAATTCAAAGCGATGAGGGCATATATAGTCATCCCAAAACCGTGTCGCTCTATCATAGCTCTCAATGTGGTTAGGAAGGGAAGCGCTTCAAGCTGGTACTGAAACTCGACTACTTTTTCGACAGTCGGCGTTTTTAATGAGTGGGCTATCAACAGCAGGCCGCGAGCAAGTTAATGTTTAATGTTTATATAAACATCATTAGAACCGAAGAGTGCTGAATTAATGTTATATTTTTTTTTGCATTATCAATAATGATAGCTATTACATTCATTTACCAGGCTGTTCAACCTACAATAAGGTGAGGGGTATATATAGTCATCCCCAGACTGTTTTGCTATATCACAGCTCCCCGGTGAGGCTAGACAGGCGAGTGCTTCAAGCTGTGATCGAATAACGTTTCTAACCACTGGGCTATTGACTGCTGGTGTCACGTATATACATGATATTTGTGATTGGGTCAGCTTTTCAACTTTCTTTTGTTTTTTATATTTTAATCCGCGTCTGTGAAAACGTAAACACGATATTCTATGCTTAAGATATTCAGTGTAACCCGTTTGGTTAGTCATGCGATCATTTCATAGCAATAAACAAAGATTGTCATTTCGCTCCGATTATTTTAAATTAGCACAATCGTCATTCATACCTACGATTCGACAAGATTAAAACAGTAAACATCCTAGTCATACGACTACTTTGAGATACTTACTTGACATAGCTTGAGTAGGTCTGTTCTTACCAGTCGGCGATACGTGCTCGACATCAGTCCGAAAGTGACTTTGTTGCTGTCGTGCTGAGGTATGGTTCTGTACAGTCCCAGGAGGTCCACTCTCCCAGGCTTTACCTTCCCTTTGAGAAAGAGCTAGTTTATTGCTAATCACCGGAGGCGACCTTACCGGGGAATGCCGACAGGGCTGCTCATGCATTTTTGTAGGCCAAAACGCGCTAATCCTAATGCGCTGGCCTTTCAAACCCACACTTGACCTTGTGTCTAACCTCCTGGAGAGAGGGTAAATAAAATACTACTTTGAGAATTACTCACTAATTATACTAAACACGAGTCAATCGTGAGACTACATATCCTTCACCTGACAACGTTAGGGTACGCCAAAGTCTTACCTGCCACTCTCCGTTTTACATAAGTTTTTAATGTAATATATTTTGGAATAATTGTAAATATTATTTTCATTTTTAGGTAAAAAATGAAAAAAATAAAGCTACAATTTTATTAACTTATTTTTATCTAATGTAACAGTAAACACGTCAAATATCAATATATATATATATATATATATATATATATATATATATATATATATATATAAGGAGAGGTAGTTTGCTTGAAGCATCGTGTGTAATACGTATATAGAGGAGTATTAGAAGGCTATCACAATGCAAGAAATGGAAATATGTCAGCGTTGAGAAGACAAAAACAAGTGATTTTAATTTACATATTTTTCAAAAACTTTTTTAATAATTTTTTTCTATCTGGCAAATCTTACTTGATTAGGCAAGATTAAAATGGAATAAGCGGAAGACCTAAAAAGCTCAACGTTTCGCCCAAATGTTATATGGGCTTTGTCCAGAGCGAAAGTAAAAATGCAAAAAATGACAAAAGACGAGAAAGTCTATAAATTATGAGAAATATATATAGTGATAGAGTTCATGTAGAGAGGGAAGATATGTAAATATGTATAGAGTAAAAAAAAGAAAGAACAAAGAGTAGAAAGGGGGTTCAAAGGAAAATTAATTCAAAACTCAGGGAATCAACCGGTGTCTAGATATATCTTATTAATAAAGCAATTATTCATAAATATTTACTTTTTTTTTGTTTTTTTGGGCGAAACGTTGAGTTTTTTAGGTCTTCCGCTTATTCCATTTTAATTTCATATATATGTATATATATATATATATATGTGTGTGTGTGTGAGAGAGACAGAATGGTGGAGTAAGATCAATATTTTAATTTTAAATGTTTTTCCGTTGTTTTCACTCCTGCTCAGATGTATGACGTCATATCGAATAGTGAGTAAGAAGACGCGCCAACGCCAACGCCAACGCCGACGCCAATTTGTTATCCTGTCTTCTTTTATCGACACTTAACACGCTTATCGATTGACCAATGGCAGACAGCTTGGACCACCCACCTAAATGTCCTGTTTAGCTCTAACTTCACTCACTGGCCAATGAAGTCAGCCTCCGCTTTTAACTCTTTGACTGCAGATAAGAATGCGGGCGCATTTAATTAAGACCTTTCAAAAAATTCATGGAATTTCTATATATGGAACACGGCTTGTTTTAATATCTCTCTGCGGACTGGAAATATATTGCCATGAACATTTCAAACACTACATCGACAAAACAATATTGTTTTTTGGAAAAAATTACCTAATCAAATTCAAAATGGCATCAGTGTTTAACATTTAAAAAAAAAACCCGATACTTTCAGAAATAATAGTAAAATAATGAATTTCCGAAGACATTTTTGGGGGGTTATATGGTGAAATACTTAAGAGAAATTGATCTATATGTACCTATCATAAATTTGGTGAGATCGTAGGTAGGTCACTTCCTCCAGCACTTTCTCTCTCCCCCCTCTCTTTGACACACACGCACATACACATACATATATATATATATATATATATATATATATATATACATATATATAATTTTTATATCATGTAAACCTCAGCGAATGTAGGGAACACATTTTCATAAATTCATCAAAAGCCGTTTTTATTCGCATAAATTGTTTCAGCCAACCTTTATGATATACACTACCAAAAGCTACCCGCCCCCGGGCAGCAATTTCTGAGGCTGTAGTCTTCTTTACAGAACACAAAGAAATACTTTTCAATTGACATTTTAGTAATTTGGAGGAAAACAACAAAGTAATGATTGTTGTAGTGTTATTTGATATATTCCAATGTGGAGGAAATTTACTGTGTATGAACATCGTCAAATTTGATTTTTTAGGAGAAAAACAACAAAAGGGTTAATTGATATGTTTTTTTTTTAAATATTCAAAGTAGAGGAATTTTATATTGTTTCAGCATAAAAATTAAAACGAATCCCCTATTAAAAACTGGTTATATAATGAAATGAATAAATATAAAGGTGGAACGTTGATTGGTCAAATAAACCAATTTTATATTGCTGAGTAATTCGAAATGGTTACTTTGTACTTTTCGCCTTTATTATAAAAGACAAAAAAAAGACTTAATGAATATTAAAGAGGAAGAATCTTTTATTTTTGTAATTTAGAAAGAGCAGAGGAGGTGTTTTTCTTTTCTATGACAAATGTTAAACTCATGATGATGATGCTCATCATCATCATCATCATCATCATCATCATCATCATCATCATCATCATGTGCGACGAAAATAAGTAGCAAGAGAAACAACAGCAACAAACAAAAAATATTTTAAAAAATAAGCGCATGTATTTAATTATTAACAGAAAACCGTTGTTAATTATTGCGTTTAATGCAAACTTTATTTTTTAAAAAGTAATTATTTCAAAGTTATCCAAGTATTTTGCTATGTGTAAATATACGCGTGCGAAAACGTAACCGAAAAAATTAAAGCGGAAGTTATGATTTGTAATTTCTTAAATCGCTTAAAATAATATTAGTACTGATAATAATTAAGATATTAATACTAAGAAAAGGTTTTCGTATATATAATAATAAAATAGCAGAATCAAATTATAAGTGACTCGTACTGAATTTATTAGACAGTGTTTAAAAAATAAAAACGCAAATAATTTTTAACCTTGGAGGTGTTTAGTAAGGTCTCCTGTGAGTGTATATACTTTAGTGTATAATTAAATTAGGTAAGATGTTTTGATATTAATATAGTTCGGATAAACGAAAAAAAAAACTTTCGAATTTATTCATTTAGATTATGTTATAAATGTACAAAACATAAATTTTCTTCAATAGGCTGGCATGGCTTCTGGCCTTGGTTAGGGTTAGGGTTAGGGTTAGGGTTAGACAACGGTTGTGTCTTTAGGATTTTACCAAGAACCATGCCGACGGTAATTGATATAAATTGTTTATAAAATGTGGTTATAAATGTTATGGTGTGGCGAATGAGGAAAATTGAGATAAACAGCGTGCATGCATCTTAAAATGGAAATGAAAGAACGATTGTGGGAATATTGAGAATATAGAAGCGTGAGCACTCAGCAAGTATAAACTAAACACATGAACAGAGTTTTGTAAACGAAAAATCAAGTAAAACATGATTAAATAACAAAACATTTATATAATTTCACATGAACATAAAAGTGATTTTTTTAGCCAAGAAGTGTTCATTTAGGAAAGTTTTTGCAGAAAATGTTCAGTGAATAAGCATACACGAGAGCTAGGGATGTGTATGCCTATATATTTGTTAATGTGAATATGCGTGTATGAGCAATATGCATATGCGAGTAAGAAGCAATGAAGCACGGTGGATGTGTGCGTATCGTTTTTTCTGTTAGTGTGTGTGAGTGGGTGGCAGTTTGATTCAGTTCGCCTGACTCATGTTTGCTTGATTCGTTAGTGTGGAGAAATGCGTGCACGAGACGATGGAGCTTCTCTCTCTCTCTCTCTCTCTCTCTCTCTCTCTCTCCCTCCATATATATATATATATATATATATATATAGTAAAGTAAATGTTATTAAATAACACAAAGTTTTAAGTTTTATGAGGCTTATTTTAATTGTTTCATTTCACCTAATAAACCATTTGGTATTCCTGTCACATTGGATTATTCAGAAAATTGGAAAAAAAGCATCATAAAACAAAACAAAAAACTTCCTGTTGTTTAATTACATCTACCTTAATGAAAACCTGCTGCTAAATACACACATACTCACACATATATATAAAATAAGTTATACACCATCCACTAAATAAGTCATACTCTATCCACTATGACTATGCAATCCCTACAGCTACATATCTAGAAAACGGAGCTGTTTAACCTGACATCGTGATATGGGGCAAAAGGGAGAAAGTAGCAACCCTAGTTGAAGTCAGTGTCCCTAATGATGCGAGATTAAACAGAGCTGAAAGGGAAAAGATTACGAAATACGAAGGTCTTATGTACGGCATGAAAAGTAACTGGAATCTTAGGAAAATCTCCATCATACCAGTAATTATAGGAGCAACAGGACTAATGAAAAAGAATTTCAAAAGCTATCTGACCAGTATACCCGGTGAACCGAGTGCAAGAGAAATACAAACAATTGCACTTAAAGGGACAGTTAGAATCTTAAAAAGATCTCTAGGCTGGAGTGTCTGAAATAGCTGGTGAATATCTGATGCCCCATCTCCAGCAAAAACGGAAAGATAAGAAAAAAAAACTGAATAGTATGTGTGTTTGCTTATATATAGAATAAAATAAATGATAGAAAATAAAAAAACAAGTGTTGGATAAAGGACACAATTACCAAATTAATCAAGTTAATTGGCTCATGAAATCTGAGATCGGAACATAATTGCATTTATATGTCTTACTATAAAATATTCTAAATTTTAATTTTAATTTTCAAATATTATCTTATTATCATTATTATTATTATTATTATTATTATTATTATTATTATTATTATTATTATTATTATTATTATTATTATTATTATTATTATATAACTCTACAAAAATGATATTGAGCACTTCAATCGGATCTATTGCGGTTATTTACACACTCTTGGGAAAGGCATGAACTCACTGTTTTCCTTATCCGCTATGGCTAGAATAGCAACTTGTTAAATTAGTCGCCTACCATGAATCATTTGCGGAAGGTATGTTTCTATGGTATTAAATAAGCCCCAAAGGGGTTGATATGCCGTAAGAGAGAGAGAGAGAGAGAGAGAGAGAAACACTAAGTCAGAACGAAACACCCAATTCCAGGAGAGATGGGGAACTCGGCTATTCTGAGGCAGATACCGTTGGAGTTATTTTGTTCAATTATGTACTACTACTGTTGGAAAAGCTATGAACCCACAATTACACCCTCCAGATATGGGTAAAATAGTGACTTTCCTTCCTATTGAACTTATTTATTATTTATTTTAAGTTGTATTTTGTAAAATCTTTTAAGGGTTGAATTGAGAAGATAGTTATAAAGTTGGGTCATTTGTTGAACTGACAGTGAGATTAAAAATCTAACTTCCTATTCATGATAGAAGAATAGATTTCTCATATACTCAGTCATGTCTATGCGACCGAAGTCCGAAGGATAACTAATTTGCACATTGCTTCGTAAAATGAACTCTTATTAATAAACTATTGTTTATTTTATTTTTTTTGTTTTGTTTTCTGATTCGACTTTTCCTATATAGTGGATAAATGCTTAGCGTTTTCGGTGAAAAGAGTTTAGATTGTAAATATTAAACTACCAACACACACACACACATACACACGTATAGGCCAAGCACAAAAAAAAAATCAGTGCGAATCATATATGACAAATCACTTTTCCAAAATACTATTTAAAAAAAAATAATTATGAAATTAAATTCCATCATAATGCATTTCAGTTCCTTTGTAAACAAGTAAGTCATTTCATTCTCGCTGTTATCCACAGTTGTATTCACGAATATTTTTTATATCGTGGAATGATGCTTAGCGTTTTAGGTGAAACGAGTATTTCCGTTTCTTTCCGGTCAGTTTTCTTCTGCTCTTTGTGATTCTTGGTTTCCTCAATTTTTCCCGGGCAACACCGGGACACGGGTTCAGCTAGTAGTAAATATATATCTATGGTGTTTCGTATTAAATGACACCAAAAAGGGATGATATACCGTAAAATAGAAAAACCTAATTGAACCAAGAAATGAAATTAACAATTTAATAACAAGACCGAGCATTGTGACCCACACTATAGCAGTGTGACTGGATACCTTCATCCTACAAATATTCACACACGCAAGCACAAAAGAAATCAGTCAAGCCCGGTGATAAAATTTCCCAGACGCCATTTTTATCTCTCTCATTAGCAAATCAACGAATATTTTCAGTTCGTCTCGCGTTTATTTCCTTGAAGCATTCTCTCACGATCGAGTTTTTCTCTGTTTGAAACCTTTCAAAATAGAATCATCCGAATTGGAAACAAATAATGATTCAATGTATAATAATTATTTTTGAAAAATCCATGGACATTTCTTATCAAAAATAATAATAAGCAAAAAAATGAAAATCGGTCTATAGTTTAGAGAAATGAATAGTTTCTTTTGGTTTTGTTTCCTTTTAAAAATAGTGTATTCTTCTGTTACCCGACAGCAAGAGTGACTCCGGTCTTTCTCCGGGCAATGCTCTAGGGGTGTCTCTCGGACAGCCATGCACACTTCCTATATCCCCTCTTCTAAGTGGAAGCTCTCTCGCCCTGACCATTGTCATGCAGAAATCATATTGTTGTGCAGGACCGAACAAAAATATTCCCGAGTTTGACAGAAAGATTCCCGATTTCGACAAGGTACACATGACAAAGGTCGAAGGTTACATTGGCCAAAACGTTGTGATAAAAACACCCAAGATGAGAACAGTAGTCCGAATATACCAAATTCCACATAAAATAGTTTTTTTATGCCGTTAAACAGACAAACCAGAATAAACTTTGACGAACGTATAGCATAGTTAAAAACAAAAAGAAAGAAGAAAAACAAATATACAACTAATAACTGTTACCAAACAATAGAAATTTAATTTTCTATTGACCAGAATATTTAAAATTTAAAAAAAAAACTGTAAATTTTATTATTTTAAAATTTGTTTTGTTTCTTTCACTTAATCGATTTCGCCAATCAAACGTGGCCGTCGATTTTTTGGGAGGTTGTCGCTAATTTCAAGCTTAAAATATATTTAAATAAAGAGACTTACGGTACCATTAACCCTAAGTCCGGGGTGGTTTCCAGTCGGATTATGGTAAGCTTTTTAAAAAATATATTTTAAGCCTCAAATTAGCGACCCCCCCCCAAAAAAAATCGACCGCCATCTTTGATTGACGAAATCAGTTAATTGAAAATAACGAAATAAATTTTGAAATAAGAAAACTTACAAATAGTTTTAAAAGTGTCACACTATGCAGGTCGATAGCAAATTAAATCTTATATCGTTTGGTAACAGTTATTTGTTGTATATATATTTTTTCTCCTTTTCTTTCGTTGTTAACTATACGACACTTTTGCCAAAACTTTTAATCTATGACTGCCCCCCCCCTTTATGCTACGTCAATTGTTAACCCTCAATTCCTTTTAGCTCAATGTTGGACAACAGTTGTCACTTTGTAAACTTGGTAAGCGGAAACAATTGTTTATTTATGTAATTGCAAGTCACGACCATATCCTTTATCATCGTAGTTTCTCAGGTAGTTTTGCAAGTATCATGAGATGAATCATATCATTTTCAAATTCTAATTATTATAGTGTTAGTTTTCAATAATGGTATAGCGTCAACTCCCTGATGTTCTATAGAATTACATGTGTTATCTATATACTGCATATATGAAAAAATCTGAAATTGCTTGTCATGCTTTCTCCATCCAATGTAAACGTAAAACTCAATTATAAATGCACCGCGTCTTGTGGATTGTTTATAACAATAACAAAAAGAAAAGAAAAGAAAAAGAAAATGGGACTAACATCATACTATCATAGGATTGGTTAAATTTCAATCTACAAATTGGACTCCGACTTTGGGGTAATTAAAATGATTATCTAATATATAAAATTAAGTCATTCGGATAAACCAAGTTAGACCTGAATAGCAATGCATCGAACAACTCGATATTTGATTCTGCCGCACCAGTAAAATACAGAAGATTTAAGTCTATGTTCTTTACGCAAAGAAAATAAATTCCAGTCGATTTCATCGATTACATATTCTGTCTAGTTCGATAATTCTTTCAATAGCGTTCACTGCACTAGATTTACCGTTTATTTTCATTGGATAAGCAACAGATACGATTAACCAATGATATAGCTCAATTAAAAAAAATAGAATTTCTAGGTACGCAGTTATTCACATATTTCGCTTCTTTTAAGCTGATATTTTGTTCTATTATTTAACTAATAGTACTTTATGAATTACTACTTTATTTTGTGTACTTATTACAAATAATATTTGATATAAGAAACAATGGTTGTGCATATTAGTGTTTCTACATTTTTCTTGAGAAAATAGTTTACGATCATTTATATACATGAGAGGGTTCCCAAGTTTGACATAAAGTTCGAAAAGTTTCACCTAAAGAAAGTCAGTGTTTACATCGGTGGAAACGTTGTGAATATAACAACCAAGATAAAAATAGTAGTTTAAATAATCAAAATAATACCAAGGAATAACTATTTACACACATACATATGAATTTTTAACGATTACAATTATTTCCACATCATATTCTAAATAAAGACACACTTAAATGTATTAAAGTTGTTTACAGCTGTTTCAAGTCGATATTCATTTTTAGTTGTGCAATGTAACATAGAAATTATTCAAATAGCGATTCTCTTTAGAACTTATTTACGTACGTATACAAAAACAGCCAACAAAGTGCGAAAAAAGTTTATTGCCCAAAACAAAATCATAAGAATAGATC
>OY744528.1:83391176-83428676 GCA_963556195.1 Sepiola atlantica
ATATATATATATATATATATATATATATATATATATATATATATATGAGAAAGGAAGGATGAAGGTAATCCGACGCAATGGGAAATGAAAAAGGAAAAACCAAAAAGATGTTTTTTTGATGTATTCATCAACGTTTCGTCTTTATTTGTAAGACTTCCTCAGGATGATAATTTTAAGAAAAATGTCATACAAGTACATGAAGGTATTAGGTTGACATGATGGGTTAATGAGAAGTAGTCCTGTGCTCCCCGTAGTGGCTACTACTTCTCATTAAACCATCATGTCAACCCAATATTTTTATGTACTTGTATGACATTTTTCTTTAAATTATCATCCTGAGGAAGTCTTACAAATAATATATATATATATACATATATATATATATATATATATATATATATATATATATATATAAGATGAGTTTCTCTGAAAATCAAACAAATAATATCACGTAAATCCTCGTACATCTGAAGAAAAAGAAAATTTAAAAAATAAACACATTAATGTATTCGTAAATAATTGTTTAAAAAAAGACCAATGAAACGAAAAGGAAAAAGTCAAAATAAAAAAAGACTCATTAAAGTATCTGATGTGATTGTTTTTAGCAAGGACACGATTTTTTAGAAATGTCAGAAGGCTGTCTGAAATATTAAAACTATTATTTAAATCCCTTTCATGTTTTCCACGAATGCATATCATTGCTTTCTCTTTCCTACGAAAAAGTGTGTGAAAAAAGCAGCTAGTCGTGTAACGTGTCTTTGTCTATTTAGAACAGAACCTATCCAATCGTGGCCGTTCCCTATGAGAACGTCTTTCATCGGTGATAGACCTGCTTGCCTCAACACGCCAACGTTTCTGATGTTATCTTGTCATTTTAAATTAATTATTTGCTGTTGATGTGTCATCATGCACATAGTAATCGACCAATTAATAATGACGTCTAATACTCCATTTAGCAAGTTGCTTGTGCGAGATTGTAAACAAAAGGTAGATGTACTTTTGAAAGAATGGACTTAAACAACCTGGTTGACAGAGTATGGCAGAGTGCAATTGATTTTTATAAAGATAGACGGATGTGATAAATGCCACCTTTGAGATCATAGTACAGATTTATAAATCGGGTGTAGACAATTTATTCGCCTATTCCTAAATTGATGAGCATGATGTAGCGATATTGGACTTTGGGTTTGTAAAACTAATGTAAAGAATGGTATTTTCAATTAGGATGCATTAAGTAAGAAAGTGGACAATTCCATCAGAAATTTAAAGTTTACAATTAAGACTACGTGGCAGGATATTAGGTCACAGACAAGAAGTCAGTAGTGACACGTGGCGAATAAGCTGATCAGATCTTTCTCTTTCTTGTCGAACAGATAAAGAAAGTGGTCGGGTTTTTGGAAGATTGGTGGGGGATTCAATCATGTTGACCCACTGGTTCTTGTTAGATCACCGAAGTTAAGCCATGTTGAGTCTAGTCACTATCAGATGGATGACAGTTTGGGTAATATCAGGTGCTGTATGGGAAAGAATCGGCGAAATCTCTCCGCCAAAAAAATCACAACCCTGGCGATGCTTTTAGTAAGTATTACAGTGCAACCTGCTAATCCAAACAGGTGTTGACACAACAGAACAACCGCCCCCCTCCCTCATGGACGGAAGTTCTGCTCTCAATCATCATAGCAAAGCTCCCCGGAGAGGTCATGTTATCATTTTTTTCATCTTCATCATGTATATCGTAAAGAAAACAAAATAAAACCAAAGATTGTTAAACCCCGAATGATTTTGTGCTTTCATTGCATGATACGCGTTGTTTAATAGCAGGGATTGCTATTAAACAACGCGCATCGTGACAGAACACAACGGAAAAGAATAGAATAGATAATTAATTACTACTACGTATCAACTATACAACAGGACTCCGACTTTGTGTTGCCCGGATAATCTTTGTGAGATCGATCAATCGATCCTCGTAGTACTATGCATAACATTTTATCAATTACGAAGAAGATTATAAAATTCAACTATTAATTTAGATCTGCGGTTTATTTATACTGTTGTGATGAGACACCGGGCTCCCCTCACCCACTAAATAAGTGAACTAGTCTGGACAATAAATACGACTACGAACAGTAGTATGGAGGATTCAATTGTATTCTGTTAAATCCTATTGGATTACCTGTAGTTACTATTGTTTGTGCACGATATGTACGTTGGAATAAACCGACTACTTTAAGACCTTTACACTCTGGGTTATTCTGTTATTTATAACTACTTACCAAGTTATATCATATATCGAGTTCGATTCTGATCGAATATATTGTTTTTAATTACGCAGAATACAATTGGGACAGGTATAAACCCACATCTTCCCAGCTAGGGGTAAAATGGTGCCTTGTGTACAATTTATTGTGTACGATTCCCTTATTTACAATGTGATTCTGCATTAAAAACGAGAGAGAGAGAGAGAGAGAGAGAGAGAGAGAGAGAGAGAAAGAGAAAGAGAAAGAGAGTCGTGTTACGTATGGAACAGGTAGCAGTAGTAGGCGTTGTAGCGATGTTATTTTCTTTCTTTTTCTCTTTCTTTTTTCGCTTAGAGAGAGAGAGAGAGGGGGGAGAGGGATACATTGGACATAAGCATAGAGTAATAGAGAGGAACAGAGAGAGAGACAGGGAGAGAGAAAGAGCGTGAGAGAGAGATAGAAAGTAAGAGAGAGACACACAGTGAGATATACAGAGATAGCGAGACAAACAGGCACGGAAAGACACAGAGACAGAAGCAAGTATTTTCAACAATAACTCGTCTAGCAACAGCAACTGTAAATAATGTCCTTTTCTGCCCATGTGTACCTCAAACTAAACAGAAGTTTCATGAGAAAAGTTTATTTCCAAGAACTATCCGTCTGTGGAACACAATACCACGATGCTGCTTCCCAGGTGACTATAGCATGGTTATTTTCAAGTCCAATATTAACAAATAAATGAATCCTCACATTGTTGTCTCACTTTCCTCCTGACAAACTCATTAACCCTTATCCTCGAGTGGCCTATTTACCTTGATAAGTGGTGACTCGTTAGTACATAAAAAAAGTGATGGCACTGATATAGAGCGATATATAAACATAAAGAGAAAGGTACACAAATAGAGCAAGAGAAAAAGCGACAGAATAAAGTAGAAACGTACAATTTCCCAATAACTATAGTGACTTTTGTTCGACTACTCGTATACCATTACTCATGTGTTGAGTGAGAGTTGATATGCCGTAAAACCGACAAATCAAACCAAACTCTGTGTGGAGAATTTCACACGGATGTCCAATAGTTGTTATTAAACAATCAAATGAATTTAATTATAGTTGAACATGCGTTGCATGGTCCACTCTCTGCATCAGGCATGTGGTAATTGCACTTGTGTATTTGTTTGATGATGCATGTACGAAGAGGATAGTGCTACAGGCGTTGTGTCCGACTCATCGACAGCTTGTTTGGCGGTTGTTTATGCGCGGTTGCACCCGACGGGTAGATAACCTCTAAACAAGCCGACTCGATTAACCTAAATGAGATGTTAAATCCGGGTGCAAAAGGCGAGGCGTTTTATGCAAGCAGTGGAAAAGAAAGGCGAACACACTGATTTACTGCTTCTCTTTGTTCTATGACTAACCGGAGCAGACGTCCCCCATTTTGATGTCTTTGAGGCACGAATCTCACCCCTCCCCTATAAAGAACATTCAGAGAGCCTCTATCTACTTGCCTCCCAACGAGAGCAGAGTTGGACACAAGGTCAGTTTTTAATTTAGGAAAAATCCAGCTTCCAAAAAGAGGAACTCTTGGACAAAAATAAGAATTGACTCAGTCTAGAAGGATTTCTCATTCACTGACCGAGGACAGAAAAGATAAAGCATAGTATGAGAACATATACTACACTTTGCTCCTAGCCAAAAAGCCTAGTGCTACCAGATCAGGCTTTCTGAAGATAATGGCTTCTTGACCAAAAAAGGCACCAAACATAAATGTTATCGTTTTTTTTTCATTTCCCTTTGCAAAACTCAATCATGTTGTTCAAAGCCAAAAGCAAAAACAACAATTTTTATCTACAAAACAATCAAACCAAACACGATGAATAAATACTTGAACATATAAAGAATTTGAAGCGTAAACACTTTTGCCAAAATGACCGGATTCAGCATTAAATAACCCGAAAGGGGTTGATATGCCGTGAAACAAAAAACCCAAACCAAACACCATGAATAAATATTTGAAGATATAAAGAACTTGAAGCATCATTTTTGTTACTAAAATGACCGGATTCGGCATTAAATAACCCGAAAAAGGTTGATACGTCGTAAAGCAACCACACCAAAGCAAACCAAAGCAAACCAAACCACACCAAACCAAACCAAACCAAACCAAACGAAAACAAACCCAACCAAACCAAACCAAACCTAGCCCAAAGTCTAGAAGATTCATATAGTCGCTCTTATTTCTTTCTTTTATGAACGATCTTGATTGGAGGCACGGTTCATAAGAAACGTCTCGTTTAACTTATCGCTCACCTTTCACTTATGTCAATGTGAAATAGTGTACACCACTCAATTATTTAGTTATTTTATGCTGATAAATATTCACAAGTATAACGTTGTCACACTTTTCACAATAGGCGTTTACGGGCGCTATATATGTCAGTGAATTTATTTCTAAAATAAAAATCTTATTTAGAGAATATTACTTCTTTACAAAATTAGTTTTCTTATTAAATTAAATCCACGATAATGCATTTCGGTTTCTTATCAGCAACTATATGAATTACTCCGTGTAATAAAATACTATTAAAGACATTTCATTTATAAGCAATTAATTTACTGATTATATTAAATCATGTAGAATGCACTTCCGTTTCTTAGAAAAGAAGTCAGTATTTTTTTTTACCAAATTTTATTTAATTCTTAATTCATATCCACTAAAATTCAGTTTGATTTCTTACAAAACAAGTCAGCCATTTTAATGAAATACTTCGTGAAATTCTATTTTTCTGGCGTTCTATCTATATGTTATATCTCATTTAATATTTGAACAACAGTGCATCAACTCCAGCAGTACGCCGTGTAGGACAGCTAATATCTACCGTACACATCGCTTGCCCAATTGTCACCAAACATGGTCGAAATATCAGTCATCGTTTAACTTAGAACTGATTTAATTTAAAGATATCTAGGTCAAAGTAAAGGTCATGGAAAAGATGAGAGTGACACTTTTGACGATAAATTTGGTTTGGTTCATCGTAGATACACGCGACTTGGTGCATATCGTAGCCAATAAAACCCCGCATCTTATATCACTTTGACCTTGAAAAATTCGGTCAGGGTCGAAATTTTGACGAAGCTTCAACTTCCGATTTTTCCAAATTTTATGTATAGATCCGATGCTCTTTGATAACATTAACCACCATGCAAAATTTCAGCCTGATCACCTAAATATTTTTAAAAGTTATCAACGTTTCCAGAGCATAACTTCAGGAATAATTATTTTTTAAAATTAAAACTGTGTTCTGCAGCTACGGTAGTCAAATGACATCCCGTAGCTGCAATCAATCCTCCATGCTAGTCCCAGGCCATCTGGCCTTGTCATGCGCAAGTTGTCGTAGGCAATGAAGTTGTTTCGCTGTACGTAGTGGTCCTAGTCCCGCCTGCTTGAGGTCAGCACGTAGTGTGCCGAGCAGATTTGTGCAGTGCCGTCTTAGTCGCGGTTGGTAGGCTTGCGAGCCAGTAATACTTAATACAATATGAAGCAGTAAGACCCAGATAAGACTTTGGCTTATTTTACGTCGTAAGGCACAGGTACGCAATCTTACGATTGAGCTTATGTTCTTATTTTTAACATTTTTAATCTAGTATTTAAAAAAAAAACTTGATTAGATATTTTTTCCGAAATATATTTATCGATTAAAGAACAATCTAATTCTGTCTTAGATTAAGATTTTGAAATATTTTTTGCGCTAAATCGTCAATTATTATTAATATTATTATTACATATTTTGTTTTTGCAACAGCTGGTTGAATTTAAGAAGGAATTATAAAATACAGTCGCGGATAACTCTCAGTTATAAACTTGCTTACTTCTGTTTATAGCAGAAAATTTATAACCGGAAGTTTATATATTTTTGTCGACAAGTAAATGTCGTTTATAACCGAGCCACTAAAGCCAACTACTTCATGCATTACTCAAACACACACTTCCTCTTACACATTCACAGACATGCACAGAGTCATGCATTTTTTTTTTATTTACCTTACAACGCTGATAAACGCATGCTTGTTAGTGTTTTGAACAGAATAATCTATGGATCAAATAGATGCAGAACGTCTATCTAATTCAACAGAAACCGTTGCCAAAAAGACATGCTACCTCACCGCACTATTAAATTTAAAATTCAACAGTATAGTTTTGTACGAGGTTTTGCTATTGTTTTAACATATATTTATTCAATCACAAATAAAAATAAGAAACAAATATATTACACGGATCCATTCGGTGAAAAAGTAAACTATAAGATTAATAATTCAATAAATGATTAATAAATCCTTTATTCGTCACTTAGACATTGTTTAGTTCAATATAAAGAACTCCTGATTCCTTATATATAATCGTATCACAGTCAATAGTTATCTTCGAATGTCCGGCTGGCTTGTCAGGCCGAGATCAGACTCAAGGCGTTTCCACAAATAATGGCGATAGAGAGGCGCTCGTAAAGCCAACATATATATGTGTGTTATGTAGATATAATTATAAGATATACGGATATGTTCCAGACACGTAAATATGAGTATCCGTTCATCTAATACGACATTTGTCTACGCCAAACATGGGCTCTATTTTTAAAATGCTGCAGGGTCTACTCTTAATTTTTTTGGCTAAGATCAAAGTGTAGTATCTGTTCCGATGGATACTGCACCCCATAGACTGGTATTGTCTTGGCATTTGGGGCTTGATTTACGCCTGTCTATGGGTCTGTCCTGTGCAGTTCTAAGAGGTCCACCCTCCCAGGCATCGCCTTCCCTCTTTGGGGAGGAGTAAGTTTATTGCTTACTGTATGAGGAGCCCCTACCGGGGAATGCCGACGGGGCTGCCCAGGCTATTTTTAATGGCCAGAGTGCTCACATCTCGGGCGCTGGCTTTTCAAACCCCACTTTCCCGACCCGACCTTGGGTCACATCTTACTTGTGGGAGTAAGATAAAACTGACCTTGTGCCTAACTCCTAGAGAGGAGTAAATAAATACTCTTAAATATATGTGTTTAATCATGTCTGATAACGGTTTTATTAAAACATCAAATATAGATAATCGAAACTATAAAACGGTATTTTGGAGACTTCCTGCACACATGAGTGTTTGATCTATAAACACTATTTGTTAGTCGGCTTATTGGTTTTTCATAGGAAATTAAGCTTCGTTTATTGGAGAAAAATAGATTACAAACTGTTTTAAAGCTAATCGTAGCTATTTAAATGGATCCCGTTCTGGAATGTACGTTTTTTTTTACTTAATGTTAAGTTCACCTGTTTTGTCTGTCACTATAGAACAAATGTTGTATTAGATCCATCCATCCATTTATTTCTGAACTGATTGTGAATATTTCCACTGGAAATTATTTAAATTTGAAATTTTTTTATGGAGATCGCTCCATACAAGGCATGAATCCACTTGACGTAAGGAGCTAACAAGAACGAAATATGATTATCGCAAAGACAGGAGATTCCTATTGACCGTAGGTTTGAAAAGACCACTGTCATAGGTAGGAGAAAAACAGGTAGCAGGAAGAGAGTTACACAATCCTGGAGTATTTGGAAAGAAGCTACTGGAATAGGAAGCTGTATCAAATGAGGTATCAAAACAGCGAATTGATAGAGACCACTAGACCAACGAGTCAAACGAGCTGGAACAAAGGAAGCAGGGAATAGATAACACAATTCTGAAAAAGACATGTTGTAATAGTACTTATAGAAAATACTGAGACTAGCAACATCACGTCGGTGAAAGATAGGGTGTGGAGAAATAGAAAAGGTGGGAGCAAATAAAACTACAAGGTAAATTAATATCAATATCATTACAATTAAAATTTATAAAGAATGTGTGCTGAGGAAAATAACAAATTTGTCAAGTTTTACCCTGGTGTAATAGTGATAATAAAGATTTTCTGAAAACATCGGTACACCTGATAAAATATTATTGAGGTTTTATTTTTGGAGTATTATTACAAAATATTAATTATATCATAACTTTTGTATTCTACTGAATTAAAAAAAAAACTATAAATATATTTATATATATAATGATAAAATATTAAGATAAAATAATAAATCCGACCAGATCAAAATAAAATGGTAAAATAAGAACCTGAAACCGTGAAAGCGGTATCAATGTTTCACCCCCATGCTGCGACGGCCTTTTCAAGAGTGAGACAAGAAATTAA
Organism: Sepiola atlantica; assembly: GCA_963556195.1. NCBI lineage: Eukaryota > Metazoa > Mollusca > Cephalopoda > Sepiida > Sepiolidae > Sepiola > Sepiola atlantica. The sequence continues at coordinate 83,399,641 of OY744528.1, forward strand.
AAAATCCCAAAAGCAGTATACATGAGAAAAATTGTTTTACAAAAATAGGTCGGGGGAAAATATTTATGAAAAATAGAGTACATCAATCATAAAAAATGAGGGTGGAGCTATTCACTGGGGCATGTAAGAGGAAGACCCAGTAGAGGGGTGGGGGGGGGTAAGAGAAAAATCAAAAGTAAGCAGAAAAAAGTGTAATTCAAAAAGAAGAAAAAAAAGAAAAACAAGTATTTTATAAATAATAGCTTCACACTATTTTAGACTCTGATGTGCTCTATTTCCCATCAATATTTTTCATCGACCTATTTTTCCGAAAGAATTTTTATCGTTTGTGCTAGATTTCCCCTTTTGAATTTATTGTCACACTTTTGAAAAAAAAAAAAAGCCGGCGCTACACTTGTACACATTTCAAAATAACGGAGACATCTTTATCGGATTTTTGCATTTAAAAGTGATTAATAAAGAGATTAGGTCCCTCGAAAATTTCCACTCTCCAATGGTAACAGGAAAAAAACAATATATGTTTAATATATCAATTCTTCTTCTAAAAAGTCCAACAAATTCCGAAGTTTCATTTATCTGTAATTAATTTGTTTTATTTTTATTTTTCACTACGTATGTTCCTCCTTGTTTAACACTGTTAAGATGGCTGACTATCGTTTCCTGCTCGGCATAATAAGATTTATTTCTCACCAGCTCGTATGGGTTATTCAGAATGGCCTAATCGGTTAGGACGTCGAGATTTGAAGTTAAAGGTGACTCTTATCTGGGGTTCGGATCGTGCGACCGGTTTGATTAATTATCTTTATACTAATGATTCCTAAAGAATGAAAGGTATACGCCTGTAGATAATTATATATATATATATATACGTGTTTGATTAAGCAGAAGTGAATCATTGGTCGGCCAATTCGAAACATTTAATCTTAAAAGAACAGAAAATTTCAGTTCTGTTTAATCAAGCATGTAACATTGTAAAAATGCTGCCTAAAATATTAAAGGTTTCAATTATACGTTCCTACAGTTTAAAATGAACTATACACACACACATATATATATATATATATATATATATATATATATATATATATATATATATATATATATATATATTATAATATGAAATAATAAAATAAGGTGCCAATCAAATTTTATTAGAATTCAAAATCCAAGCAAAGTATCTTAACGTCCTTAGCTCATGAGTTTTCAAAGATAATTCTTCTCCTCAGATGACCATTACCGCAGTGGTATTACTACAGGTAATAAAATTACACTTTGAAAATACATAAAAATATATACAAAAATACATAAAAGTATATAACATCAAATATATCAACCCAAAAACATACTTTTTTGTTAAATCTATACAATCCATCCAAGTCATACAATTTAAAAAACATAATCAGGAAAGCTATCCAGAAGGTTGACTGAAGATTAATCCAGATGATGAGTGACAGTCCAAATACGAGAAATTGAAAAAATTGAAAAAGTTGTCCAGTCGTGAGATGCGTCAGCAATCGATGAAGTGAAAAGTATCCAATGTTTATGTCAATTATTAGAACGATAAATAAATCAAATCTAATAATATAAAAAGTTCAATAAACTCACTCAAAATTCCAAAAAACTTGATCTGAGCAGTACAAATCAAATCAAAGTTCGCATGTTCAATGGAGAATCCGTTAAATCCGAATTGAATAAAATTAAAATTGAATTGAGTCAACAAACACGGTTATTTCTTCCCCCGGAGCGAATAAAAATAATTAAATTTTGAAAGTATTTGCTCTACCGAGAGCCAAATAAACAGGACCCTTTTCGCCGAATGGAAGGCGATACTAAAAGCGCTAAATGTCTACTTATCTGAACGACCTTTGACCTAGACTTATTCTTTGACCTAGACAAGTAACATCCGGTTTGTAGTTGGGTATATTTGACAAGCTTGCCGATACAGGATGTCGTCTCTTTCTTTCTTTGTTAAACTTGACAAGCTTGCCGATACAGGATGTTGTTTCTTTCTTTATTAAAATATACATGTAACTTCCGCTCTGATAACGTCGTTCGCATAAGTAGACATTTGGCGCTTTTAGTATTGCCTTCCATTCGGCGAAAAGAGGTCCTGTTTATTTGGCTTTCAAAATTTAATTATTTTTTATTCGCTCCGGGGGAAGAAATGACCGTGTTTGTTGACTCAATTCAATTTTAATTTTGTTCAATTCGAATTTAACGGATTCTCCATTGAACCAGCGAACTTTGATTTGATTTGTACTGCTCAGATCAAGTTTTTGGAATTTTGAGTGAGTTTATTGAACTTTTTATATTATTAGATTTGATTTATTTATCGTTGTAATAATTAACGTAAACATTGGATACTTTTCACTTCATCGATTGCTGACGCATCTCATGACTGGACAACTTTTTCAATTCTTTGAATTTCTCGTATTTGGACTGTCACTCATCACCTGGATTAATCTTCAGTCAACCTTCTGGATGTCTGTCCTGATTATGTTTTTTAAATTGTATGACTTGGATGGATTGAATAGATTTAACAAAAAGTATGTTTTTGGGTTGATATATTTGATGTTATATACTTTTATGTATTTTTGTATATATTTTTATGTAATTTCAGAGAAAATCGTGTTTAAAATTCGTTGTAAGAGTTACCTGCCCCTTATTTACCCCTCCAACACTAAAAGACAAGAAACACTTTTTTTTCGGCTTTTTATTATAGAAGCACCATATTTCGCCTACCAGCATCTACATTCGTATAACGCTTTTTATTTAGAATTATTTCAGTATCTATATATATAAAGCAACGGTGTCAGTATGTGTGTATGTGTGTCGCTACATCACAGTTAAACGATTGATCAAAGAGACAAACTAATCACAGATTTAAAATCAGCATCTTTGAAACGATGTACTGATCGATGTCAGAAATTCGTGAACTTTTTAAAAACTTACTATTTATTATTAAATTAAAAGCACGTGAAAAAAAAAACAACGGTAGAAACAAAGGTTACACCATTTTTGGCGTTCCATTTCCAAGCCGACCGAACACTTACTTTTCACGTCAAATCATCGTATGGACTTTAAATAGAAAACATTCATCCTTTTTTTTTTAGTAAAAATAGATAAAACATATTTAGTAATGTACACTAAGATATTTTTTATTTTAATAAGATTTTTAAAAATTCAATAGTTATGTTTCTTTTTTATTTTAGTCAATTGAACTATCTTAGATCTATACGGATAGATAAAACAAAATCGGTGCTTGTTCAGTGCTTCGGCCATACGGAAAAAATTATTTATTTATGAAAACAATATCATGTACTTACTCAGTGGTACTTTATTGTTCAATGTTGAAAAAAGTAGGAAACATTATTCACTAGAACTTTAATTACAAGTATTTTCCCATTTTCCGTAATATAGCAATCTTGTTTCGTTGGACACAATTAAAGGGCAGATAATTTGCAAGGACAGATAATAACGCGAAGGGCAGATAATCACGTAATTTTTAATAGAAATACTAACCCTAACCCTAACCCTAAACCCTAAACCCTAAACCCTACCCCTACCCCTACCCCTACCCCTAACCCTAACCCTAAACCTAAACCCTAACCCTAACCCTAACCCTTTTATTGTTTTTTGTTTTACAAAAAATGCGGATTATCTGCCCTTGCAAATTATCTGCCCTTGAATTGTGTCCAGCGAAACAAGATGGAGGCATACTCAACGAAGCGATTGCTATGATACGTAAGATGGGAAAATACTTGTAATTAAAGTTCTAGTGGATAATTTTTCCTACTTTTTTCAACATTGAACAATAAAATACCACTGAGTAAGTACATTATATTGCTTTCATGAATAAATAATTTTTCCGTATGGCCGAAGCACTGAACAAGCACCACAAAATCCCTACGCCAAACACATTTAAGTATGTTAAAAAAATCTTCGTTAGATCGGTGGCCTTGTGGTTTAAGTGTTCGCTTTCAGTTCAAAATTATAATGAATATTCTATGCCATCGTGGATTCTAATCTCATATTAGACAATTGTGTTTGTTGTTTTTTCTTCTCGTTTTTATTTGTTAAAGCGTTCCAGTTATTTCCTATCCGATACTGATCATTATCATAAACTCGAATCATTATTTTTGAATAAAAAAAAATGGATGGAAAATATTTAATAGATGTTTTTAACTTCTAATGTGGTTTATAACACTCATAACAGGTACTTCAGCTAGTACTCTTAAAAAGAAACTAGAAGTATAAAGAACAGTTTTTCACCACTTTTATGTCCCCTTATAAAGATTAAAATCAAGATATAATGGATCAAATTGAACGCAAATCTGATATATTTTAATTCTTAAATGGGAAATTGTACCCATATCACGCCCCCTAAAACATTTTAAAATACCCCAAAGAAATTTAAAATCAGGGGAATATTTATTAATTGAGGTCTAATAACTATTTTTTTAAATTTCACAAAAGTCAGAGGTATCGTAATTTGCACGAGCAGTCTCGACCCTCATTTTATCCTCATTTATATAAAACTAAATTAAACTTAATATAGCCCCCATTTTTACCCCCATTTGTATTAAACTAAATTAAACTTAATATAGCCCACATTTTTACCCCCATTTGTATTAAACTAAATTAAACTTAATATAGCCCACATTTTCATCCCCATTACGCCTAGCAGCTGTTTTGCTTATTACTTCATAATAATGACTTAATTAGTTTAAGAGAGAATCCTCTACATACTAATATATAAAAATACCTAACTTTATATAGAGATGCTCTTTTCTGTACTTAAACATAGGGTTACGTCATGTTTATACGACGGTACTTCCACCTGTCATCGGTAACTTTATTAGTACCCCACGTATGAGTAAATAACATCTTGTGTTTCATGCATCGTTTACAAAGAAATAGTTTTCAATAGTTATCGCGTTTCAGCATTACATACGCACATATGTTATATAGTAATCCAGGTAGAGTAAAAATCCACAAGGTAGAAATCCAAAGGGAATCAAACCGGGCTTATAAAAAAGTGCTCAATAAAGATATAGAGCTGTATTGTGAATGCTTTTATTCGAACATGTACACGGTCTGCTACACTGGCATGTCGATGTTATCGATCTACAGCTATCAAGAGCTGAGGGGTCATCAGGCAGAAAGATTTTTTGTGATCCAACCAGGTCGGTGAAGTCCAGGTTCTTGGATTCACCGACGAAACTTTCTGCCTGATGAGACCTCAGCTCTTGATAGCTGTAGATCGATAACATCGACATGCCAGTGTAGCAGACCGTGTACATGTTCGAATAAAAGCATTCACTATATATATATATATATATATATATATATATATATATATAATGGGCGAGTGTGGTGAGTATATGAAAGAGAGTGTGTGTATTTTGGAAAAAATATAATGGAAGATAACTAAAACCATGAAAAATACCATTTTCCTATCAAGTTTCTGGCGCCAAAACGTTTTTGGAACCCCCAAAGTGCTTTATGGAACACGCTAAATGTGTTTTTCCGATTTTCAGTGAACGCAAATCTGAATGCATTTTGATACTCCGTTTCCGAAATTAGATTTACAAAGGAGGCCATAACTTGATTTGATTTGTCTGTTCACTTCAGTACCCTCTCCTCTAAAAGCAAACAAACCGAAAACCCATCAATATAGTTTCCCTTTAGATCTGAGATGGAACGATTAAAACACATTATAAGATTAAATAAAAAATCATCTGTTAAAAAGACGAAATCTCGGCTAAAAACAAATTACTTTTCCTATTCTCGGTAAATCTAAAAAAAAACAAACTTTCCCATAATACATTGCATTTATTTACATTGGAAGATGACGTGGTTAAAACGACACGAACTGACGACCTGGGTGTGTCAAGTTCGAATTCCGTCGGTTCGATATTGTCACGTTCACTTAGGGATGTTGGCAACTTTCACATGGCCCCCAACTGCAAGAATGCCAACAAAAGAATCAAGCCGTTTAATAAAGCTGTACTATGTTAATTCATTCGAATTTACTTTTGTTCGCATTATCTATGAGAATACGCGTCGTACTTCGACTGAAATCTTTCATGTATAGATTGAGTCAGAATTAACCGGGTGGTCTAAACATTTTTAGTTCAAATAATAAAATTTATTCATATTTAAGTAATACGTCATTAAACGTACATGTACATGACACAACGTAAATATAAACAGAGATTAAACATTGAATGTACATGAAATAAAAGCCGTTTAATACACAATTAGAGTAAGTGCTCGGAATGCCGAACGCGTTCTTTGATACATTCAGAAGTTCTCGTACTCTTTTATTCTTCACCCCATCTTCGTTCTGCTGTTGACTTCTTCCCACCCCGAGTTTTCTATTTTTCTATCCATAGAGAAGTCGATAATTACTGGTTAATAATCTCTTATCAGGATATTTCTAAACCCACGTGCTTGCACCTCTGAGCTTCCGATCGAACTGCTTACTTCTCTCCTCCCTCTCTCTCTCTCTTTTAGCCATGTGACGTTACATCCGTTTCCAGCACACAACGGGTCGAGGTGACATCTGAGTGCACAAGTTGACCCTTTGAACTCAATTTCCTGCTTACGTGCTAACGTTGCCCTGCGAACCCAAATCACCAAATCATATACTAGCGAACATGCCCTTTTACTATTTAACGTAAGGTCACACAGGAATCTATTTTTCTCCAACAAAACCGGATTAAACTTCAACTCGTCGCGCTGAGCCAAACGTTCTTGCTATGTGACAAGTATTAATACAATTAAATAAATAAATAAATAATGCTATTTTTAATCTGACCGTTACGCAATCATGGTTTCTATAAGAAATGTATACTATTTTCATTGTCCAATCTAGTTTAGTAGCAAGTCTTGAGAACCTATACCGGAAATAACTGTTGGAAATTAGTCATACACTATCCATTATAAATATGCCATCCTCACTGCTACATACTTAGAAAACGGAGCTATTAAATCTGATATAATGATATTGGATAAGAAGGAAAGAGTAGAAACGCTAGTTGAAATCAGCGTTTCTAATGATGCTGGATTAAACAGAGCTGACAGGAAGAAGATCACTAAATAGCAAGGTCTTATGTATGACATAAAAAGAAATTGAATCTTAGGAAGATCTCCATCATGCCAGTAATCATAGGAGTAACCAAACTCATGAAAAAGAATTTAAAAAACTACCTGCCGAATATACCCGGTAAACCAAGTGCAAGTGAGATCCAAACAATTGCGTTTAACGGGGCGGTTAGAATCTTTAAAAAAAAGATCTCTCGATTGGAGCCTATGAAATAGCGGGTTAATGTCTGTCATCAAGTAGGATTCCCCTATCCCCAGCAAAAAAAAAAAATATTAGAAAATCGAAAAAAAAGAAGAAGAAAGAAACTTTCTTATTTGACTGGACTCCCATCCCATGTGAAAGTGAGCGTGTCATTTTATATCTACTAGGATGTTTATGCTTATTATTTGCATATCAAACGAATAGGACGGTCAGTTCATGACGGTTGAAAGAAACGCGGTGAACGCAGTGCGAACGACGTAATTGCTACCGGAACAGACTATAGAACTAAGAGTGGTCAATGGAAGCGAACGCAATTTGTTTTGTTTTAAACTAAAAACTGAGTACCCTTAGATCAAAAAACAAAATGTGTGTCTGATCTTAATGCAATCGTCAGTAGCCATTAATGAATAAATGCATGTAAATATAAAGTATTTATTTCATTAAAAAAAGAAACGTATGAATATATTATGTCACTTAAATTACTTTGCTCACCTAACATTGAATTTTGCTACAATATCTCTCATATTGTTGAATATCGGGTCTGGTGCACCGGAAATAGCACCGGTGAGCAATAAATAAAATTTGACACAGACACGCACCTGGCCGAAAACAACAAAACGTGGTTGATTGACATGAAGATACAACTGTCTGGAAAATAAAATATCTGGTGATTGTCATATGCGAGGGGAATCTGGAAAGGTTATCTGTAGACGGGAATACACTTGTCGCTAAATAAACGCCCCAAGGTTATGTGACTACATTGATGGCGAAGGCGATATCCCAGAATGGGCGTTTCCAGGTGGATGCGTGGGTGTCCAAAAATGTTATATAAACTCAACCAAAATGAAGTCGACCGATTCTGCTGACTAACGAGAGGTAAACTTTTGTCAATTGAAACGCTTCCTCCTCCTGATCTCTCACCCTTCTAGTTCGCTGCAACTAAGCAATAAAAATATATCCTTATACATCAGGGTTTGTTATTCTTTTCAGCACATCCGAAATACACCAATATTAGTATAGATTCCAGCGTTATAATATTTGTTTCAACTTATAATAACAGTAATCTTTACATCTTTTCTATAAACTTTTTTGTATTTTGTATACAGTGAAATCAATAAAATAAATCAGTCAAAAGCAAAATTGCAGCGGAAGGGTATGTAGTTGTTACATAATTGAGATCTATTTCTTTTTGTATTTATATGTAACTTCTCGCGTTACGTGGCACATGCGTTGTTATGTTCAGACTTGCGTGACGACGTAAACGTTTGAAACACAGTGAGCATATGCGTTTTCAGCCGTTTCTGACCAGCTCTATTTACTGAGAAAATATAAACAGTTCCTGTCGAGATGCCAACGTAACAAGACGTCACATTTCCTGGCTCGTCTCTCCTCGTGAATCGAGACCAAAAGACTTGTACTCAATTGCATTTATCTAATGCATGACGGCCGAGCTAACCTGTCTTGCAAATTTGTGTTCCTGTATTGATAAAACTTGAATAAAATAAGATAAAATGTAGGTAAGGTGTTTGTCTTTTAACTGGAACTCTTTTCTTCTTCATATCAAGCAAGACCTAGTCAGATCAATACAGGCGTTACTACCGAATGACTATCTACAATTTCCAACAAGCAGTTCAACCACACCAACGGCCTCTACAGGTATATAGCCGGTCAAGTGGAATCGGGTTTATCTCTATCAGTTCGGTGTGGTCATTCGGTGCAGAGTTGACGCTCTTCAGGAAATGAGCTAAGTTGTTTGTTCGTCAGCACCATAGGCAGTCTTAAACGGTTAAGCCGTACCCAGAACTATGTGTGGTCGAAATATGTAAAAAGTTGGAAATCCAGTGTAGCAGCAAGTCCTGGGAGCATATACCAGAAAGAACAGTTGGAAATAATTTATACACCATCCACTATTACTATGCAATCCCTACAGCTACATATCTAGAAAACAGAGCTGTTAAACCTGACATCGTGATATGGGACAAAAGGGGGAAAGTAACAAACCTAGTTGAAGTCAGTGTTTTAATGATGCTGAAAGGGAAAAGATTACGAAATACCAAGATCTTATGTACGATATGAAAAGAAACTGGAATCTTAGGAAAATTATCATCCCAGTAATTATAGGAGCAAGAGGACTAAGGAAAAAGAATTTCAAAATCTATCTCGCGAATATACCCGATGAACCGAGTGCAAGATAAATAAAAACAATTGACTGTTTGAATCTTAAAAAGATCTCTCGGCTGGAGTGTCTGAAATAGCCGGTGACTCCATGTACTTGTGTCGGCTCTATGCGAGATGCAGACAAACGACTCCATCGTTTTCGTTTGACACTGTCTACATTTGCGACACGGATGGCATGATACCCTGATCGGATTCAGTGAACAAGCTTTTTTTGCTTCTGGGGCAAATGGCTGAACGTCAGCGGTGCATGGAGAGAAAAAGCAAATAGCGATCGATGATTTTTCGTATGAACAACAAGTTAAACAAGCAAAACCTGAACCCTCGGACTGTTACACAGAAGAAAATACCACTAAAGGTTGTCTAAAACGGACATGTTAACCGAGTTATCTAATGTAAAGTATTTTGCTCATGGATTTATATATATAAACCGGTGACGGCTTGTTTATATTACTAGCGACCCCAAAGAAAATTTATGTTTCGTTTTTTTAAAGACCTCACCCAGCTTGAAACCGATTGTATCATGTTGATTTGGTCTGATGTTATTTATCTACCTCCCACAAGGTAAGATGTGACACAAGGTCGGGAAAGTGGGATTAGATAAGCCAGCGCTCGAAAGGTGAGCACTCTGGCCATTTAAAAATTGCCTGGGCAGCCCCGTCGGCATTCCCCGGTAGAGCCGCCTCAGACAGTAAGCAATAAACTTACTCCTCCTCAAATAGGAAAGGCAAAGCCTGGGAGGGTGCACCTCCTAGAACTGCACAGGACCAGACAACCCCAATAGACCGGCGTAAATCCAGACCCAAAGGCCCGGACAATACCAGTTTATTAGGCGGGGTTTGGTCTGATATTCTGTAACACAATTAATAAATAAATATTATGTTTTTATGATTAAATAATTGAGCACTCTGTTGGATTTCTTTCTACCAAACTTAACCAAATATTATATATATATATATATATATATATATATATATATATATATATATATATATATATATATATATATATATATATATGAGAGAGATAAAGGAGTATTAGAAGGCTACCACGATGCCAGGAATGGAACTATCGGCGTTAAAAAGTAACACAAAACAAGTGTTTTTTGTCGTTGTTGTTGTTTTTTTTAATTTTTAGGAAAAAAAATAATACTGTTTGAATAAAATAAAATAATAATAGTATATAATCTTCGAGTAAACCCCCTATATTAAAAGATAAATAAATTACAAATAAATTATATTAAAAAAGAAAAATAATAATTGAAAAACACCCTTATCACTTATATATATATATATATATATATATATATATATATATATATATATATATATATATATATATATATATATATATATAAATTGTTAATGTAATTTAACTATATAACAAGAACATTTCATCATTTAAATCATGTAAAAAATCGAATTTTATTTTTATTCCATTTGCCAATTTTGAACCTGCTGCTACAGTTTTCATGACGCCTTCAACGGTGAACTTTTGATATATTTTCAACCTCTTCTCTTTGCATTGGACATTTTCTATACTTTTTATACTTGTATTTATCTTATATTATATTTATATCTTTTCAAATTATTACTTTTGGTAATTCCCCTACCAACAAGATTCAATTCTTTGAAAAACCATGGCTTAAGGAAGGAAAAATAAATCTTTTTTATTTTAAAAGACCTTGTTCTGAACAACTGAGGACGTAATAGATTTTGTATTTTTGCAATTTTTATTCTCATCTTTTACTTAAAAACATTTTACTATCAAACAAATTTTTCTGCACATTCCGACAACACATATTTTTTATAAATGAAAATGTTTACCAAAAGGCTTCATCAGTGTATATTCCATCCGCCATACTCTATCAAAATAAATAACCAAAATACAACTGTCACTAGTCCAATTTCATTTCTTTTTATCTCAGACCAACGAGAATTTCATACTTTAACCATATTCTCTTGTAGGTAAAGTTCAAAACAGATACATTATTACAATCGAATCTTTTCTTTTCAAACTTTGTTTTCAACTTTTACCTACAATCAAAACGTTTATCTGCCCTTATCGCATTTGTTAGAATGCGTCATTCGAAGGTTTTCGTGCTTTATCTATTGTAATATTATGAATAAACAAATGATATCTCTATGCAAATCAGAATAATAGAAACAGTATCGAAAAAGAGTGAAGTGGAATGTTTGTTTTGCTATTCTAGAAGAGCTTTTGTGTTTACGTAGTTCTATGTGTTCTAGGACTTTATCACAGGTCAACGCCGTTCACTTCGGCTAGTACCAACTAATGTTGTACATTTTGGTGTCACACTAGTATCTCTGTTGTCAGCAGTTATTAAAAACCAATCCCAAACTATCGTCGCACCGGAGTAAATCGTTACGTACGAACTATCGTCTCTCGCAATTAAAACACTAACGTGACAGGTATACTGACAGACAGACAGACAGACAAAATGTCTCATATAAATGCGTGGTGGCAACTAACCAGAAACTATAGGAAAAGAAACTCGTAAAATTAATTTTTCAGACACATCAAGAATGGTCTTCAATGAAACACTATCTTCACAGCATATTTAGGGTTCTGCATCATATCAGGTCAAACAACAATCCTGACCTGACGCCAGAAGTGTGAAGTCGCCTCATGGAAAGCTATCTGCTACGCACATTGACATTGCAAACATTACCAGTCGAGGATATGTTCTCGACTATCGGTCCGATTATGGCTTTGTTGCTGTCAATCTGAGGTATGGCTCTGTTCAGTCCGAGGAGGTCCACCTTCCCAGGCTGTACCTTCTTTCTAAGAATAGGTTAGTTTATTGCTAATCGCCTGGGACACCCCTATCGCGGAATACCGACGGGGATTCTCATATATTTTTGTAGGCTAGACTGCGCTAATCCTTGTGCGCTGGCTTTTTAAAACCACATATATCTTGAGAAGAGGTAAATGAAACATTAAGTAAATCTTAAGATAATCCTCGATTGTTATTATTGAGGCACGTTCGTCAGCTAATGAACAAGTCCTTACCCCCCGGTTCCTATATAACGTTTTCCCTTACTTAATTGTTTCGACCGACTTATTTTCCCCTGGATTTGTATAAGGGTCCTCTGTGTATTTCCCGGCGCTCTTCGAGAGTTTGACGTTCTTCTATACTTATATTTTTACGAGATTGGAATTATAGGGCACTTTGGCTGTTGGGTTCGACGTAACCAAATCGCTCTGACGCCATGATGGTAATTATTGCCGTCATAAACTTTAGCAGTCCGTCCACATCTCTCTTAGTAGCTAACTGAAGTACATCGCAAATGTCCAAATCGAAATCTTACCAAGTATCCTTGTTTTTCACTGGGTGGCGGTGTAACTTTATCTTCTTTCGGAACTCTAGGACTCTCGTGAGGAGAACCGTAGCTTGGAGGGACTGGACCCGGTGGCGTGAATCATTGTCCCGCACCTCCTTCACTTAAATTAATAACTCTTTTCCAATGATAAAATAATGACACGATCTTTGGAAATCTTTACAGTTCGCTGTCACAAACTGAGTAAATTACCTGGCGATGCCCTTTTCATTGCTAAACGTTTTGGTTGCGGTGTAAAACGAGTTCATTATTGATATTAGGTTCGTTATGTTTAACAGTAGTGAAGCAACGCTGATAATATCATTATCCTCCAATCTATAATAAAGATCAATCTGTATTTATTTGTACATAAATATATATATATATATATATATATATATATATATATATATATATATATATATATATCCACACCGTCACACAAAATTAAGCGAGTAAAATAACTGCACGGCGAAACCATTTCAAGTGTTTAGGTGAAACGAAAAAAGCAAGAGAAACATCCTTCACTCTATTTCTATAATGAGACGCTTTTTTCCTTTTTTTCTATACGGATTGATACGTTTTTTTGTTTTTTTTAAACTTTCCAGTTTGAGACGTTTTCTAATTTCTTTTACAACTTCACCTACCAAGACGTTATTTTATATAAATAAGGGTACTTTTTTACATTGGGACCCGCGCTAACTTTGCCCATGACCCTCACTCTAACCCTAAACCGTAACCATAACCTTAGCACTAACTCTACTGCTAACCCTAACCCTAACCTTCACTTTGACCCTGACCCTAACCGTAACCCTAACGACGGGGTCAAACTTAGCGCGGGCCCTAATGTAAAAAAAAAACACCTCAATAAAAATATTAGATCGAACACTAGCGAAGCATAATTATTTTTCGTCATTTTTGACGGAGTGTGTACATTTGTGTAGTAGAATTTTCTCCAAATGTTTTGTTGATCTAGTCGGCAGATCGAGTTGCATTGTGTTCAAACTTGACTTTGCATTTGAAAAAAATTTTTTTTCTTGGATGTCAACAGTTTATTATGTGTTTTACTCTTTATCAATTCTGTTGAAATGTCAATACATTATCGGTATATTTGCAAATAAATACAAAGACATTAGTGAAACTATCGTATTGAGAGGCTTTCATTGGCATAAATGCAATACGACATTTTAATATGTAACAGCCTAATAAACAAATAAAAAAGACAACAAGAACATAAGTCAATCGGCAGATACATACCTCCGCCTGACAACGGACATATGAGCCAAAGTATTATCTGGGCCTTCCTTCCCGAGGTTATGCCATAGAAACGTTGGTAACTCAAAAACTATTTGTGATCAGGCTAAAATTTCAAATGGTGTTTATTGTTATCAAAAACATCAAATCCATAATCAAATGTGGAAAAATCGGAACTTTAAATTCTGACCATCGCCTAACTTTTCAAAATTAATGTCAACGGTCAAAGTCGTATATAATGCGGGACTTTATTGCCTACAATATGTGCCAAGTAGTGAGTATCTACATTGAACAGAACCTAAGTTATACCCAAATGTGTGACTTTCACTTTTTCCATGACGGTTGACCAAAATAACCCAAAATCAAATCATTTATAAGTTAGACTATGACGGCTGTACATAAATAGTGACAAACCAACAAACCAACTCGATCGAAGACATGACCTCCTTGGTAGAGGTAACCAGAATGATTAATGTAATGACAATACGATTATTTCGATCGCTCACGATTATTTCCTGTGGTTAACAACAAAGGAATGATCAAACACAAGCGAAAGCAGTTATCGAATTCATGTTAGAACACGTCGAAACAATCAAAACTAATGAATAAGAAAAACATTTTCTTACATTGATTTTTAATATATCTATCTCTCTCTATATATATATATATATAACACTGAATCACACACACACACAAAACACACACACATATACATATATTTAATATATATATATGTGTGTTTGTGTGTGTTTTGTGTGTGTGAGAGATTCAGTGTTATATAAGAAATAACAAGTGTGCTCAATTACTTATGCAAAAGCATACTTATTTTTTATTCAATGGAAGCTATACATTATTTTGATCATCTATTGGTACCTTCAATTTCAGAGAAATTGTGGAAACTCAATCCATTGGCATTTCATTTTTTCTGGCAATGCTATTTTGATCCAGCTTCTAAAATCCGGTTGACATAATTTTATATATACGATATATATGTATTATTATAGTAAAGCTAAGTTGGTCAATATTTGTTTACTCAATGTTTTTTTCCTTTACAAAACGGTAACATATTTTTTGTATTAGTTACGTTTGAAATAAAATTCATTTCAATTTCTCTAATTAGCCATAATATGCAATTTAATCACCAAGTCACCCATCTATTACTATGGTTCTGTCTATTACTAAAATACTCTAACTCTATTGCGGCGCAGAAAACCGTCGCATTTCTTATGCTAATTATACCAGTCGAGGATCTGTTCACAGAGACTATGCCATTGTGACGGCGGTGGCCTGTTTTGTCTGGCTGTGTTCTTTTTTGTTCTGTTCAGCTCTAGAAGGTCCACTCTCCTATGCATTGCCTTCTTGATTTGGGAAAGAGTTAGTTTATAGATAACTGCTTGAGACGCCTTCATCAGTAAATGCCGATAGGGCTGCTAAAGCATTTTTTAAAGAGATTTCGTCGATTACATATTCTGTCCAGCCCGATGTTTTTTTGTAGAAGACACACTTTGAGGCGCCAGTGTCGGTCAGCAAAAAACGATTCAAACTTCAAAATGTTCATGCATTTTTATCCGTATTTACTTTCAATACGCTGGCCTAGTCCCCCTACTTTCCGGCCTTGTGCCACATTTTCCTGTGGCGGGAGAGAAGTAAATACACTTTATCTTGGTTGACCCCTTCTTATTTCATACAGTTTCTATCGCTCTCACTTTCCTGACTCTCCCTTCATTTCTCTGTGTTTAACAGTCAACAAGAAGCTAACTATTATATACAAGATTGGAAGAATCTGTTATAAACAATAGACTATTATATAGATTCCTAGAGGCATTTATAAATAGAAAATATAATTTCAAACTTTAACGTGACTAACTGGCGGACCGAGCTACAAAATGTTATTAAAAAAATAAACATGGTGTGGCCAGATGACCGTATCAGTGGCCGCGCTACGGTAAAACAAACACAAGACAAGTTGTACGGATATCTTAGTTGTGACTAGGGATCCCAAATGTTGATCATTATCCTATCGTATCGATCCCAGTTACAATCTTTTTTATCCGACGCCGAGATCTTTTTCCCGTCGTTGATTCTCTAAGTTACTTGGCGATATCCCCGAACCAATCTAACTCGCCTCACTTCCCAAGCCGATCTCGCCTGTTCCGTCATGTAAATATATCTACTTTCGACCGGAAATCCTAAATGTCCGGTCTTTTTATCAGTTACTCTTAACTGACCACAGGAACTGGCTACATTCGCTTTTTATCTTAACTCACTAGCTAATAACTAATTGTCATGACATCATTCGGTCTTTTTTATTGTCGTTCACTTATCTAATTTATCATCAGTTTGGTATTGTCTTCTTTTTCTAACTTAACATTTTTTGGCGGTTCCGGCTGAGGGGGTGCAATCCATAGGAACACAGTGACAGACCAATCGACTAACGAACATATACGCCTATGAAGATCAACGGACGTATCTAATAAGCTACTTTATATCTACTTTCACCTCCTTCTGGCATTACATTCAATCTGGGCGTTTAGCAATGAAAATGCTGTTTCATACTTAGTCATAACAACCGACAGAATAACCGATAGAAAGGGCTTCTCATAAAGATGAGCGTGTTGTAGCCTTCAGGGAAGCAATCTTGTGGCAGTGTTTTCAACGAATGGGAAGTTCTTGAAAAAAATCTACGCTCATGTAAATTCCGTTTGATGTATGTTAGGCACAAGGACAGAGAAAGAAAAGTTCTTTGCAGATGTGGTAAAGACGAGTTCTTGCTGTGAAAGTTTTGCAAAGGGAACCAGAGATCGGAGCTCAGTTGAGCACTTTCCATGGAAATAATGATAGATGAAAAGAAAGTGCGACCTTTCACCTTACGTTTTTAATAGCGTTTTCACCGTAAAACGCGTCGTATTATTTAGATGCCTTCAAGCATTTCTATAAGATGCTCAGGTAAACGTTACTATTGGCGACATAAATTATTTTAAAGAAAATACAGCTTATAAATTAGTCAAAAACAATTTGTTTGGGTGTACCTACTAATTTATGACGTATTTGCGTTAAAAATGATTTAATAAAAAAAATATAAGTAGCCGTAAATATTAGTTCTGAGTAAAGTAATAAGAGAGCAGAATGAACGCTCTAAACGATGTACGTATCTACTCTCACCTATTCCTTAAGTATTTTATTCGATTTAGGAATTTAACAATGAAAACGCTTTTTTTATAAAAACTTTTATTCACCCCCCCCCCCAAACAAGGGGTCAGATTGCCACTGAAATGTAAGGGACTACTGTGATTAGGGCCGGATTTTTAGTGGGCATCCTAAGTAAGGAGTTGTGTAGCAAGATATTTGTTTACATTAAATTTAAATTTAAGCATGTTGGTACAGTCGGGGAAACAGTGAGCGGGAAGGGAATTCCAAAAGCAAACGGCCAGATGAAAGAAGCTATTAGAGTAGAAGATTTTCCGGCATCTGAGGACCTCTACGGTGAAGGGTTGATATTTTACTTTTAGTCGGGTTGATCGAGGGTATTTACGTTTGGCGGGATTACAAGTGCATTAAGTTCATCGGGATACATTTCGGAGAAGTACTTGCAAAACAAGCACAGGAATGCAACATTGCGGTGATGGGACAGGGGCTGGAGCTTGGTAGACAGTGCTGTACCTATTGTGTTAGAGACTCTTTTTTGCCCCCAGTAAAAGAAGGGAGAGACTAGTGGCCGGTGTACCAGCCAAGATGTGGCAGCAATACATGGGTGAATGGTGGCTTTGTAGAGATACAGGATACTGGCAGGCGTGAGAAGTTTTCTAGCCAGGTAAAGGGAGCCTACTTTCTTTGCAGCAGACTTGGCAGCATCTTCTATGTATCTATTCCAATAAATGTATCCTGTAAATGTAAGACTGAGGATTTTGAATGTTGGACTCTCCGTAACGGTGATACAGACCGACCGATCGACGGAAAGTGCTTCTTTATAAAGATGAGCGGTCGCATATATAAGCATCTATTGAACATTGGAGCATGAAATCTGATTATCTTTTAGGGAATCTGATTTGTCATGATAACTTAATTTGACCCAACGATGCGCAATCACTCAATTTTAATTCTGCTGAGTGTGGTGTTTATCTTTCTAATCAACCGGACCCTTTATTGGTCCAATAAAAAAGTTCTTGGCGCCGAACACACTTTTACACTGGTTTGTTATCATGTAATTAAATACAGCATTGATTATCATGTAATAAACCTTATAATAAAGTATATAATATATAAAGAATCTAATATATAAAGAAAAGTCGGTCGGTTTCCCTAACCTAACACTGAACTTACCTTAACCTGACATGTATTTGTCTGGTTCAAAAGATGTACCAGTACCAAATGAAAAATACAATAAGTAAAAATCGTTGTTTAATTGATTATCTTATTTACATTAGTTTATTTATAAAAAATACAATTAATCGAAAAAAAAGTAAACATTCTCGTGAATTTTTTTATTTTATTTCATTGATTTTCTTCATGAAAAAATAAATAAATTGTCATAAAAATAAACACACGGTGAGTGTTTTTCTTTCATTATTGTTTTTCTATTCAAAATCTGCCTAGTTTTGATTTTGACGCCGGTTCGTTTTGATTCGGCCTTTTCCGGCTGTTTACGTAATTCTACGTCGGCAAAAGACGTTTTTTTTTCTGGTTCAAAACCTGTACTAGTATCGATAATTTGTATTAGTTTTCTATTAATTTGAACGACTGTTCTCCACATGAACCCGTATCGCAACGGATAAAGTGCTAAATAATTATCAGTACTAAGTGACAGTCTTCTGGAGGTGGAGGGTTCAATCCTCGGTACAGACGATACCAAGAATATAATTAAGACTTCTTCCTGGTCTTGGCTGACGGGACGAGAATAGTCTACTTCCGTGGATTCCATTAGAAATTCCGTAAATATTCTCAAATTCGACATAAAGAAGGTCGGATGTTACATCGGTCGAAACGTTGTGAGAATAACAACCAAGATAAAAACAGTAGTGCAAATAATCCAAATAATACAAACCTCAGCTATAAATTATTAAAAATAAGAAATTCTTTCATAGAAATTTAAAATGTTGTTGAAATGATGTTGCAGTTAAAAAATAAAAATAGTTTTTTGTTTGTTGTTTTTAAATTTTATATAATATTGTCTCGCGTGTGTTGTTATTCCTAACGAAATCCTTTAATTTTTCTACCCCTTCTTTTATTTCTCTTTCGTCTTAGTATCCCCTTCCCCCTTCCTTTTCGTCCCGCCTCATACCAAGGCGTGCCCAAAATTAATATATAAATTAATGCTGTTTGGTATTAACCCCCATTTCTAAAAACTAAACCATGCTTTAAATGTTTCACCACACGACACCTTCCTATTCCAGTAGTTCATTTTAAAGAACTGCAAGCTTGTGGAACTCTACTATTGCTGACTGTTTTCCTCCTACCTATAGCATTGGTCTTTTCAAGACTAAGGTCAACAGGTATCTCCTGTCCTTATGATAATCAGCTTTCGTTCTTCTTAGCTCCTTTCATAAAATGGTTTCATGCCATGTCTGGAGCTACATCCATAAAAAATGTAAAAGTTGGCAAATTAATTGAAATGAGGACCATATTCAACTGATGTTCATATCAAGCTGTTATCTTAATTTGGGCCAGATTTAGGCACTTTTGAACAAGATGGTATTGGATAACTGTCTCCTATTGGGAATTCCAAGCTTCCCACAGCGCCAGAGTGATGGCTTTTGTGTCTTCGACGTATTCTTAATATTTGCCATTTATGATACTCGACGATAATGAGGCAGACATCGAAGAGTTCACTCTGTTTTATACCAATACTTATAGAAATGATCTCACATGTAAATCAGTAAATAAATGGTAATTGTCAGGGAGTAAATGCTGTGTTATTTACATATATCAAATTTGCACATATCAAATTTACATGTATCAAATTTACATGTATCAAATTTACATATATCAAATTTACATATATCAAATTTACATATAGCAAATTTACATGTATCAACTTTACATGTATCAAATTTACATGTATCAAATTTACATGTATCAAATTAATACACCGTTAAAGGTAAACTATCCAATTTTAAACAATTTAAAACAAATTCGAGTGAGAAATATCAAAGACATTAATAATAAAATAAAAAGGAATGGCAAAAACAAGTGGTGCTCCCTGGAGTCTGAGTAACAAGAAATCTCTCCAGATTTCCAGTACTTTCCGTTTCTATCTGTAACCATTAAAATTACTTTGCGTTCTTGCAACAGCTATTTACTATTGATTTCACGAAGATACCTGCCTTCAATTTTCTCTGGAACCCGAGTGACAATAAGCTTACTAACGATCCATCTACACTCCGCGCCATTTTATTGAGGTCTAGATGGTGTTCTCCTTTCTCGTTCTTTCAATCCTCCTTGACCCTTCACAACCAATTTTTGCAGCACCATCATTATTCCACTATACGTGGGTGATTATGTAATTTTTCTTATCTACTCTAGTAATTTTGTTGCTTTACTGTCTCTTTTCCCCTCTAACTGAAGAGTTCCTCACTCTACGGAACGGGTACTATTTATACTCTATATAGCAGACATCACAATTTTAACACCTCTTTTCATAATTTTCTTTGAAGTGCATCGAGGGTTCTTCGCTACCATGTTGAAAGTCATTCGGATGATGAACACATAAGGAAAGGACTGGAGAAAACATCTAAGAAAAATTCCAAATATATTACCGAAATAGCCCACATGCCGTGACGGGAGAGACCCCGGCTAAACTACTTGTGGATAGGGAAGTGAACATAAACATACAAGGATTACAAAAGAGGCCTGAAAATCAAACTTGGAGAATGGCGCGGCAAAAGGACAAAAAAAAATCACACGGATGAAAAGAAAAAAAAGCCTAACTGGAGATATTATATTACTTAGATAAAGCAAGCATAACAAGCTAACACCAGTTCATCACCCAATACCATGGAGAGTAACAGGACGCAGAGGCGAATTCGCTATTATAACGAGAGGAGACAAACTTATTTTAAGACACATATCGCAAATGAAAAGAATCCCCGAAGACATGACTCGCCAACAACTAAGGAATGACGACAAATTTGGGGGAGGGGGACATAAAAAATAGAAAATGAGAGAGAAAGCCAGGAGAGGAAGGAGAAGCGGATATCTCTATAGCTCTCAGACGAACAAAACGCCACATAAAAAAACCCCGAAGGTATGCAGCAGCAATTCGGAAGAAAAGGAAATCAATTTGAATACAGGAGAGAGGGCAAATGTGATGTATGCCATATAAAGTATAAATAGTACCCGCTCGGTCGAGTCAGGAACTCTTCAGTGAGAATGAGGAAGAGACAGTAAAGTTGCAATGTCATGTAGTCATGAGGTGTGTATAATATCATACGCACCCTCGTATCATTTCATGGACCCACATTAGTATAGACCTTCTGCCAAATCGATTAGAGGACACATGACATTATTTTGATGGAGGATTTATTCGCGCATGAGAAAAAGATACATATGATTCAACTACAGGCAATGTAATATATATATATATATATATATATATATATATATATATATATATATATATATATATATATATATATATATATATATATATATATATATATCAGTGGCGACTCTGCGGGTAGAACTTGTCGGGCTAAGCCCGAGTGAGTCAACATTCAAGTATATCTATTTCAAAGCAAAAATCTCGTAATGCGTTGTTTTCATTATTGACTTCAGCTTCATTCAAAATTTAATCTGAAAATATTTAGCGAAATACATTTCCTGGAGATTGTTCATAATAGGAAGAAAGAAAAAGAAAAGAAAAAAAAACAAAGAAAAATAGAAGTAAAAATTAATTAAATCAATAATTATGGGCCTGGAGATCTGAGCCCTTATCAATATAGTACATTTAAGAAATACGACTACTATTTCTATCACTACAACTACTATTACTAGAAAGAAAGCAATAACAACATGAATAGAAGGTTCGCTTGCGTGAGCCTTCAATTTATAGTAAGTAGTACAATCAGCAGGTAGGTTCGTTTAGTTGGTTTAGCTCCGATACCACCAAACTTCCCTACATAAACATTGATTTAGTAGTTATTCTTAAAGAAAACGTTATAATTAAGTAATTTTGGACTTACAATTATTTTAATTCAAATATTTTACGCGTTTTATACTTTTGAGTTTTAACTCTAAAATTGATAAAAAATGAAATAATTTTTTAAAACATTTGTTTTAGTTTTCTCATTTTTTAATTTTTATTTAAATATATATTCGATTCGGTAAATGAAAAAATCAATGTGAATTTATGAAGGTTATGTCCGACGCAGCATTGTTTACTGTGTCCATGGGAAATTTTATGGTGATTTTGAGGTCTTTTAAATGTCGATTCGAAAGTTTTCAATTTGGCAAGAAGAAAAAACAAAACAATTATTTTAGATATTAGAGTGGGGAATCTGGAATTTAAAATTTAACATAAAATTACTCCCTCCTCTCATTTCTAGCTTTTTAAGGCATTAACCATTTTTTGCAATGAGTCATATATATTCTGCTGGTTTGGGGAGTGTTCATGCTGAAACGTTATTTACAATTACTTTTCAGTATAAAATAGTTATTATTAACAAAATATAATGTTATCTAACCCTAAGTCCGAGTGTCAAGTTCCCACCATAAAAACTCTTAACCTTACCACTTACACAAGGTCCGACTGGCAAGCCTCACCTAAAAAAAATCTCTTAACCCTACCCGAATGGCAAAGCCCCCATAAAAAATCCACTAACCCTAACTCAGACTAGAATGGGTAGGAAATGGGTAATCATTTTACGTTAGATTTATATGTGAAACTGATCTCCTCACTTTATATTTTTAAATATTTAATTTTTTTTTTGTTTTTTTCTTCCCGTCAAGTTTTTCAGGCAGGTATTCACACGAAATCGCCTAAGATTTTTTGGATGGAGGGGGTGATTTAGTGGATTGTGTATATCTACTATAATACCAACATTTGTTAAAGATCCCGGGCTCGTTATCTTAAACAAACTTATATATATATATATATATATATATATATATATATATATATATATATATATATATATATATATATATATATATATATTTATTTATTTGCGAGATCCAACACGATTTGCTGTTGTTGTTGATCTCTCTTCGCCATTTGCTGTGAATACTCGCCGACTTGGTATTTACAAAGTTAATTCCTCCTAAATCCCAAGCTAATTTCTGGTGGTCAACTGGTAACTCTCTTGACTGCGAATCAATGGCGATTTGTGATCGGAGTTCGCGCCCGTCGACTGTCGGAAATTAGCTTCCAGCACTGAAGATTGCGTAAGCATGAAACATCGATGTCTGTAGGTAATAAATAATTAATATTTATTTATAAATATTATCATTATATATATATATATATACATATATATATATATATATATATATATATTACACACTGTGCTGAGATTAAACCACTATTGATAAATAATTTAATCGCTCGCTCTGCTTTACCCCATTGCTTTTTTAAGGAGAGTGCTTACTTTTTGCGTCCATCTGTCATGAAGTTTAGCGTTACTCTTTAGCGGAACTGATGCCAGATCTCAACTTCCCTTATCTATCGAGGTCATATTCTCACCCCGGACATGTCAATCATTGGCGAGTTGCCGCTTTTTTCTAATCCGCTTTCTTTCCATTCTAGAATGATTGCCTACATTATATAGCCGTTGCAGTTCTATACTTTATTATTATTATTATTATTATTATTATTATTATTATTATTATTATTATTATTATTATTATTATTATTATTATTATTATTATTATTATTATTATTATTATTATTATTATTATTATTGTCGTCGTCGTCGTTTATTCATTTTTAATTAACGTTTGATTATTACGTTCACCAATGCGTTGGATATTTAATCATATAATTATTTTTCGAACTGACGATTTGTTTGAAAACCCGCAAACAATGTGTCCCAAGGGCAAATCCATTTTAATTATCTGTTCCAAACTTTCGATAGAATATTAATTACAATGTTTATTAGAATTATAAAGAGCGTCAAATAAGGGGTGACTGAAATATACCAGAGGCTCTGATTGGTTGAGTTAGGATATTGAGATAGTTTTAAATAGCTACAAATTTAAATAACGGTTTGTTTCAGACCTCTTTCGCCATGACAAATAAGCCGACCGTGAAAAATTATGGAAAGGATAAATATACTATATATTTTAAGTTTTAATCGGCTTCGTTGTCCTTCTCCAGAAACGTCGTCCAGGGATTAAAGATGAGTTTCAAAGTGACTAAACAGTCACAGATAGGATTCAGATAAAATAACTATATATATATATATATATATATATATATATATATATATATATATATATGAGAGAGAAGCCAGACAGACAGACAGACAGACAGACAGACAGACAAGTAAAAGATGAGAATAAAGATTGTATGAATACAATATCTATTACGTCCTCAGTTGCTCAAAACAAGGCGTTTCAAATAAAAGAGATTTATTTTTCCTTCCTTAAGCCATGGCTTTTCAAAGAATGAAATCTTATTATCAGAGGAATACAAAGAGATTAGTCGGTATAGGAATTACCAAAAGTCATAATTTGAAAATATATAAATATAATATATAAAATATAGAAAGTATAAAAACTGTCCAATGCAAACAGAAGGGGTGTAAAATATAGAAAAAAAAATTCACCGTTGAAGGTGTCATGAAAATTGAAGCAGTGGGTTCAAAGGCGGTAAATCCAGGAAAGGTTGGTGCCAAAAATTGTTAAATCCGTTTAATTTTTGAGAACTCAAACCATTAAAGGCCCAAGTAATCCGCCTGGAAGTGTTGCATAGCCGTCCCGGAATGGGCTGTGGCAGTTCTCGCTTTGTATACCCGTCCCGGAATGGGCCGTGGCAGTTCTCGCTTAAACAACTGGTCATTTTTAACACCAAAAATGTATATGTTGCATACCGTTTAATTTCTCGTACCTTCTTTTTTTCCTCGTCGCGTGGAGGGGTGTCGTCTCGATGTCGTCTAGTTTCTCGTATCTTTTCTTCTTCCTCGCGTGGAGGGGTGTGTCTCGATGTCGTCTGCTGTGTCTGCAACAAAACCTTCATACCACAATTCACGAGACAAACAATCTTTTAAACTTTTGATTCTGTTTTATTCAGGCGTCAAATTTCTGTCGGTCATGGAGATGCTTCACTAACGTCGAGGGAGAGACCAAATTACTACTCTATCGTAGTTAATTCCTAGCTTAAGTCCTTAGCCATTCGAGGATGGGGGAAGAAGAAATCTCATGCCTGTATTCTCTTAGGGAATTTAATTCCCCTAATCATGTTGAAGACTACATAGAGAAATCGTCCGTTCGGCCCGCTTCCAAAACCCAGACTCACTAAACTCAGTTTCCCACACAAAAGCCCGTGACGTCACATATCCCCTATGCGCAGGTGCACTTTGACCCTTGATCTGAGATATCGTCAACGTGGTGGCTCTGTCAACGTCTGTGAGCTCCGATTGTGAGAATCAGTTTATTTTGCACTCGACTGTACGAGTGCACCCGCACTAAATCGCGCAAGCCAAACCAAACGATCTCCCACATACGTCCACTTCAAAATACGTCCGGCCTCACAGGGTCATTATCCCACAGAAGAGGTTGCAATGTAAAAGTTTAAGATGTAAGTTGTGTATTAAAATCCATTTGTAGGACCTCCATGGGCCTTCCAAATATAGATTTATGGAGTTGAATTCAAAGTGAGATAACTAGACATAGTTTCAATCCAGGCAAAGAGTTAGTAAAAACTAGCATTCCGACAGAAATCGAAAAGTTTAATAAGTCGTTACAGAAATTAAAATTCAACATGTTTCGTTTAAATAAATGGGAGATAGCAATGAGGAAGAGGTGCGAGGAGGTATACGGGTTATGTAAAAAACAGGTTGGTCGAGGGCTGCCTGAATACAGGCCAGCATCAGATATAAAAATAGATTTTAAAGCAAGAAGTAGGACAATAAAGTGACTGATTTATAATAAGTGATTCAAGGCAACAGAGATTGTATCAAAAAGGGAGGGGGAGGGGTTAATATTAATATTAATGAATTAATGTTGGGATTGGCAAAGGGGTAATGCTGCGTACAGAAGTTAGGAAAAAGAAACTAAAACTAAACGTCAACTAAAAATGAGAATATAATTAAAGTGTAAGGAATTAAAGTTTAAATAGAAAGGAAAAATTAAATTATTACCGAATGTTTAAATAAATGAAGAGAAAAGGAAATACTATCTCAATAGTATCTATTTTATATGGAGTGGTTATTGCAATATTTATGATTTATAGTAGTAGATGCGTCATTGGCCTGTATGCTTAAGTTTTGAATAGAGGAGACAAGATCCAAAAAAGAGTCGCCAACTTATTAGGTCCCTCACTATCCACCAAGCTCCAGCCTCTGTCCCATCGCCGCAATGTTGCTTCCTTGTGCCTGTTTTACAAGTACTTCAATGGATTGTGCTCTGATGAGCTTGCTGCTCTGGTGCCCCCCCCCCACGACGTAGATTCACTAGACAAACCCGACAATCTGCCAAATCTCATTCATACACTGTGGAGGTTCCCAGATGCCGAAGAGCTTTCTACTCTAAAAGTTTCTTTTATCGCTGCTGGACTCTGGAACTCCCTCTCTGCTCCCTGTATTCCTGACGGTACTGACATGCAGAAATGTTAAACTAATGTAAACAGACATCTCGCTGCGCAGCTCCCAATTTAGGTTGACCTCCAAACCTTCACCCTTTTTCTAAGTAGCCCCTCACGTCTACAGTGGCGGCCTGCCTTGTATGGGGTGAACTATGTTAAAAAAGGTCAAGGAAGTTAGACGTTCTCTTCTCGGGTTCTAAAGTGATAGATAGCCCAAAGTTTTTTTTTAGATATGTAAATTCTTTATGGTTTTATTCTCTCTCTCTGGAAACAACCCACCCTATAAATGCCCAAGTTCAAACTTAAGTTACCGTAATAAGTATAGACCTATTAAATCAGTTATCTGAGTTCGTCATAGTTATTAGGTGTGGCTTTTCTCGTCCAACATGTATTATCGTATTGTAACAGGGATCTTCTGACTAGTATTATCAATCTAATTTCCAAATCAGTAAGATAATAGTTTGGGGTAAAAATTAGTGCTTTATTAAAGGTAATCGGGGAGATGGATTGGTAATAGTTATCTATATCGAAAGTTATGAAATTTAAATTTAAATTGGATTTGTCCTTAAGATTTAGAAACCAATGAGTCACCTCATCGAACGATTGCCATAGAGAAAAAGAGATTTTTTTCTTTTATGCCGGGTATAATTCTACCTAGTATTTTTTTTTTAAACTAATGATGCCTAAATCAGATCTAGAGAGGCAAATTAATCCAACAGGAGGGTTTTCCTGAAACTTTTTTTCATGGTTTTTCAAAGTACATCTCGGAGTTGCTGGAGTTAAAATTTCAGTGTATTTAAGGATATTCACAGAGGTTAATAAAGATGTAACTTCATTGTTTTTGCTGTTGAGTGTATTATTAGAGGTGATTTTGCATTTATGTATTAAGTTCTTATAAGCTTGTATAAGTTTATAGTATTTTTTAGTTTTGTCGGCCGGTACAATTATATCAGGGTGTTTTTAATATTTTTACTAAAGTTGTTGATTTTCTTGATAATTGAGTTTGAATGTTTTCTGTGTTTTTTCAATTTTATACTTTTGGTTTGGTTAAAGAGGGCGTTTTCAAAGCCATTGAGATGTTCATTCTGAGAGGGGAAAGAGGATGTTTTTAAACCGTACCGAGATGCTGCTATCTTTTTCATTTGTCTTTTGTTCTCTGTATGAGTCAATAGGGAGTGTTGATTCAAAAGGTTTTAAATATATATATAATATTTTATGTATCGATTTTCAGTATTTACTTTAACAGTGCTTAATACGTGAGTTGAGCTAGGTAGCCTGAGGATTTCTTATGGATGAAACGCGGAAGCTTCTGTGTAGCTTAATTACCATAAATGTATTTTCATAACTTATATATATATATATATATATATATATATATATATATATATATATATATATATATATATATATGGTGTCACAAAAGTCACTGACACTTTAAAATATTCCAAAAGAAGACTTCCAGAGGTGCTTCCGGCGGTGGATGGATCGATGGACTAAGTGTGTGCAAGCACAAGGGGCCTACTTTGAAAGGGATTAGGGTCCCAGCCCAGTCACGTATTTGAAATATCTTTTCTGGCCTAAGGTCGGATACATTTTAGACAGGCCTCGTATAAATTCCCGTTCTACCTTTATTTCTCTCTCTCGCCTTTTCTCTCTCTCTCTCTCTTCTCCCTTTTTTATCGCTCTCTTTTAATTATTTACGATACCCGCCTCCTCATTCTCTTACTTCTCCTATGAATCGCCCTTCAATAACGCCATTCGCTTTCTGTGCACGACGCCTTTGATGCCGTCATCCACTGTATGCGGTAACTATCCAGCAAGATGACAGGCAAACAAAATCTAGAGTTTTATAAGATTAAAGACAAGGTATTTATCTACCTCCCACAGCAGTAAGATGTGACACAAGGTCGGAAAGTGGGATTTGATAAGTCAGAACCCTAGAGGAAGAGCACTTATGACCTTTAAAAATTGCCTGGGCAGCCCCATCGGCATTCCCCGGTAGGGGCGCTTTAGGCGATTAGCAATAAACTAACCCTTTCTCAAAGGGTGAGAAGGCAAAGACTGGGAGGGTGGACGTCCTAGAACTGCACAGGACAAACCCACAGACCGGAGGAATCAAGGCCCGAAGGCCAAGACGGTAACGGTCTATAAGGTGTAATATCCATCGGAACAGATACTACACTGTGATCCCAGCGAATAGACAAGTTTGGCATTAAAT
>OY744528.1:83433676-83456176 GCA_963556195.1 Sepiola atlantica
TCTGTGCTTGATTCAAATTAATTAGTGAAGTCCATAGCTTATAAAACTTATTAAAGCTTTCTACTCCCCCAACCATAGTTTCTCGTAAAAAGACTTGTACAGATAACCGAACAATAACATTTATTTTTTTTAAATCTTTTACTTTATTCAGTTACAATATTACTATAAATAATCCCATCTAATAAATTCATAGCGATAGGTATCACCTAGTCTAACAATTATACGCACATAAGTGCTTCAAGGGTTGTATTGTTTAGCTAAATAAATCAATTATTTAAACATGCCATTATTTTATTTCTAAACTTATGCACTAACTGATGAGGCTAAAGAAACCTGAAAACCCTTCGAAAGTGACCAACATATCCGTGTGGTTAATCTATTTGTTAAAGACGTCTATTGATTCCTGATTTACAGCTAAAAACACTCCACACCAGTAACCGCAAATAAGTTAGTACAACATATTTTTATTAACAATAAGATTTTTCCCAAATATAGTTGTATTTTGCTGTCTATGGTCATGGAAGATAATTAATCAAATTAATTGATTCATTTATTAATTAATTAACTATTGTCCTTTTCACTTCAAATTACTAAATTTACTACCCAAAAAGCTATACAAGTATGAGTTATCTATCTATACATATATTAAGAATGTGCGGGTCTATGGCCTAATTATAACATATTTTTTGTTAAATATATTTACTAACTTAAATTATATACTGAAATATTAATCTAATATATGTGTCAATTTGATCAATTGTATATATGGTCTAATTCTATGTATATTTATTAATCAAGCAAAATTGGAGAGTTTATATCTAGATCGGTGCTAACAATTTTGCAAGATTTCTTGTTTTTTATTACTTAAATTATCTTTAACCTTACCAGGAGAGTATTATGTGCTTTACCTAGTATAGACAGTTTCAATTCGAATTGAGCGTTAGTTTTCCGTAATTCTCTAGCACACTTAGCTAATGATGTTGGGATTTATTTATGAACCGAGTTCGGCCTTACTTTGAAAGAGGATGTATGGTTTCTATACCTATCTTTAAAACTATTGCATATGGACCCTATGTATGTCATATTGCCGTTTCTCGTAACAATTTAGCATTTATACACTATGTTACAAGTTACTTACTTTCTTGAAGGAATTCATCTACATTTATACAATTACATTGGGGTTCAACAACACGAATTTAGTTGATATTCAATCCACCATTTTTTCATTTTCCGGTTTATTTTAGTATTGTTTGAAGCTATAATAGTTTGGGTTAGGTTTATTGATGTAGATAATGACAATCTTACTGTATTTTTACTGTGTTTTTACTGATAATTTCCCTATCTTTCTATCTCTAGGGAAATTCTTTTCTACATTCCGGCAGAATTCCTTAAGAATGTTTTACAGGATGTGCTTAGAACAAGCAAACAATGAAAACCGCGTAATTTATACAATTTCTGGCAAAGTAAAATAAATATTTATTTTACTGCATTGTTTCTTCATCCTGAGGAAATCTTAAATAAAATATGAATACATAAATAATATAGTATTTGGTTTTCCTTTTTCATATATATATATATATATATATATATATATATATATATATATATATATATATATATATAGTACATGTATTGTATTAGTTTCTGTAAATGTAAATCCGTAGAAACTCAAGTGTTTATAAAAAGTGCTCAATACCAAGTAGAGCTGTTTATAAGTATACATTTTTATTTATACAAACATTATTGGTTACATATGTGCATACATGTTCCGGTTGCACTTTTCCAAGAAAGTCAACCTCATCAGACCAATTCTGAAAAATTCTTGGTCTGATGAGGTTGACTTTCTTGGAAAAGTGCAACCGAAACATGTATGCACATATGTAACCAATAATGTTTGTATAAATAAAAATTTATACTTATATATATATATATATATATATATATATATATATATATATATATATATATATATATAAGAATTACAATATATGTGTGTGTGTGTTTGTTTGTTTCATTTTACTTCAGTCGAAGTTCTCAGAAATCAAGTGGTCCCTTCCTGGAGCTAACACTTGGTCTCTATATGAGATACATATATATTCGAATATTCCATTAAAGTTCTTCTTTACTAGTCAAACGTTGAGTTAGCAAAGATGTGAAGAACATTAATTTTCCTCTTCCCAATTGGCCAGTTAATTATGTTATAGTATATCTTTATTGTGGTCTCACCAGATTTCAGGACAAGAATTCATCGAGTCTGGTGGAGTATCCAGCTAAGTGCTGTTACTTGAGGTAACATTACTTGGAGAAGGTGCACCATTCATCGTATTAGCCAGTGTATATCTGTGTCAAGGGAATCTTATTTGGCCTTCGAATACTATGTTATGTTGAATATTTGGTCAGGGTTTACTTGCAGGGTGAAGTATCCTCAAATCAGGTCGTTCTGAAAAACCCTTGTACAGAGAGACTGAAAACACTCGAGGATGCTGTCTAGTAGGTATGTGTTCGCGTATCAAACCAAACTAATTCATAGTCTACATGCATACTAAGTTTTGTTTGAATCGAGTTTGTAGTTTATATAGTGACTAATAGAAATATACATACACCTTCTGTCTTCAGGCTAGAATCAAAGTATAGTATTTACTTGGTCTCAGTAGGACATCATCCCAAGCATTACATACTTCTTTCGGAAGAAGGATGGGGGCATTGCTTGATTCCGGATGCACCCCCATTCGTGAGGGAGTGCCGACAAGACTATACATGGAGTTAACAGAAGGGGGACAATTAAACCTGTTCAGACAGTCAGTTTTGCCAATTATTGGTCTGTTTTAAAAATAAAATCTTTATATGCAATCTATTTTATATTTAATCTATTTCATATTTAATCCACTCAGCAGTTTTTATTTTGATTACTAATATCATAAATGGAGTGGGAGTAGCTATTCCTTCCGCAGTTAGAAGTCTACTTACCCATCACTAATGGAAACATAACAAAAAATCTAGAAGAAATCTAACATTTTTTTCATGGAAGTCGCTCCAGACAAAGCATGAAGCCACTTGATATAAGGAGATAATCATAATAATATAAAGGGAGAGTAAGGTAAACTCACTTAAAGACAAACCAAGCCTAAAAGAGACCCCCACCACTAGCGTCCCATTCCCTGGACTCCAAACAGGCTAACCAAAAAGTAAGCCCTTCAAGCGCCCAATAGGAAAGGAAGTCGATTTTCCGAATAACATCGCAAATAATTCTTTTCTCTCTTTTTGCTAATCGATTTCCATCAATTGAACTTTATTTGACCTATTTACACAACATTTTTTCTATAGAATGGCTTATAACCCGTGTATTACTAACACAGGCGCAATGGGCAGGCAAAAAAGCACTCTGTTAAGATGTCATTCTGAGTTCGATTCCTATCTGAGGATGCAAACTCAATTTTATATTCATTCTTGTTTTTAGACCGCGGTCGATTTTTTACTTTGACAGAATTAGGAGTAAATTGTCAATTTTTATAATTTCTTTTTGTTTTCATTTATTCATAACCCAAATAAAGATTTTATTTTAAGGCGAAAGAAATCCTATTTCACTTACTTAAATTATAACACTATACATTAATTCGATCAACATTATTTTACCTACTTACACAATAAAGTTTTTTATGGCATGTTTTATAACTCGTGCGTTAGTAACACAGGCACGATGGGCAAATTGATCAGAAGATGGCCAGCTGAGATGCAATTCTAAGTTCGTTTCCGGTCCAAGGAAATTGTTTTGATGCTTCTCCATGGTTACAACTATATGGAATATTGCACTTCTAAATAAATTAACAGGATAGTTTTATGTAATACTTACTTTTTATTGAAAAATATTAACGTGGACCAAAATTTACGGAGAATTATCCAGTAGATGTTTAATAATAAAAAAAGGAATTATTTATTAAGATTAGCGTGTTTTTCTGGTTTGACGCCATTTTAAATCTCTATTTATGAAGGAGGGTCAAGCAATGACGAAATTCATAATGACGACGATAATGGCGGCAAAATTCTGGCCACGGATGAAAGTAGAATTTCGTAAATACAAACAAAACCACTGTATTAATTTCCGTAAATTTTATTCAATCGTATTTTTCCATTACAAGTAAGTACTTCATCAAGGTTTCTTGTTATTTGTTTTTTAACAGCAATATTTCATATGGATGAAAGCACTGTTTTTTTAAAGCGAAGAAATCTTATTTCAGTTAAATAAATTATTAATAAAAGTAAAATCACTCCCAGGCAACACCAAGTAAGGAAGTCTAGTTATATATCATTCTCAATCTCATTCAATACGTATTGATTGGAATTTGAAGAGTTTAGCATTTGGATATCTTTCAAATTTACATTGTCGTTGAACAAGATGGAACAATTATTGCACAAAATGATATAAAGATCGGAAAAAGTTGTTTGTTAGAGCAATTTAGAAGCATTTTAAATATACATTCTTTTCCAGACGGTAACTAAACGCAATTAATGGTTTGTATTCCCACGTTTTTCTTCTTCTCAACGATTTTTAAGCTCGTTAACCGATATCTATTTTGCGACTTCTGCCGTAAACTGTTCAGTTCGGGCTCCTTTTATGGCTCCTAACTAAAAAAGAAAAAGGCTCAGATATTAAGCCAATTAGACAGGGATGCTCTGGGCAAAATGGATGTGAATGTTTGTTTCGTAAAAGCATTAGAAAATAATTTGTTATATAACCGCAATAACACCGTCATCTTTCGGCACAACATCGTTTTTCATGCTTTTAAACGAAGGCAGATGAAAGCATAATTGATGACCGAACGCTTCCAAACAACCCTGAAGGTTAAATATAATTGGTCCCCCGATTTATAAAATAGGGGGACTTATGTTTTGAGGCATGCCCGTCCGTCCGGATTTTTCTCCGCAACCATCCATTGAATTTCTCTGAAATTTTGCATGAAGTTGTAACTTTGGTCAGGTTAGAAAGTGACATTCTCCGATTTTTGAAAAATAATCTGGTTAGCCCCCCCCCCCCCAGGGGGTCAAAAGGCCCCAAAATGGCAAAAAATGACATTATTTGCCCCATAACTTTTCATCCATCTATTCAATTTCTCTGAAACCTGGCCAAAATGTGGAGGCAATTGTTCCTAATAGAAAATAAGTATCGCTGATCTTGGAAAAAATCTGGTTCGCGCCCCCAGGGGGTCAAAAGCCCCCAAAAGGGCAAAAAGACCCTTTTCTATCATAACGTTTGATCCATCCATTCAATTTTTCTGAAACTTGGCCAAAATGTAGAGACAATTGTTCTGGATATAAAATGAGCATCCTTGACCTCAGAAAAATTCTGGTTCGCGCCCTCAGGGGGTAAAAAATGCCCCAAATTGCCCAAATTTATTGCATTTTACACTCGCCACATCGAGTCACATACAGAGGGGGACCACGCACGCGCGGCTTGTTGATATTCGTAACATTTTAAAAGAATTATGTTTAGCGATTGGTGCAATGAATACAGTCATGGATTATGGGATTAGTTATGGATCCTATTGGATCTGTTGTGCTT
This sequence comes from Sepiola atlantica, assembly GCA_963556195.1. Classification (NCBI taxonomy): domain Eukaryota; kingdom Metazoa; phylum Mollusca; class Cephalopoda; order Sepiida; family Sepiolidae; genus Sepiola; species Sepiola atlantica. The sequence goes on from OY744528.1 coordinate 83,439,234, forward strand.
AATTACAAACTAATACAATTGGGCAAGATATGCACCAACAATTTCTTGGCATTTTTTTTTATAATTTAGGGTGGAAAATTGTCATATAAAGGTTAAATACTTAACTAAACTTTTCTTTTAAAACATTATTATTGGCTAGTTAAAGGAAAACAACTTCTATATTGGAAGAAATAAAGACTTTTAAAATTTGTTTTGAAATAGAAATGAAGAAAATATTTTCATTGCCACTCGAACTTAGAGTTAGTGGTAAAAAAATGTTTAACTCTCCTAAAAAAACTACAATGGCCCGGAAATGTGGGATCATTTTAAGTTAAATGTATATGTGAAATTGATCCCATACTCTAAATGGTTCGGTCCATGAAGAGTACCAATTGTACCGATTTAGAACTCTAAAGTAAACATTTACCCTATTTTCTCACATACCTTCATTTTGTTTATTTGTTGTTTAATTTTTTTAACATGAAACTAATCTTTGTTTAAATCAATTGTTGAAAACAAAATAAGTTGAGATTAGTTAACTCATTTGATATAACACTTCGATTCCCTAAAGTAAAAAACGAGTCAATTTCTCCGCCAATTATGAATAGAATAGCAACTCGCCTTTCACTGATCGAATATAATGAATCGTCTTATATCTATCTATCTATCTATCAATATATATATATCTATATATATATATCTATATATATATATATATCTATATATCCATTTTTCTATTTATGTCCTCCTCTCTATCTATCTATCTATCTATCTATCTATCCAATTGTTCTGTGGCATGCCGTTTGTCTATTTTTTATGCATGTTATCAATAGCTGCAATTTTGTAGACAGACGCCACTCTAATAGACACAGTAGTAGATTTTTTCTTGAACTAGTGTGCTCCACCATTGGATAGTTTGGCAAGTTCATCTGCTGAAAACACCCACCCACCAAGCTGTTTCACCCTAACCTTGCCAGATTGGCTTCCCGGTGCTATGCTTTGCCAAAGTACTACCTGTAATTTTGTTCAGCACTGCCGGCGAATGGGTTTTATCATATCCACATAGACCACCCGGTATTCCCCAAATGGTCACCCATCTCATACTGACCAGGCTCAACGTCGCTTAACTTTGGTGATCAAACGAGAACCGGTGTGAAAATGTCGAAATCGCGCCTTTATGCGTAATAATATCGTTTTTTATTTATTTCGGGGACGGCGGATGTAGCACAAAGCTGTTGATTTGACTGTGCCCCATTTCCACACGATACAGAAATGAAAAGGAAAGAGTAAGCAAAACGAACGGAGAAAGAAAGAGAGTAGCTTATACAATCTAGTATTTTTTTACGTTCGTTTGAATGGCATCCTTATCCCCCCACATGTCAACGTAATTATGTCGTACTATCTTATAATCGGTGTTTAATAACTCCAAAAGATTGATATGCCGTAAAAACGAAACAAAATGCAACTCACCAATACAAACCGGAAGCGGAACAACCACTTTGTATTGGTGATTTTTTTCCTATGCGTTTCTCGGGTATTTTGCTCTATAATTAAGTTGAATGATATCACGTGCTGTTCAAACGACTAGGCTATTATCGACTGTTTTATGGGGAGAAAGTCGCTCTTAGCGTTGTGAGAGGCGTACTAATCGCAGATTATGTAACTCGAGTCGCTTAGCTTCGTTGAAATTACCAACGTATGTCCGCATGGAGACGACAAGGAATGTCGGTAAAATAGAAAGTATCCACTTCATCATGGCCGCCGTGTCTGAGGTCGAAAGTTGCGAACCGATTTTGGTCCAGGAAAGGTCCCCAATTATTTTAGGCCGCATAGCTTTTGGCAAAATTTAAATTTTTGTTTATTTATTTAAAAAAAACAGTTTGAATGTATTATTTGTTAATAATTGTTAGTCACTTCGTAATATAATTATATTTGGTTTAAAATTAATAATTAAGCTATTTTAAAAATATTTTCAAAATAAAAACAAAACATTCCAATTATGAAAAATAGTTTGACTTTATTATTTGTTAATAATTGAACAAATTGTTGAAAACGAATTATTGTTTGCAAAAAAAAAAAAAAATCCGACTTAAAATATAATTGGGGATTTTTTTTTGGGGGGGGGGCAGGGGTTGGTACTGTTCCGCAGTTTCCGATTTCGGATTCGGCGACCATGATGAAGTGAATACTTTCTATGTCCTTTCTATAGATTCTGCTGTATACCCTTTAATCATCTAGCATGTTTATTTAATAGCTTTCAGCTTTGTATATCCGAGAGAATAGATGCATCACCCGGACGCGAGTCTATCATAGTTTTATATACGCTTATAAAGAGATCATCATCGCTTTAACGTCTGTTTTACATGCTGGTAGAAATCGCCTTCTTCTCTTCTTTCGTAATTACGACTGTGTACAGTGCAAAAAGTAATATTTACCTGCCTTCCACTGCAGCAAAGGTAGAAATGGCGCCAGTTTACAGTGTAGAATTCAGCTCTTCTCAAAATAGGGGCCGCTCTGGACGAGTGCAACATTTATTGTGATCGTTCCTGTCGGCATCCCTCAGGCGATCAGCGATTAACCACCCCCCGTCCGAAGGTGGAGGTAATGCCTGGCATGATTGCCGAGTAAAACGGAGACTTGCGTTCAACTAATCATCTACAGTTCAGGTAAATGAGCCAAAAGGGGTTGAGATTCTGTAAGACAGACAAACGAAACCAAACATTTCTTCGATCACCCGGCGTGATAATTACTCATTCGGAAATTAGCTGTCCGTTCCTCAAACCACAGGAGTCAAATTATTGATTTCACTTTAAAAGTCCTGATGAATTTTTTACAGAAGATCTCAACCACTGAAAAAAAAAAATAGCCCGCCGGTCATGCGCAGTGCACGCACACGCCATTGACCTACTGTTCTGAGTCCTGTCTAGATATGCGTGTATTTTTTTAGGGGGTGGGGATCTTCTACAAAAAACACTTTCCGACATTCAGACCAGACTAGTGTGGCATAAGGCCATTCAGTTATTTCCAAGAGTTCTATTAAGTATAAAAACCACACGTAACGAATCAACCTAGAAACGTTGTGTGTTAATAAAAATAAGAAAAAAATCGAAGAAAAATGTGTTCAAATTAACTATCAAACTACAGCTAAGAAAACAAGAAGATATCGATTCTGAACATGTGTCCATTCAATCTGAGCATTTACCTATCAAGTTCCTATTTCAAACATAAGCGTGACAGACTAACATAAACCATATAGTTATAACTTAAGCGTGACAGACCGACAGAGCTTCTCTTTGAAACAAAGTGTAACGAAGTGACATAACTTAAGCGTGACAAACCGACGAAAATCCTATTGAAAAGCCTAAGCGTGACAGACACACCGACAGATATCGGCTTCTCTCGAGATGCTTGGACGCATCTAAAATAAGATGCGTCCATTCGATTAAAGGGCTTAACGAAGAAAATGCAATTTTTAACCGGAAGCCTGACCAAACGATCAACCGACGGAAAAAAGTCCATACTTGATTGCCTCCCCATAAGGACAAAGGTAAAATCGCGTCGACACATCGGTTCTCCTTAGATCATGGAAGTTAAGCGACGTGGAGCCTGACCAGTGCCAGAGAAGGAGACCATTTGAGAATGCTCGGCGCTGTCTGTCATCTTCCTATGATCTGGATATACATTCGGCTGGGGAGCGCTTGTGAATTTGATATTCTCTGTAAACTTTATCCTTCGGAGGAAGCCATATCCCCCCCCCCCCTCCGGGGGGATACTACACCAGGTATTATCGGTTCGTTTCGAGGGAAAAGTTAGACACGATGTCGGTTTTAAATGTGAAGAAAATCCAGCATCTCCAAAAAAGGTACTCTTTCTTCTTGGCCTTTTGGTCAAGATCAAAGTGTAGTATCTGTTCTGATGGATACTGCACCCTATAGACCGGTATTGTCTTGGCCTTCGGAGCTTGATTTACGCCGGTCTATGGGATTGTCCTGTGCAGTTCTAGGAGGTGCACCCTCCCAGGCTTTGTCTCCCCTCTTTGGGGAGGAGTAAGTTAATTGCTTACTGCTTGAGGCGCCCCTACCGGGGAATGCCGACGGGGCTGCCCAGGCAATTTTTGATGGTCAGAGTGCTCACCTCTCGGGCGCTGATTTTTCAACCCCCACTTTCCGACCCGACCTTGGGTCACATCTTACTTGTGGGAGTAGGATAAAACTTGCCTTGTGCCTAACTCCTGGAGAGGAGTAAATAATACTCTGCGTTGGAACAAAACAAAATGGCGTTGTCTAGAAGAACTTCTCTTTATCTGACCGAAGACAGAACAGTTACTATACTGTGAATTATTTATACGCAAATAAAAAATCAATTTCCCTTACAATTTAGGCACAAGGCCATCAAAAGTGTGGGGCAGGTTAGGGTTCGTTGGTCATCATATGCCTATCCTACTCTTAACTAGAAACATTTTGAGCCATTCATTTAAGCACTGTTCGTTTTTTTCTTTCATCATTTGTCCATCACTTTCACTTCAGCAGTCACTACAATACCACATTTACTCGATGGACGACCCTACTTAAAATAGCCCTAATGGTTTAAAATAAATTTTATTTACAAAATATATTAAATTAAATATTAAATTAATTGGATGAAAGGAATGGGAGTGGAACAACAAAAAAAAAAAAACACTCCAAAAATAAAAACAAAGAAACTAAATCAAATCAGGGGCAGGTTAGTAAGACCCTTTCTAAGAGTAGACCGCTTACTATTTTCTTTTTTTTTTAGAACCTACAACAATCAGGTCAATCTCTCAGTGGGAGTGGTACTTAAGTGGGAGCAAAAAAAAATAGGTGGAAGTTCGGGAGTGGATGATGTCCTTCTAATCTTTACCCGAAGGTCGGAAAAAATCGACGGACGAAGTCTCTCATTTCGATGCGAGGACTTACAAACAAAAAATAGGCAATAAATGAAATCACAAATAAATACAATATAATCGATGAAAACTAATTTAAAGAGACGCAACTGATTAAATAGAAGATTAGATATTATAAAGGGAGGACATCCGAAAAGAGAGAACGATTCGAAAATAAACATTCTTTATGTTTTTATTGACAAGAATCATATGCCGTACGGGTCCAAATTCTAGTATATATTCCATGATAAATGCCAGTATACTGAAATCATGTGCCCTGAATAAGGTTAAGATGAAAATTCATATACACTAAATGTACAAAAGCAAGGAAATTCCCAAATTTTTACACTTTTATTGTCATTAAGGGTATGCGAGCACAACAGGGCTATGTATTTTACTGGTAGGAATTTTTCTTCAGCGCACCTCACACACTTCATCCACTCATGCATAGAGATTTATACTGTAGTGATGTGATAATGAAATGGCTTGGTTGATATGTAGTCATACCATTAATGACAATAAAAGTGTAAAAATTTGGGAATTTCCTTGCTTTTGTACATTTAGTGTATATGAATTTTCATCTTAACCCTATTAAGGGCACATGATTTCAGTATATTGGCATTTATCATGGAATGTCACTACTTTTGTAAAGACAATGGTAATTTTTAAGGTTTTTTGAATGCCGACGGGGCAGCCCAAGCATTTTTTGTAGGCCAGAGTGCTCATCTTCTCGGGCGCTCGCTTTTCAAATCCCACTTTCCCGACCTTGTGTCACATCTTATCGCTGTGGGAGGAAGATAAATAGAATCGCTTATGTTTGAATTAATGTTTTAGAAACATGACGTAAATTATAAATCTATGACGTCACGCCAAAGCTATAATTATAATAAGGTAATGTTTGAACCTCTATTTTCAAATACTTCAGTTGGTAGAACGTCAAACTAAAGAACTCAGGGGTTCGGTTTCGGTTTCGTTTTCCGGTCATGGTATCCGGTGTATTTGTTGGGAATGTATTATTTTCTATTCATGCAATATTTTCCATTTCTAAAACAAGTTAAGATCTCTGACATTTCGAAATAGACGAATTCCGCAATGTATTTATTACGTTTTAAAAAATTGTGACTGACGGTAAAAATTGTGACAGACAGACAAAATCTCTTTTTATATAAGATATTTGCTATTATTCAGTTATTTATTGAAATAAGATTATGTAATGACATAAATACTAAAACGAACATTAAAACAATTATATTAATAATTTCAATTCACAAGAATACATTTTTAAGGACTCTTTACGTCTATATTGTGCACTAAGGAAATATAAACTTAAAGAGATTTGTTATTTTTGGTTATGCAAGAAGAATGCCTCAACAGATATGTTAGAGTTTATGAAATTTTGAATGAAGTTAAAGTATAACAAATAGCGGTAGTGATTGTGATCCAACGGTTCACTGATACGTCTAGTATTGTAGTACACCTAACTATGGATCAATTTATCAATATCTGGTACGGCGCCCCTATCTCGCAGGACCTCACAATAATCGAGCGTTTTGGCTAAAATCTATTCTACAACAATCGATAAATTCGCTTCAAATCTTTCTATGGTTCACATGACCAAACTCAACCAATCGGAGATATCCAACTTCGTTTATGGGGAAGAGATGAAGTTATGTTTAAACATGCTTCATTATACTTCAGTTATTTTGCGAATCTAGCAAACTAAATTTAACCCCCATAGTTAAAGCAAAAAGTCGAATAATCGAAATAATTTCTATGATTGATTGGGAATCTGAGACAGTGACAGTCTCGTTTGGCGTAAAACTCAGCGAGTATAAGTAACGTCTGTCATATGTTTCAAAATCTATCAATGGAGTCTTTTGGATCGATTCCAATGACTGGAATTATTATTATGATATTTTAAAAAAATCTTTTGTCCTTTTACAGTTTGCCCTTCCCGGTTGAAACGAAGATTGACGTAAAAATAGATTCATATTGTATTATTTTTCACTAAGAAATCAACCACACGAATCATGATATGCAGTTTTATATATATATATATAATATATATATATATATATATATATATATATAAATATATATAATGTGTGTGTGTTGTGGTTGGATACCGAACTCCTTTCAGTCACTAAATAAGTGAACTAGTCTGAACAATAAATACGTCTACAAACAGGATTCGATTGTATTCTGTTAAATCCTATTGGATTACCTGTAGTTACTATTGTTTGTACACGATATGTACGTTGGAATAAACCGTACTATTTTAAGACTTTTACACTCTCGGTTATTTTGTTATTTATAACAACTTACCAAGTTATATCTATATATATATATATATATATATTTCGAATAGCATGACCAGTAGTGAATAGTCATATCTCTATGCTGATAAGTCCCGATTATAAAGGACGAAACGTATACGTATATAGATAATAAACAAAACAAATATTTATAATTTTTAGCTCCTGTCGCTAGCTATAAATGCATCGTTCTTTTCATTAATTCGAACGCTCTTATGACGTCAAGCCGCCGGATAAAGTGTTAACATTATCACTATTTATTCGCGAGTGGTTCTAGACGTCGGGATTCGAGTTGTAAAAATACTCGGAATCCGGGGGTTCGAATCGCGTGACCAGTAGTGAATAGTTTTATCTCTATGCTGATGAGTCCCGATTATAAACGTATACATACATAGATAATAAACAAAACATATATATATATATATATATATATATATATATATATATATATATATATATATATATATGATGAATCCACATATGCTTTTGTTGTAATTTTAAATGCGTTTCTTGGCTGACATAATAAATTTCTTCACATTTTACAAATAAAACGGAGCATTGTGGAAAACGTAAAAGCATGTAAAATTATAAGTATTATTATTATTTTAATATTTCGAGCGGTTCTCTGCTCTTTGTCAAAAAATAATCAAACAATGAATGAAAATAAAACCGTCGACATTGAAAATTCCAGTTTATCTCAACGGTTTTATATATATATATATATATATATATATATATATATATATATATATATATATAAGTCAATGTTTATTTGTTTGTGTGTTATAGATATGTTAACAGTTAGAACATTCAAATAAGTTTCAATAAGTGTTAAATATTTCAATGAATCTAAAGATACCATTAGAATTTTCCTGCGATTCCATCTGATGTCACCAGGGGGCAATTATCGTTTAGGTCCATAAAGTAATAGAAATATATTAGAACCTAAAGAAACGAAATCCCTTTTTTAGATAGATTTTTTTTCCTTTCATAAAACAAACATAAAATTAAACAATGAATATCACAGTAAAGAATGTATTGATTTTAAAAATTTAAACATAAATGCGAAACGATATCTAAAACAAAGTGCCACTATATTACTTATTAACCGTATCGCGTAGTCATGCGTGACACTTGAAAAGACTTTAAGACCATTCGAATCAACGCCCAACGGACTACTATTCACGAGACATTTTTATATCTCCGACGAAAAAGGTAAGAATGATTAATAATAAAAAAAAACGTCGCTTGACTATTAATGCTTAAAGCTACCTCATATCTTGCAGGTAAATAACATTTATTTTAAAGAAAAAAAAACATATCGTTTTGGCTTTTCTAAATTTAAAATAATATTCAAATTCGAAACGATATCTAAAAAAGTACCAATATATTGCTTATTTAAATACTTATTTTTATTGGTATTTTTAAGATGTCAAATAATTAAATAAAAACGAATTTGTTTCGATTCGTTAAAATCATTTGCAGTTTTACAGCTGTCTAAAATGACCTTTCCTTTAAACCACCACCGCGCTAACAGTTTTTTGAAAAATTTATTTTACCTCGTATGGCAAATGTTATTTTTAACCTTTCTTTCAAAGCAAAAATCGTCAACATTACTATATTTGAAATTATTTCTTCCTAAGAACATTTCGAATAGCACTATATCTCCACACCCTGGCAACACTGGGTGAATACTGCTAGTGTTATAATACATTACAACTTATCATATAAGAAGATTTTGTTTGTCATATATGAATAGTGTGTCACTAGTGACCCCAGAATTTGAACTCTTATATCTGGGTAATAAAACGGGTAGCTGGCATTTGCTATGAATATAGGTAGGTGCGGCTGACGGTAGTGTTAAGTACCGGTTGACTATTATGTAAACTGGATTATTAAGTCTTGTGCCCATCTGGTCAGGACGATTCAGTATTTTCTAGTTATGCTACGCCGAGATTGTATTTATTGTATTAATGATTGAGTATTGATTTACTCCTCTCCAGGAGTTAGGCACAAGGCCAGTGTTTATCTTACACCCACAAGTAAGATATGACCCAAGGTCGGGTCGGGAAAGTGGGGTTTAAAAATTTCCTGGGCAGCCCCGTCGGCATTCCCCGGTATAGGCGCCTCAGACAGTAAGCAATAAACTTACTCCTCCCCAAAGGGGGAGGCAAAGCCTGGGAGGGTGGACCTCCTAGAACTGCGCAGGACAGACCCATAGACCGGCGCAAATCAAGCCCGAAGGCCAAGACAATACCAGTCTATGGGGTGCAGTATCCATCGGAACAGATACTACACTTTGATCTTAGCCAAAAGGCCAAGGCTATGATTGAGTAACCAAAATTGTATCGTTGATTCTGACGTTTTTGTATATTGTACGTTAACAATATTCTGTAATTAAATACTGATTTTTTTCTACCTTTGAGTTCTTCTGATTAAGGCATTATTTTCTGTGTGACGTCACAAAATTAATCAAGAGCGATTCATCTGATATTATACTAAATATGAGTTCCTATTTACTTGCCTCCCCACGAGGGAAGCGTTAGACACAAAGTCGTTTTTTTTAACGTGGAGAAAATCCAGCTCCCCCAAAAGGGGAACTCTGGATTGGAGCAGAAATTAAAATTGCCTCAATCTAGAGGGATTTACTGACCGATCAGAACAGATACTACACTTTGCTCCTAGTGTGAGTTTTCCGAAGGCTTTTCCCACATATACTTTAACTATAAGAAAACCCGTCCCAACACGAGTAAAATTAATTCCCCGAAGAGAACAGTTTAGCGCCACTTTTATGTCCCCTTACGAAGATTAAAATCAAGATACAATGCTACCAAATCTTTTGTCTAGAATCCTTATTCCAATTTTGATCAAACTCCATTACATGATTTTGATTCTAGAAAATGTCTTAAATTTAAGTAATCTTAAAAATAAATTAAAAGTCATAAAATTATGCTTAATTGGTATCTAATGACTATGGATCAAATTCAATGCAAATCTGAAATATTTGAATTTTCAAATGGGAAGTAGTGCCCATATTATGTCCCCTGTAAACCCCTTTAAAATACTTCAAAGAAACAGAAATTTGAGAAATATTTATTAACTGATGTCTGATACTTATTTTAAAAATTTTACAAAATCGGGGGTAATTGAATTCTGCGAAAGGGCTTCCACCCTCTCTTTGCCCTCTTTGCAAAAAAATAAATTAAACAAAATATAGCCCACATAACCCACCCTAATACAAGTATATACAGAAAGCCGACTTTTCCCCGTCAATAAATTGGCTGTGATTCGCTCTACCCTTAGATAAGAAAAACAATCATATCAAAACATTGGTGATCGTACCCTGATAATCTGTTCCAAGTGTAAGTTGGACAGCCGCTGCGTTTCTTAATTCATAATGATTGGTTAATTAGTTTAGGAGTGGATCATATATATATATAGATATATAAACATATACACATACCTAACTTTATATATATATATATATATATATATTATTTAACATAATTCACCCCAAACAAGGCAGGCCGCCACTGTAGACGTAAGGGGCTCCTGAGAAAAAGGGTGTAGGTTTGGGGGGGGGGTCAACCTAAATTAAAGCGAGATGTCTGTTTACATTAGTTTTACATTTCTGCATGTCAGTACCGCCAGGAAAACAGGGAGTTCCAGAGTCCAGCAGCACGAGGAAAGAAGCTTTTGGAGTAGAAAGCTCTTCGGCATCTGGGGACCTCCACAGTGAATTGATGGAATTTGGCAGATTGTCGGGTTGGTCTAGTGAATTTACGTCATGGTGTTACCAGAGCAGCAAGTTCATCAGAACACAATCCATTGAAGTACTTGTAAAGCAGGCACAAGGAAGTAACATTGCGGCGATGGGACAGGGGCTGGAGTTTGGTGGATAGTGAAGGACCTATTAAGTCGGCGACTCTTTTTTGGACCATGTCTAAGAGGGAGAGACTAGTGAATGATGCCCCAGCTCAGATGTGGATACAATACTCCATGCATGGGCGGATGATGACTTTGTAGAGATATAGGATAATGTCAGGCGTGAGAAGTTTATTAGCACGGTAGAGGGAGCCCACCTTCTTTGCAGCAGCCCTGGCAATGTTTTCAATGTATTTATTCCAATTCATGTTATCTGTGAAAGTTAGGCCGAGGAATTTGAATGATGAACACTCCGGTAGGGTATTATTTGCTATGACAATCGGTGGTTGAAGAGGTTTCTTGTCGTTATTGAAGAGAAAGTAGCTTTGTCTTTGCGGCATTAAAAGTTACCATCCATTTTTTACCCCATTCCACCAGAAACTTGAGGTCATTTTCTAAGGATTCAGCCATTGCCTCAGATATGTGCGCGTCGGTTTTGCCCACATGACGAGAGATAACACAGAATACATGCTGAAATATACCTTAGTTTGGAATTAGGTTATGTTTGAAAGGAATCTGTTTTAATTGTTCCAATTAACCAACATTTATAATTAACTGAAGAAGTCACCGATCTATCTCTTAGCTATCTATGTATTTTTCACCTCCTCTCGCTCTATGTATATTCAACTACTACCTAATATGTTTAATGTCTTGATTAACATTTAGCGAAAGAGTTACTCTCTCTTTCCAGATAATTTACATAGTGTTTTTGTAGACAGTTTTAATTAGCTGTAATTTGTAATTAATCGAACAAAGCACAGATTTATCACTTAGCTATCTGTGTATTTCTCTCGCCCTCTCTCACGTACGTTAATTCAATCAGTTTCTAATAGTTTTTTCATGTCTCTGAGAGCATTCAGAGAAAGTGTGGCTCTCTTTTCAACTAATTTAGATAGATACACCATTAACACTTATGTAAATTAGATAGCAAAATAAAAACGCTTTACTTCTATAGTTCCATAAGGATAATACAGAAATAAAGCGACTTAATATTGTTAGTTATGCAAGAAGAATTTCTTAATAGATATATCACAGTTTATGAAGTTTCGAATGAAACCAAAGCGGAACAAATAATGGTAGTGTAGTCAAGCTCAAGTGTTTAAGTTCAATGAATTTTAGACGTCCCTAGTCGGGTCACGGTTAGTGTAGTTTATTTATAAAAGTACGGGCTTTTATAAATACGGATGAACTACATACCTCACCATTTTCTTCATCTCTCCTGATTACTGACATAGTTTAATAATACTCCTGCAAGAATGCATTTATGAAAATCAGGCTGTTTTCGTTACAGATGTCCCACAAGCCTTATTGGCCTTTTGGCTACGAGCAAAGTGTAGTATCTGTACACTTACGCTTTTCTATCTTAGTCGTTGACTAAGGCAATTATAATTTGTGTCCCAATCCAGAGTTCCCGTTTTTGGAGAGCTGTATTTTCCTCACATAAAAGAACCGACCTCGTGGGGAGGCAAGTAAATAGGGACCCACGAGCCCTATAATTTTCACCATCTCTTTTGAACACTAGCAAAGTCTAATAATCTCGCTGCACAGCCCCAAATTTAGGATGACCCCCTAAACTTTCACCCTAATTCTCAGTAGCCCTTTACGTCTACAGTCGCTACTTGTCTTGTTTGGGGTGAACTAAGTTTTATAAAAAAAGAAAGAATAATAATCCGACAATTTTTATTTACGAAAATCAGACTTGTATATTTATGGATAGATCGAAGACACCATCATTTTTTCTTCGTGTCTTGTGAGCCTAGTCTAATACTACTAAACGAGAAGTGCCACTAGATATATAAGCGTAGAATATGAAATACATATTTAAATACATGACACGTAGATAGACATCCGTAATATGTTACATAAAACAGTTAGTTGTAAGATTTATTTATTTGAATATTTTGTTTATTTATATATACATAAGATAAATAAATAAAATGTATATATATATATATATATATATATATATATATATATATATATATATATATATATATATATGCGTGTGTGTGTGTGTGCTTGATTAAACAACAGGGACAATTCCTGCTTGTTTCTTTTCTGATCCATCTTTTCATGTTGACGGACTAATGATCTAATGTTCTGTTCGAGTGTGAACAGGAACTCGCCAAACCTGCAACATGAAAAGATGTATAAAAAAGAAACAACAGGAATTGTCGCTGTTGTTTAATCAAACATGCATCAATGAAGAAATACTGCCTAATTATATATATGTATATGTATATATATATATATATATATGTTTTTATCTACATACGTATACGTTTCATCATTTCGGAAATCGTCAGTGTAGAGATAATTATTCATACAGGTCGCAGGATACGAAACTCCGGAACCCAAGTCATGTTATGTTATAACCCAAATGATTATATATATATATATATATATATATATATATATATATATATATATATATATATATATATATATATATATATATTAATAATGGAGTTTATGTATCTGTCTGTCTGTCTGTCTGTCTGAAGCCGAAACTCCAGTATGACTATTTTACTGAAACTAATCTTTTTGAAATTCTTTATATACTGTCACCAAAAGTAGTTCAGACACCAGATGGGTGTGGCCATTAACATAAGTCATTCATTTAAACCTTCAATTAAATTCATATTTACAAATATAAACTTATAACTGCTATTATCAAATTTACATATGTATTTACAATATTTTCCGATAAGGTTATATAAATAAATATTATTCATACAATTAATTAAACCCATTTTCATCATAACCGGCGTGTTTTCTAAACCATTTCAATGCGAGTACTGTTAAAATTGCAAAGTCATTGGCTGTTTAATAAGTTATGTCCTCCCTCCCTCCGGTAATTAAATATGGCGATCTGATTAAGCAGCAAATTGGCTGTTTAATCAGGAGTGTCCTCCCTCCCTCCGGTAATTAAATATGGCGATCTGATTAAGCAGCAAATTGGCTGTTTAATCAGGAGTGTCCTCCCTCCCTCCGGTAATTAAATATGGCGATCTGATTAAGCAGCCAATTGGCTGTTTAATCAGGGGTGTCCTCCCTCCCTCCGGTAATTAAATATGGCGATCTGATTTAGCAGCCGATTGGCTGTTTAATAAGTTATGTCCTCCCTCCCTCCGGTAATTAAATATGGCGATCTGATTAAGCAGCAAATTGGCTGTTTAATCAGGGGTGTCCTCCCTCCCTCCGGTAATTAAATATGGCGATCTGATTAAGCAGCCAATTGGCTGTTTAATCAGGGGTGTCCTCCCTCCCTCCGGTAATTAAATATAGCGATCTGATTTAGCAGCCGATTGGCTGTTTGATCAGTGGTGTCCTCCCTCCCTCCGGTAATTAAATATGGCGATCTGATTAAGCAGCCGATTGGCTGTTTAATCAGTGGTGCCCTCCCTCCCACCATTTAATTAAATATGGCGATCTGAGTAAGCAGCCGATTGGCTGTTTAATCAGTGGTGTTCTCCCTCCCTCCGGTAATTAAATATGGCGATCTGATTAAGCAGCCGATTGGCAGTTTAATCAGTGGTGTCCTCCCTCCCTCCGGTAATTAAATATGGCGATCTGATTAAGCAGCCGATTGGCTGTTTAATCAGTGGTGTCCTCCCTCCCTCCGGTAATTAAATATGGCGATCTGATTAAGCAGCCGATTGGCAGTTTAATCAGTGGTGTCCTCCCTCCCTCCGGTAATTAAATATGGCGATCTGATTAAGCAGCCGATTGGCTGTTTAATCAGTGGTGCCCTCCCTCCCTCCGGTAATTAAATATGGCGATCTGATTAAGCACCCGATTGGCTGTTTAATCAGTGGTGTCCTCCCTCCGGTAATTAAATATGGTGATCTGAGTAAGCAGCCGATTGGCTGTTTAATCAGTGGTGCCCTCCCTCCGGTAATTAAATATGGCGATCTGATTAAGCAGCCGATTGGCAGTTTAATCAGTGGTGCCCTCCCTCCCTCCGGTAATTAAATATGGCGATCTGATTAAGCAGCCGATTGGCTGTTTAATCAGTGGTGTCCTCCCTCCCTCCGGTAATTAAATATGGCGATCTGATTAAGCAGCCGATTGGCTGTTTAATCAGTGGTGTCCTCCCTCCCTCCGGTAATTAAATATGGTGATCTGAGTAAGCAGCCGATTGGCTGTTTAATCAGTGGTGTCCTCCCTCCCTCCGGTAATTAAATATGGCGATCTGATTAAGCAGTGGACGTTAATGTGGCACGTTAAATATGTAAACAACAACGCTTGCAAACACCGTGCTCAGTTTTCCATTTTTAAAACCGTCCTAAGTTTGTTTATTCTTAGCCATTATGTGTTAAAACACAACTTTATTAAATTAAATTGTTTAATTAAAATAATAATTGATTTAAAATTACTATATAAAAACGCGCGCGCGCACGCCCCGCCCCCCCCCCCCCACCCACACACACACACAGTTCAGGTAAACTTTTTCTTTCCGAGAATTAAAAAACTTTTCGTGTTTACTGTATTTGATTTCTTAATACTTTCATATCGAATATTATCATTTTTTCACGACCTCAACAGAATTTATGATTCCATGTTTTATTTATTAAAAAAAAGATGTGATTTTTTTTTCTTTAATGTCAACAAAATAAACTAACACATTGTACTGGAAAACTATACAACTGATTGTAGAATCAAATTGTTTAATTAAAAAAAGGTCATTAAACAAACACCCCCCACACTGTGTTCACTGTATTTGATTTTTTGGTGCTTTTTCATTTTAGGACCCACGCTAACTTTGACCCCGTCGTTACAGTTAGGGTTAGGTTTGTTTTTTTTCCTTTTTAATTAAAAATATTTACATGTATAGGGGGGGGGGAGGATAAAAAAATTGGGGGAAGGCGGTCAAAAAATTTTTTTTTTCTCAACTAAAAAATATTTCTATGACTGGTAATATAAAAAAATTGAGGGGGGTACAAAAAAAATGTTTTCTTTCTATTTAAACTACAGGTCTTTCTATTTATGGGCGAGGGAACAACAAAATCGGGGTAGGGTCGAATTTTTTTTCCTTTATTTTCAACTAAAATATTCTTGGTCATAAACACAGAAAATCAATGTCTAACCACCACAGAAATATGACTGGGGCTCCATTGGCTTACGCGTGAGCCTTCATTTCTGATGCGGCAGCCTAGCAAAAATATGCGACCGGAGGGAGCATATATTTGCTAGTATATATAATGCTGTTACAAAAATAAAACTCGCAGTTCGGATGAAGAAAATGATTTACGAATCAAGCGTCTGAAATATGATCTCAGCGGATAAGTTGAACTTAAGTGTATCACGTGCTTTCCAGTAAATGGGAATTCTGCCTCTTTCCGGCCAAACACTCAAACGGGGAAGTCAAGAAAAAGATGTTCGTCCCCGAAAACCCTAGTTGGGTGAGGTGAGCGTACAATCTGAAGTAGCATAGCATGGCGATTCAACCGTCTCTCTCTTCTTCTCTCTTTCTCTCTTCCCCCTCTCTCTCTCTCTCTCTCTCTCTCTCTCTCTAACATGGTGGCCCATCTCTCTCTTTGATCTCTGTAATTGTCAATCTGTCTAGAGCTAAATAAATCTCCACTAAAAAGAAATCTCATGTGTTCGTGTGAGTTGGTTAATTAGAACAACAAAACAGTTCTTAATTTGAAAAAATTATACTGTGATGCGACAAAAATGAAGGTCCGAAAATCAAAACAAACTGACATCGAATTCCCTTCAGCCACTGCGTCTCTGAAATCACCACTCGGGCAGGCAGCCATATTGTAATTAGAAGCAGAGAACCTTTTTGCCTTCTTGATGAATTTAGAGAGGAAAAA
>OY744528.1:83461176-83483676 GCA_963556195.1 Sepiola atlantica
TTTGTACATACATATGTGTGTGAGAAAGAGACAGAGAGGATGCGTGTAAATTTAATTAAGGGAGATATTCTTGCTTTTGAAGAGATTAGTTTTTTTTCAAACATTAATGGTAGAAAGAAAATAACAAAAACACTCACCCATGCATTCACCAGAAGATTAAAAAAAGAAAAAAAGGAAATTAAGAAAGGACTGATAAAGATAACGAGAAAATGAGTAGAAAGATAGACAAGAATTACAGAGTAAAGGGGATGGGAAAGAAGAGATAAATGGGAAAAAAAGATTATATGAAAACATTAGTGAAAAGAAAGGAAGGAGAAAGAAAGTAAAGAAGATATAAAACAAATAAGAAAGAGGAGAAGGGCCATAGAAAGAAAGAAATATACAAAATACATGTGATGAAAACAAAGAAGAAAGAAAGAAAGAAAAAAGAAAAGAAGCAAACAAAGAAGAGTCAAAGGAGAAAAAGATAAAAAGTAAAGAATGAATAATTAAGGAACGAATGAAAAAAGTAGGGAATAGAAAGGAATGAAGAAAAACTGCAAAGAAGAAATAAGTGAAGAATTGAAGAACAGATAGAAATGCAGACGATGAATATGAAAGATAAAAGCATAGAATTAATGAATAAAAAAAGAAGTTAAGAAGGAAACAAGAATCAGGATGGACACATTTACATAAACAATGGTTATGTGACGAAAGAAAAAAGAATGAAAGAATTTCAGAATGAAGGAATAACAGAATCGAAGAAATAAAGTCGGAAGAAACAAATAAGACAACAATAAAAGAAAGGAAATGGAGAAGGACGACGATGTGAATGAAAAACATTAGAAATCTAAAAAGATAAAACAAGAAAGAACATAAAAAGGGCAATAAATGAAAGAAAAGAGGTATAAAGGAATAAATGAAAAACGAAATGAAGAATTGAAAGAATGAAATTAAGAAAGAACGAACGAAAGATAGAGAGAAAAGAAAAAAGAGAGAATGAATGAAAATATGTTGAATGGAAAGAATGTTAAAATAAAAAAGAATGAACGGATGAAAAGAAAGAAAAGCGGAATGGGTGAAGGAACGAATGCAAAAGTAAAAAGGAAGCTTAAAAAGAAACGAAAGAAATAAAAGATTAAACGAAGACGCGTCGGGATGAATGCAAGAAAACGTCAATTTATAGATTAACACCCTCGGCCAAATCACCCCCTTCAAAAAGTGAGATTATACTTTTTTGGGTGAATACGTGAACACTCTGAAAAATGTTGAGGTAAGAAAAGATATTTTAGAATTTAGAGTGAGTGATCAGTTTCGTCTTTACATTTAACGTAAAATGATCACCAATTTCCAGGCTATTCTAGATTTTGAAAGCAGTTAGCCCAATTCTTTAACACTAACCTTAAGTTCGCGTGGCAAGGTCATAAAACTACACGTATCGCCCCCAAAAGAAGACCATCTGAAAAAAAGATGCACATGATTTATCTCCCATAGCAAAAAGAAAATAATAATTACTTAACTACCTTTAAACACTAGAATAGTCAGGAAATGAGTGATCATGTTACATTAAATTTAAATACGAAACTGATCACCATTCTAAATTTAAAAGTAATTGTTTTGTTTTTCGTTTTGTTTTCGCTAAGCTTTTCAGGGTGTTTACACGTAATTGCCTAAAAAAAGTAGAATCTATTTCTTTTTTGATCGGGTGATTTAGCAGAGGATGTTAATCTACAATAATATTAAAGAAAAAAGAAGATTGCTGGAAAGAACAACAAAGTAAGGTCAATGGATTGTGCTCTGATGAGCTTGCTGCTCATGTGCCCCCATGACGCAAATTCACTAGACCGACCCGACAATCTGCCAAATCCCATCCATTCACTGTGGAGGTCTCCAGATGCCAGAGAGACTTCTACTCCAAAAGCTTCTTTCCTCGTACTGCTGGACTCTGGAACTCCCTCCCTGCTCCCTGTTTTCCTGATGGTACTGACATGCAGAAATTTAAAACTAATGTAAACAGACATCTCGCTGCACAGCTCCTAATTTAGGTTGACCCCCCCCCCCCAAAAAAAAAACTCACCCTTTTTCTCAGTAGCTTCTTACGTCTACAGTGGTGTCCTGCCTTGTTTAGGGTGACTTATGTTAACAAAACAAAAAAAAGAAGTGAGAAACAGACGCAAAAGACAGAAAAATAAGAAAATGAAAAAAAATAGAGCACTGAATAGACGAAAGGAAGAAATGAAGGAACGAATGAATGACTGAAAGGGTGAAAGAAAGAAGAGAAAAGATCGAGGCACGAAGAAACGGAGGGGAGGGGGAATAAGAAAATATGTTTTGGAAAGAACGAAAGGGAGTCTACAAGCGATGAATGAAATAAAATGAAGAGTTGAACGAATGAAAAAGTAAGAAGTAAAATGAGGAAGAATGTAAGAAATGAAGAAAGAAAGGATGACATGGGGGACAAATAAAAGAAAGGAATGGTTGAAAGAGTTAAAAAGTAAAGAAAAGAAAGGAAGAAACGAATGAAAGGGCGAATAAAATGAAGAAAGGATAGCAAAAGAAAAGAACGAAAGGACAAAGTCAAGGGAGACACGAAGAAACAAATGAAAATGCGAATGAAAGAAAGGAAGGACCATAAAAGAAAATGAAAAGAACGAAATAATGAACTGAAGGAAAACACGAAAGGGTGAATAAAAGAAAGACCCGAAGAAACAAATGAAAATGCGAATGGAAGAAACGAATAATAAAAAAAGAAAAAAACCCGAAATAATGAACTCAAGGACGACACGAAAGGAAGACACGATAGGAAGACACGAAACGAAGACACTAAGAAATAAATGAACATGCGAATGAAAGAAATAAAGGGTAACAAAAAAAAGAAAAAAGAAAACGAAACAAATAATTAACTAAAGGAAGACACGAAACGATGACTCGAAGAAACGAATGAAAAGCCGAATAAAACGAAATGGGGAGATAAGAAAAGAAAACGAAAAAAGAAAATAATAAACAAAAGGAAGACGTGAAGAAACGAATAAAAAAGCCGACTGAAAAAAAAGGAAGAGTAACAAAGTAAAAAAAAAAAAAAAAAGAACGAACGACACGAATAAACGACTGAAAGTAATCAAGAATAGAAGAAAGTCGGGGGAAAGAATGAAGCGGATGAAATCTGATGACCATGAAGTATGATGACGACATTTGTTGATTTTTTTCCCCGACCAGTCAAAATGCAGGCTCTTTCCTGTTTCCCCATGCACCATTCTTCTTCTTTCTCAGACAGTAGCCAAACAAATCTTCCTCAACTCTATCCAATCAATAATTCAACCGAATCTTCTTGGCATCGGCCCAGGAATTTAGTGTTTCATGCGAGCACTTTCTCAAGAATACTTGGCACATGATATAAGTGTTGGGTCAGTTATAAAATCATTTCACATTTTTATGCGCCGTAAACAATGCAAATACAGAAACTGCTCAATACGAAACGGTATTGCCTACCCCCGAACCCCCGACCGAAGGCGGGGTCGAAAGCGATAGCTTCAGCAGCACTTTTGAGGCTTTCTTTGTTTTCTTTGAGCCCTTACTTAAAATACTGCTAGCAACATTATACAGGGTCTTTGGGAAATCGATGGCATTACTTTAGGATTATGTTTTATATGTGTGAAAAATAAAAAAAATTCTATAAACATAGGTTCGGAAACGCTTAGTTTCCGAGTGATAGGCTATTGAAACAAATACTGATCAAGATTCTTTATTTTAAACATCTATCACGTACACTGTGTGCCATAGTGCACTGTTATTTCAATATATGGAATAGATAAACACTACCTCTGTGATAGAATCATGGGTAAAAAAAGCCTGGGCCTGATGTTGCCAGGTACACCAACAAAACCAGCAAAAAACGTCGTGATTGGCAGGGGGGACCTTTGATAGCCAACATGAGAGACCTGGTCGGCATGCTGCGGATGTTAGCCCTTTTTATTTAAAGTAACTAGAAAACAACAGAGCAAATGTAGGCAAATAAATATTATCAGCACCAGCCAAAGCCAACGCAGGTGAAGAAATTGACTACAAATTAAATTAGGCTACTAATGGGGTACTATTGCAAAGCAACCGTCACACATATAGAACATAGTCTCGAAGTTATGCTATCGATTTTTAAAACTCTGTATTAAATTGCTTTTAAAAGTAAGTACATATTCTTAAGCTACTGCGCGTTAATA
Organism: Sepiola atlantica; assembly: GCA_963556195.1. Lineage (NCBI taxonomy): Eukaryota > Metazoa > Mollusca > Cephalopoda > Sepiida > Sepiolidae > Sepiola > Sepiola atlantica. Next base: position 83,465,370 of record OY744528.1, read on the forward strand.
TGGCTAAAATTCCATTTTTTTTAATTGCTATGATATTAAATTAGAAAACTCACATATCTATATTAATAAAGTAAACTTGATTTTTCCAACAACTTCACTCGGTATAGGAAAATATCCGAACTCTTCCTATGTAAATGTTTGCCACTCACCACCTACAGTACTTTCTAATGCGTGTTTTACGAAAATATTCGACCATTTATTCGAGATACAAATATTATTACATTAATTCTGAGATATCTGCTTCTCTCAAATACATTTTCCAAAAGACGGTAGCAAACAATTTCACTCTTTTTAAAATTATACCGTCTAACGTAACTCATATACACCTGGTCCATTCGTCATACAAAGAAATTACTTTACAAACACCGGTTAATCCAAAATACATAACGAACGCTTCAAAATAGACATGATTATCAACTCTAAAAAACACAAACAACTGTTCAATAAAACTACAGATTTCTGCGTCGGTAAACTTTTCACCTGACTTCGTATTTGAACTTACTTCTTTCTTTCTCTGAATTGATACTATGATATTTACTTATTAAAACATGATTATTACATCTTTTAAACACACATCGCCGGCACAATTTCTACCTTACCGCGTAATACAGGGATATCGTATTAAAGGAATATCGGATTGTACGTCAGATATTCCGAACCGTTAGTAGTATTTCATAACTTGTTTTTACAAATTCCTTCATTGCTAATTGACTCAAATGAGAAGGATTTCACCTTCCCGGCTCGCAAACAGAACAGCTTATGTTTACATTATCATTAAACTAGAAAATAACATTGTCTTCGTATATCACATTTTTAATTCTAAGTCTTTGACTTAGTTATTCAAATATTTTATCTAAAAAATTGATTACAATACTTTGCACTGGTACAGTTTTTTGCACCACACAAAACCGAATTTTGCCGACGCAGCCAGAAAAAAGGCCGAATGGGGAAATAATAATAAGTTGTCGAATGTAGAAGTATTTTTTTTATGAAGAAATTCAATGAACTATTTTTTTTATGAAGAAATTCAATGAACTATTTTTTTTATAAAGAAATTCAATGAACTATTTTTTTTATGAAGAAATTCAATGAACTATTTTTTTTATAAAGAAATTCAATGAACTATTTTTTTTATAAAGAAATTCAATGAACTATTTTTTTTATAAAGAAATTCAATGAACTATTTTTTTTATGAAGAAATTCAATGAACTATTTTTTTTATATGTAATAATGTTACAGTTTTTCATTTATTTTCTTTCACGATTTTGTGTTTCTTTTCTCAATAAACTAAAGATTGTAAATGAACAAGCCTTTTGGCAACTTCCGGCTTTTTACGTAGATAGCCGGAACATGCCGAACAAAAACTCGTTTTTTTCTGGTTCAAAGGCTGCACCAGTACAAACTATTTTTACATCTTCTTTTTAACGCGGGGGGGGGGGGGGGGAAGCATACAATGTTTATTTTTGCAATCTTCTACATACATAAACAGCCAGGAAAAAGCCGAATGAAAAATAATGAGCTGTCGAATGTTGAAGTATTTTTTAGCGAAGAAATTCAATGAATTTTTTTTTCACGGAAAAGTTTCATTTTTTTTTCAACAAATTTGTGCTTCTTTTCGCAATTCAATAAATGTTGTAAATAACAAGCGTTGTGGCATCTTCTGACTTTTTACGTTCGTTTAATGTTCTTTTTTATATTTATTGTTCTATTTCTATTTCAACTTACCTGTGGTTAGTTGGCCAGTGTTACCGGGTTGTGTGGATTGGTTTCCGCACTCGAGGATTTTCTTTAAGATTTCAGCTGTTTTCATCAATGCCGTGCGTTGTATTGTATCAATCTTATCCTTCGGTCCTAACTTCTCTTCGTCTTTTCCCGATGTTTTTGGAATTTTTCCTCATGTCCCTGCAGTTATTGGTATTATGTCAATTTTATTTGTTTCATATTCCCTTCAGCTCTCTGGCAAGCTCAATGTATTTGCTTATTTCTTTTTGTCTCTTTCATCTTCACCTTGTGAACTGCTGAGACGTCGAAACATACGATTTGACAGTTTTTCTTCTTGTTGATTATTATCACGCCTGGTCTCGTTGCTTGAATGAGATTAACGAGATTATTATAATTATTATTATTATTATTATTATTATTAGTAGTAGTAGTAGTAGTAGTAGTAGTAGAATTTCAACTCTCTAGTGCATATGCCACATGCTAAGGACGTTAATTGCCAAATGTAGAGTATTTCTTACAATTGTTTCAAAGTCTATTAGTGTTTATTGTTTTAGTATTAGCAGTAGTAGTAGGGGATGATGTAGAATAGTACTGCTACTATTATTCTAGTAGTGTTAATATTTATATTCCCTATGACTCGCCTAGCATCCCAAGGATATTTCATGCCAAAGTTGGTACACTGATATTGAATACTTTTGAAGACTATAAGTGTCCAACAGTCGGACAGACAAACAATGATCATTATAATATAGACAAGCAAAAATATGCTCCCTCCGGTCGCATATTTTTGTTAGGTTACAGCGTCATCCATTTCTCTCTTGCTGTCGTTAAGAGGACGTTCCTATTTACGTGTGTAGAATTATATAATTGTAAAAAAAACTACATACATGACATAGTTAAAACTGAATAAATTGTCTTGGACTATCAAAATAATTTCTAACGCTATTGATGATGTTTACCCATTCATTTATTTATTTCTAATTGTCGCTTATGTTTGAATTCATGTTTGAATCATAAATCTATGACGTCACGCAAAAGCTATAATTATTTTGTTATGGTAATGTTTTAAGCTCTATTTATAAGAAAGTGAAAATAGCTCAGTTGGTAGAACGTTATACTGAAGATCTGAAGGTTTCGATTTCCGTTTTATTTATTGGAAATTTAGTATTTAGTATTCATTCAATATTTTCCGTTTCTAAAAGAAGTTAAGATATTTCTTTAAAAAATCTGACTGACGGACACACACACACATACACACAGAGAAAATACCTCTTATATTATAAGTGGGTTATGTCTTACATTTCTCGGACAACATTGGACATTGCTCTGAGATATTTCAGCTTTCTCTAATTCGATTAATGGCATGATGCACGATGATAATGAAATGATTCTACTCGATTTTTGGCTTTTGTTTCTATTTCTATATCTATATCTATATCTATATCTATTTCTATATCTATATCTATATCTATACTAGTATCTACAATATGAACTATCCGAATTCTTCCGTTATTTAAACTATTAATATAAAAATCTGCTATAAAAGTTACTTTCTGAACCATGATATTACACAAAGATATTCTGCTATAGATATCCAGTTTATTTGATTTACACAGTTGCTTGAGGTGGTCCAGAACTATTCGATGATGTACGCGCGATTCGACTGATACTTTCAATACAACGAACGATAACACCCTTCTTCATATTCAAGGTGTTCATCGCAACGACTAACTATTTGAAACTAACGTTGCATCGGATAGCCGTTGACGGTCCTTTGGCCGAATGATTTGTTGATGTTTCAAGCGGCCTTTTCTGCTTTTTGCCAAGTGTGAAATCATACAAAATTGCTCACATTTCTTAATTTCTATTATTATTTTAATAACATTAATTTATAATAATTATTTAACAACTATAAACATTTAAAAACAATAATAAACATTCAACAATAATGATCAACACATTTAAAGAAAATATAGTAGCCGATGAATCTTATATGACACTAATATATTCAAATAAGCAATTGTTTCAAAACCGAATGGCGGATTTGAATAATATAAAAGCCGAAATTATTTCCTAAATAACTTAACAATACTTTATCACCTGCGATCTAATCATCCTTATGCTTACCGTTCTTCAACTGAACGTATCTAGATTACCCGAGGGTTTTCAATTAATCTATTTAAAAGACATAAACGTTGCAGTGACAATTACCATATTGTTATCTGCGAGCAATTCAGGATTCGCAACGACCTATTTCTACGATGTGTCGTTGCATCTTTATAGAAGGCTTTGTCCGTCGGTTTGTCACGCTTCTTGTTTTGACACAGATTTCCCTCGCTGAGCGCGCAGATTGAACAGTCGCATCTTATTTTAAATCCATCCAAGCATAAGGGTCTCACTTAAGTTTAAAATAGCAGTTTCGTCGGTCTGTCAGACTCAATCAGAGAATCTCCATCGTTAAACGCGCAAATTGAATAGTCGAATCATATTTCAGATTGTTAAAATATCTCTATAAGAAACTCTCTCCGTTAGTCGGTCTGTCACGCTTAATTTTGAAATATAATTTTTCTTTGGTCTGGCATGCTTAAGTTTGAAATGTTATTTTGTTGGTCTGTCACGGTTAAGTTTTACATATAATTTTTGTTGGTCTGTCACGCTTAAGTTTTAAATAGCATTTCTTTTGGCGTGTCATGCTCAAGTTTGAAATAATATTTTATTGGTCCGTTACAAGTTTTATATATCATTTTTGTAGGTCTGTCACGCTTAAATTTAAATAGCGTTTTTATCGTAAAATGCGTTGATCGAATGGCCGCATCTTGAGAATATCCGTTTAATGTATGTCTCTAGAATGTTTCCAGTATTTATTTAAAAATTATATGCATATTATTTACCTCTTTGACGGGGGGGGGGTAAGGCACAAGGTCAGGTAAGGATTTGAAAAGCCAGCGCACTAATGAAAGTGCACGCTGGCCTACAAAAATCCCTGAGCAGCCCCGTCCGCATTCCTCGGTAGGAGCACCTCAGGCGATTAGTCATAAACTAAGGTAAAACCTGGAAAGGCGGATGTGCTAGGACTGGATAGAACCATACCATATATATATATATATATATCGCGAATATTGGTCCGTGTTGTTAAAACAAAATTTTTAGTTTCAACTGATTTCATCGATATTTAATCCTGATCAATATTTTATATTTTTAAGGCATATTTAGACGAAGACGGAGAAGTTTTTACTTCCCTTTACCACATGTACGCCCACTCTCCCTATAGGCTCCGGGAAAAATAATAAAATACAGTTTTTGATATTCACAGGTAGTAAAACATTTTTTTAAGCCGAATCCTAGTTTAGACATTTTTTAATTTCAAATATATTCTTAGAATTATTTAAGTTTATATTATTCTTTATTTTGCTTTCCGATTAACTACTCTTAAAACCATGTCTTATATTTTTAACTCAGGTCAAAACAGTAAGCTGTATCAATTCCATTTTTGCGATAAAAAAAACGAAATGTGGCTGATTGACGATTAAACAACTAATGGAGAGTGAATTATAGAGATAGGGAGAGAGAGTGAAAGAGAGAAAGAGAGAGGAGGTAAGAGAGTAGAAAAAATGATGTGACGCCCATTTTTTGTTACTTTTCTATTTTTTTATCTATTCCCCCGGGTGACGCCAAGTAACCATGCTAGTACTCTATAATTTAATGATTAATACAATAGAAATTACGGTATTTATTTGGAACGCATAAGATCGATATTTACCTGATATACAGAACACTGGTTCTGGGGGCTTGCCATTCGTAGTACGGATTGATAGATAATTGATATTAGACCCTGGCCCAGAAATGTTCGCATCCTCCAAGGTAACACTTTTCCAAGTAAAGCAAAAAAGAAGGGTCAGTGTTATTACTTAGTGCATATGGAGTCCCTAAATGTATGGCTACAGTGAAGAAAAATGTATGGCTACGGTGAAGAAACTGCGAGCAACTATTACACAGGATCCAACTGTAGCGCAGCAAAGGGGCTCCTATTTTAAACTCGCCGTGTCTTATAGCATGTATTGGCGAAGAAATACAGAAGATAAGAAAGGGTGTTAGAATTGTCGCGAAAAGACAAAAAGAAATATCAAGAAAAATGAGAAAATAGAAACGGACGTCAAGAAAACAAAATAATATAGACAGAAAGATAAGAAAACAAAGAACATTCAAAGACGAAAAAAACAAAGAAAAGAAAAAAGAAAAAAGGATATCGACAAGAAAGAATGAAAGAAACTTAAAGAAAGAAAAACGAAAACAAAGTAAGATGGAACATATTACAGCTGGACTGTTTCCTAGCAGACTACAACATGACCGTTTTCAAATCCTATGTCAACAAATAATTATCTACAATCCGTCCCCATAACTCATTAAACTTTCATAATACTCAATCTTCTCAAAGTATTCTTCATCATTAACCCTTATCCAAGAGTTGCTTTTGGCCTTGATAAGTGGTAACTCATTAGTAAAAAAAATAGACAGAAGGGACGAATAGATTGAGAAAAGAAAAGAAAGGTAGAAGAAAAAAAAAGAAAGGAGAAAAAGAAAGAAGTACGATCAGAAAGAAAGAAATGAGGTAAGAGGAGAAGAAAGGAAAAGAAAAAAGGAAAGAAAATTGTAAGAAAAGTAAAGGACGAAAAAAACGAAGCAAAGAAATAAAACCGAAAGAGAAAAAAAAAGAAATAATTCTAAAGAAAGAAAAAAAGAAGAAAAAGGCAGAAAAAAGAAACGAGAGACAAAAAAAAATATTTAAAAAAAACGAAAAGAAAAAAGGAGAAAACAGAAACAAGAAAGAACGATTCAAAGAAAGAAGAAAAGAAAAAAAGAGTTGTAGCAAAATGTCATTTCTCTAACACAAGTTCGTTAGCAAATTTAATTGAGACCAAATTAATGTTATAAAAAATGCATAGTTCTGAGGCAATAACAAAAATAATTAGATTCATTAACAATTCAACAAAAATATTCGTTTGCACAAAATCGATACTAGGAATCCGGAAAATTAACACCATTACTGAAAACACGAAAGCTGTTAGATCGTGGATAGATCGATACAGCCAAGAATATATATATATATATATATATATATATATATATATATATATATATATATAGCATACATCTCGTATGATTAGAAAAGAATCAAAGTGCTCGATTGTAAAAACTACAAGAGCAGAATATGTCAAATGTTTCCAGATAAGACATCTAAAATTCAAATACAGCACGTCTTTGTTTAACTTCCCCTTTTGGCCCCTGAATCACATACATTTCTAGTTTACCTTTTTTAATGTTAAAATTGTAATAATCGCTCCCGATGTGTTCGAATTTGACGTCCTAAATTCAATAGGATTACGTACATAACTTTGCTATTTTTCTTCATTTCATTTTATACACCCCTTCTCTGTCTCTCTATTTCCCTCTCGCTTACTCTTTTCTATATACTATACATGTTTAGCAGAATGTATCAATTGAAACAAAGGCCACTTAAACTTTTCCAGGCTTGAACTTGATGCGTGTGTTGTACTCTTAGAAATGAGACAGATGTGGGCAAAATTAAACATACTCAACTCTTGCCGCCTGTGGCAAGAGTAAGGAGAGAGACTGAACATGGATAGAAGGAAATAAATAGACAAATATATCGAAAACTTGTACTCACTGTTTTTCATACACAACGGGAATTACTTTTAAAAATAAATGCTTATTTTCATAGAATTCTAACAATTAATATCAAAATATAAAAAACGTGTTATATTTCAAATTTTGTAAAAAAGAACAACATATTCATGAATAGCTTTCTTTTTCGATATCAATAATTTTCCAAAAACCAAACAACCTAGACGTTGTTCGGGCACTTTTGACACTTTTTGGAAAGGAAAGAAGAAACGTTATATCCTAGCCAATAATTTATGTATTCTCAAAATTCAAAATGCATCACTCAGAGTATCTTTTGCCGACTATAGCTCACTTTTAAGAAGCTGCCATAAGTCTTCACCACGGGATATGAAGCAGAAGCACGCGATCTTCACGGTGTCCTTGCACCAGTTTTATCCTGCCAATCAGCTCGTCTTTTGTGTGGCTTATATTTATTTTCAATATCAATATTAACACTATTTTAAGTGTGTTATAAATGTTATTTAAATTAATAAATACCTTTTTCGTTATTAGATTTACTGCTAAGCCTAAGTTCGATAGAACTAGGAATATATTTATGATTGACTTTAGGTTTACGTATATTGTGTCAACATTATCTTTTATGTAATTTAATCAAAGTTGACAGTGAGATCTAGAAAGTTAGTTATTTTTATGTTAGCTAATACTTTGACTGTTCAGCCTGATTTTTTAATTTCTATATAAATAATTTGTTAAGCTCCCTTATTATAGCAAATCCACCATCTCTATATAAGCCGATAAAATATATCAGTATCATCTAATATATTTTTGAGGATGTACAGCTCTAGAATATTGTGTATAACAATACTGAAAATAAATATAGGCAACAAGATACCAATAATAACAATAGAATTAAAAATAGAAGAAAAAATATTTGGTTCACACCACCAAATAATCAAATACTAAAAACTCAACTAAACTCAACTCGGCAAGAAATTCCCAAGTCTTATCGAAAAACATTTCCCGTAACAAATCCCTTACATAAAATATTCAACAAAAATAACATAAAACTGTCATACTGTGGCTGTGAAATTGTAGCAGTGATAATCAAATCCCACAATAACAAAATATTAATGAGAACAGTAAAGAGAATATATGAACAAGTTTGGGTGATAATAATAATAATAATAATAATAATAATAATAATAATAATAATAATAATAATAATAATAATAATAATAATAATAATAAAAACAATTACCCGAATAGAAATAAGAAAGTTAATAATGGACAAAAAAAACTGTAACAGCAAAATTCGCGAACATTGTGTTTTACGTTTGAGCGAAAACTAGAATTTTAAAGATACCCCAAATTACTCAATCGTCGAAGCGAAATAGCAACTAACTGTAGACACAGAATAATCTTTATTTTAGGATAACTAACACAAAATAAAAGAATAAAGGTAAATAAATACAAACATTGCAATTCGAAAATAAATGAAAAATTGCGATATGAAACACAAAAAATAATAACAGATAAATAATTTTATTTCCTACATGCAAGAATAAAGTCACCTTTGTTTATTTGACCCACTTAAAAACTCCTCTCCAAAATATGGCTTGCCTCGCGAGTTATTCAGGCTGATATTGAAACCAGGTCAATTTCTTGATAATCCAAGCTTTTAACCACTGTAGCATCTGCACAAGCGAGGAAGGGATACTGTTTATAAAACGATAATAGCTGTTAAAGAGTGCTATATAAGTTTTATGGATAACTTTGTATTATCGCCAATAACAGCTGGTTATTTTACTTCCCACAAAAGAGTATGGGCACACACACACACACACACTAACGCACATATATATATATATAATCAGGGAGACTGTTTCGATGTATCATAGCTCCCCAGTGTGGCTAGACATGCGAGTGATTCAGGTTGAGATTGAAAGCCGATATTTTCTACGACATTCCGGGCTTTTATATACTGTATGATTTATAAGTAGTATGTTAGACATTTCTTTTTACTTGTTATGAAAATCGAAGGCTAGATCTATTTTAAATTGAACAGTAATACTAATTATACTATAGGTCAACATAGATATAGTCATCCACGAAATGATGTTTCGCCGTATCACGGCCGTGTGTGGGTGTGTGTGTGTCATTTTATTTCACAAATATGTAGCTCATTGTTGAAGACAGCGCAGCAATGATATTATTTTTGCACATAATCGCTCACTATTTCAATATAGTTAATTCAGTCGTGAAAATCAATCAAAATAGATCGAATTTCAGCTAATCACCTGATTATCGGTGTATCGATCCAGTGCCTGTACGTGCATACATTCCGTCTTCATACAAACACACACACACACATTATATATATATATATATATATATATATATATATATATATATATATATATATATATATATATATATATAGAGAGAGAGAGAGAGAGAGAGAGTGTGTATGTCATTATACATGAAATAGTACTATATATATACATACACACACATATATATATATACACATATATATATATGTGTGTATATATATATATATATATATATATAGGAATGAATGAAATAATAAAACAAAACTAAAGTAACATACTTTACAAAGAGTAAATTATGAAAAAGTCCTTTAACCCATGGATTTTCAAAGAAATACATCTTTTTCTCAGAAGGAGAAAACCCAATAAGTTACTAATTGTTTGTAAATATTAATTTGAAAACTTTACAGTACACTTTTTAATTATGCATGAAGCAAAAAGAATGAAAACATTTTTCAACCCCTTAAATGCTTTATGTTTATATTTATTTGACATCGAAGATACTAATTACCCATTTAGCGAGTGTGCTGATACATCATACTAATACCTCACACTTGCCAACAGACTCATTGCGGATGTGAAACAAGTTGCAGTTTGACGAATTTTCGTTGAATATTATATTAAATATGCATTTTTTCATATTTGAAACAAAAAACATTTTAGGGTTAATGAGCAGGAAGTCTTTGTAATGATGAATGTATCAGTAGATCATGAGTTGTTTAATAATCCGATTGGAATGGTGTATTATATAGTAACGGATATTGGGTTCCAAAAAAGTCAAGAATAGTCAAAAGTCAAAAGTACTTGGAGATTACTAGAATTCAATATAAAATAATTATTTGATAACACTTTATTATATATATATATATATATTAGTCTAAAGAAGCTTTGAGTTATTTTAAACAAAAAGAAAAAAAAAAGGAAAATGCAGTTTAAATTCCCAGAGAAACTAACTTAATCCAAAATATTGCAGACTTAACATTTGTTGGAAAATTCATAAATAAAAAAATATAATAGTAAGTACAAAAATTAAAAGGGGGGGGGGTTAATTATCTAAGAGTGAAAAAAAAACAGGAGACCTTAACGTAAAATATTAACACGGGGATCATCAGCTGTTTACCATGTAACTGTTTTGGAGATTTAAAAACAGGACAGTTATAATATTCATGGCTCTCCAATGGTACTGATTAAACTACCATTTCCCCAATAATCAAGTGTCGAAATAATTCATCTTGAAATTTCACTAATATATACATAAATAATAATAATAATAATAATAATAATAATAATAATAATAATAATAATAATAATAATAATAATAAAATAATAATAATATATTACCTTTAAGACTACCGTGTGATATGGTAATTTGCATATAAAAAAAAAAAATAATAATAATAATGATAATAATAATAAAAATAATAATAATAATAATACTATCAAAACACTACACACAAGAATCATTCTGCGATATGGTAGCTAGAAATAAAATAATATAGGAATTAAAGTTGCATTTAAAAAAAGCTTAATTACCTTAGGTACCAGAAAGGCAAGTAGATAAGAGGAAGGAAACCTAGCCATACAGATCTAAATACCCTATATATAGTCTAAAGAAGCGTTGAGTTATTTTAAACAAAAAAATATATATATATATAAATTTGGGATAGTTCATTTTTTACGCATCTTTAAAATTAAAAACTGAAAGAAAGAGGCAAAATGCTTTTAAAACATTGTGTTAGATGCAGATATCTTTTATTAAAATCAAAATATTTTTTTTTTCATCTTGACTTTTTAAAAATAATTTCGCTCGGTATCAGGAGCCTCGTCAGAGACTTAAACAAGTAAAAGGTATTAACCTTATTTTTCTCGTAAATGTCCTTCTTGGTCTTGTTGTGTGGACTAATAGTGTAATGTCTCTTTTAAACATGAACTTAAAATTGCGCATGGTCGCAAGTAGGTATAAGTTTGGACATGTTCATTTTTTAAGCAACTTTCGAAATTTAAAACTTAATATATATACTTAAAGAAAGAGGCAAAATGCTTTCAAGAAACCATGTGTTAAATGCAGATATTTGTATTAAAATAAAAATAATATTTTTTCATCTTGACTTTTTTCTTATAATTTCGCTCAGTATCACAATATCGGACGTCAGTTCAATAAGACCAAGAAAGATCCTTACGAAAAATTAAGGTTAATACATTTTATATGTTTAAATCTCTGACGAGGCTCGTAATATCGATCGAAATTATTAGAAAAAAGTAAAGATGAAAAAAGAATTTGATTTTAATAAAAATATCTGCATCTAACACATTGTATTTTGAAAGCATTTTACCTCTTTCTTATATATATATATATATATATAAGTATGTATATAAAAAAATAAAATGAAAAAAAGTTTATATTGTGTTATAACTTTTTATTATTTATTTTTCTATTTATTTATTTTTTGACGTGTAGGAATATAAGTTGTTCTGTAAAGAAAAATAGTTTTTTCTTGTTGATGGTATGGAGAACAAAATTTTCGACTGATCCTTCAGTCTTCATCGGTGTTTGGGGTTTGCGTGTGTACGGTGGGAGGTTTTCCCAGACACGAGAATGAATGTTCTGAAAACTAATAATTCTTTAATTACTGAAATTCTAATCATGAAGTATGAACATATATTTTTCATGGTGAATATTTTTAGGTCAACAGAAATGGATTGAAAACTATAAATAAAAAAAAGATAATACCTTTAAAAAGAAAAAAATGAGAGAATCGAAGAAAATATAAATAAATAAAGCAAAAATGTGCAAACATCAATCGATAATTAGTCAATTCTTCAGATTTCAGATTCTATCATTTTTCTAAAATTGAAAAACATTGAGGAATTCATTAAAAAAATAAATTTCGATTTCAAATTTTATAAAAGAACAATATATATCTATATTAAAAAGTTATGGCATTTGAAAAGTCTATTTGTTTTGTATCCAAATAAAAATATGTGATTGGTTGACAAATAAAGCAATAGGCAGAATACACATTAATATTATTTTATTCTGTCTAAAGAGGGGAGTCCCCGTTGTCATTTTTATGATTGAACCAATGGGAATTTAAACAGAATAAAATAATATTTTCCCCGGAGTGTTATAGGCAGACCCAGCCGTTAGGGAAATATTTTAAAATTATTTTAAATTAGAAACTAGATGTTTGTAAACAATATTTTGTAGTAATACTTTATTTTTAGTATATACATGATTTTCTCAAAATAATTTTAGCGGGATTAGGATTATTCACTTCGACCTATGTCTACTCCGATAAATAACAACAATGGCGCTCTCGACATTAAATTAAGTAAAAAATATTTTCCCAGAATGTAAAAAGCCGTCCCAGCCGTTAGAAAATTAATTTTTAAAAAGATTAATTTTAAAATAGAAACTAAATTTTTAGAGACAGTATTATAGATGAACATTTTCTATCTAGTATTTATAGAGTTTTCTTAAAGGGGGTTTCTGCGGGATTATGATCATTTGCCTCGTTATATGTTTATCCCGAGGGGGAGCAGGTCAGCTCTAGTAAAAAAGGTTCGTACGACCACATACATTGCTAACGGACGTTAATACTGACTTTTTTGATACCATAAATGCGGAATGCCCACACTATCAGTGGCTTGGAACGGTAACTTGTGGATTATGTTTTGACCGTTTTGTTTTTGTTTAGAGGGAAACTTTCATCGTTGTGCCGCCCGATAAGGAGCTGTATTCTCGCACATTGTTCCCGATTCCTTTGAACTGCATTGGGACTAATTTCTTGTGGGTATGCATAGTAGAAACCATACTATGACCATTTCTTGAACTACTTTCTTAAGAGGTGTTTTCTTTTTTCTTCTTAAATTGCCTCAATTAGGGAACCATCACATAGGGTATTGTCAGTTGTTAGGGTCCTTATTCCAAGTATATAATTCCCCTGATGAACTGCGAAGCAAGAACCTGCTTGAGAAGAGAAACACGTGTAGGGAAAAATTCTTTAACTTTGAAAAATCTTTAAAAAATAAATAAATTATGAAAGGAAAAAGTCTTTTGTTGTGATGAATAATTTCTTAAACGAAATGTTTTGGTAAAGCTTCAAATAACACATATAAATGCTCTGTACTCTGTAATTGATTATCATCGTACTTATTTTTATTGGGCTAATCCCGGTCTTTACTGAATAAACTATCTTTTAAGTGAAATCTCTCTCTCTCTCTCTCTCTCTCTCTCTCTCTCTCTCTCTCTCTCTCTCTCTATATATATATATATATATATATATATATATATATATACAATATTACGATGGATATATATATATATATATATATATATATATATACAATATTACGATGGATATATATATATATATATATATATATATATATACAATATTACGATGGATATATATATATATATATATATATATATATACAATATTACGATGGATATATATATATATATATATATATATATATACAATATTACGATGGATATATATATATATATATATATATACAATATTACGATGGATATATATATATATATATATATATATATATATATATATATATATATATATCTACAATATTACGATGGATATATATATATATATATATATACAATATTACGATGGATATATATTTATATATATATATACAATATTACGATGGATATATATTTATATATATATATACAATATTACGATGGATATGTATATATATATATACAATATTACGATGGATATATATATATATATATATATATATATATATACAATATTACGATGGATATATATATATATATATATATATATATACAATATTACGATGAATATATATATATACAATATTACGATGTATATATAAAATATTACGATGAATATATATATATATACAATATTACGTTGAATATATATATATACAATATTACGATGAATATATATATATATATATACACAATATTATAATGAATATATATATACAATATTATGATGAATATATATATATATATATATATACAATATTATCATGGATATATATATATATATACAATATTATGATGAAAATATGTATACATATATATATATACAATATTATGATGAATATATATATATATATATATATAATGTTATGATGAATATATATATGTATATACAATATTATGATGAATATATATATATATATATTTATATACAATATTATGATGAATATATATATACAATATTATAATAAATATATATATATATATACAATGTTATGATGAATATATATATATATATATATATATATATATATATACAATATTATGATGGATATATATATACATATATATATATATATACAATATTATGATGGATATACATATATATATATATATATATACAATATTATGATGGATATATATATATATATACAATATTATGATGGATATATATATATATATATACAATATTATGATGGATATATATATATATATATATATATACAATATTGGATATATATATATATATATATACAATATTATGATGGATATATATATATATATATATATATATATATATATATATACAATATTATGATGGATATGTATATAAAATATTATGATGAATATATATATATTTTTATATACAATATTATGGTGAGTATATATATATATATATATATATATATATATATATATATATGTATATTCAATATTATGATGAATATGTATGTATATACATATATATATATATTTATCATAGTATTGTAATATTGAATATACATACATATATATATATACACATGTATATTCAATATTATGATGAATATATATATATATATATATATATATATATATATATATATATATATATATGTATATTCAATATTATGATGAATATATATATATATATATATATATATATTAGATTTCTTGAATGTGAGATGATATATATAATTATTTCCACAATCAGACAACGCCGCAGCCCACAACCTATGAAAGAAACAAACCGGAAGTCCTAGACTCGAGTTTCGCCCTCCTTTGGGCTCATCAGTAGAACAGATCCGAACTCAGGATCTGAAACCCGAGTCACTTGCATGGTAAGCGAGTACTCTGCCACTGAGCTACCTCGCCACATACAAGAATGTCTATTAATTTACACAGATTAAGTGAACCGCGGCGATGACCGACTGTGGAATATACCTACTCTTTTCAACAAGGGGTGTAGTCATCCAACTACTATGAACCCAGGCCGATGTCTCACAAGTAGGATTTTATACTCGCTAGGACGATGTCATCCAACAAGCTAACCAAGCGAGCAAATAAATATTAGATTTCTTGAATGTGAGATGATATATATAATTATTTCCACAATCAGACAACGCCGCAGCCCACAACCTATGAAAGAAACAAACCTGAAGTCCTAGACTCGAGTTTCGCCCTCCTTTGGGCTCATCAGTAGAACACATCCGAACTCAGGATTCGAAACCCGAGTCACTTGCATGGTAAGCGAGTACTCTGCCACTGAGTCCAGGCATTTTTTACACCCTACTTTCCCGACCCGACCTTGGGTCACATCTTACTTGTGGGAGTAAGATTAAAACTGGCCTTGTGTCTAACTCCTGGGGAGGAGTAAATCAATACTCAGTCAAACATGACTTTCGTATCAGGGTTCGAACCGTGTGTCTGGCATGGATTGTCTCCTCCCAAACTGAAAATTTCAGGTTTGGCATAAATCACATGTGTATATGGGTTTATTTTTAAAATATATTTATTCATGAATAATTATTCAAAGATCTCGCAAGATAGAGCACTTTCACAACAAGCCTCTATTCTGAAAAATTCTAGGCCCCGTCTATTGAGTGCTCTTGACTTCTTGCTGAATAGCCTCCGTGTTTGCTATCTAGATTTTTATTTACTTCCCATTTCTAGACAATGTGTGGTGGAGCATGACTTTTGTATCGGGGTTCGAACCGTGTGACCAGCAGGGATTATCTCCCCATTACTGTCGATTTGTATATGGGTTTATTTTGAAAATAATATTTATTTATAAATAACTAACATATATATATATATAACTAACACATATATATATATATATATATATATATATATATATATATATATATATATATATATATATATATATATATATATATATATATATATATATAATGTATGTATACCCCTCATATTGAATGTATGTTTTCCATTAAAGTATATGGACATTTTTGTAAACTGACAATTTTTTTTTAAAAAATTGTAAAATATTAATTAATTCGAATATTTCTAAATTTTATTTTCTATTCTTTCTAGGTGAGTGAAAATATTTGCAACTGCTTTTTTATATTGGCTTGCCCTCTTGAAGATCTCGGTAAAATAAAGGTAGAGTTTTCTTTCTTTTTTTTTCATTTTCATTAAAAAAAAAACTCGTTATTTATTATTATTTTTGTTATAATCTCTATTTCTGATTTTCTTGAGACTTTTGTTGCATAATCATTTAAGCCCAGGTCTTTACAAGAGTACTAAGACCACCAAACATGCCGTGATATACCAACTACACAATTATAAACACGCATAAAAACTGTAAAACACGATGTTAGCAGAAAATGACGCCCCTGTGGCGACAAAAGGTTTCGGGAAAGACTGCACATTGCAAATTAGAGCAAAGAAGCCTGTTCCTCACATAATAGGGAAAGCCTTGTTAGACAGTGGTAACAAATACAAGCCCCCACAGATACGTACAAATGCGTTTAAAGTAGGTATTTATCTACTCCCCACAGAGTAAAGTGTGGCACAAGGTCGGAAAGTGGGGTTTTGATAAGTCAGCACTCTAAAGGAAGAGCACCTATTACCTTTAAAAGTTGCATGGGGGAGCCCCGTCGGCATTCCCCGGTAGGGGCGCCTCAGGCAGTAAGCAATAAACTTACTCCTCCCCAAAGAGGGGAGGCAAAGCCTGGGAGGGTGGACCTCCTAGAACTGAACAGGACAGACCCATAGACCGGCGTGAATCGAGCCCCGAAGGCGAAGACAATACCAGTTTATGGGGTGTAGAACACGTCCTTTGCCCACTGTACAGATTTATATGGGCGATGTGGTACGCGAAAACTCTCTATCGCTTTCTCCACTAGATTTTTAGGTCGATGAGAAACTTCAAACGAACAACCCTTCGTTTGCTTCTCATTAACTCCTCACCTAATTTAATCCGCTTGAAATTAAAATCAAACATTGCAGACGAAAAGAATAAACTGAGCACTTTTATACGAAGCTCTGTCGGTTGGTTGGTTGGTCTTTCATGCTTGAAATTTGAAATAGCATTTTTGTCGCTAAACGCGCAGATTGGATGGACGTATCTTAGGCATAGCTGTTCTTGTTTGTTATTATCTCAAGTTACGCACAGTTACATAATTCGTGTAATACATAAAAGAGATGCAACGGGCCACATCGACGGTGATGTGTTAAGCTTTGTTTCTAACAAGCCAATTTATATTTATTATTGTTGTACC
Organism: Sepiola atlantica; assembly: GCA_963556195.1. Classification (NCBI taxonomy): domain Eukaryota; kingdom Metazoa; phylum Mollusca; class Cephalopoda; order Sepiida; family Sepiolidae; genus Sepiola; species Sepiola atlantica. The sequence goes on from OY744528.1 coordinate 83,483,558, forward strand.
ATGTTATAGGCAAGATAATTAATTATCTCACCTAGAAGATTCTATTCGACGAATTGATTCTGTAAAATACAATCACGACAACGTGAGAGGCTCTATTCTAGGCCCAACACTGTTTTTTC
>OY744528.1:83488676-83493676 GCA_963556195.1 Sepiola atlantica
AAGAGACGAGACGCACTTGAATAAGGTCGTAGGTTGCATCGGCTGAAACGTTGTTAGAATAACAACCAAGATGAGAACACTAGTCCGAATAATCCACATAATACAAATTATGTCTTTATTTGAGTTATACACGAGGCGTTTTTATTAATGTGGGGGAAACACAGCTTCCCTAAAAAGAGGCATTCTTTAACTGAGCCGGTGCAGAAAAGAATGTTGTGCGGCACCAGAACAAATACCATATCTTGCTCCCAGACAAAATACCAAAAAAACGGTAGCGTCAAGAGATTCTAGAGATTCAACTTTGATTTAAGCGTAAACACAGCAACGTCGATTCGTGAGAGGCATCGAAACGAGCGATTACGCCTCCAGCCACCACTGACACGATCACTTGGCATCTGAAATCTATAAAGGCGTCGTACTTAGCAATCTGGTAATACGAGAGTGATCGAAGCCTCGGGTGATAATAAGAGAGTGATCGAAGCCTCAGACACTCGGATCAGCCCGAGCAGCGCACGTGTCGGATTTATGATTTTAAAAGATAATAGCCGATGCGAGGCGAGCTTAATTGCTTTTGACAGCATCAACAAGACTTCGGTATTAGCGTCTATTACCATCTGCTAAACAGAATAGAGGCGCAGTCATATCAAATCCGCACGAATATATATATACATACATTGGTAGGCACCAAGGCGTTGTCCGGGAACGAATGAAGACGACTGTATACTACTTTCTCTACACGTTCACAAGAAATAACTTTTGACCCTTTCAGAAAGTAAAAAAAAAAAAAAATAAGAAAATCATCACGTGATGCAATTTTGAGTGCCTTTGTGTTTTCTCTCTATCTTTATTAAGTTAGGTAGGTGGGAATAAAGACAGAAGGAAAAATAAATTAAACACAGGAATAAATCATCAAAAACGAGAGCTTTACAGGTTTCGTTCACATCGACGGACGTCTTCAGAAAAAGTGAAGATTTACATTTTTTCTGAAATAATCGCAAGACATAGAAAAAGAAAGAAGACGCACAGCGGGATGTTTTGGGCACGTTCGTAACTATTTGAAAAATAAAAAGAATTATGCAGCGCGTGCGACAAAGACGTTAAAACAGGAAAAGAGGGAGAAAGAAAATGAAAAAAAATGAAAAAAAATTAGGTATGTTTATGTTTATATATTCGTATGTACAGGATATATTCCTAAACTAATTAACCGATCATTATGCATTTTGGAACACACCTTCTAGGCGCACGGGGTTCAACTATGAGCTGTATTTAGTTTAATTTACTTTAATGCAAAGAAGATAAAAGAACGTTGATTCCCTTCGTGAAAATTCAGATATCTCAGATTTTTATGAAATTTTAATTATAGGTTAATACCTATAATTACATTTTTACATTAGACATTAATTAATAAATATTCCACAAATTTAAGTTTCTTTAAAGTATTTTAACGAGTTTTTTAAGAGAATAATATGGACACTGTATCCCATTCCAAATTAAAATATTTCAGATTTGCATTAAATCTGATCAATAGTCATTAGAGACCAATTAAGCAAGATTCCCTGAATTATAATTTCTTCTTAAGATGCATTATATAATATGAAACTATAAAGAACGAACTTATTTAAACTTAAAGCTCGAACTGAAACATGTTCTGAATGTGTAGCCATGCTATGTTTATATAAATAAACTTTTTATTACAATAAATAGCTCTATTGGTTATTGAGCACTATTATATAAACACAGTAAATATTCTCCTGATTTTTACCATGTGGATACAAACCTTACCTAGATTACTATAATCGGAATTTCTAGTGAACATTAGTTTCTCTTTTCTTTCCCTTTTTTTCTGTTCCCTTTCTCCTACACACAGGATGTGAGTGAGACAGGCCACCCACCGGCGTTAAACACCCCCACAAACGCCGAGCAGACAGTTTTAACTTAAGAACTCCCCTCTTTTCTTATTTATTTTCTTTTCATTCCTGGTACATGTGTACTTAAATAAAAACAGACAACAAGAACTCACATATATAACCTTGAGAAATATTAATAATATTAATTTTAGTTCACCGTTTTCAAGAACTCTGTTCACACTTCATAGAAGGCTTGAAGAAGTGAAGAAGGGAATGGTTCCCGAAAATTTCCTACAGACTATCACCAAAATACAAAAACTAAAATTGGGATTAATTTTACTTTGCTACTAAAATCGTCCAATAACTTCGGCACGAAATTGTAAGTTGCACGTTTATTTATTTTTTTATTCTATCTCAGTTTTTTTATTCACTATAATCATATATTTTCCCACTTGTGCGCTTATGATTTTCCGTTGAATGATTATATATATATATATATATATATATATATATATATATATATACAGGGTGGGCAAAAATAAGGGTCCTATTTTTAAAAATTCATAACTTTTTTATTTATTGATTTTTTTTTTTTTTTTTTAGAATAAGTAAAGGACCTCTTCCAAAGCAAGCATGAGCCGTATTAGCCCTAAGGAACGTACCCTCATTTAGAAAACATTATTTTTGCTTAAAAAACTCAAAACAGTGTAAAAAACAATACTTTAGTTTTTGTAAGTTTTAAGAAGTGTTTTTCAGCTAAAATTTGTTTTGTTTATTTCAAAAAATCTCGGAAGGGTCAGTCTACACACACATAAAGTTTGGTGAGTTTAACTTTTATTTTGTGGAAGTTATTCCAATTCAAGTTATTCAAATTTAAAGATAGGACCCTTATTTTGGCCCACCCTGTATATATATATATATATATATATATATATATATATATATATATATATATATATATATATAAATTTGAAACTATTTTTTGTGTCATAACATTGCATAGCATAGCAGACGAAGATCAATGTTTCAAATCTAAATAGTGTAACAAAAACCAATGCTTGGTTCTTGTAGAAAATGAATTTTTTAGTCACTAATTTAATTTTTTCTTCTAATTTTCTTCAAAAATGTATATTTCTCGGTCATCTGACAAAAAAAAAGTGGAACCAGTGTTTTCACCGGATTATAGCCAGAGGAATAATCTGAGGCAGCCATTCGAAATCTATATCTTCCGTCTTTAAAATGTCAGCCCTCCCGCTATAAGTTCAGGCAGATATTCAATTGTTCTATAACGGATACTGGTTGGGAAATATATCTGCTCTGTATATTTCGATCGTTTAATTTAAATGTCGGTAAGCATCATTGTGTATCAGTCTGTGAGTAGCTCTGTTTCAAAAAATGGCTGAAATTATCGAGTTAATGATAATTACAAATAATACAATCAACATTAACTTCCTTAGTTAAAAACGTGAACATAATAAAAAAAGCAATTAATTTCTGACATTGTCAACGAAAGTATATTTCTTGCAATTTTCTTCGCTGTCCACATGCAAACATTGAATCTTTTCTCACTGATAGCTCTACAAAAGTAGTTGTTGATGGACAGAACTCCCGATCTTCATTAATGATCTTCCAAATTCTATTCTGAGCTCATATCTTGACATCTATGCAGATGACACAACGGCTTATGGCAACACTTAGAAGAACACTGGTGATTAAGTTCTCGCTAATTCTCTCCCTCTTTTTAATCTGGAGCACGTGGCGCAATGGGGTCTGAACCTACTTTAAAACTTAAACTATACCCTATTTTGATGAAATTTATATCACATGTATAACATTCTCTGGGGAAAACGAGGGAAGTGGTCCCAGATCTCTACGTTATCTTAAATGTGCTGAATATCGATGTTACCCCACCTCTAAGTGAACCATGGGAACAGAACACAATTAAAACTACGAATACATACATCCGATTATCATAAAAAAACTTGACACCTTCAAAGCATGTCGGCCTGATTTATCCCTGCTATAGTACATAAGAAATTCTTTGCTGAGCTATCTCCTGTCATCTCCAAAACTTACAACAAATGCCTTGCCGAATCTTGTTCCCCTGATAGCTGGAAAATTGCCTATGTCGTGCCAGTGTTAAAAGATTCTGGCGAAAGAACTGATCCGCAAAATTATCGCCCCGTCAGCTTCTTCCCGACCATCGCCAGAATGTTTGAGTCGCTAACAAATCTAGTGTTAGTCCACCACCTAATTAATGCTAAACTTCTTTCTTGCCATCAGTATGGATTTAGGCATACCCGTTCTCTGCGGATATTCTAACGGTCATCTCTGAACGCATATACCATACACTGGACAAGACAGGTGAAACTAGGTGGTAGCGCTTGATATATCAAAAGTATTTGACAATGTCTGTACAGTATTGTTGAGCGAATATTTAATATAATCAAGCACTTCCTAACCAACAAAAAGATTCAAGTTGTCGTCAGTGGCTATACACCCAACCAACATTACATTAATGCGGGTGTACTCCAAGGGTCGATCCATGAACTTTTATTTTTCCTGATATTCATAAACGACCTCTCTTATGCAATTATCTTCGAGATGAGTAGATTTGATGAGGAAACCACGCTCTATTCTTGACATGTTTGTAAAACAAACGCACACATATACACATTGTATAAGGCAATGGCCGATTCCTTAAAAACATAACCTCCAGTCTGTAGACAAATGGGAGCATTTAATGCTAGTAAGACAAATCTCTTTTCATTTAACAATTACAAGAAACCTTTTCAGCCACCAATTGCCATGGCTGATAGAACCCTACCCAAGAGTCCAACATTCAATCTCGTCGGCCTAACATCCACAAGTAAGATGAATTTGAATAAATATATAGAAGAGATTTAGTTTTGTAAGGAAAGTGGGCTGCCTCAACCGTGCTAGAAAACTTCTCACACCTGCAAGTATCCTATATCTCTACAAAACCACCATTTGCCCATACATGGAGTATTGTTGTAATATCCGGGCTAGTGCATCAGCCACTAGTTTTTCCCTTTTAGACAGGTTCCAAAAAAACTCTCTAATCTAATAGGTCCCAACTGTCTGCCAAGCTCCAGCACCTGTCCCATCTCCGCAATGTTGCATACCTCTGCT
>OY744528.1:83503676-83546176 GCA_963556195.1 Sepiola atlantica
ACAATAAAAAGTCATTCACTCAATCAGTCACAATACCTTCAGTGTCGACGATGTGTATCTCTTTGTCTTTCTACGCTCTCTCTCTCTTTGTCTCTCTCTCTCTCTCTTTGTCTCTCTCTCTCTTTGTCTCTCTCTCTCTCTTTGTCTCTCCATGTCTCCCCTGCCTTTTCTTCTTTTTGTTCCGGATCACGCACGTCGCTTTTCTTTCTCCCTTTTTTTCCGTGGCGGCCCCGGTTCGAACGTCCCCATGTGGGGGGCACTGTTCGCGGTCACCAATTACGCGTTTGTTACACCATGCTTTTTTTCAATGGGAGTACAGATCCTTTAATCAACGCTCCTCGAAACACGAAAGTTTAGAAATAATACGAATGCCCGTCCTCGGAATAATACGAAAAGTTTTTCGGAAGCGCCAACCAAGGCTCGTCTACTAAAATCGATACAAAGTTCTTAATATCTTTCACAGATGCATGAATAGTTAAGAGTTTTTAACAACGTCTCATCATTTTGCACTTTCATAATCGTTCTTAACTTTTTTTCTCGTAATTATATAAATGTATATAACCTTTATACTTTTCTCTGTTCATTCTTTCAATTACATCAAACACTTTTCTTTTTAAACAACTTATTTGAAATACTGTTCTTTTTAAACATGGTACACTTTTTCTTTCTTATTTAACTGTCACAGATTTTCTTTTCACTTTATCAAATTAGGACCCGAAAATGTTATAAACAAAAAGTTACCATATCGTTTTTTTTTCGTCTACTGGTCGTCGTCGATATCTGTGCCGTGGGTTTCATTACATCACTGGCCGTGATCGATTCTGATGGTCTTTGTTTTATGGACAAACTTTGTTTTCATGCAGGAGACAAAACTCGGAGACAGGTTTTTCTCAGAGAGAGATTCAATTCTTTTATTCATCTGTCATGTGCTGTGGAGGGGTTTCCATCCATTCGTCTCTTCCATTCGTCTCATTCATACTTTTTGTTGTGGGGTGCGACGGATGCATGGAGATATATGTCGGATCTTATTCGAGATCCAGACAATAGGACGAGCGGCTACATCGTGGTCTTCTCGCTCTCACTCCCAAAGCGTTCTCTTTTCAGAGACTCCAGTTTTTTAGAAAAACAAATGACGTAACAGAAACTTGCCTCCGTCGGCCAATCAGATACGACATTCAACAATCGTTCCATATCTGACCTTGTCCGACCCGAGATTTTCGTGTCGGTGCCGAATTTGTCACTTTGTTTTGGTTTGACACAAATGATTCACTCACAACAATCCTCTCCAGTGCATGCCAGCTTAACCCACACTTATTGTGTCAACTGACCCCAGTCATAATTCATACTAGCTAACTTAATCGTTTCCAAAAATATGGGGCCCCACCCATAATATAACACATGTATTTGTATATATACATATATAAATGTGTGTATATGTATATGTATATATACATATATATACATGTGTATATATACACATGCATATATACGGATATACATGTGTATATATACATATATACATACACATGTGTGTATATTTATGTATATATATACATGTGTATATATACACATGCATATATACGGATATACATGTGTATATATACATATATACATACACATGTGTGTATATTTATGTATATATATACATGTGTGTGTATATATATATATATGTGTGTGTATATACATATACACATGTGTGTATGTATATGTATTTATACATATATACATTAGTATACATATATATATATATATATATATATATATATATATAATGCATATTGGCAACGGTTGATTATAGGCAAATTCGGTCGTGTTGTAAGAAATGAAGTGATACTTGCATTTTTATTTGCGGAGAATTATAAATATATTTTGTAAAATTGTACATGAATAAAATAGTTCAGATAGACAAAATTAGAACATTAGTTATATGAGTTCCAAGAATTTAAACACAACGATTATTCGCTGTACGATCGTTTCCAAGACAATTTGGAAAAATTTATTTTGTATTATACTTTTTATGGCTCCAAACAGTGTCTTCACCAGCACCTTTTACAATATAACATACACAAGTCATTTTAGATAAACCTTTCAAATTTCAGTATTATTAAAAAAAGCATATATCCAGTAAATATAGAAGACATGACCTCCTATTAAGCAACTATATATTACTCCATCAGTAGTTGTACTTACGGAATTCATTGGACGGAAATTTAAAAACTTATAATTTATTAAAAAAAAATATTGTTAGATTATTTTAAGCATAAAATTTTTCTAAAATCAAAATCATATAATAGAGTTTTATGAAAATTGGAACAAGGATTTCAGACATAAGATTTCGTATTATAATATCTTAATTTTAATCTTCGTAAATGGACATAAGTCGTGCAAAACTATCCAATTCGGGATTTACTTTTACCCACCCTGGGACGGGTATTCTTCTAGTTACTTGTTTAGTGACAATAACTAATTTATATTTGCATTTATTCTAATAAACGTTTACTATTTTTCGACTAGTATTCATATTATACGTGATATTTGGCATGGAGCGTCCTCTGCCTATACAGTTCGTATTAAGTGGAAGTCACAATCTGGAAGGTTAACACCACTTAGAAACAACGATCCCAGATAATTTCATCAACGTTTGTTTCTCTAAAATGTTCCCTTTATATTTTGATCACACAAAAATATACTACAATAGTACTTGGTTTTGGGATTGAGTTATGCTTGAAAAATCAATTTTAATTGTTCTAATTAGCTTTAATTTACAATTTACTCACCAAGTGATCCATCTCTTACTAAGTGTCTGTCTATCACTCTCTTCCTCTCTCATTGTATCTTGGTAGACTCCCGCTCTTATTTTATATCATTTCTATTACTGTCGCTTCAGTCTCCCCCCCCCCTTCTCTCTTCTGTATATTTAAAGTCGAATTTAATAAGGAAATGAAAGAATAAAAAAAAGATTGGAATCGTCCATTATAAACAAAAATGTAATAACACAAAAGTAGTAAAACTATTTAACCCCTGAGAGAAAGAGAGAGATAGGGGGAGGGGGAGAGGGGGGAGAGGGAAGGGAGGGATAGACAGACAGACAGACAGACAGACAGACAGAGAGCAGAAAGATACTAATTTGAGATGTTGTCTTTTTATTTATTTTTTTATTAAACTGGCTTTGCAAACTCACCTTTTCCACGATTCAAACAATCTAAACCGAGCTCAATGGTTGACCCAACGAATCACTTTTTTTCTCGTATGTATATAAAGTTTGAAGATTCATGATCAATAGCTAATGGTGACAAGTTCTACATCACCTTGCGTTTTGCAGACCATGTGATTTACTTCCACATTTCTCCTTTCTTATATACTTCGGTAACAATCGTCATGGGATGGTATTAATTAGTCTTTTTACGCTCGTGTAGTTTATTTTGGTAGGCTAATTTAAAAACTATTTTGAATCATTTTTGAGATTTGTTAATTAATTTGCCTGTTTGTATGTGTTTCTTTATAGTTTTTGCGTGTTATGTTTTTTTGTTTATTTTATTATTTATTTACCGATTTTTTTATTGCTTTTTATTTGTTTTTATTATTAATTCTTTTATTTATTTTAATCTCTCGAATCGTGGGTTCTTAGATGACATCAGCATCATTTCTTCATGTTTGTATTTAGATATAAGTTAATATCTTTCGTTTCATCAATTTTCTTTGTTCTAGGAATGTGATTATCGCTAATTGCTTCCTGTAAGTACAGTTTACAGATTTGTTCTCATAAGCTGGTCCTATTTTCCCCATTTTCAATTTAACTTTCGTGTCGCTTGGTTGGAATCTTTTAGCTGTCATATGTATCTGGCCAGTGTGGTTCTATATTTGTATCCTTGTTATTAAATCAGCTTTTGAGTGTATAGTTCCCTTGTTTCCCAATTCTCTGTCACTTCGATATATATCCGTTCTGTTTTTAGTTCTGACATCTGATTGTTACACTATGTTTCTTTGTAGGCATTTTTGTTTAAGGGACACTCAGATTTTATTTTCCGTAGGTTAACTATACGTCGTTTTGTGCTGCCTTTAAAAAAATATTTATAGCATAAGTCCCGTGCAACTGTAGCTATGTTTGAGCGTGTTTCTGTTTCTATATATGTTTGCTAAATGATGGGGTGAACCAATTATGAATCCATTTATACTTATATTTTTCCTTCTGTTGGGGGCTTGTAATATTTTTTAGGTTTCCTCTTCTTTGTAAACTTGCTTTGTAATCCTCTTTAGCTTTGTCGAAGATGGTTTCACTTGTTAAATAATCTAATATGTGAATGATTAACTGTGAGATTTGTTTCATTATAGTGTGTGGGTGATTTGAGGAAGTGTGTATGTATAGTGGGTTATAGTATTGTTTGATAAATGATGTCTACGTTCAATATTGTAGATCTAATGCTCCGCATGAGACGCTTACTTCCTCAAGGTTAGTTTTCAGGTCTATATCAAATCCTTTTACTTTGAAGATCTTTATAATTTTATTTCTAGTATCATCTCTTTATGGTCCGTTAATATTTCTCAGCATCATCGTCTCTAATATAGTCATATAACGTCATCATGTGTACTTTCTCTTGGTATTGTTCATATGAGTATTCTCACTAATTACGATGTTTTCTGTATCGTCAAAAGTGCTTTGTTTACCTTATTAACCCATCTTGTTTATTTGTTGACTAATAGAAATCTCATATATATATATATATATATATATTGGCTAGAAAGAGACAATATTTATTAATCATGATGTATTAAGAATTAAAAAGATGAAAGGGCAGCTGACAGGTTTCGTACCTCGCTCAACAGAGCCAAATATCGAGGTATCGTGTAAAAAATATAATAAAGATGCTATGAAAATTATACCGAGAGAAAGGGGTAACAAATTTTTTTTAATCAAGTAGAAACAACATTAAGCCCGAGGAGATTTTCTCTTTGCTTGCAAAAAGAAGGTCTCAAGGACTTAATATAGATTGTTTCTAGGATCTTGAGATGGTAGGGAGGGTGTGACTTACTAAGAATGGAGAATAAGTCAACACTGAAGTTAGAGGCACAGGTTCGGTTATTTATAAGATGTCCGGCTATCCACGAACCATAAGTATTATGTAAAACGTCCGTTGGTGAATAATTTGCATTGCGAATTTTTGTGGGCACGTGTTGTTTGACCCGGATGTCTAATCTTTGTGACGTCATCCCAACGTAGTGCATACTGCAACTACATTACAATAAATAAATAACATGAAGACTATTGCGATTACAGACTGGTGAATTACTGACAGCTGAAATCATGAGAACTATTGCGATTAGAAACTGGTAAGACGACGAAAACTTTTGCGATTACCGACTGTTGAGGCTATTAAGACTGTTGGGGGTAAAAACTATTAACACCACACAAATTATTATGATTACCGACCGTTGATACAACAAATACACTTTTGTTCCGTTTATTTGACCCGAAAACAAACTAAGTAGATCCCCACGCGCATTTATTATTAAAGATATGCAGAGAGAACAATAATTGGTGGTCCGCGAAGTCACGCTGATATTGTATAATTACACATGAATAAATGATTCAATGCTAATCCGATCTTTTTTGAAATCATTTAGCAGAGACGACCCGAGTGTTAACCAGATGTTAAGTGGTCTACCTATTCTCTTCCGGGTCGATCGATATTATCCGATAAACGAAAAAAAAACAAAACATTTTAAGAAATGGAATATTTATTGTTAGGGTTGGGATATTTGGTGTTGTTCTCGTAGTCCCTCTGGTGATTAGGTCATACTTATGTCATACTAGTGATCAGGAAAATTGAAAAGATTATAAAAGATTACTGGCCCATTTTGCATAATGGTTAAGGTGTTCGCTGATAGAGACTGGGGTTCAATCCTCGGTCGAGTCATACCAAAGACTAAAAAAAAAAGGTACTTGATACTTACTGCTTATTTACTTTATAAGGCGAGTGTAAAGGTAAGTAAGGTAATCCGGAGAAAGGAGTGGCACTCTCCCCTACATCTCGGTGTAGTAGCTAATGGAAATGGAGCCTTCAGGTTGCCCCTTACTATGGTTGACCATTTTATATTCATGAAGGAGATTCTGACCACTGACAAAATATCCTAGGGACACGTTTGATTCTCGTAGCCCTAAAGGATATAAAGGTCACATTTGCTGGATTTGTTAAATATAAAAAAAGATGAAAACAATATCTGGGAGACACTAACCAAGCACCCTCCCTAAATAAAACACACACACATACACAAAATACAGAGGCTAGAACATTTTCGTCGTTGGTCAGAACCACCTACATATCTTGTATTATTGTGATTATTCCGACTACTGTTCTCATCTTGGATGTTATTATCACAACGTTTTGGAAGGAAGGTCCACTAGTATAGGACGAAGGATTATAGGAAAACATCAGGTCCACAAAGAGTTCTGGGGAAAATTTCATTATATATATATATATATATATATATATATATATATATATATATATATATATATATATATATATATATATATATATATGCAAACATTGTTAAAAATAGTCTTTCTTGTATTAAAAAAAAAAAAATGTTCCATAGGTTTCACAGATTTCACGAACGTTTTCGATTCTTTGTCGAATCATCCTCAGGTGTCAAAAGCAAATGAGCAAAAAAGCTGGAGTAAGAACCTGTTAAACCTATGGAACATTTATTTATTTTATTTTTTATTTTAATACAAAAAAGAACATCAGAAAAATAGAAAAAATAAAAAAGGTATAATTAAACAGACAAATTCTGTTATTTTTAACAATGTTTGCATAAATGAGAAAATTCTGCCTAAATACACACAATATATATATATATATATATAATATTTATGAATAAATATTAATTATTTATTACCTACAGACATCGATGTTTCTTGCTAACGCAATCTTCAGTGCAGGAAGCTAATTCTCAACGGTCGGCGGGCGCGAACTCCGATCACAAATCGCCACTGATTTGCAGTCAAGAGCGTTAACCCCTCGGCCATAGGGAATTAGCTAATAATTAAAGAATGCGAACAGTGTACAAGAGTCTTTGGTTGACAGCCATATAACAGTTTGTTTGGAAAATTATTTGTTCAGCTCTTTTATGTTGAGACGAAGGTGTATAACTGAATGTGTGTAGAAAGCAAATGTGTGCAAATGTATTGGTGTATAACATACATTAATAGAGCAATGTTTTAAGTAAGGTGGAAAGTTTGTATGAGAACCCGGTACATATAATGTGTGTTAATGTTCATGGAAGCAAAAGACAGTGGCTGAATATTGGAGTGAAACAGCATGAATCGTTCATAAGAAAATGTTTTTAATATAAAAAGGTAAAAGAGAAATTGTATCAAGTTTACCATTATATTTTTTGTTCCCGGGAGATTGTTGAAATACATCTTCGCTTTCTTGATGCTCAGCACCAAATTCAAAATCTTCTTTCAAATCCAAGAGGGGGAGGGAAAAGTCACATGACCATATCATTCCTATTCATCGTACATTTAGAGAGAAGGTAGGAGGAATTTTTGGGGGCAAGAAATGGGGAGAATTTGCCAGCCCTCTGATTTGACCTAGTCATCTGCACTGACCGACGAGAAATCTTTAGGGTCATCGGCTGTAGAATTTTCTAAAATTTTATTTTGATGACTCAATAAGACACCTTCCCCAATATTTTGAATCAGTTGATGGCTTGCTTAAGAATAAAAAAAAAAAAACTATAATAGTTATTTAGTGTCCGTATGTTTGTAATCCAAGCTACACAGACATGGAAGACGTAGAAATCCTTATTATCATTAATAAATAACACTGCTATCAGAGGGTACTGCTGGACCTAGGCAATTTAATATGGATAATTTCTCTTTTCTTGATGAATATGAAAAACACTCGGTAAACAGTGAAAAGTGAAATCCCGAGATTTTCTGCGATCTGACGCTGATTGTGTCTAGTTTCATATTAATCTATAATAGGGTTTCTCTGAAACTCTGAGAATTCTAATGCTTCGTTGACCGGTGGCATATTAAATGGTAATACATGATAGATATATTCATATCGCAAACACGAAAAATGTCAATTAGTATAAAATGTCGATATTTAAACTTTTTACTGCTGCTTTGTACGGCTCCGAGTGCTAACCGTCGGCGAAGGAAGCAAAAACTTTAAACATGTATGAATTATTTTTTGGGTGTCTCATTCTTTCTTTAATTTGTGTGTAGAAATATTATTTAAAAGGGGTTAGCCTTTTCGGTAAAAAAAACTAAATCTCTATAAAAAATACTGTTTTTTTAATTTTTCAAATGGTTCATAGATATAAAGGTCGTTGATCACAGAATAGGGTTAAGAGCCAGTGTTCTATAAGGTCGCCAGGAGGATTTTCGTATTAAACTTACCTATAGATATTCTTGGGCATGTATAAATGTAGACAACATGCATTTTCAAGTACTCTAATCCCATAATGATGTAAAGAACATTTGTCATATTCGATCAAAATACGTCGGACTTCCTCAAGCGCCTGGTCTGTCAATGTTGTGCCACGCCGGGGACTATTGTTAATTGACTTGGCTATTTGAGCGTCTCTTCAACGCTATTATTCAAGGGAACGCTTTGAGCCAGCTCTCGGTCTTCCAAGTCAGCAGAACAACCGATCAAACTTTCCGATGATTCTGATATATGCACAAAGTCTTTTTTTATATTTAACAGATTAAAACAGATTATGTAGAATCGGCAACAAAGTAAATCTTTACTTTAACATTTTAACATGTATAAAATTTGAACTCTTCTGTTAATTTTAATGCGGCCATTTTTTTTTAACAATTTGTAAACTATTGACTAGTATGTTTTAACGTCTTCATTTTTTATAAGAACAATTACAATAGCCTTTCTATTCATGCATAACTAAATCTCAAAAACAAGAAATGTCTAATCTGACATTTGAGACAACTATTATTTGCACCTAGAATAGTACTATGATAATCTGCATTGGAAATTGGCTTTATTTGCGGTCGTGAAGTGGTATAACGAATACGGGTGCAAACTATGGGATCGAAATGTCATTGAACATGGTTTATGGAGTTAATTACGTTTATTAATATTCTTTGGAAATAAACGAATTCGTGTGTGAATGAATTTCAATCTATGAAGACGAAACGTTCGAAATATGACCTCTGTATGTTTTTGTCGCATAGACTCGACTGAGCTCCAGTCTTTGTTTTCTCTTTGTAAGACATTCACAGCAAGAACTCGCCTCTCTCTACTACAACGAAAAAACTTTCCTTCCTCCCCCATCTGCCTCGCGTCGTTCGGAATTTCCATGGACGAAGCTGTTTTGCAAGAGCTTCCAGCCCGTGGAACACATTGCCTCGAGACTGCTTTCCTGCTGATTAAAACCTGGTCGTCTTTCCAATGCCAACAAATTCCTGTCGTAGCCAACCCCCAAATTAATGAAACGCAGTTCATACGATTGATAAATATTTTTACTCACATAGTGTTCCTCATATTTTGTCTGACATTCATTCCCGTCTTATTAACCCTTATCCTCGAGTAGCCCTTAGCCTTGATAAGCTGTGACCTCGAAAATAAAAAACAACAGCACACAGCCAGGGGTTTTTACCCCACCTAATAAACCAGTATCGTCCGTGCCTTTGGGTCTGGATTTACGCCGGTCTATTGGGGGTTGTTGGTCCTGTGCAGTTCTAGGAGGTGCACCCTCCCAGGCTTTGCCTCCCCTCTTTGGGGAGGAGTAAGTTTATTGCTTACTGTCTGAGGCGCCCTACCGGGAATGCCGACGGGGCTGCCCAGGCAATTTTTAAATGGCCAGAATGCTCACCTCGAGCCCTGGCTTATCTAATCCCACTTTCCCGACCTTGCGTCACATCTTACCTTGTGGGAGGTAGATAAATAAAGCACACAGTGTGCACATTTACAATCATGGCGTATCTCGTGGAGAGAGTGGGTCACAATTTACAATCTACTTAAAACAAAACAGTGTGGAGGTTGTCTGATTTTGACGGCTGATCATCGTACAAAGTTGCCACCAAGTAAAGTATATTTAGTTAATAGTTAATGTTACCTTTTATCGTGGTGCTATGGATCGATACACTCTGCGATTGCTTGAGCAATCGACACAACACCGAAAATACAAGAAAGACGTAGCTGTGTACTGAGGTATCACTCTTTTCTGTCTTTTGTCGCCGTCGCCACCTGGTGTTAAAGTTAGTAGACAGGAGCGATAACTAATGGAGAAGTAAATAAGGGGGCCACAAAAATGGATATTATTACGATGCGCCCATGCTTCCTGCGCGTTTAGCGCTAAAAATACTATTTCACACTTAAACCTCTGATTTTTGTGAAATTTTAACAAGAGGTTTGAGCCATCAACAAATAAATATTCCCCAAATTGCAGTTTTTTTCGGGTATTTAAAAAGGTTTTTATAGGGGGCATAATATGAGCAAAATCTACCACTTAAACATTGAAATATATCAGATTTGATCCATACACCAATAACATTTGATCCATTACGTCAATAAAGTAAAATTCCCTGAATATCAACTTTTTCTTAATAGCCCTTAAGCTTAAACCTTACATTTTAGAAATTTTCTAGAATCAAAATCAAAATCATGTAATGGATTATGATTTTAGAAATTTTTTTCTAGAATCAATATCGTGTAATCGATTATGATCAAAATTAGAATAAGGATTCTAGACATAAGGTTTGATATCATTATATCTTGATTTTAACTTAATAAGAGGAAATAAAAGTGGTGCAAAGATTTAATTTTATTTATTCCTTATATATATATATATATATATATATATATATATATATATATATATATATATATATATATATATATATATATATATATATCCGAACGACGTTTCGTAGATCACTCTAACTGCCTGGTAAGTAGCCGCCGATTTCTGCTATTTACATTTAAAGTTCCTCTCTAACTAATTGGCTATGGCCTATGGGTAAGATCCCCGACTACGAATCAGTGGCGATTTGTGTTCGGGGTTCGCGCCTACTGACCGTTGAGAATTAGTTTCTAGACTGAAGATTGCGTTAGCATGAAACATCGATGTCTCTAGGTATTTAAATATTTAATATTTATTTATTTATAAAAAAATATTATTGTATATATATATATATATATATATATAGATATATATATAGATAGATAGATAGATATTTATATATATACATTATGAGGCAGCCATTAAAATGAATAATAGCATTTTTTGTACGTGCATTTATAAAACTATTACATATGTTCGGTTACATATTTGGGAAGTGTACATAAATATTTATCTGTTCATTCATATTGATTTGTGTTCAGTCATCGATGCGTTATATTGTCAGCCACACCAAAACGCTCGACTGAACTCCGAGTGCTTATCGATCGATGCTAGATACATTTTTTTGTTTTTAGAATCCTAACAAAGCTTTTATTCTAGAATTTAACAATAACTAAAATTCGCATTTCGTCCGTTGTTGAACTGAGATGAAGTAGAACCAAGCGAGAACGGACCCCCTCTTTAAAAAAAAAAAAAAAAAAATCGTTCATTCAATCTGCGCGTTTAGCGACGAAGATTTTATTTCAACCGTAAGTGTTACAAACCGACCGATTAACGGACTGAGACCGTGGCCTTTTTTTTGGGGGGGGGGAGGGTGGTTAGTAGCAAAACGTATTATCTCTCCTGCTATTACACTACATCTTTTCGGTTCTTGGTCGGTGTAGAAGAACTCCTTCTAGACTGAGGCAATTTTTACGTTTATCCAAATCTAGTGTTTACCTTTTTGGGGAGCTTGATTCCTCCAACCACATTAAAAACCGACATTGTGCCTAACTCTGTCGTGGTGGTGGTGGTAGAAGGGGGATCAAGTAAATAAGGACTAACGGACACGTGTAGCGATATGCGGACGCATCTAAAATTTCAACTTCAAACGTAAGCGTAACAAACCAATGAAAATTGTGTTTCCAACAAAAGCATGACAGACCAACGAAAATGCTATTTCAAACTTTAGCGTGACAGCCCAACGAAAATGCTATTTAAAACTAAAGCATGACAGACAAACAAAAATGCTATTTAAAACTTACGTGTAACAGACCAACAAAAATGCTATTTACAAACTTGAGCGCGACAGACCAACGAAAATGCTATTTCAAACTTGAGCGCGACAGACCAACGAAAATGCTATTTCAAACCAAAGCATGACAAACCAACTAAAATGCTATTTCAAACTAAAGCATGACAGGCCAACGAAAATGCTATTTCAAACTTAAGTGTAACAGACCAACAAAAATGTTATTTCAAACTTAAGCGCGACAGACAAACAAAAATACTATTTTAAACTTAAACTTGACAGACCGACGAAAATAGTATTTCAAACTTAAGTGTGACTGACCGACGACAACGCTAATTTAGATTTAGCGGGACAGACAGAGATACGTGGACACATCTAACAATGCTATTGCAAACTTAAACGTGAGAGATCAACAAAAATGCCATTTCAAACTTAAGCGTGATAGTCTGATAAAAATGCTATTTTAAGCGTAAATGTGACTGACTCACCGATCAACATACGTTTGTTGCGTTTCGACCTTGTGTCATACATGCAGAAAACCAACTTATTGACATCGTTACGGAAAGTTTAAAGTTCACAAATTGTATTCATACCTTGGTCGTTGCATGTTCCCCCTGTACGCACTCTCACGCGATCCTTCTCGCTTGCTGTCCTGAAATCAAAGCTCCTTATTTATACTTTCAAAAGGACTAAGTCGAGACAAAACTGATGGGAGACAAAGAAGGTTAATTTGACCGTATCTTCGTTTCAAATTACTAACCATTGTGTGTGTTTTTTTTGGGGGGGGGGTTGGGGCGGGTGATCGATAATCACTGTTTAATCATATTTTGTCAGCCCATATAATTTTTCATGTTCACGCGTTGCGTGCTCCCAAACGGACTCTCCTTTTTTCTCACATTTATTTTGGCCATGTGACGTCATATCCGTTTCCATTAATTTCCACAGTCTAGCAATCCTCACCTCGAGTTCATCAAGTTACCTCGGTTGACCTTTCATTTCCTGTTATTTTCAGTTAATAATTTTATATACTAGTGGATCTACTCGTTCAATATTTAGCGCATTTAACCGCATTCAAAAGCTAGACCAAGAGGACGACAGCCGACCGCGTCTCACCGCACCAAATTTCGGCCTTGTGCCACATCTTATTTTATAAAGAAAATTTACTATACTGTGAACATTTTTCTAAAATTAAAAAATAAAAAAATTGCCCTGTACTTTCGTTACATACATTCTTACCGATGAGTGTATGAAGTCCTTTACGTTGATCGTCTCGTCGCCGTCGTCACCATCATCGTTGTGAATCCAAGCTGTTGATAAAACGCGCGCGGCTGATCATTTCTTTTTCGTTCGTTGTTACAAAACAACGCCGACACTTGTTAGTTTTTAACACGGTTTATTCAAAAGGACAGAACAGAAACGTCGCATGCATGTGTGCATGTGTGTTCGAGAGAGAAAGAGAGAGAGAGAGAGAGGGGGGAAAGAGAGATAGAGAGATTTCACTAGATCAGTCACCGATTTGGGGGCACCACGCAAAAAAAAACACGTGGAGTCCCCACGTGATTTGCATAACTTCCGCTCGATGTCACTCTCTGAGCCCCCCTGACCCCTAAACTTTTCCACTAACACGACTACTACTATGTAACACTTAGTGCTTTTCGAGATTTGTTACTTTCTTGTGGTGCATTTTACAAATCTCCAAATGACGATTAATTTTATCAACTATTTAATCTAGAGAAAGCGTAGGATTCTGAAAGATAAGTTGGTGAAGAAAAATCCCTGCTATAGACATCGGCATACAGTCAGCGTGTGTGGGAGTGGGTGTGGGCTTCCAGTCGGTGCGTTATCAAAATAAGTGGAATGGAAAACCATGAACTGCTCAAAGACAAATAATGGCCGTTCAAAGTGAGCTCTGACTAAATTAGGACATACATGGGGACGACCTCAATAATGAAATTGAAAATCGAACCATGGCTCATGTACCGTCTACTACGTTCATTCCACACCGTATAACTAGCGGCACATAACTGTACAGCTATGACTCGTCTACACGAGTTATGTGCCGCTAGTGATACGGTGTGGACAAAAAGATCATTTGAAAATATAACTGTTTGAAGGCAGATAAATAAAGAGAAATACAATCTGTCAAACGCAAAGCTGAAACGAACTCCCAGGAGCATGAAACCCGGTGTAATGTTGTGACTTGTGTGGTGAGTTGTGACTCTAAGAATTACAGATATAGAGAGAAATAAAAGGAAACGAAGATGATTTAATGCTGTAAAATAAGCATACAATTAATTGAACACAAATTGCTAATTTTACCCATTTTAGCTGAGGAAGAATTGCTGGTTCGTACGTTTCCCTACAGTATTCGTAAGATAATAGAGACTGATGAGAACTCAGATGTGAATAAAGTATCTTTGAATTGCGACGCTGTTGAGGTTGTCCAGAAGTTTTGTAACCATGGTGATAGCATTGGAGCACGTGGAAGAGCTGGTGCTGGTGTGATTGCAAGAGTTAGGAGCGGATGGAGTAAGTTTAAGAAACTTTTACAATTACTAACAAGCAAAGCGTATTTATTTTCGACTAAGGGAAGAGTCTGTAAGAAATATGTGCGCAGTGTTGTGATTTATGGAAGTGAAACCTGACCAGTGAGAGTTGACGATATGTGTTGCATGGGAAGAAATGACATGAGAATGATACGATATATGCTTAATGTGAGTCTTAAATGCTGTCTTATATATGAAATATATATATATATATAGGAAGATGTGTACAGAAGAGGGGACTTTATTAAATTGATCACATTAAAAGAATGGATGAGAGTGCTTCGATTAGTAGATGTAGAACAGTTGATGTAACAGGGTTAGTTAGCAGGGGGATGGCCAAGCAAAACATGGTAAGAAGTGATAAAGGTGTATTTGAGAAAAAGTGGAAATAAATAAAGACCTGTAACCCATTCGTCCGTATCATATCTGGGCTAGTGCACCTCTTGGATAGGGTGCAAAAATAGTTTATAACTTACTGTCTGTCAATCTTCAGTTCCTGTCACATCGCCACATTGCACCTCTGTGCTGGTTTTATAAGTACTTCCACGTAATGTACTTCGATGCACTTACTGCACTTGTACCCCGACCCCCCCCCCAATAGAAAATACCTCCGAACCACCCGGCTAGTAACAAAATCTTACCATCTTCACTGCAGAGGTCCCTAGATGTCGGAAGATTTTCTAATCTGATAGATTCTTTCCTCGAGCAGTTTTGGAATACCCCCTTACCATACTACTACTACTACTACTACTACTACTACTACTACTACTATTATTATTATTATTATTATTATTATTATTATTATTATTATAATAATAATAATGATAATAATTTTTTTATTATTATTATTATTATTTTTTATTATTATTTATTATTATAATAATAACAACTGTGTTCTTCGGCTACGGTAGTCAAATGACATCCCGTAGCTGCAATCAGTCTTCCATGTTAGTCCCAGACAATCTGGCCTTGTCATGCGCAAGTTGTCGTAGGCAATGAAGTTGTTTCGCTGTACGTAGTGGTCCTAGTCCAGCCTGCTTGAGGTCAGCACGTAGTGTGCCCAGCAGATTTGTGCAGTGCCGTCCTAGTCGCGATTGGTAGGATTGCGAGACAGTAACGGCAAAGTCTAGTGCCCTCTGTGCGGGAGTGTCAGGGTCCATTCGTAGAACATGGCCTAACATAGACCATCTTTGTTCAGCGACCTTTGTAGAGAGGGGGGTTTCGTTGCACGTTTCGTATAGTTCCTTGTTGCTGATAAGTTTTTTCGGCCAAGAGTGACCTGTGATGGAACGGAGGTGTCTGCGGTGGCACGCATCCAGCTTGTCAAGCATGTATTTTGTTATTGCTCAGCTGTTGCTATTGTAGAGCATGATGGACACGCAGTACGCGTTATAGGGACGGAGTCTAATCTTCAACGGGATCTTGGTTCGTCGGCTCCAGAGTTTATGTAATGAATTAAATTTGCAGAAATTTAAATGTAATGTCAACAAACATTTTGTTTCCCAACTCTCCACCCAGGTTACCTCCTATGAATATGTCTCTCATCACAGTAGCCTTTACGTTTAAGTGGCAATATGCCTTATTTGGCGCGAACAAAAGTAAAAACAAAAGATAGATTTGTTTGTTGGAAGTCAATTTTGAAAAGCCGTATAACACATGCCAACATGGAAAACAGACGTTAAACCGACTATGATGATGATGATTATGATGATGATAACGACGACCACCACCATCAAAATAACAATAGGATTTGTACTAAGCATATCCAATTTCATAGTCTGTGGCGTTACCTATTAGGCTAATTACGCATCCCCTCTAAAAAGTAACCGTATTATGTCGTGAATTATTTTTGGGTAGTTGTTCCGAAATAGTTCGATATAATTCTTGTGCCATTCTTTCTAGTTTCAAGCCAAACGAATAATACAAAGTCACAAGATTTATTTAAAACATTTCACCCCGAATCTAAAACCAATTTCTTTTCTGCGAAATCAGTGAAATATCCTTGTACAAAGGGCCTTTTCTTTTATTCTTTCTGAATATAAAAGCAGTCCAATGAATATTTGCACAAACGTACGAATTAACTCGAACGCCGGCGGCCATATTACACTTTGCCGGGCTGACGTATTGATTAACAGTCAGAGTGTGTACAGCTATGGGAAACAATCAATATATTCAAATAAGCAATGATGGCCAAACTGGGTTTGTTATCTCACTAAGTGAAATAGCCTACTTTCATACTTACATATATATATATATATATATATATATATATATATATATATATATATATATGTGTGTGTGTGTGTGTCTGTGTGTATGAAGAGTTCGAATACAAAACGCGATATATTCAATTATTTACTTCAAAGAAATGATTAAACACTAAAAGAACGGGCAAATTTAGACTTCAACTAAACGCTTATTTTAATTGAAAGCAAAAAGTAAAATATGCCGATATTAAATAAAGCAAATTAGCTCATGTTTTAGTAGAGTGTTGAAATGCAAAACATTTTTTATTGATAGATTCGCAATTTTGAAAATGGTGTTTACCACGTTTTCCATTCGAACACTTTACATCTATCTATATATATATATATATATATATATATATATATATATATATATATATATATAATATACTTGGCGTAATACTATGTTCTAACTCTCTGTTGTTGAATACCATTCGACTCGCTTACTATTGGTGTCAGCTCATTTATAGACTTTAAATTCTCTTCGTTTCCATGTTAATTGTTGATCGCCGAGGGGTAAAACATCAGACTGCGAAGTCAGAAGCGACTTTCAATTGGGTTCGAGCCCTCCAACCGGGAAGAATCATTATCTCCTACACTGAAGATGGCATAAGCATGCAACATCGATGTCTGTAGGTAATATTAATAAATATTTATTCAAAAAGTATTTTTATATATCAGGTTCATTTTATATTCCAATAACTATGTTGTTTTTTCCCCACATTTTCAACGGTTCATTTCTTTTGAGCCAAACAACATTTTTATCTCAATATCGTATGTGCAACACTATAAAATCATCAAAAAAATCCACAAACCATTAAAAGTTCTTGGATTGAAATGTTTTGAAAAGAACCTACACTATACAGTGGGTAAATTTGGGGCGAAAACAAATTTAAGAAAACAAAGAAAAGAGCAAACTCACACGTGGGGAAAAACTAACTCGTACGACATTTTGAATTTTACAGTTCAGCGCTAAAACATCCTAAAAGTTGTGCCGAAATTTATAAATTTTAATTCAGTAATATACCTTAAAATAGTTAATAAATTCTATCATTTATTTATGAAAATTCAAATTCACTTGAGGGTAATTTTTTACATGCCTATAGTTACATTAATTTGCTTGCAAATGCTTATTTAGGTCATTTGTGTACGAAACTAAGTGCAGAGCTTTTAACTTCAACAGTTGAGAGCTAGCTATATATATATTTCATGAAAAATGCCAGTATACTGAAATCATATGCCCTTAATAGGGTTAAGATGAAAATTCATATACACTAAATGTACAAAAGCAAGGAAATTCCCAAATGTTTACACTTTTATTGTCATTAAGGGTATGCGAGCACAACAAGGCTATGTATTTTACTTGTGGGAATTTTTCTTCCGCGCACCTCACACACTTCATCCACTCATGCATAGATATTTATACTGTAGTGATGTGATAATGAAATGGTTTGGTTGATATGTAGTCATACCCTTAATGACAATAAAAGTGTAAAAATTTGGGAATTTCCTTGCTTTTGTACATTTAGTGTATATGAATTTTCATCTTAACCCTATTAAGGGCATATGATTTCAGTATACTGGCATTTATCATGGAATGTCACTACTTTGTAAAGGCTATGCCTCAAGACAATGGTAATTTTAAAGTTTCTTTTGAATTTTCTGGAAAACTAAGGTATATGGTAAACTGAAATTAAAATGCCATCAACTAGACCCTAGAACCTCTATCTCTGCCAAAAATCAGCTGAATCCATCAAATAGTTGATGAGATACAGGGTGGCACACACGTACATACGTACACACGGATAACACAAAATCACTCCTGACCTTTCTGGATCTCTGGGTTGCCTTGACTAATGATGCTGAAATTCTACACACTTATAGAACCTATCAAATAAAAAATGTGTGCAAAGTTTTTACTAATTTGGTTTATTGGTTTTTTAGTTATGACTGATCAAAGAAATGAGATTTCTAGCATAGGTCGTTTTTGAAGTCTATTAAGGGATAGAGCGCTATCGCGCCTCCCTTGATTCCATCTATTCAAGGATTACTAAGATTGTTATACTTCAGTGTTTTGGTAGAAGATGTTTAGTATTTATTTATAAACTGTAGAAATCAACATTAAGATAAGATTATTTGCCCAGATTACTTCACTAAAGTAGTAAGTTTCTATTTAATGCGAAACTAAGTAGGAGAGTGAGTCCCTTTCGAAAGAAAACAGTTTATAGTTTCCTAGACATTATCAAACTTCCGAAAGGAGTTATTATATATTTACTATTTTCTATTAAATGGTGCTAATTACCTCATTATAAAGTATCATGAGGATTCAAAAGTACTTTTAAAGAAATTTATACCTAAAGTTAATTGTGATTACGTTTTATATTTAACTCGTGTTGTGAGCGAAATAACATTGGGCATCAATATCTATATTAACCCCCGACATTAATTGTATGCCTATATTTATATTGAAGTGGATGCATTTTCCCCCTCTATATTTAGCATTTATTTGGCATCATATTTTGAATGATAATTGTTGTATTGGTTTTATTAGTTCTTACATCTTTCCTTAAATTATCTTAGTTTTTTTAGTTACAATTACTTCACTAATTCAGTTAAAACTTAGAGAATTGTCTGCTGATGATCTGGCTCTCTTACTATTTCCTTATCTATAGGTTTAGGCTATATTGCCTCGGTTATTTTTGTTGTATGTGAGGTGTTCTATATTTAAATATTGTATAGTGAAGTATTACTGTTTGGTTATCTACTATTATGTTTATGGTTTCTATTGGCTT
This sequence comes from Sepiola atlantica, assembly GCA_963556195.1. Classification (NCBI taxonomy): domain Eukaryota; kingdom Metazoa; phylum Mollusca; class Cephalopoda; order Sepiida; family Sepiolidae; genus Sepiola; species Sepiola atlantica. The sequence continues at coordinate 83,523,370 of OY744528.1, forward strand.
CATAATCTTATAATATACCTATACCTTAGATATTTTCATATTTACGTTGATGAAAGGGTTAGTGCCACAGGTGTATATATGGGTCTGTAACGGGATAGGACATATGCGGTTCTACGTAGACAGTTCTGAACTACTTCCTGTCTTTTATTTAATAAATTTCCCTTAGATATAAGTATATTGTAGGATTCCAAAATACAGAGGTTACATCTCTTAAATTTGTTAGGTTTGTATTTCCCTGCTCTACCTAATATAGACCATTTTAGGCTGTATTGTATATTTTTACTATTTAGTTCTCTTACATGTTTAGCTAAAGTTGTAAGGACCTTTTTTGAATTTGTATTAGATTCTTTGAAAGAGTGTATATTGTTTCTAAACCTGTCCTTGAAACTACATCCCGTCGACACAATGTATGTTCTAATTCTGTTTTCTTCTATGACGTTATATTTATACACTATATCTGAAATTAAACATCTCCCCTATGTATATCCTTTGCACTAAAGAGTGACCCCCCCCCCCAAAAAAAATGCTTCCCATAGATACGTTAATAAATTAACAATTCTATTTCGGTAATCAAACCATATTTGGTACAAATAAACTTTAGTATATGCCTGACTTGTCCACCAAGTTTCAGGCATAAATATTTAATAGTCTTTGCTTTATCGCCGTTCAGTGATATGCGGGGACACTTTTGTGATCGTCTCATCAGTAGGAGGTGTGATCCTTAACCCCTCTAAATTAATTAAAGAAGAGTCATAACGGCTAAAACCAGGGCAGTGCCAATAGAGTAGCGTGTCAAAGTGATTGACAATTTTGCACATCGTATTCAGGTGTGCTGATAATTAAACAGTAATAATACAAAGACTGTTAGACATTTATGATATAAACTTGGTGGACACGTCAAGAATAGACTGGCTTTTACTTGTACCAAATATAGTTAGATTACAGAAAGGATTATGAATTTTATTAACGATTCTATGGGTGACATTTGGGGGGGGGGACCTTGTACTATATTTGTATCTAATAATCATTTCGTCTCATTAACTCTTATCCTCGAGTGGCTCTTAGCCTTGATAAGTAGTGACCCAATAGTAAAAGAATATTGATGAAAAAAAGAATAATTTATATCCTTACGATACTAGGTAGTCATAGAATTCCAGCATAGTCAAGATGAAGTCCGAAATGAATAAGTTCCACTTGGTACTCACATGTTAATACTTATTGTCCTGGATTACAAGTGTTAAATATTGGCGAGTATAATTTTGGTAGTTTAGAATTACAGTAAATTGGGGTTGGTCAGGGTCAGCTTAGTGTGCACGAAGGTTAACTCGACCTACTGTGAGGATTGATAGAAGCGGATGTGATGTTTGCCCGAAGAGGGAGGGATGGAGAGAAGAATGAGTTCGTTGAGAAATGTCGTGTTAAAATGTGATTAACCAGTAATTACTGACCTATTTCTGTGTGGCCCCCTTCACTGGTTAGTGATTCAGAACAGACGACCCAAAGCGAATAAACCTTTTATTGTCTTCAACTGTTCTCTTGGTATGAACGAACTTGTTTGCAGGCGGTGCTTCCTTAGTCGGGCAGGATTATAAATGGGACGCGTGTCGGAACGAATGGCCAGCAAGGTATGTTATGAACGTTCTTTCATTGATTGTGACCCCAGAGGGGAGGTATAAGTAACAGGTAAGAATAAATATTGAATTCAGTCAAATTCAATAAATCTTTTACTTGAGAATACATGTACAAATTATCATGAACTATATGTGATTTTCGGACAGATATAATTTATTTATTAAATTATCTAACATGATCTCAAATACTCCATACACACACGGTTATGTAGAGTATTTATTTACCTCCTCTCCAGGAGGTTAGGCCAAGGCTAGTTTTATCTTACTCCCACAAGTAAGATGTGACCCAAGGTCGGGTCGGGAAAGTGAGGTTTGAAAAGCCAGCGCCCGAGAGGTGAGCACTCTGGCCATTAAAAATTGCCTGGGCAGCCCCGTCGACATTCCCCGGTAGGGGCGCCTCAGGCAGTAAGCAATAAACTTACTCCTCCCCAAAGAGGGGAGGCGAAACCTAGGAGGGTAGACCCCCTAGAACTGCACAGGACAGACCCATAGACCGGCGTAAATCAAGCCCCGCAGGCCAAGACAATACAAGTCTATGGGGTGCAGTATCCATCGGAACAGATACTACACTTTGATCTTAGCCAAAAACTTTGCGTTACTTTCAACAGCCTCATAACTCTCGCTCCCCCCTACTTTGTCTTTTAATCCTTACATTCCAAGACGAAAGAAGTAAACAGACACTCCACAAAAATATTTCACACATGTTTAATTAAAGTTTCTCTTTCCTTCGTCGACCGCCAGCACTCGAAGCCGCACAAAGCAGTAGTAAAAGTTTGAAACATCGATATTTTCTACATTGACATATTTTTACGTTTCAGATATGAATATATCTATCATTTCTATCACCGTTTAAGTAAGACACGGAACAAAGAAGCATCTGAAGTCTCAGAGTTTCGGAGGAGCCATATTGTAGATTAATCTGAAGGTGGGCTTAATCGGCGTCAAACCTCTGGATTCCACTCCCCACTGTTAACCGAGTGATTCTTTAATTCATCAGAAGGGAAAGTAATCGATATTATCTGACATAAGTTTTAATTATTAATGGTAATAAGAGTTTCTATTTACTTCTTTCATGTTTACGTATATGTATATTCATACGAGATGTTGTGTATATTTAAGTTCAACGTTATGTAATTCTACGAATTTGCCAACCGGATATCGATATCTATTAGTGGTATTAGTTGTAGTAGTAGTAGCAGCAATAGTACTAGTCATATTTGGCTTTCTTTTCCTTTGTCAATATGCCAAAAAGTGTATTCAATTCTCGTTTTAGAAACCTTCAACGTTAACGAGAAAAAGAAGAAGCACGAGAAGAAGAAAAAAAACGAGAACCGATGCGGATTCTAAAACTTTTAATGCTGACGCCATTTTACAATGCCTGCTGTAGCAACGACGGCCGGCTGTAGCGAAGCATTTTCAGTCTCGACTTAACGAGATGCTCTCACAGGACATCTCGCTCTCGTAGCCGTTGACCCGTGAACAGTAGAAGAAGAATAAAGAACGCTTTCCAGTCCGTTTATCACTCGGAGGAAGATGAAAGCATTTTTCCTGCATCAAGTAATATGAGAAAAAAAGCATAAGAAAAACAGCCATCTAGTATAAGCGATGGAAAAGTTTCATGAAGCGATCCCCATTCGTACAAGAGTATACGGTTTTGTCTTTTATTTTTAATGCTACCTTTAGCGTTTTTGTCAAGATTTCTTACAAAATTTATTGTTTTGGGCTTTTTTGCCATTAGTAAGTCCTATTAGCACAGTGGATTACATCAATATAAACCCATTACATACCATCTCTCTCTCTCTCTCTCTCTCTCTCTCTCTATATATATATATATATATATATATATATATATATATATATATATATCCCCTCTGTCCCCGAACTCTGTTATTCAAACGAACATATACTGCTAAAGGAGAAAGTAATACCTGGGAGGAGGATCTTATGACAAAAGAACTGATACCACACTACTCTTCGGATAATGCATTAGTCTGAAATAGTATAGTAAACTGAATTGACCATTAAAAGATAATAGAATAATACATTAATATAAGTAATAGTATAGTTTAGACTTCAGACAGATAGGTATCAAATCTCCATTAGAAATGGATTATTTTAGCTCTGCTTATTTTATTCCGAAAAACAGAGCACTCTTTGCATTTTTTAATAGTCTGTGAGGATTCTGATTGCAGCCGAAGAAATGATTAATGGATGCAAAATGAAAGTCATTTTGCATCCATTAAAATGGATGTAAAACATTTTTATTTACATACTGTCATGTTTTCTTACTAATGGGTGACCGTTTATCATGGCCCGGGAACAACTCGAGGATAAGGGTTAAAGAGATGGTCAGTTAAACAATGAACGCCAGCACAAGAGGATTGGAATCAAATGGGTTGAATGAGCAGAAGATTACTTAAGAAGAATTTATTATCCAAGACGACGGCTCAACAAGTAGTTGTTTACATTAGACTTGAAGACGACCAGTCGACTGGGAAGCAGTCTCTTGGTGTTTTGTTCCACAAATGGAATGTTTTATTTACTCCTCCCCAGGAGTTAGGCACAAGGCCAGTTTTATCTTACTCCCACAAGTAAGATGTGACCCAAGATCGGGTCGAGAAAGTGGGGTTTGAAAAGTCAGCGCTCGAGAGGTGAGCACTCTAGCCATTTTAAAATTGTCTGGGCAGCCCCGTCGGCATTCCCCAGTAGGGGCGCCTCAGACAGTAAGCAATAAACTTACTCCTTCCCAAAGAGGGGAGGCAAAGCCTGGGAGGGTGGACCTCCTAGAACTGCACAGGACAGGCGTGCAGTATCCATCGGAACAGATACTACACTTTGATCTTAGCCAAAAGGCCAAGGAAAATTCGTTAATGGAAGTTCCATTTGTTTTTTAGTACAGAAAGGGAGAAAGGAAAGTTCATTTTTATAGTTGTGGCTAGGCGAGTTCTTGTTCTAGATGTTTTTCTGGGGTTGCAGAGATTGCAGTGTTGGTATCGAAAACGACACTAAACTGTATTGAAGACAACTCAGTGGTAGGGGGGAGAGTGTTCCTGCCGAATAGACAACCGAAAGCGAATACAGAAATCACACGTATGTAATTTAAAAAAAATCATATCATTTTTCCAAATGTGGAGTCATATAGCCGTTTATTTACGCCATTTCCTAGTGTCTATGTATACGCAGCCCCACGAGGGCAGAGTTCAACAAAAGATCGATTAATTATTGTGTGGAATATCCAACTCCTCAAAAAGGGGCACTCTGGATTGAAAAAATAAGTTTCTTTAGTCTACAAGGATTTCTCTTTCATTGACAGACGACAGAAAATATGAAGTGCTGTATAAGAACAGATAATACACTTTGCACAAAATATAAAAATTTACATTTGGAACAAATTAGGCACAAGGCCATCAAAAGTGTGAGGAAACTGGGGGGGCGGTCATCCTTGGTCAAAAATTGTAAAAAAATGTCTATCTTACTCATAACTAGAATAATCTCAGTCGCTATAATACCACATTTACTCTAGGGGGCCATCCTACTTAAGATATCCTCAAATTTGTTTGAAAATTTCATTTTTCATAAATATGGTTATATCCTAGCGAAAAGACCAAGGAAACCGATTTTCTTTTTGAAGCTAGGCCCTATACGTAACATAGAACAGGTCTAAATACATTCTTAGATAAGACTTGAGTTACAAGTCTATGCTTAGTACTAGCGGAAAGATACGTCTCAGGTCAGATCATAATTCTGAGATATGCAAGTGAGTTTGCAAGACCAGTTATATTTTTAAAAATGAAAAAGACAAAATAAAAAATTGGGCTCTTTCTTCTCGCTCTCTCCTCTATCTCTATTTCTTTCTCTCTTTTTCTATTTCTCTCTCTCTCTCTCTCTCTCTCTCTGTTACATATACAGACCGGGTACACTTGACATCGACACGCACCTGGCTGGAAGAAAACAACATAACATGACTGATTGTTAAAAATAAAATAATCGTTGTGTGAAGACACACACACACACGGCCGGAGAAAAACAAAATATGATTGATTGTCAAAAATGAAATGATTGTTGATTTAAACCACCTGAAAAAGTTAGCAGCAGAAAGAACATCCCGTCGCCAGATCACACGCCATGTGGGCGTAGCTACATTGATATTGAAATATCACGGTAAGTGTTTTCAAGGGGTCACAAATGCTTATATAATAAAAACCTCAGTTTACACGACTGGGCTTCTAAAAAAAAATATTTCGCGGATGTAAGAATTACTGAATTTCTTAAATTTATAAAATTTCTCGAATCTTTTGAATTCTTAGAAATGTTAGCATATGCATACTTTTGTATTATTTATGTATGATTTCAATATCAATAAAATCCCAGGTAAAAAAACACATTTTCGGTCCGTGTTTCAGTATCAATTGCGGAAACCAATATGAGAAAATAATAGATCTATACAATCTTATGACAATCTAGGTCGAGGATCATTTTATTTTACTGAATTTCACGTTCCTAAATCTAATAGCCTAAAATAATTAGAAACACACACACACAGACATGAAGACAGACAACCAGAAAGATGTACGTCATTCATATTAACTATAGATTGTTTCTGCCGACTATATTATTGAAAAATTAGCTGACTATCATGACTGATGTTTAAACACTAATTCCTACCAATTCTTTTGTTATCCTATTATCAAGAAAAGCTGCTATTTTTAAAAAACATTGTACGGTTTCTTTTTCATAAAGAAAAATGTTGCGAGATACCAGAGGCTCCGATTGGTTGAGCTAGATCACGTGTTAGAGTAAAGGGTTTGTTAGACTATAGCTACTAAATTTGGCTAAGATCAAAGTGTAGTATCTGTTCCGATGGATACTGCACCCCATAGACTGGTATTGTCTTGACCTTCGGGGCTTGATTTATGCCGGTCTATGGGCCTGTCCTGTGCAGTTCTAGGAGGTCCACCCTCCCAAGCTTCGCCTCTCCTCTTTGGGGAGAAGTAAGTTTATTGCTTACTGCCTGAGGCGCCCCTACCGGGGAATGCCGACGGGGCTGCCCAGGCAATTTTTAAACCCCATTTTCCGACCCGACCGTGGGTCACATCTTACTTGTAGGAGTAAGATAAAACTGGCCTTGTGCCTAACTCATGGAGAGGAGTAAATCAATACTCAAGAAGTAACGTCTTATGAAGGTCATATGCAGTTTTTGTCATCAATTCTGTGACAAATAACCCGTCCAGACGAAATTGTGAAAAATATAAATAAAATATATTGTAAGTTTGAATCGATTTCGTCGTCCTCCTTCAAGAACAGCTTCCAGCGTCGAGTATTTTTTTATGGAAATTGCTCCAGACAAGGCATGAAGCCACTTCATGCAAGGAGCTAAAAAATACTACTTCAAGGTAAAAAAACATCCAATGATAAGTGCTAATTGGATAGATTTCGACCCAGAAAACAGCAATTCTTCTCCCTTTGTTAGAAAATCTCATCAAATATGCGGACTAAAGGACAAAATAAGGGAAGCGAGAGTTACGAGGCTGTCGAAAGTAAACCCAAGGTTCACTTTCTACTCTCCTCAATTTAAAGATGGGAACGCGGTCAAATGTAAACTCCATAGAGGGTATTCTAAAGTAATTTAGTTTGCGAAAGTTGTCTAATGACCGTACCGCGTAAATACAAGTCGAAATTACGTCATCGACAATCAGCCCAACAAAGACTGACCATCTCGGTGGCCTTTTTCTATCGTACTGTGATATATGTCTTGAGTAGTCTTAGGAGGTCCATCCTCTTAGGTCTTGCCTTCACTCTTTTGGAAGAGGCTGATTTATTGTCAATTGCCTGGTGTCACTACCGGGTAATGCCAACTGGGCTACCCAGGCTATTTTTAGAAACCAGCCTAGCTTTTCCGCTGGGGCGCTGGCTCTCCCTCCCCTTCCGGCGTTGTGCCACATCTCTCTGTCGTAGGAAAGAAGTAAATAAAGTGGACTCCACATTAAAGAGCCACGAGACGTTAAAAATAGTTTCTAGGGAGAATACAAAAGTTGCCCTGGCTTCCAAGAATACCCATGAATACTTATTGATTTTCGAGGCTAAAGAAAAGAAGAAACGTTAAATTTAAAAAATCGATAATTTTTCAGCATTGTTCAAGATCAGCATCTCTTTTCTGAGCTCCTACATAAAATCAATTTTTTTCAGAATATTTAAAATTATATTTTTGATTTCCTACGAAGCGTAAATGGTACAACAGATAGTAATACAGGGTCATTAGAAAGTAACTACATCATGACGTGTCCGTCATTTATTACTGAAATATAATTCTTGCAAGAAACGAGTATGATAAGAAATTGTATAGCATAGTGTTTTATTTAGAATTCAATATCGGTGTCAGCATTCGCCATTACCTTTCCACACCGCCTGAGAACCGCATAAACTGATTTCACAAGGAATAATTTTCTTTGCTAATGTTTTACCATTTATAAAAGCTTAAAATAAATACCCTTGAGGATAATGGTTAATTAGATGTATAGATTGACAGTTGAATGATGATGAATATAATGAGAAGATTGACAATCTCCACATACTACCTACTCAAAACAGCAGCTGACGACCCCTAAAAAAACACTACATATTTCTTTCCCCTTCGTCAGAAACATCGCTCATGGAATATGAGGACTAAAAGACAAAATAGGGTGAAGCGAAAGTTATGAGGTGGATGGTATGTGATAATTTTTGAATCACCTGATAATATTTATCATAATTCAACTGTCAATGTATCCAAATAATTAACCTTTATCCTCGAGTGTTCTTAGCCTTAATAAGTAGCGAGCTATTAGTTAAACAACAGCTCCTTGTGAAATCAGTTGATGCGGTTTTCAAACGGCTTGAGAAGCTGGTGGCGAATGCTGGCACCCATATGTAATTCTAAATAAAACCCCATGCTATACACTTTCTTATCATATTCATTTCTTTTACATTTTATATTTCAGTAATAAATTACAAGCACTGAATAAAATGGAGTCACTTTCCAGTCAACGTGTACATAAATGAAAGTATGGTATTTATATAAAAGTAAAAATAATAAACAAAAACGATATATTCATTGCAAGAATTTTATTTATAGTGATCTTAATCCATCGTAGGTTGATATGAAGACCTACTTGAAAAAAATGAAGTCTTTTAAATGGTCGTCCTTTCTATTCTGCTGGTGAGGATACACTGTCTGGTAGTAATTCGTTATGATAGCGTGTCTTTAGCCATATCCCCCTTAATTACAAATAAGTAACACGAAGACATGTGTATCCAAATATATATTCTTTTTTATTTACATTTAGATACATGTTTCGGGCAGAGAGAGAGAGAGAGAGAGAGAGAGAGAGAGAGAGAGAGAGAGGGGGGTACTAGTGATTTTTAAGACTATATTTCATACGTCATTTCCGTCGTTGATACTTTTCTTATAAATGTGTTTTTCATCATATATCTATTTTCCGCATGTTTCATATTCTTTTTAGTAATCTCCATGTATTTGTTTAGTTTTACTACCTCCCTGGTCTACACTCTGTGTTCTGCTGTGACGGCGAAATCAACAATTTGGCAGGATTTTTTCCTTCTTTGTAGATTATTATCATGCCCGGTTTCCGTGCTTGTGTAGAATTGTTCGTTTATATTTCCATTTCACGAAGGATTTTATGGTTTTTATTTTCCACTATTGGCTTCAATTTGTTTTTGTACCATTTGGCAGTCGTTTGCACAGTTCGCAGTTTTTGTTAGTTTGTTACATTCACTTAGTATTTTATCTACAGTTTCGTCTCTTTGTACACAGAATCTAGATTTGCTGTTTTCCTGGATCTATTATTATTCTTATTTGTTGATTTATTTATTGACTCGCGAGTTCTTACACAAGTGATTATCAAAGATTGATCACTAGAAAAACAAATGCATTCCATGGAATCTGAGTGACAGCAAGTCTCCCAAGATTTATAACACTCTCTGCCTGTTTTAATAACCATGAAACCGTTTACCATTGAGTTTTCTCTGAAATATAGTGAGAATAACCCTCCCCAATATTTCAGTACTCTCCGCACTTTTCCAGGGGTGCATAGTTGGTGTTTTTCTTCCGCAGTCTTTCCATCCTCCTTGACTCTTCACGGCCACTTTGCGCAAGACCAGCCGAGGCTTCTGCCTACCACACGTGTGTGTTTTGAAGAGGAGGTTTCAATAATATTATTGTTTTTATAATCAAAACCCATTTGTTTAGATTTTGAACCGACGATACCGATGTTGCTCTGATACATATATACATAAATAAAAATAATAATGAGTAAACAAATAAACGTGTAACTTACTATTTTTTGCTAAGTGTATTAGACGATTTTAGAAACAAGGTAAATCCCAATTTCTTTTTTCGTTTTGTTATTTTGTTAAGATATTTGTAGAAAATTTTCGGAAACCTTTCACTTCTTCTTCAAAAAAATGAATAGATTACACCCATATACATATAAATATACATCTATAAATGAAGCTGACGTGGACATGATACTTTTACACACACACACACATGTATATATATATATGTATATATATATATATATATATATGTGTAAAAAAATAAATAAACAATAACAAATATATATATATATATATATATATATATATATATATAAGAAAACTTTGTTTAACATAACAGAATTTCTTCTGCTTGATTATACCATTTTTATTTTTTCAATTTTTCTAATAATATTTTTTGTGTCAAAATAAAACAAATACTTCCATAAGTATCACCAACACTTTCGTTGAATCATCTTACGGCGGTCACAAACAAACAAATGAACAAAAACCTGGAGAAAAGAAGAGAATAAAAACAGCTTTTTCTCCATTTGTTTTCGTCACCTGAAGATGATTCGACAAAGGATCGAATTTTTTTTTGGTATTTATGGAACTTCTTTTTTTTACACAAAAATATTGCAAAATATTGAAAAAATAAAAAAAGGTTTAATCAGAAAATCTTGTCGATCACAGATAATAACGCCCATCCACATCAGACAATCAGAATTAACATTCGTTTTCTTTCTTTTCCCTTTTATTTTCCATTCTTTGTTCATTTATACAAGAAAAGAACCAAACAGTAAACACACGCACTTAAGACCGCAATATGTGCCGTGATAGCCTGATCCGAATACATTTATTTTCAAGAACTCAGTTGGCTTGAAAACGGAAAAGATTTCCGAAAATTTCCTATAGAAAAACGAAAAAACAAATTGGGATTTACCTTGCTTCTAAAATTCGCCAGTACACTCAGTACAAAGTAGTAAGTTACATATTTATTTGTTTATTTATTATTATTCACCCACCTGTGCGCTTATGATTTTCCATTGACTGATTACACTGATATATATATATATATATATATATATATATATATATATATATATATATATGTGTGTGAGTGTGTGTGTGTCCCGCTAATATTATGATCGTACGGTTTCGTTGAAAGAACAATCAATAATGCAGGTGAAATTCTTATTCACAGGATTCCGCTTCTGTTCCCTTCAATTTTTAATTGTCATTATCCGGGACTCGGCTATTTACCTGAGCGAAGCTTCAGTTAAAATGACGATCATGACGTTTTTATGGCGTCTTCGCTATCAGCGGATACAAAAAGGCTTCTGTTTAACGGCCATTTTTATTATTATTTAAGATCCAAAATGTACATAAAACTGCCATTATTAATACGCATAAAGACTTACATATTTATGGGAATAAATATAAACTGATAGAAAGCACTACCTGCATCTAGATAATCAGTTAATTTTGTATATAGTTACGTAACTTTTTAGGGTTACATAAGATTTTTCACACTCTCTTTTTACCCTCATTTTAACGATTAGAATAACGTTTTTTACACTCCCTTTTAACATTTGCATAAAGTTTCTCAAACTCTTATTTTACCCTCTTTTAAACAGTTAGATAATGGTTCTCATACTCTCCGTTTTATATTTGCATAAGGTTTCTAACATTCTCTTTTCACCATCTTTTAACGGTTACATAACGTTTCTCATACTCTTTTTTACCCTTTTTTAACGGTTGCATGACGTTTCTAATACGCTTTTTATCCTCTTTTTGACAGTTGCATAACGTATCTCACACTCTGCTTTTTAATATTTGCATACATTTTTTCAAACTGTTTGCTCTTTTTTTAACGGTTACATAACGTTTCTAACACTCTCTTTTTAATATTTGTATAAGATTTCTCATACACTCTGTTTGCCATCTTTTCAACGGTAACATAACGTTTCTCACACTCTTGTTAATATTTGTATATGGTTTCTCATACTCTCTGTTTGCCCCTTTTTTAACGGTAACATATTTCCAACACTGACTTTTTAACATTTGCATCAGGTTTCTCATACTCTCTGTTTGCCTTCTTTTCAACGGTAACATAACGTTTCTCACAATCTCTTTTTAATATTTGCATAAGGTTTCTCATTCTCTCTGTATTCTTTTTTTAACGGTTACATAACGTTTCTCACAATATCTTTTTAATATTTGCATATGGTTTCTTATACTTTCTGTTTGCCCTCTTTTCAACGGTTACATAATGTTTCTAACACTCTCTTTTTAATATTTGCATAAGGTTTTTCATACTCTGTTTGACTTCTTTCTCGCAGTTACATAACGTTTCGCACACTCTTTTTTATCCTTTTTTCAACGGTTGCATAACGTTCTTACACTCTCTTTTTAATAATTGCATAAGGTTTCTTATACTTTCTGTTTGCTCTCTTTTCAACGATTACAGAACGTTTCTCACACTCTCTTTTTAATATCTGCATAACGTTTCTTATACTTTCTGTTTGCTCTCTTTTCAACGATTACAGAACGTTTCTCACAATCTCTTTTTAATATCTGCATAAGGTTTCTTATACTTTCTGTTTGCTCTCTTTTCAACGATTACAGAACGTTTCTCACACTCTCTTTTTAATATCTGCATAAGGTTTCTTATACTTTCTGTTTGCTCTCTTTTCAACGATTACAGAACGTTTCTCACACTCTCTTTTTAATATCTGCATAAGGTTTCTTATACTTTCTGTTTGCTCTCTTTTCAACGATTACAGAACGTTTCTCACACTCTCTTTTTAATATCTGCATAAGGTTTCTTATACTTTCTGTTTGCTCTTTTTTCAACGATTACAGAACGTTTCTCACACTCTCTTTTTAATATCTGCATAAGGTTTCTTATACTTTCTGTTTGCTCTCTTTTCAACGATTACAGAACGTTTCTCACACTCTCTTTTTAATATCTGCATAAGGTTTCTTATACTTTCTGTTTGCTCTCTTTTCAACGATTACAGAACGTTTCTCACACTCTCTTTTTAATATCTGCATAAGGTTTCTTATACTTTCTGTTTGCTCTCTTTTCAACGATTACAGAACGTTTCTCACACTCTCTTTTTAATATCTGCATAAGGTTTCTTATACTTTCTGTTTGCTCTCTTTTCAACGATTACAGAACGTTTCTCACAATCTCTTTTTAATATCTGCATAAGGTTTCTTATACTTTCTGTTTGCTCTTTTTTCAACGATTACAGAACGTTTCTCACACTCTCTTTTTAATATCTGCATAAGGTTTCTTATACTTTCTGTTTGCTCTCTTTTCAACGATTACAGAACGTTTCTCACACTCTCTTTTTAATATCTGCATAAGGTTTCTTATACTTTCTGTTTGCTCTTTTTTCAACGATTACAGAACGTTTCTCACACTCTCTTTTTAATATCTGCATAAGGTTTCTTATACTTTCTGTTTGCTCTCTTTTCAACGATTACAGAACGTTTCTCACACTCTCTTTTTAATATCTGCATAAGGTTTCTTATACTTTCTGTTTGCTCTTTTTTCAACGATTACAGAACGTTTCTCACACTCTCTTTTTAATATCTGCATAAGGTTTCTTATACTTTCTGTTTGCTCCTTTTTCAACGATTACAGAACGTTTCTCACACTCTCTTTTTAATATCTGCATAAGGTTTCTTATACTTTCTGTTTGCTCTCTTTTCAACGATTACAGAACGTTTCTCACAATCTCTTTTTAATATCTGCATAAGGTTTCTTATACTTTCTGTTTGCTCTTTTTTCAACGATTACAGAACGTTTCTCACACTCTCTTTTTAATATCTGCATAAGGTTTCTTATACTTTCTGTTTGCTCTTTTTTCAACGATTACAGAACGTTTCTCACAATCTCTTTTTAATATCTGCATAAGGTTTCTTATACTTTCTGTTTGCTCTCTTTTCAACGATTACAGAACGTTTCTCACACTCTCTTTTTAATATCTGCATAAGGTTTCTTATACTTTCTATTTTCACTTTTTTACGGTTACATAACGTTTCTCACACTCTTTTTTAATATTTGCATAAGGTTTCTCATACTCTGTTTGACTTCTTTCTAGCAGTTACATAACGTTTCTCACACTATTTTTTATCCTCCTTTCAACGGTTGCATAACATTCTTACACTCTCTTTTCCTCCTCATTATCAACGTTTTGTGTGTAAGACGGTGGAGAGCTGCCTCTTGTTCATCTTGATTTTTGTAAAAAAAATATTTGAGATAGATTGTGGTGAGTCGCCATCTCGAAACATTTATATGTTTCACAATGCATATAATACTCTGACAGGAAAATACCACTTAGGTTATTCGCCGGAAAACACATAAATTCGAAGCTTATATATTTGATCTATGGCAGTTGATCTGCCTGTCAAGGTAGCATGTACCAAAGTTTTGATCCCTGTTCGTTATCCCTTTGAGTTTTTATTTTTTAGTTTCTTCGGTTATCGCTAAATGTCGCACGCCTCAACTTAACAGTAATTGGAATCGCTATACAAATAAAAGAAGTGTAGTTCGAAAACTAAATAATAAGATGTCGCTTATTTTATTGGGAAAAAAGAAGTGTCGCCGATAATTGATGTCAAATATGAAGAAACAATTTGGATGAAAACGACTCTGTGTAGATCAACAATAATTATTTATTTATCATATAAATGCAACTGAAAAAGAAATAACTTTGAAATGAGGACGTATTTAATTGTCTGTCGCTGAGCGCACGTGCGTTGAATGTTTTGCCATTATCGTCTACTAGTGCCAAATCAAGGGACAAATAACTCTGCTTTCTAAAATGCTCTTTTGAAGATAACTTATGGGTAAAGAGTTATTCCCCTTTAAACACTATCTAGATGGATCTGTTCCATCTAACACTTCTTTCGCTGGCTTAACTATGCTTAATCCATACCTATGAAAAAGCAGAGTTTTAAAACGAAAAGAAATAAGATGTTGCTTACCTCATAGTAGGAGGGGAGAAGTGTTGTCGTATTGATGTCAGTAGAGAAAATAAGTTCAAAATACTTTCCAGCTTAAGTATCGTTTGATATGTTAATTTTCTTATCTCCCCCTGGCTATTATGACTAATGAGAAGCTTCGCCCCGGAAATAAAAGGGTGTGATATTTTGATAAAACGTGAGTAGGATCTTTGTTTTAGAGGATAAGGGTAAGTAAGTGGAAAGTTGGATTTGCGACCCTGATTATAAAGATAATTTGCTCTTTGGACTTACGAAGTTTGATTAAGTTGGTACCGTTTTGCATTATTATTGGCATATTTATTAGCCGCCCGCAATACAATCACAAGATGTTCAGCGATTCACTTCATTATTATTTACCTTTTTCATTTTTGCTGGAACTGGTACTGTACTTTGGACCAAATACTGCCAGTTACAATATATGTATCTCAGCTACCGGAGAAACTACACGATTCGGAAAAGTGCTACACTATCTGCAAGTTTGACTACGGTATAAAGTCATGTTATTGTGGTTCACTTCTAGTGAGATCACTGGTGATACCAGATCAGGCTGCCCTGTGGCTCCCTGAGACGAAATTCACCTACATTGACGTTTTTTTTTTTTTTTTTTTTTTTTTGTAAAACTTAATTATGTTCTACAAAACCAAAAACAAAAACAACAGCCCCTCTCCCTTTCTCCCTCCCCTTTTTTATTTTATTTTTAGAACTTGAAGCATAAATCTTTTACTATAATGACCAGATTCGGCATTAAATAACCCAAAAAGGGTTGATATGCCGTAAAACAAAACTACCAAACCAAAAACGATGATGAAACATTTGAAGATATAAAGATCTTGAAGCATAAAAACTTTTACTATAATGACCAGATTCGGCATTAAATAACCCAAAAAGGGTTGATATACCGTAAAACAAAACTACCAAACCAAAAACGATGATTAAACATTTGAAGATATAAAGAACTTGAAGCATAAAAACTTTTACTATAATGACCAGATTCGGCATTAAATAACCCAAAAAGGGTTGATATGCCGTAAAACAAAACTACCAAACTACCCTAGTGAGATCAAATTGTTTCTTTGCTAGTTTCGAAAATTGAAAGCACACGAGTCACACGTAACCTTTATCAGATTCGATAATCGTTACACTACACGTTATGTATCCTATAGAACCCGCTGTGCATGACGGCGTAAGAAAGTGGTTCATTGGAAATGTGCAAACCAGTTTTTGGGGTATTTTCATGAACATCTTTAATCTATCGGCCTTTTTGGTAAAGTAGATGATTATTAGAAACTCAATGTTCGTGAGGAGGTTTGACCAAACAAACCGTTGTTTTTATGGAAAAGGTTGGATGACACCTAAGATTCAGAGGTGACCCCAGAACGGAAATAGTCAACCAAATCACGTCACTCCTGGGCGGAGATTTTTTTGTCTCTTTCTTAATGGCGGGGGGGGGGCAAACAATGTAGTAAGGCGGGTAGCTTGTCTCGCTTCACCTATCTATCTATCTATCTATCTATCTATCTATCTATCTATCTATCTATCTATCTATCTATCTATCTCTCACGTACACGCAAGAAACCGGTCCTTCTGATTTTTCCTCTGTGACCGTTTTTCTGTTTTTAATAAACCTTTTTTATATAAATTAACATCGACGTCCGAGTGGTTTTGTCAACAGACCACCCAGAACATGGGTCCCCGACTGGTGTATAATAGTTTATATACGCATCGGTAAGTAAACATATAACAGATCGCCGCCACAAAAATGGCGGATCTGTCAAATGTAGCCGTTTTATATTATCCCCTTAAAGTATTTTGTTTGTTCAAACATTTCCCCTTTTCTAAACAAAGAGACAAGAGTGCATAAATGTATTTCAAGCCAATTCAATATATGTATCGTTGTATTTCAAGTTGATATGGCGCAGAAAGTTGTCATTTCAACAATCCGTTTATGCTTTTATTTATAGTTATATCTATTCAATTACCAGTTCTATATTTTTTATCACTAAATCGTGAATAAAACATTGTTTAGTTCATTTATTTCAAACCAATTTTAATTATGCTACATACACGGATAAAATATCAATAAGACCTCATATAGAGTATTGCACTTGGATCTAATCTATAGACATGGATATTGGAATGTAATATTTAGATTACAAGCCATACAAAGAAGCGTAAAAAACTAATAAACAGAGTAAAAAGATTTACGTTAAGATTAAAAAATTAATACCGACTGAGAGAGAAGAATGAGATGCGATCAAATTGAAACTTTCAAAAAAATAATTAATGCCATTTCAAACTATTGTTCACAATGCAAAATGTTTCTCCTCAGTCTAAAATAATATTGTCGTCGCTGACTTTAACAACTAAATCAGTATATATTTTTATTTGAGTAATGTAAACATGCACAATGCTGCACGTTTAGTGGGATGCATAGATGCATGCTACGGACGGCAGGCATGCAATGTGGTAAATGTTTAGCTAAGAGAAAGGGCCCTTTGAAATAATAATGTTTTCTTAGATACTGGGTTTTCTTCTGTTATTGCGAGCCACCTGAGGCTTTGCAAAAGTTATGTTCATCCCAGATGGTGGGCCTCCTGGTCAGTAAGTTTTTGTGTCCAATGATAAAAGATTTTATGTATGGTGTATCCCAATTACACCAATATCTATCTATCTATCTATCTATCTATCTATCTATCTATCTATCTATCTATCTATCTATCTATCTATCTATCTATCTCTCTCTCTCTCTCTATATATATATATATATATATATATATATATATATATATATATATATATATATATATATATATATATATATATATATATATATATTCAAGCAGAGCGGGCAGTTGGGATTTTGAAGGTTCCAAAGACAGACGAGCCGTTCAGCCTTAAGTTTGATGGAGAAACTGGCTGTCATTGTAACGACAAAATAAAACATTGCTGCTTGTGTTAGACTTGAGTTGTGATTGTTTTTTGACAGAGACCACATAATTAACACCACGACCAGTGTCGAAATCGAGCACCGAATTCTGCGCAGTGACTCTCACAAACACAAGTTCACAGTAATCTATGTTTGAAACACGTTGCCAAAATCAGTTTAAGGACAGCGATAGCATGGAACACTTTAAATAGAATTAGATGAATTCGTAACGAAATATATAAAAGAAGAATTAAGAGGTCATGTTTTCACAGAATGGGATCTGTATATTAATATTTTATTAATATAACACCCTCACTTCGTGGACCCAGGTTTATAACTGGAGTCGCAACCTGTACAACAGTTTAAGTTCGTTGTGCGTCACGCTACTCTGAAGTTTCATCCCCCGAGAAAAGTGGCATAGAGTTAAGGAAGAAGCTTGTTGGAGATAGCTATTTTGATGTAGGGTCGCTGCGTCTGTAGCCATCCTACTGTCCTCCTTTGCTAAGAAGAAAAAGAGTCACCAAGTTTTGGCTAAAAGGACGAACTTACTCTCTTTAATTTATTCAACAGTTTCATCAGCGCAAAACATGGTCCGGAAAGAGTTATGAAAACAAGACATACAAAATAGGTTGAGTGTGCCGACGTATATTGGAATTGAATTCAGGTCTTTTACCTCACTTCTCGCCCAAATCTCGACGAAAGTGATATGATAAAGTGCCGTCGTAACCTCTGTTATATGTTGATGACGCTGTGAAGAAAGATATCAGTTCAAGATGAATAAAAGTTTTTTTTTGTTTCGGCTGGTTATCCTCGCATACTGAGACGAAAGTATTAAATATAAATGTTAAAAGCTAAGGTTTAATATGTTCATATTAAGAATTCAATGTTGTATTAATTTAGAAGAAATTCTTAAAGTCTGTCACTTTGCCTTTCCATTCGTGTGATAAATTATAGCAACACTTAGCAGGCTTCAACGAGCGACAAATCAACTTGCCTGGTATCAGAATTCTCAGCTGTTTCTGTTTTCTTTTTTCTACTTGCCTCGTGATTTTATTAAAACACAGTTCTAGTACAATGGAGCAGTAGGGAAGTGAGGTATCGCTATTCTCTTTATCCTTAATTTCTCCGACTAGCAAGATCTCTCGAGTATTGATTTACTCCTCTCCAGGAGTTAGGCACAAGGCCAGTTTTTATCTTACTCCCACAAGTAAGATGTGACCCAAGGTCGGGTCGGGAAAGTGGGGTTTGAAAAGCCAGCGCCCGAGATGTGAGCACTCTGGCCATTAAAAATTGCCTGGGCAGCCCCGTCGGCATTCCCCGGTAGGGGCGCCTCAGACAGTAAGCAATAAACTTACTCCTCCCCAAAGAGGGGAAGCAAAGCCTGGGAGGGTGGACCTCCTAGAACTGCACAGGACAGACCCATAGACCGGCGTAAATTAAGTCCCGAAGGCCAAGACAATACCAGTCTATGGGGTGCAGTATCCATCGGAACAGATACTACACTTTGATCTTAGCCAAAAAGCCAAGATCTCTCGAGTAGCTCAGATATACGGTTGATAGTCTGTGTCTTTCCTTCTAACCACTCAACGTTATTCTCAGCGTCCCCAACCTATTTATAAAACAACGGGCATTGATGAGTGATATGCACATGAGCGGTTCCATCGGATCAAACCCGGTTGGCTATCCGACCTCAGTTGACCTTCATTAAGTTCTGAGAATATACCTCGTGTAAAAATACATTGATATTAGCTGGTACTTTTTAGCAACTTTGTACTGAACTTATTAACGATTCATAAAATCGATATTTCTTTATAACATTTCAGGCAACCGATCGATTGTCTAAATGGAAAATCATTTCTCTATCGTACTGTAATTCGGAGTTCGGACATCACTTACCACGTTAATAGCGTAAATGTACTATGCAATGTTTTTTTTTGTTAATTATTTACGGTTGAGTTGAGAAGATAGATAAAAGGGAAATGCTCAAATACTAACAGGAAGGGGGAGTCTAGGGGAATCTTTTTTAACACAGAATGGCAACTGTGCGTTAAACTCGTAATTGTCTAAATATCACATGGAAAATAATAAAAATACACGAATCCAAAAAAAGTTGTAATCGAACGAAAGTGTGATGAGCTTAAGCTGAATAGACATTAATATTGCTTCTCCAGATTGAACGAGATGAAAGCCACGAGAACGAATAGATAAATCAAATTACTCATCTATCAACATTATGACAGTCCGTGAAACAGCCTTATGATAAATATTGAATGACAACTATCAAGTTTATTGACGTAAGTGTGCTTTTTTAGGACTACTCAACAAGCTATGACAAGCAAATCCAAGATCACACACACACACACATGTACATACACACACACACACACATATATATATATATATATATATATATATATATATATATATGAATAAAAAAGGGAAAGTGGAAGAGCTAAAAGTTAACGTTTCGCCTAGCTGTTTCGTGGAGGTTATCATGAGCGAAAAAGCGAAAAGTGGCAAAAAACCCCAGAAGATCTGTAATTTTGGGGAATATATATATAGTGGTAGGTTATAATAAATTTAAGTCTATGTAGAGATGAAGGATATACTAATACGTACACACATACTTATATATATATATATATATATATATATATATATATATATATATATATATATATATATATCGTTTTTGCCACTTTTAGATTTTTCGCCCTCGATAAAGCTCCTGCAATAGCTGGGCGAAACGTTCAGTTTTAGGTGTTCCGATTTTCCTTTTTAATTCACACCGTCGGATTTATTTTATCCTTTCATTTGTTGTATATATATATATATATATATATATATATATATATATATATATATATATATATATATATATATATATATATATGAAATAAAAATCCGTTATTATATATCGTTCAGATCGATTCTTATGGGAATCAAAATTCCAAAGCAAAATGAGGCTCAATATTAAAACCTTTAAAAAGTTATTTCAAATTTCTGAACACAGGAGTATTTTGTTTACTACCTGATTGTTTGTCACGTGTGTTTTTCATTCTTCCAAAAACAAGTGTTCGCTTTAATTTGCTTCGAAACTAACAATAAATAGCTAATATATATATATATATATATATATATATATATATATATATATATATATATATATATATATATATATGTGTGTGTGTGTGTAGTTAAGTACCATTCGTTAATGTAAGCATATGTCATTGTTTTCATCCTCCTTGACCATTCACGAACATTTTGTGTGGTGCCAGCCGAGGCTGGTGCCACTACTTGTGTGTCTCTATATTTTATTAGACGAATATCGTTTTATGGGATTTCTGCCAGTTTAAGTTCTTTTGGGCTCGTATAATGATATTTCTATATGTTTTGTTCTATTGATATGTCACGTTCCCCGTTTCTGGTTAGCGTTCGTTGGTTATAATGGTTGGTTTTCGTGTTCGAGGATTTTCCTTAATAGTTCGGCTGTTTTCATCATTGTCCTACGTTCATTTTCATCATACAGTGTGCGATTGAACGTATTACATCCTGTCCTGTCCAGTCGCCAATCACAGTTTCGATGGCTCCGGCAGTACTGCCGCCAAAAGTGGCAGTACCGCCGGACAGGATATTATTTTGTTTTCGATTGCTTCGTCGTCTCTTTTCCAGTTGTTGGTGATAGCGTTTAATAAAAATTGTCTCGTTCGCAGTCTGTCGCCTTCACCCGAAAACGTTCGCGATATTTCATAATAGTTTTATTTATTTATTTATTTATTCTGATCAAATTGTTTTCCTGCAGATCTAGCTTGAAAACTATTGAGTTACAGTCAATCTTCCCTTTGATTCCAATTTCTCCTAATCTTTTTCAAAGTTTTTCGGAACTGTTTCTAGTGCTATTTGGTAGTGATTTTCTTCTTGTTACATATTTTTTTCAATTTGCTTCGTTTATCTGCCTCCTTGATGTTCTCCCTGTGATCTACTTGGACAACTGAATCTACGATTTGGCAGTTTTTCCCTTTTCTTGTTGACTGTTATAATGTCCGCTCTCCTTGCTTAGATATGTTTATCTGTGTGTACCTTTATGTCCCAGAAGATTTTGTACTTTTCATTTTCCAATACTGTCTCCGGTTCGTGTGTGCGTACCATGGGTCGTCATGATCAAAGTATAGATGTTTGCATAGTTCCCAGTGAACTACCTTTCCCACGGAGCCGTGTTTTTTTTTTTTTATTCTTTTGGGGCTACTTTGCTGCATTCACTTATTATGGTGTTTATAGGTACGTCTCTTTCTCCACAGGGTTATTATTTACTCACTAGAAATTTAGAACGGCGTCATTATCACTGATTGCACACTGGCAGTAACAGGTGCTGTTACGGGGAGTCTGAGTGACAACAAGTTTCTTCAGATTGGTAGAACTCTCCGCCTTTTTCGATAACTGCTACAAATTATTTTGCGTTAACACAACAGCCGTTTACCATTGATTTCTCGTTAGCAACGACCGTTAGTTTACTCTGGAATTTGAGTAGCATTGAGCCTCCCCAAAATCAGAGTGTTCTCCACACCTTTCTTCTTCTGTAAAAATAATTATCGTTGTCAGCTAAATATTCTTCAAATAAATAAAACGAATATCATCATCTTTCTTTCTGTAAAATTGTAGCAATTGAATTCTATTTAAAACAATAAATATTCTCTCTAAAAATAAAACCAATGTCACTTTTTGAAATGTATTTATTTAAAATTGTACTGTTTTAGTCGACGGGACGACGTGATTTGATTTCGGAACAATTCATTTTAAAATGGGTAAACTCGAACTTGTTTACCTTAGCGACATTAGATTAATTACCAATCACCGTCTTTTGCTGATCAAAAGATTTCAGTTTTAAATGTGCGTGAAAAGCGATAACGTACCTAGACAC
>OY744528.1:83551176-83558676 GCA_963556195.1 Sepiola atlantica
ATATATATATATATATATATATATATATATATATTACTTCTCAAGGCCAAAGGCCATTTAAGGATAAGGGTTAATAAGATGAGAATGATTGCCAGCCGGAAGATTAGGAACACTATCGGAGTACTAACATTGATCAGTGCTACTAACATTGATCAGTGGCATGAACTACGTTTGATTAGCTTATGGGGCGGTACATGACAAAAATTTATTGACATTGAATTTGAAGACGACAAAGTTTTAATCAGCAGGGAAGCAGTCCCGCGGTAATGTGTTCCACATGTGGGAAACGCTAAAACAAACAGGCGCATACTTCCACATGCAAACATGGGCATACACGCTAACAGATACACACACGCACACATGCACACGTCTCGTATACTTATCTTCTTTTCTGCATGTCTTTGATGCATGTGATCATACGACAGTTTTCCGACTTTTTACGCATTATTGTTGTACTCTGCAAGATCTTTCAAACTGCACCGGTTCGACAGTAGAAGGCAGACACAGCAGTGTTGCATCGTACGGTCCTCATTTCCACATTCGCAGATGGTTGAGTCAGTTTTGTAGCCCCATCTAATGATAGCAACTTTTCATAGCCCCATTCCCGTTCTCAGGCGGTTGAGTGTTTTCCACTACAGCCAGGGTAATTCTAAACTGGAAAGGAGGGTCATGGAAGGTGAGATTCCCATGTCAGTAGAAGGGGGCCATTCTCTAGCCGTCTGGTCTACATACTTGTGATGGTAATGAGATTTTGATGACTCTCATATCTTTGAAAAAGTTTTACATAAATTGGGATTTACCTCCAATAATTAGTTTTATAATCAACTGCTATCCAAGTTGTACTCCTTTGTTCAACAAATACTTCAGCTAGTTTCAAGATTAAGGCCAATAGGCATCTCATGTCTTTGCGATAATTATCTTTCGTTCTGGTTAGCTCCTTACATCAAGTGGCTTCATGCCTTGTCTGGAGCGATTTTCATAAAAAAGGGATATCACCAAAATATGTTTACTCTTCCAGCCAGAAAGACACTTATAAATTATATCTTCTTCGTGTTTGTACTAATGAATCACCACTTATCAAGTCCCAAAGACCACTCGAGGATAAGCGTTAATGGGCTTGTCAGGTGAACGATGAGACAACGCCTTAATCCAGTCAAAATGTGGTTGCACCTCAAACAAATTGCTAACAATGGTTTATAACTTGGAAATAGGGCATGAATTACTCTCTTTTTCAGATTTAAAAAAGAAGTTTACCAAAATTAGCCTTGCGGAAAGGGGTCAACGGGCGTCATCTTTAAAATCCAACTTAACAATATTAAAATTTCGAGACATAAAATTCTTGACATTTCCTGACAAGTATGTCCATCAAAAATTTTATTAAATTAGAAATATTTTTTTTGTTTTGCTCGAAAACCCACACACAGCCCACCCCAAGCCAGCTTGACATTTACTTGGTGTTTTAAATTGTAATGAAACGTAGCTTTATACTTAATAATAAACTAAAACCAGAAAATGACTAGCCTCTGCCATTGTTTTCATGTTTTCTTTTAATTTCTTATAAGGATATGAATATAAAAGGTACAAAAACAGACTAAGTAGCCTTTTTCAAGGCAAAAATTGTCAGATTAATTCCTGACATGTCATAAACATTAAGTACAAAATAAGTACAATTTACAATAAAGGAATGGTCAGTTGGTCGAATGCTGGGGCAAGACTCTTGCATAACTACCACAGAACAAGTTCATGAACGGACCAAAAAACATTTCTTGTCAAGAACTAGTCAAAGGTAACTTGATCATCATCAAGATCTGGCTGTGGTGAGTTGCTTTAGAGGAGGCCTTTGCAATTACCACACAAGTTTGAACAGTCAATGCCATGTTTCCTGCAACTGCATCTTGCTGTAGTACACCCTGAAGTACAGTTACACTTAATAATATCCAAGAAATGTACAGGACCAGCTGGCAAGTCAGTCTTGATTGGTTGTAATTTACCACCTGAAAGTTTCCACCCTCACTCGTCAGGTTTTAGGTGGTTTCTACATTTCCATTCCTGAATTTGGAAGTAAACTCGAAGGCTGTGGAATTTCGTAGCTGCTCTTGTTGGTGGCAATGATTTGGCCTCAACATACTTTGAGCTTTTTGCAACCCTTTCCTTAAAGCGCCTCAGTCAGGGATGATTGATGTTTCCCCTATCATTACCATTGTACATGCACACTAAAGCCTTTTCCTCAGCTTTAAAATTCTATAAACACTGGATGTAGAATCACAACCTAGTAGTGCATGGATGAAAAGAATGTTGGAACAGACCACATCTCCCAAAGATTTCTTCATCTCTTTGATGTTCCAGATATTCACACTTTTTTCACTATCCTTTGGTTGTGGCGTGAAGAAGATGTTGTAACCATAATCTCTATTGGCATGATAACATAGAAGGATTAATAGGTCAGTGTCATCTGCTATCAAAATTGTTTCTCCTGTCTGTGCCAGTTCTAGAGCAGTCTTCACAATCAATACGTCCGCATCTCCAGATGCATGGACTACTTTACAACCGGCTTCCTTCAAGTTGATAAACAATTGTTTGTTTTCTTGATTAGCTAGGAAAACATCCTTTTTTTAATTTGAACATCATTACAGGGGTCAGTGACACATTAACTGCTCGGCGTCGGTGAGTCGCGTCTTTAATGGATGGACCACTTTCATACCCGTCAAAGACAATGCATAATTTTCCATATCTAGTTGTGATATATCTGCGCTATTGGGCACAGATCTCATCAAATGTGTGACCTTTTTGCCATGGGAGGCGTTGAAGTAGTGCTCCACCGTCTAAAAGATACTGTGGATCTGAAGACTGTGGACCTGATTGTACAGGGGGTGTCAGTTCCCATATTGCATCTGCCAAAGCCGTTTTTTGCCTCTTGCGGTAGTCCGAAAGAATCAAAAAGTGCAGGTGTGTAACCACAACGCTCACATAGGAAATGTTCTTCCTGCTGCTGAGTTGAGGGTTCATTGGTAGATAGCACACATAGGAGTTGTAGATCAGTCTCAACTGCTTCATCCTTGCTGAGCGAAACTTTTGACCCAAGTGTTATTGCCTGATCCGTTTTTTAGTGTACTCGTGGACATTTTCGCCAACCATTGAAGCTATGATTGCCTCTCCTATGGAGTTTGCTCTGTCCACATTCACCTTTTTGTCTCCAGTTACTCCACTTGAAATGCTGTGAATGGATGAGTCTTCCGTGAAAGGGTCATATATCTGAAGAAACGCAAGAACTTTCCATGTATCCCTCAGATCTCGCTCTTTTCTTGCTGAAGTAGCCATAACGAATGCCTATTGGCAGTTCTAGCGTCCAAACCAATCGCTGAATTTCGTCCATTCCTCTTCCATGAGTAAGACCTCCAGACGTCTTCATCTCATTAGCATCTGCTCAATAAATAGATCTGTCGACAAGCCAGCCCAGTAGCGATCACTCCGTCTAATCATATGGAATCCTTCAGAAAGTTTCTGGTACACTTCAGGATGGCTTTTCGGCAGCCCCTCCATTTGCTGCAAGTACAAGTAGGCCGACTTTGCATATAGGATGTGTCCTCCTGCAGCGAATATTGGCAGCATTTTCCTTACAGCGTCAAGGTGCAATTCCCAATTCCCGGTGCGCTTTGCCTTGATAAACAATTGCAGGATCTTCACCATATCAAGGTACTGAATCCACAATTTTGCTGTTCGCTGATCAACCATCGCATCATTCACATGCTTGATTCTGATGACAGAACATTATTCAATGGCTCAGTCTCATCAAGGAGACCTTTCAATAGCCCCTGAGCTTCCTTCAGGTCTTCATTTTGAGGAAATGACTCTTCTGCATCAATGTTGGGTTGATAAAACTCAGTGGCATATGAAACTAGCAAATCATAGGCTTTCGCTAACAAAATAGCATTCAGAGCAGCATCAACTAAGAAGTGAGCACGAATGGTATCTTGCAATTGCTTTGCCACTTAGCATGTGATTGACTCTGTTTTCAGCATACACAAGTTCAAAAATTTCTTGCAATCCAGAACCTATCATCAAATGATCAATTGACCCCAGAAAGATCATCTGTGTATGGAGCCCACCAAGTCGCAAGACAAATGATTTCAGCGAACTGGAACTAGGCTGTGACTCGACTATCATCATTGCTTTGTACCAAAGTAGTTGATCGAATGTTAGAATTGGTGTAATGTTTTTCCTGGCTAAATCACTAATGTGACATAACGTTCAGTACACGCAGGTTGGGGTACCAGGGTCCATGTCGATCATTGGCAAAAAAACTGTGGCTGATTTCCCAGGATATGTTCCTTTATGGACTGACTGTATAAGACCTGACCATGTGGGTCTGGACGGATGTGAAATTAGTGAAACCTCCCAAAGGATGTCAACATTAGCAGTGAAATCGACAACTTTCTTGGGATAGAGCTCTTTAAATGTCACTGGTGGTTTGTTGGTGTGCTGTGAATCTAGGTACTTGATGTTGATCCTTCCAACTCTTATCATATCTTCTGAAAGGACCTGAATCCTTGGAACTGGTTTTACTTTAAATTTCCCGGGCGTAAAAGATGCTATGATGCCCATACAGTGGAATGTGTTGAATCCATCAATACTCCTTACATTATGGTCCACATTATCAGCTACGAACTGCACAAATCCAGTTTCAACAGGGAAGAGAGTGTCAGCGCCATGAACAAGAGCAGCACTTCTTTCGAATTTCTGGACTTCCAAGTAAGATGAAGAGAAGTCATGCTTATTCAGAGTGTCAATTAAGAACCTCGATCCAAATTGGTCATGCATTCCACTGCTAAACCAAACTGCAAAGGTACAAGGAGAACTCTGGGTCTAGCAGCCTGCATTATCGCTTGACCAAATGATACAAATTTCAAACCATTGTCTTTTTTAGAAGAATCATGCCTTAGGAATGTTTTTATTAGATCAAAGTTTGCAAACCATGTTCTGTAATAACGTGCTTCTTCTGAAACAAGGTCAGCTCATAACCTATTCTACCTTTAACAGTGGATGCACAGCCATCATTTTTTCGGACCTCCTCACAAACTTTTAACAGTCTGTCCTTAAACTCAATAGTTGCTACATGGAAACATCAACACCTCTTTTCTTTCTATCAGATTTTGCTCCAGAACCACAAAAAAGACAATGTTCCTTAAAGTTAAACACACACAAAGAGCAGCTTGCACGGGATAGCATTTCATCATGGGTGGGCCTGTTTTTACGGTCAATTTCTATGTATTTGGGATTGATCCAACGCTGCCTGCATTTCTTGTGAAGACGTTGACCAATCTGAATTATGATCTTCTCTCCCCGTTGTTCAGAAGCTCTGTTAATGGAATCGATGCCCTTCTGGCTGACGATGAATGTTTCTTCATTACGGGACAGTTCATTGTTGCAAATAGCACACTTGTCAGCATCCATAATTATCGGTACTTCACTTTGGCCAACTTGAAATTTGAATATGACAGAATATTAAACTCCTGCAGTAATACATCAAAAGAGACAAAAATAAGGCATAAGAAGTTATAATTATATTTAACTTTATGAAAACGGTCGGTTTTATCCAATTTCACATTGCTACATTTGGTATTTTTGAAGATGAATTTACAGAAATTGAGTTGAAGGAGGGGAGGCTAGCATTGGTGGCAATCTTTAAAGATGGCGTCCATTGATCCATTTTTTATCTGAAAGAGAGGTTATTCATGCCCAATATCTAAGTTAAAAACCTTTGTTAGCAATTTGTTTGAGGTTCAGCCAAAAAATCAGCTAGATTGACTGGACTACCTTGGGAATTGAAGACTACGGTTGAAACTGGAAGAATTTGATTATGTAAGATGACGGCTCAACAATAACTTGTTACCATTGGATTTGAAAACGACCATGTTGTAGTCAGTTGGGAAACAACTCCGTGGTATGGTGTTACATAGACGGATATTTTTTGGAAATAAAATCTGCTCATGGAAATTCCGTTTAGCTCCAGATACACTGAGGAAGAAAAGAACATTATTTACAGTGGTTGTAGCTAGACGAGTTTTCGCTAATCTGCTAAATGCGGGGGTGGGTGTGGACTGAGAGAAATACGTTGAGACTTATTTATTTAATGAAAAATCAGTCAGTGCTAATAACAGGGACAATGGAGGCAAACATGCGATTGCAAAATCCTGCCCTGAGAATACACGTAATCCCCCCCCCCTCTCTCTCTCTCTTACCTCCTCTCTCGGTCTCTTACTGGCTGGCTTCCCCCTCCCCATGCCCCGATCTTTCCAATCCGCTGTTCAGCAAGGCAACAAAGCCGAGACAACTGCTATTTGCTTGTACTCAGAGTTAAAGAAGAAAAAAATCGATTGAAGACTTTGCCAAAATCACGGGGAAATGTACTAAGACTAAAGCCTCGTGGTATTTCAATCTACAAAAGGAATTCAGCTGGTATACAACGTGGTGACTTTGCTGCAGCGAACAGAATGAGAGAGAGAGAGAGAGAGAGAGAGGCAGACAGACAGACAGACAGACAGAGAAGGGGTAAAGGAGAAGGAAATACAGAAAGAGAAAAAAGAGAAGGAAAGCAAAAGTGAAAGATATAAAGAATGAAAGGAGGAAGATAAAGGAAAACATGAAAGAGGAAAATAAGAAAGGAAGAAAGAAAAAAGTAAAATGAGAGAAGGAAGGACAGAAAGACAGAAAGTCAGATATAAGGAAAGAAAGAAGAAGAAAAAAACGAATGAAATAAAGAAAGAGAAATTATAATAAGAAAGAGAAGAAGAAAAGAAGAAAGAAAAAAAGAAAGAATAGAATAAAGATACCGAGAAAAAAGAAAAAGAAAACGTCAAAAATAAAGAAGGAAATAAAAAAAAAGAAAAGAAAGTGAGAAGGAAGTAAATAATAAAAAAGAAAAGAAAGCGAGATATAAATAGGGAGGGAAAAGTAAGAAAAAAAAGAAAGAATGAAAGAAAAAAGAGGGGAGGGAGAAGTTAAAAAGAGAAAAGGAGAGTAAGGCTAACGTAGTGCGGCATATTGTTAAGAAACGCACCGTCGATGCGAGGCAGTTCTCTAAATGGCTGTTCCTTCTCCTGGCGACGCCGCTTATTGATCACACGCACGCAGACCTACCTCACCCTCCAAAATACCTAAGAGTGTATGGGGGGGAGTCGGGAGAGGAAAAGCTGACGAGTTTTAGTTTTTTTTTTTTTCTATTCCTATCTTTCATGAAACCTTTCGAAGAGGTCTCGGTGACTTGACACACTGGAAGACTCAAGCACGTGGACGCGTATTCGTCGTTTGCAAAAAAACAAAATATCTATCAGGTTCGCGCGTTTCTCTCGCTGTTCTCTATTTACTTGCCTTCCCACGAGGGCAAAGTTAGGCACGAGGTCAGGTTTTCATGTGGACAAACCTAGCTCACCAAAAAGGAGCACTCTGGACTGGAGCAAAAATAAAAATTGCCTAAGTCTAGAAGGATCTCTCATTCAGCAG
>OY744528.1:83563676-83603676 GCA_963556195.1 Sepiola atlantica
TAAGCGACGGTGAGCCTGGTCAGTACCAGATGGGTGACCATTTGGGAATACTAGGTGCCGTATATGGGAGAGCTCTCTGCTGATCGCGTATTGTTTCTAGTCGTCCTGGCATAATAAGGTTGACACACTGGTTCCCGTCCCGTTTGATCACTTGAGTTAAGCGACGTTGAGCCTGGTCAGTACCAGATGGGTGACCAATTGAGAATACCAGGCGCTGTATATATAAGGACGGCGACACCTACCTGCAAATAAAAACTGCAAAAACCAACGTCGTCATCCTGCCTTGCCGGGATATACATGCGACTGGGGACCGCTTGTGAATTCAATATTCCCTAGAAACTTCCTGCCGGGTAAGTGTCATCCCTATAATCAAGCTGAGCCATACCCCATTACGACAATGTAAAAGGTTTGCTCCTAGCGAATCAGTTCCGCTTTTCCAGAATTATGTCAAAAACATATTATTGGCTGGTAGGAAAAACACAGCCAGTGAACCGGATCTTGTTAATGTTGACTGGATTTATTTATTTCCACAAAAGAAAAAAAAACGTGGCGCGAGTTCCAAATGTATAGAAAATCAGTTCCCAATAGAGACAAATAACCGGAAACGCACTTCAAATGATCAGCAAAAAAACAATTCACATTCCCAAAGTAGGAGGCAATGCCTGGGAGAGTTCACCTCCTAGAACCGAACCACACCTCAATTCGCCAAAAGAAACGTCTGTTTACAGTGAGACAAATCTTCTCGATTTGAATGGTATCAAGTACTTATGATTTAGTTTACGTTTCGTCTCTTTGTCTACATAGTCTACATTTACGGCTTTCTTGGGTCATTTTTATATAGTTCGTTCTAATTGCGTTGTATTGAACAGCGGTCAATAGGAATTTCGTTTCTCTGTAGTTCTGTCCATGTGTTTTCGTACGCTATTTCTTTAGTCAGTTTTATAAATCGTCCATGTACTTGCTATTTTTTGTTCATTGGCCTTTATCACTCGTTTAGTTGCTTTCCGTGTTGTTGTTTTTTTTAATGATATTGCACCCTAAACAAGGCAGGACGCCACTGTAGACGTAAAGGGCTTCTGAGAACTGGGAAGTAGGTTTAGGGTGTCATTCTAAGTTGGGAGCTGTGCAGCGAGATGTCTGTTTACATTAGTTTTAAACCTCTGCATGTCGGTACTGTCGGGGAAATAGGGGACAGGGAGGGAGTTCCAGAGGCCAGCAGCACGAGGAAAGAAGCTATTAGAGTAGAAAGCTCTCCAGTGAATGGATGGGATTTAGCTGATTGTCGAGTTGGTCTAGTTAATTTACGTCGAGGGGGCACCAGAGTAGCCAGTTCATCGGAACATAATCCATTGAAGTATTTGTAAAACAAGCACAAGGATGCTACATTGCGGCGATGGGACAGGGGCTGGAGCTTGGTTTACTTTGGTGATGCTTTTAGCAGCGTTAATAAGCCTCTTTGTGTTGTGTCTTATATATTTTTCTAGTCCTTTTATCGCCTTGTACACACAGTCTTCAATGGTTACCAGTCTTATTCCACCTCCTTTCCTTTTCATATAAAGTTGGTCAGCATCATTATTCACTTTGCATGGTCATTAGTTTCATTGTTATTTGATCTCGGTACTTGACTTCTTCTTTTGTCCAATGTATCAAGTGTCCATGATATTTCACTAAGGATACTGCTAAAGTATGCATTCCGCTTATCGTCCGTCGCTCACTCCGTCAATTTGTCAGGCTTTTGCTTGAAATAG
Source organism: Sepiola atlantica (assembly GCA_963556195.1). Lineage (NCBI taxonomy): Eukaryota > Metazoa > Mollusca > Cephalopoda > Sepiida > Sepiolidae > Sepiola > Sepiola atlantica. Next base: position 83,565,425 of record OY744528.1, read on the forward strand.
CATTGAAATCGCTAAACGCGTAGTTTGAATGGACGCATCTTTATAATGCCGGTTCTTGTTAACTACGACAAACCAAAAGAATGAACGACTCGCGACTGTTGCGTTATAAAAATAGTGATTGCGATTTAAACAGGTTGGCTGTATTTTAGATTGAAGTTGGCAGCGTTCCTGTGATCTCGCGCTAAGCTTCTTACCGCCATTTCGGACGAAAGAGGGCGAGTTATCTTGTCGCTTCTTCATCGTGTCTGCACAAAATATATACGTTTCCGCATTGCGCAAGGACAACGATATACATACATATATATATATATATATATATATATATATATATATATATAAACAACACTTTAACATGTTTATTGATTAAGGTAACTATAGGTTGATTGGGTCGGCTGGTAGAAAGCAAAGGAGATGGCGATATAAAAACAAACACAAGAGAGCAAAGGAAGGAAAGGGATAGATGGAATAAGCAAAAGTAAATGAGCGTTGAAAGATCACTTACATTTATCTCAAGAGGTTCATACATACAGATAGATACTCATATACTAGAAAAATGCCCGTCTCAGGACGGGTATAAGCAATACCCGTCCCAGGATGTGTATAAGCAATACATATATTATTAGTTTTAGATTTATTTTCTCTAGACAAGGCATGAAGCCACTTGATGTAAGGAGCTAAAAAAAATACTTCGAGGTCAAAAACATCCAATGATAAGTGCTAGATGGATAGATTCGTACCCAGAAAACATCAATTCTTCCCCCTTTGTCAGAAACATCGCGCATAGAATGTGAGCACTAAAGGACAAAATAAGAGAAGCAAGAGTTACGAGGCCGCCGAAAGGAAACCCAATGCCCACTTTCTACTCTCCTAGGGTATGTAACGGTTTCGGCCCACCCCTTTAAATGCTAAAGTCTAAAAAGTTTTTTAAAAAATAATAATGTGCCCACGTTACTCACCCTGTTGCCTAGAATTTCCACAGAAAGTGCTTCGATGAATTAGTCGAAATGACTTTGCGTTATCGCAACAGCTGTTTACTATTGATTTATCGCTGGTAACACCCAATCTATCGTCCTCGTCGGTTTTTTCATCCTTTGTGACTCTATATGATTATTCCATGATAAATGCCAGTATACTGAAATCATATGCCCTAAATAGGGTTAAGATGAAAATTCATATACACTAAATGTACAAAAGTAAGCAAATTCCCAAATGTTTACACTTTTATTGTCATTAAGGGTATGACTACATATCAACCAAACCATTTCATTATCACATCACTACAGTATAAATCTCTATGCATGAGTGGATGAAGTGTGTGAGGTGCGCTGAAGAAAAATTCCTACCAGTAAAATACATAGACCTGTTGTGCTCGCTAACCCTTAATGACAATAAAAGTGTACACATTTAGGAATTTCCTTGCTTTTGTACATTTAGTGTATATGAATTTTCATCTTAACCCTTTTAAGGGCATTTGATTTCAGTATACTGACATTTTTCATGGAATGTCACTACTTTTGTAAAGGCTATGCCTCAATACAATGGTCATTTTAAAGGTTTTTTTAAATTTTCTGGAAAACTAAGGTATATGGTAAACTGAAATTAAAATGCCATTAACTAGACCCTAGAACCTCTATCTCGGTCAAAAATCAGCTGAATCCATCAAAAAGTTGATGAGATACAGGGTGGCACATATGTACGTACGTACACACAGATAACATGATTTCATGATTGAACTTTCTGGATTTCCTTGACTAATGATGCTGAAATTCTACACACTTATAGAACCTATCAAATAAAAATGTTGTGCAAAGTTTTAACTAATTTGGTTTATTGGTTTTTGAGTTATGATTGATCAAAGAAATGAGATTTCCAGCATAGGCCATTCGTGTAGTCTATTAAGAGATAGAGCGCTCTCGCGCCTCCCTTGATTCTCTACGCTACCAACAGATGTTGGTGTTGTAATTTCTCTTTTTTAGGGAGAGGTATCAAATTATGTTTCTTTTTCTTACATGTCAATCATCGCAGTTTCAGTTCCCTTTGATTTGTGTGATGTTCTTTCTATATTTTTGTTCTATTCCTTCGTACCTTGTGTACGTACAGAGTGACAGGCAGGGACGGCTAGTGGCGAACCTTGGCGTAGTTTCTTACCCCCTCCATGCAAATAGAATTGACGCTAAGAAACATTAAATAAAATTAAAAGTTATTTCAAATTATTATGTAATTAAATTACAATATGCATCAAATTACTATTAAATATAATGAAAAATAACTGAAAATGACTCCCCCCCTGATGAAATCTGCCCCATGGACCCCTAAAAGGTGGGTTTATAGATTCGGGAATACGCCCATAAACTTACTCTGTGAATTTTACATAAGAATACACTTTTATATTGTATCTATATTCTCTAACATTTTTTCTATAAGGCACACACACACAAACATACAGACATTCAGTTTTATATAGATAGATTACATGTATAGCAATAGGTAGTAATATGTAGTAAGACTACACATCTAAAACAAGAATATATTTAAGGCCCCTAAAATGTATACTAGAATGGTTCAAGGACCCGTGGCGCAACGGATAATAGTGCTAAGTAATAATCAATTCTAAGTGACAGCCTTTCGTGGGTTGAATGTTCAATTTTTAGTACGGGCGATCTTCAGAATACAATTACGAATTATTTAAGTCTTCATGACAAAACGAGAGCAAGCTACCACTGTTTCGTTAGAAATTCTGTACAGATTTCCGACTTTGACAAGACGCACCTAAAGAAAGTCGGACGTTAAATCGGCCAAAACGTTAATGAGAAAAGTAATCTGGACAATTTAAATAATAATAATATATGCCTGCTTTTATAGTGACTATATTTTTGAAATCTAATCAATAAATCTATATATCATCTAAGTGTATTTCAGATCAGGAATTGGTCCTCAGTAGTGGCTCTCTATGTAGTGTTAATTTAATGTTGATGCAGTGTTAAATACTTTCTCGAACTTAATATTAGGAACATAAAGGTATATATTTGTTTTGCTTGTGACACAATGAGTAAAATTTGGTTAATTAGTTGTATTATTAATTTAATTTAAACTGTTATTTTAAATTGACTTTGTTAAAATCTCGCCAGAATGTTTTCATAAAAGCCGACTTAACTTGAGAAATTGTGTTTTGTATCGTATGTCAATGAAAAAGGTGCCTTCAGTTCTGAAATAACCGATGTCGCAGAGTGCTGGAGATCAACATAGGCGAACACATGTAATTGCCGCGTTGACAGCTTCTTCGGCAATGTCCGTCGTATTTCCAAAGGTTAAACAACCTCACTCGCTTGTGTGTTTCGAGTGGGGGTGTTTCTTAGTGACAGTTTTTTTTTCTCTCACTGCGTAGAGGAATCAGTTTTTGTAGCTGACGGCAAGCAAATAGGTTCGTTTGCAAGTCGAATAGAATGAACTGGTCTGATAAAATGAAACAATAATATTAAATAAGATTTTTCTAAGATAAACATGTATTGCCCATTTTGTATCCAGTCATTTTCTTTCAGCTAGCAGACTCATCCGTTTTCCATGGACGCAATTCACCACTTTCTCTGACAAAAGCAGAGACAGAATACCGATAAGACGTTTACTAAAAGTTCTAGAGCAGCAGTGTCAATACTGGAGGTTTACGGATTTTTAAATTCCCAACGTGGGCGCAGAACTATTGACAAAGAAACTGATCAGAACTCATGCGACACTCGTGATCGCTGGAATCGAACCTGGACTAGTTTTAGTACCGAGACAAACAGAATACGACACTGAGTGACTCCCTGTGTGACGATAGGGCTGCATTTTGCCATAAATTAATTTATCTTGGTTGGTTAACTAAGGCGAAACCATGGAGCGCTTGTTTTCTATTAACGATCTGCCTTACTGATTCAATTTTTAGACTTTTCTTTCATTTCCTGCATGTTCACGTGTAATCTTTTAACCTGTTGGGTCAGCTCGGTTCCCGTTTTGGTTATTGTTTTAAAGGTCAACCTCATATTGTTTTAGTTTTCATTTCGCACCTATTCTTATCATCGACGCATACATTTTAAAAACATTTGTACCTGCTTGATTTGTAACAATAAATAGAATGAGGTTTCAAATCAGGTTTATTATTTGGTGTACTCGATTGGTCACTCACTTTCAGCCATTATTATATTGTTTAGACAATCAATAGCACGTCCGCATAAGTTAACATGGCTTATTCATTTTCATTCCAGTCGCAAACAGTGGACAACTCGCTCGACATGCTTCTAGCATTACTAATGCAAAGCCTAGAAATAAATCACGTGATCTGCGATCTTTTTCAGCAAGGTATTTGGCGATATTGTGCGCAGGTTCAAATCAATATTGACGTTTTTTTTTTTTTCAGAATAAATCGATACTTTTCTGATCAACTCCAGTGGAAGTTTATGATGTTATCGAAAAGCATGTGGAAAGGAAAAGGGGGGAAACCCAGTTTGGAATAACCCAAAAACTGATATTCTTCACATGCGTCCGTTCAATTAGCGCGTTTACGGATGAAAATGCTATATCAAACTGTTATAATGTGATATTTATCTACCCTATTTCAGGAATAGATGGACTCTTCCAGACACTATGAATAGAGATACGACTAAGTGTCGTGGCAGTCATTGGTGGTAGCTATAGCCACAATATCGGACGCAGACTTTCTGTAACATGCTATTTCTGTACTTCTGTAAATACACTCTAGTAAATATACCACCGTGTTCTCTTAATTATTATCGGCCCTTCAAGGTTATAACACAAACATAGCGTGACAAACCGACGAAAATGCTTAAACTTAAGCGTGACAGACTGATGGAAATGCATTTAACAAAAAACGAACCTGACAGACCTATGAAAATGCTACATCGAAACTTTAGCGTTACAGACCAAAGAAAAAATTCTATTTCATACTTAAGTGTGACAGACAAGGAAAATGCTATTTCGAATTTAGGCATGACAGATCGACAAAAAATCTATTTCAAACTTAAGTGTGACAGTCAACGTAAATGCTATTTCGAAGTTAGGCGTGACAGATCGACGAACTTTGAATTTCAAACTTATCTGTGACAGACTAACGAAAATGCTATTTCAAAGTTAGGCGTGACAGACTGACGAACGTTCGATTTCAAACTTAAGTGTGACAGACCAATGAAAATGATATTTCGAATTTAGACATGAAAATCGACGAACATTCTATTTTAAACTTATGTGTGACAGACCAATGAAAATGATATTTCGAATTTAAACGTGACAAATCGACGAACATTCTAGTTCAAACTTAAGTGTGACAGACCAAAGGAAATGCTATTGCAAATTTAGGCGTCACGGACTGACGAACATTATATTTCAAACTAATGTGTGACAGACCAACGAAAATGCTATTTCGAATTTAGACTTGACAAATAGACGTACATTCTATTTTAAAAGTAAATGTGACAAACGAACGAAAATACTATCCCAAATTTAATCCTGACAGACCAAAGAAAACAATACTATTCCAAACTTAAGCATAACACATTAACCAATATGTTATTTCAAGCTTAAGCGTGTCAGACCGACGAAAGTTATTTTTTAAAGTTAAGACTGACAGACCAATTAAGATATTACGTATAACTTTAGCGTGATATCCTGGCGAAAATGTTTTTCAAACTAATGCGTGAGAGACTGACTAAAATGCCATTTGAAACTACAGCGTGACAGATCGACCGACCGACCCATTTACCATCTGAAAAAAGTGATCCGAGGACGCAAAGTATCGGTTTATCGATCGTAGACTTTTTTTTTTGGGATCGATATTTCTTTGCTGCACAAGAAATTCGATTTTATCACGACAAAAATATTTTGGTCAATGAATTATAAATGAGTTGAGAATTCTAATAATCATATTATATAACACATTTTATGGATGGGGGCGGCAGGGATGTCATTTGCCCCTCTTGCTCGTGGGCCAGGGTGACGCTGTTCTCTGCTTTCTTTTCCCGGTGAGGTAGCTAGAACATGTTTATACACGAAGAAGGAGACGAGGAAAATGTGTTAACTTAAGATATACAGGGTGGGCAAAAATAAGGGTCCTATTTTTAAAAATTCATAACTTTTTTATTTATTTATTTTTTTTTATTTTTTTTTAGAATAAGTAAAGGACCCCTTCCGAAGCAAGCATGAGCCGTATTAGCCCTAAGGAACGTACCCTCATTTAGAAAACATTATTTTTGCTTAAAAAACTCAAAACAGTGTAAAAAACAATAATTTAGTTTTTGTAAGTTTTAAGAAGTGTTTTTCGGCTAAAATTTGTTTTGTTTATTTCAAAAAATCTCGGAAGGGTCAGTCTACACACACATAAAGTTTGGTGAGTTTAACTTTTATTTTGTGGAAGTTATTCAAATTCAAGTTATTCAAATTTAAAGATAGGACCCTTATTTTGGCCCACCCTGTATATGATTTAATCTTAACTATGCATATCGATAGTTATTTCTGAATATCCTATCTGTGAAATAAAATACCACGAGTCTGCTTCCCAACCGACTACAGCATGGTTGTCTTCAAGTCTAATGTAAACAAATACTTGGATAATCAATTCTTCTTAAGTAATCTTCTGCCCCGCCCACCCATTGTTTCCAATCCTTTCGCGGTGGCGATCATCGTCAAACTGACGATCTCGTTAACCCTTATCCTAGAGTGGCCCCCGAGACTTAATTAGTGGTGACCCATCATCCTCAGAGAGGCACGATCCCATGGCAACCCTCGTATCGAGCAACAAGTGTACCTAGTATCACACCCCATTTATCATACCTATTAACTTTCTGCATTTCGCAAACCATATCTACACTTAACTTCAAAAAGATATCACTGTATGAATCAATTAGCTTTTACCCGGCATTGCCCGGATGGAACGCTTTGGAAGTTTGAATTTTTTTTTAAATTTGTGACTATTTGAATGAATGATTTTAGATATTAAAAATTATTCCGAAAATGAATGTTATTGCTATGTTTAAAATACATATTTTAATTAAATTTGAATTCAAATAAAAAAAAAATTAAATAATTTAGATATTTGATTAAATAGAAATTTTGGAGAATTTGAAAAAACATTTACAATAAGAAATAAAAAAGTATGAATTGACATTTTTATTACATAACAATTATTATTATAAACTAATGTTATTAAATTGTAGTAGTAGTAGTAGTAGTAGTAGTAGTAGTATATCATTATTTTAACTAACTTTCCGATGTTTTGTGTGAGTTATTTTCGTTTTAGTTTTGTTTAAGGATCTTAGTATTACTTTATTTTGAAACATCTTGTTTCGAATGTTTGCTTTCCTTAAGAATTAAACATATTTTGAATATTATGTGACTTTATTTCTAGTAAGTTGTGTTCATTATATATGGATGTCAGATATACGTTTTGTTAACCTGAAGTGAGTGCAGTCTAGTGGATTTTACGAAATTAAATTATTTTTCTATTAATATATATTTTTTAATTTTCGCTTTACTTGACTCTATTGCATTTTTGACTTCAATAAACATTCTAATAGTAAATAATAATTATAACAATAAAATAATCATATGTTAGTTATGTATTCGCGATAAACACACACACATATACTTAAGTGATCGTACAATTTTATTAATGAAAAGATATATAACAATCCTACAATCTTATATAGAATCGGTTGTTTGATTACTCTACTTCAAAAGTAACAATTAGATTAATTACGTAGTTCAAGAAAAAAAAGTAAAACCCAACTGACCCGACTGCGAACCCAGGGAATAACAAATCAGAACAAGGAAAAGTGAGGAAAATCATTATATAGGTGGCGGGGGAGTAAGAGTTATTCTCATTGGCTGATGCCGACTGACGTGTCTCCATAACAACGGTCGAAGATTATCACTTAAAATAAAAGAAAACTTTTGCAATGTCGGCATGCGTAATCACGGCATAATCAACGTAGACACACCGGTTCTCATTAGATCACTGAGGTTAAGCAACGTTGAGCCTGGTCAGTACTAGGTCGGTGACCATTTGGGAATACCAGGCGCTTTATGTAAGAGCACGTCGACACCTCTCTGTAAGAACTGCAAAACCTTCCGTCGTCATCTCACCTAACTGGGATGTACATGCGACTGAGGGCCGTTTGTGAATTTGATACTTCGATGAAACTTCCTCTTTCGGAAAAAGGCGGTACAACCCGCTCAGGGTAAATGCCGTACCAAGTAACAATTCATGTGCGTAGCTAAACGCTTCCAATGAGACGGTCTGAGACGCTCGGAGTCAAGTCGGAGTTGCTGTCTAAGCCAATATGATGCGGATCCCGAAATCGGCATTGAAGACAGTGCATCACTGAAGACCACCTTTGAAGCATATAGAAAATGTATTTTACGACGATATAAAAATCCTAGTCTTTCTATTCGATCAAGAAAAATATATTTGATACTTGGCATAAAAAGAGAACACAATCCATTTTTGCGCCTGTAAGATCCAGTATGCAAAAAAGTCGAACTAGATATTTATATGATGTGTGGTGTATTTAGATATAAATCAAATAAGCAACTGATTAAGACTGGGAAATAAGTTTAAATTGCTTACGTGTCATGGGGCTGCTGACGGTCGGAGGAAAGGGCGGCTGCCTGTTTGACTTGCTAAAAGGCGAAAGCTTTGAACGGTCCTGGGTTCGTTTTATTATTTTCTTATCGGAAATAGTAATTTGCATGTATATCGGTTACTGTTTATTTAAGGGGAAATGTAGACCTTTCGTGTGTCTTCTAAGTAGAATTCAATTTTTAAATGTTCTAACTAGAATTCCATGTAAGTGTTCTAACTAGAATTCTCTTTTTAAGTTTTCTAACTAGAATTCTCTTTTTAAGTTTTCTAACTAGAATTCCATTTTTAAGTGTTCTACCTAGAATTCCATTTTTAAGTGTTCTAACTAAAATTCCATTTTTAAGTGTTCTAACTAGAATTCCATTTTTAAGTGTTCTACCTAGAATTCCATTTTAAGTGTTCTAACTAGAATTCCATTTTTAAGTGGAAAACAAAACTTACCAAATAATAAATACCACATTTTTAGATATTTAACCTGTAAATGCTTTATTTTTTATATTGGTTTGACATCGAATATACTGATTACCTATTTAGCGGATGTGCTGATGCAACATCATACTAATATGTGAAACAAGTTGCAGTTTGACACATTTTTGTTGAATATTATATTAAATAAGCATTTTGTTGGAATGTGTCATATTTGAAAAAAACAAAAACATTCAAGGGTTAACGAATATTTTTATTTAAAGAAATAAAAGTGTATAAGTCCCAACTTACTTGCCTTCACACGGGGGCAAGTTGTATGTGTTGTCGTCATCAAGACGTTGAAGGATGACGTCATAATTGACATAGCATTGTTTTGGATTATAGCTATAGAAATCCGCTGGAACATTCCAGCGGTCTGTCGGGGCTCATTCCTACAAGTGGCTATCATCCGTCCAATGTCTCGTATAAATTGAGAAGATACCACTTGTGTAGCCGAGACACAAACGTTATTTATGTTGGGAATTGTTAAAACCTGTCCTTTATACGGAAAAGAGTTTCATAACCCGGCTTTAAATTTCAAGAACATTTCAGAAAATCTGCATAGACAAGTAGGTATGCTTGTATGATATATGGATCCTTTATATTTTAGAAATAGTACTAAAATCTGGAGTTTCTTCACATGAACGTCAACAAAGTCCTGTGCATTCGTATTGAAGTAAAACTATTGAATGCTATGATACTCCAAAGAAGTCATGGTTTGGCCATTTAATGAGCCTAGCATTAGAAACACCTGTATGTCAATCACTTCAAGCTTTCATAAATGCTGCCAAAAGACCACGAGGACGGCCAAAGATGACATGATTCAACCAAGTAGTAAAAGACATCAAATCACTTTCAGACATCCACCTTTGAAAATGTCATAACCAAAATTATCAGTCTTTTCGTAATTATGTCTCTCATTCTTAGACAATGTTAAAAAAAGAACCTCTAATCTAATATACCCCACACTGTCTACCAACTTCCAGCCCTATACCATCGCCGCAAGGTTGCATCACTGTACTTGTTTTACAAGCACTTCAATAGAATGTGCTTCGACGAACTTGCTACACTTGTGCCTCCGGAACGTAAATATCCCCGACCAACCCAATAATCAACAAAATCACACCTCTTCATATTAGAGGTCCCTAGATGCCAGAAAGATTTCTACTCTAATAGCTTATATCCTTGAACTGTTTGCCTTCCTGCTCCCTGTGTCTTCGACTGTAGCAACACACATAAATTTAAATATGATGTGCACAAACGTTTCGCTGCACAACTCCCCACTTAGGATCGCCCCTAATTTACAGTAGCCCTTAATGTCTTAGTGACAAGGTCCTTTGTTTGGGATGAATATAAAAAAAAAAATTGAAAGAGATATGTTGTTAATAGCATGATATTAAGCAAGTCCAAGAGTATTGATTTACTCCTCTCCAGGAGTTAGGCACAAAGCTAGTTTTTATCTTACTCCCACAAGTAAGATGTGACCCAAGGTCGGGTCGGGAAAGTGGGGTTTAAAAATTGCCTGGGCAGCCCCGTCGGCATTCCCCGGTAGGGGCGTCTCAAGCAGTAAGCAATAAACTTACTCCTCCCCAAAGAGGGGAGGCGAAGCCTGGGAGGGTGGGCCTCCTAGAACTGCACAGGACAGACCCATAGACCGGCGTAAATCAAGCCCCGAAGGCCAAGACAATACCAGTCTATGGGGTGCAGTATCCATCGGAACAGATACTACACTTTGATCTTAGCCAAAAGGCCAAGAACAAGAGTACTTATTTATCTACCTCCCACAAGGTAAGATGTGACACAAGGTCGGGAAAGTGGGATTAGATAAGCCAGCGCTCGAGAGGTGAGCAATCTGGCCATTTAAAAATTGCCTGGGCAGCCCCGTCGGCATTCCCCGGTAAGGGCGCCTCAGGCGATTAGCAATAAACTAACCCCTTCTCAAAGGGCGAGAAGGCAAAGCCTGGGAGGGTGCACCTCCTAGAACTGCACAGGACCGGCGTGCAGTATCCATCGGAACAGATACTACACTTTGATCTTAGCCAAAAGGCCAAGAACAAGAGTATGCAGTGAATAAGGAACTTGAGCGCTTTGTTAAGTTTTAAGAACTAACTTTCATCTTTATTCTATGTTCTCTGTATTCTCCCTATAGATTTGGGAAATTTCGTCTCGGTCTTTGCAATCTGTATAAAAACGGAAATATATGCATGCCGATGACCGATAATCAATGCCACATATATATTGCCGATAATCAATATAGGAAATTATGCGCTGGCCTATCAATCGATATTCATAACCTGTCATCCTTTGATACGCAATGAGAATAAAATGTTTGGCTTGTTTGATTGTTTGTGCTAAGATGAAACAATAGAAATTTCTTGAATAGAAATGCATTAGTTACGACTTTCAGTTCATTCGATTTCAGATCGTTGCTATTAAATTATTGGTTATGCAACTCACAAATGCATGTGATGCACAAATTTATTCCAGATGTTGATGAATGTTCCAGATGAATCTATACTAATATGAGAGACGTTTGTCTGTCTGGTTGTTTATATGTCCGCTAATTACTTTTAGACCTAAGAATTTGAAATTTGAATAGTGATGGTACACAAAAAAATAAAACAATTGATAAAAACTATTTTTCTGTTTGCGTACATACGAAGACGAAAGATAAATAAGTATTACTATATAGATGGTAGCGGTTACGCATCTTATATAAATAGAGATTTTGTCCGCCTGTCCGTCAGTTACAGTTTTTTTTAACGCAATAAGTAAATTGCGGAATTCGTCTCATTTCGAAATATCAGAGATCTTAACTGGATTTAGAAATCGAAAATATTTAATTAATACTAAATAATAAATTCCCAACAAATAAAGCGGATGCCATGACCGGAAATCGAAACCGAAACCTTGAGATCTTCAGTTTGAGGTTTTATCAATTAAAACTTTGGACTTTCTTATAAATAGAGCTTAAAAAATTACCGTAACAAAATAATTATAGCTTTGGCGTGATTCCGTAGATTCGTGATTTACGTCATTTTTCAAAACATGAATTACAACATGAGCATTAATAAAAAAATAAATGAATGGGTAAACATTATCAATAGCGCTAAAAATTATTTAAGAATCCAAAACAATTGATTTTCCTTTTACTTGATTTTTTATTTATATATTTATTTATATTTATATATTTTTACTTTAATTTGACATTTATTAATTGAAACCATCGTGATTTATATATATACATATATATATATTTTATATAATAATAAATAGTTACCTCCCCTGCTTAGATAATTTAATTAATTAGAGTTACGTACCTTATACTATGCTCTAAATATAAATATAAATAAATAGTTTTTTATTTACTCTTAATTAATAATTTTTTTTATTATTATAAATTTAATTTCATTTTAATTTATTTTCCCTTCCTTCTTTTTTTCTTTCTTTCTTTCTCTCTTTTCTTTCTTTCTTTCTTCTTTTCTTTCTCTCTGGTTCTTTACTTCTAAATATAGAATCTCTTACTTAACGGTTATTTTTCTGACCTAGCGTCTGGCCGGCCCCTAATTTCAAATTCTTTGTCCATAGCGTTTCATAACGGTTATAAATGTTTTTTGAAGAAATTCTATCATTTACTATTTCAGACTATGCTGAAGAAGACGGAATAGGGGATTTAAAACCCTTTTCTTGTCAGAAACCACTGGTCCATGTCTGATTTATATATATATATATATATATATATATATATATAGAGAGAGAGAGAGAGAGAGATATATATATAGATATATATATATATGTCTGTGTGTGTATGTGTGTATGATGTATATATTTATATTTAAAATTTCAGTACTTAAAATATGAATTTTATAACATACAGCAATTGTAATAGCTCAATAATGTAAGGCTAGAGCTATGGTGGAAGAATATTTTAATTTAATTTAAATCACATCCAATGTAGAAAAGCACGGATTCACACCACTTCACTTAAAATCTGTTGTTTTTTTTTAATTAGTAGCATACAATTGTTTCGGCCTACTACCAAGATATTTATAAAATGTTCCTGCATCCAAGCATTTATTCCTTAGGGTGGTTATCATCAGTGTACGTATACAAGATTTTTCAGGCAGGTAAAACCTAGAGTACAATCCGTACTCATTTTTTTTATACAAATGGAGCAGTACTCTTTCGTAGGCTCAAATCGCGACATCGACACGCCATGTGTGTTTCTCGACAAAATCACAAAAAAATATAAATAAATGTTTTAACTAACCGTTTTTTTCTGTTAGTCTGAGCTTTGTTTTTCTTTTCCACCAAGTTTTTAACATCAAATGTTACTTTATTGGTCCCCCGATTTATAAAATCGGAGGACTTATGTTTTGAGGCATGTCCGTCCGTCCGTCCGTCCGTCCGGATTTTTCTCCGCAATCATCCATTGAATTTCTCTGAAATTTTGCATGAAGTTGTAACTTTGGTCAGGTTAGAAAGTGACATTCTCCGATTTTTGTAAACAACTCTGGTTAGGCCCACAACTTTTCATCCATCCATCCAATTTCTCTGAAACTTGGCCAAAAATGTGGAAGCAATTGTTCCTAATAGAAAATAAGTATCACTGATCTTGGAAAAAATCTGGTTCGCGCCCTCAGGGTGTCAAAAGCCCCCAAAATGGCAAAAAATTTCCCCTTTCTCCTATAACGTTTGATCCATCCATTCAATTTTTCTGAAAATTGGCCAAAATGTAGAGGCAATTGTTCTGGATATAAAATGAGCATCCTTGACCTCAGTAAAATTCTAGTTCGTCCCCCAGGGGGTCAAAGGGGGTCAAAAATGCCCCAAATTACCCAAATTTATTGCATTTTACACTCGCCACATCGAGTCACATACAGAGGGGGACCACGCACGCGCGGCTTGTTTTAATATGCTATTCATTCGAATTCCATAATTATCATATACTAGATATTAGTAATCATGCTGGACAAGTGATAACCGGAAGACCCAGCCGAATAGAGCAGACTATTAAAATCAATACTTCTCTTTCTTTCTTAGTCGTTGTTCCAGTGTAAAACGAGCGTGAAAGAGATAAGAGTGGAATTTGTAATAGTTCTGTCGTTAGACTTGGTTCGCATGTGAGTAGATTTATTTGTAAATGATTTCTCGTCCAAGAATTGCATTCAAATTATTTCTCAGACGATCAATACAGTCAAGACAATAATAGTAAAGATGATTTTTAAAGAAACTCCCTGGTGAGTCTAACTCTCAGAAAATTGAAGATGCACTTTGTCAATGATCATTCGAAATTGATCGCGAATGTCTATATTAAGCCGGCTATGGCTGATTTAGAAACTAATCATTACGCATCAATCATGTTATTTGTTTTCAATGGAGAAATAATATTGATAATATCTAGAAAGTAGAGTTGTATGTATGTCAGTCTCTATATGTGCGTCTCTATATGTATAAGCGCCTCAGTGTTAAATGGTTGATCCCACAGCAAACCGAATGCGCAGATTTGGAAGCAGCAGGTTCCTGCGTATGTTTTCAACCTTGTTTTCAAATAATCCTCTACTCTATGATAAAGACCAGTGTGTATATTTATATATTTCTCTTTCTCTCTATATATAAATAAATATTTTTTCATCTCGTCACGCTAAAGTTAGCGAGTAAAACACGTGCCTTTGTCTAGCCATCGGCCGAAACCATTTCAAGTGGTGAGGGGATGCGAAAAAACAAATAGCAAGTCAGCAAACCAACTCAGAGTTACCCTGCCGCCTGAAATGAACTCTGAAAGAAATCCACCGCTCAATAATGAAAAGCCATCGGTGGATGTTTATTTTTCTTTGGGTCATCAGAAATGATAATAATACATTAAATATGAAAAATTAAATTACCGGCGTTATTCTAATGATTTTATAATGAGTATTTTAGTAGTATATCTAGGTCAGGGGCGGGCAACCTTTTCAGAATGAGGGCCAGATGAGACTTTAGGAAGGAGATCGCGGGCCGGAGTGAAAAACGAAATCTCAGAATTACTATATTTTATTTACATGAATAAATTGTACAAAAATTGCATTTAACACTCTACAAATCTGATGTTTTTTCTCAGGAGACTTCTGTATGTGATGTTATAAAAAGGCGCCGACGAAGAGCCATTTTGGAACCATAAAAGATAATAGCGGGAAATTAGCAAGTTGATCCAGCATTCGTTTTAACACACCTCACATAAGTTCTATGTTTCATGGCCTTTCCTCGTCTCTCGTTTCCTCTTTGCCTCTCTCTTTCTCTTTTTCTATTTTTATCTCAGGCCAAGTATTTGAAATTAATAGTTAAAGAAAAATGAAATATACATGCATCATCGCTCGCTGATGTTTATACGTGTTTATCCCACTGTAAATCTTAATTGAAACTTTTACGTCTATGTCACAAAATGATATGAGTTTTACTGGGAGATCCGCGGGCCGGATTGCAATAATAAAGCATAACAGGGTGGCGGGCCGGACGCTAAGCCTTCGCGGGTCGGATATTGCCCGCCCCTTATCTAGGTAAAAAGTAAGTGCGAACACTGACGAAGCATCATTTTTTTGTCATTTTTGACGGAGGGTGTACAATAGTGTGATTATAATCAATACTATATTTGTGGTGTCGCTGTCGGGATGTCTGTTTGTTTCTCTGTTCTATAATGTAATTGAAAAAAAGCTCTATAACAAGTGTCAAATT
Organism: Sepiola atlantica; assembly: GCA_963556195.1. Classification (NCBI taxonomy): domain Eukaryota; kingdom Metazoa; phylum Mollusca; class Cephalopoda; order Sepiida; family Sepiolidae; genus Sepiola; species Sepiola atlantica. The sequence goes on from OY744528.1 coordinate 83,581,230, forward strand.
TGACGATGAATTCAATGGTGGCATAAATTTTGTCTTGCAGTTTATTTTACAATAATATTGTGTCGCGCCGGGCATTCATAAAACGCAAAAAAGACGTTATACTTTATTTTAATGATAACAAAGTCCTGTAACAAGAGTAAACACAGATTTTACAAGGAATCCGATACTTTCTCTTCAGGAGGTTAAACACTAGAATAAGCTCACTCTCGCCTACAAAAAATGTCTGAGCAGCCCCTTTCGGCATTAACCTCACGTAATTAGCAATAAACTAACCCCCTTTCTCAGGGAGAATATAAAGCCTGGAAGGGTGAACGTCCGAGGACTGAACAGAATTATACCTTAGCCGGACAGCAACAAAGCCACTGGTGGACTGATTGTCAAGGACGTATCCCCGACTGGTACGAACACCTACTCAAGCTAAAATCCGAGGTTTCTATTTGGGGGAATTTTTGACAATATTTTAGTATAAGAATAATGGAATAAAACATGTTTTTAAATTTGCACTTTCAACTATTTAAAATAAATCATTTATTTGTATTATTTGTATGATTTGGACTCCTATTCTCATCTTGGTTGTAATTTTCACAACGTTTTGGCCGATGTAACTCCCGACAATTTTCAGATCTATGGCAACACTTCAAATAACATTAATGATCAAGATTTCTCTGTTTCTCTCTCTTCCGACCTGGAGCACGTAGTGCAATGGGCGAAAAGGTGGTTGGTTGCTTTTAAGAAATCTAAAACCAAGCTTCTCTCCTTTCACCACCAACGCTCTGATCCTCACTTTGCCCCAATTGAAATGAATGGCGCTCTCCTTGAGTAACACTGAGCTTCACGCCGGACCTTAAATAGAAGACTTACATAAAATCTTTTGCTAAGGTTGCTGGAAAAATGGTTGGATCTTTCTACCGCCACCGAAAGTATCTCACTCCTGGTGCAATCCTCTACTTGTATAAAAGTCAAATACGTCATAAGATGGAGCTGCGTTGCCACATCTGGGGAGGTGCCGATCAGAGCACTCTTTTCTGCCTTGACAGAGTACACAACCGACTTCGAAACCTAGTGGGGGAAATACTCTTCTCTTACCTTCAGCCTCTTATTCACAGAAGAAATATTGCTAGTCTTTCTCTACTCTATCGTTATGTTTATGGTAAGTGCTTGACTGAGCTCTAATCTATGGTTCCAGTCTGTGAAACATTTACAACAAATGCAGATAATTTTCCTTTCTTCTTCTGTGTACCTAAAAATAAACGGAGATTCCATGAGCAAAGTTTCTTTCCAAAAACTATTCGTCTGTGGAACAATACCACGGTGCTGCTTCCCAGCTGACTATAGCATGGCGTTTTCAAGTCCAATGTTAATACATTCTTGTTGAGCTGTCTTCTTAAACAATCTAATTACTGACCAGTTTTAACCATTGTTACCAATTCTTACGTTGTTGTTTCATTGTTCTCCTGACGAATTCATTAACCCATATCCTCAAGTGGCCTATGTGCCTTGATAATTGGTGATTCGTTAGTACAAAATATCTTTTCGGGCTTGTGATTCTTTCATCTAGAAATCAATAAAGTATACTAAATTTCTAACTGAAGAATGTCCTCCTAAGTAGATGTAGTATAGAATTAAATACAATATCGGAACGAATAATTATCAATATTAGATTAGAACACCATTCAAAATAACGTTTTAGTCATTTATACACGAAGAAAAAATACAGTTTACATCTCTGAGATAATTAATGAGATACATAACTAAATGCGCATATTGCAGACTTATAACTTGTATCAGCCGACTTACCGCTGGAAAACTCACACATACAAAAGAGGGATCAAGTATATCAGTAGTAGAAACATTAACAGGGAACTTTAACTTAAATCGTGAGATGGTAAACAGAAAGATCATCAGCTGTCTAATTTGTAGCTGTTTCAGGGAGTTAAGAACATAACAGTTCTAAATTCATGGCTCTCCAACAGTACTGATCAAATTCCCCTATGATAAAACGTAGACACAATTCAGTTATAATTTCTCTAAAAGCAACATTACACTTAACCACCATACGAAATACTCGAAGCAACAACATGGAAGAAAACAGCGTCATAAAATAACAGAACTGCCCAGACAGAGCTTGCCATCTCAGAGTTGATATATATATATATATATATATATATATATATATATATATATATATATATATATTTGTTTGTTTTTTTGTTGCGATACTTTTCATCGAATTAAATTATTGATACGAAAGCGAATTTTTACGTCAATTCATATGCATATATATATTTATATATATATATATGTATATATATGTATATATATATATATATATATATATATATATATATATATATATATATATATATATAGTGATAAAGTAGCGATGCTATATATCTTGACAAGATTAGGTTTAAAGTTCTGAAAATTCATGCTAGAATTGTCTGTGGCACAACGGATAAAAGCAGTTATTAATAATGCTCTTCTGACGAAACGAGAACAAACCCGTACTGTAGACTAGATAAAAGGTTCAGTTGGAAATTTCGTACAGTTTCTCAAGTTCGAAATACAAATTTCCAGGCTCGAAAAGATGCACCCGAAGTTGGTCAAAGGTTACATCGGCCAAAACGTTATGAAAATAACAAACAAGATGAGAATAGTAGGTAAATAATCAAAATAACACAAATTATCAATCCTCATCTAAAAAAACTCCGAAGCATATATATATATATATATATATATATATATATATAAATATTAATTGAATGACATAATAAAATGAGAAATTAATCAGATTTCATTAAAGTTCAAAAAACAAGGAGTGATATTGCGTCCTTAACTCATGAGTTTTCAAAGAAAATCTTCTCCTCAGATGACCATTACCGCAATGACACTACTGCAGGTAATTATATTAAGCTTAGAAAATATATAAAAAATATATTAAAAAGACATAAAAGTATATAAAACATCAAATATATTGGCCAAAACACACTTTTTTGTTAAACGTATACAGTTCATCGAAGTCATAAAGTTTAAAACAATGTCAAGAAAGATGTCAAAGAAGTCGATTAAAAAACAATCCAGGTAGTGAATGGTAGTCCAAAAACGAAAAAAGTTATCCAGGCGGGAAATTTGATTGCTATCGATGCAGTAGATGGCAGTGAAAAGTGTATTCAGGGTGTATACAAATTAATAAAACGATAGATAAAAAAGAATCATATAACAAGTTCAGAAGACTCACTCGGTGTTGAATATTATAATGTCCAATTAAGGGTTCTTATGAGCTGATAGGAGTTGTGCAAACCATAACTTCCTTGTCTGACGTATATATAGAAAAAATGTGATGGCGTAGAAATATGCAGTAAGATCCGATCAAAAAAGACAATTAAAAATAGGGACTGGAAAATGAAAAATAAATAGAATATTTAAAGTTCCGCTTAAATTTTAAATTTAAGATCAGCAGGAGCCAACTTAAACAAAAACTTAAATGTATTAAATGTAAGGAGGTTAGGAGAAATGACAAGATACGAAGAAAAAGGAGCGGAGGGTATAAAGTATAAGACAGTGTCGAAAGAAGAAGGGTGTGGGGTTTTGAGGTTGGCATATAAAGAAAATATATAGAAAACATGTGATGGAGTAGAAATATGCAGTAAGATCCGATCAAAAAACAAAAAAACAATTGTTAATCAATTTTTGATATTATTGCTCTATACACTATATTAAGCTTTGTTTTTATTCTGATAGTCTACTGGTTAAAGATATTATCTCTCTCTCTCTCTCTCTCTCTCTCTCTATATATATATATATATATATATATATATATATATATATATATATATATATATATATATATATATATATATATATATTGCAATTTTATTTGCTTTTTTTTGTTAATATATAGGGACCACATTAATTCCCGAGTAACACCGGTGCTTCTGCTAGTATTGTATACAGCTTCAACCCTTGTTAGATGCAATAGGTTATAATGCCTGTATTGATTTCCGTGTTTTGCTAATCACATTATTCAATTGTAATTATGTTGCTTAAAAATTCTCTGATTAGAAATACCTTATTGGTACTTAGGACAAATAAACACACCTGAATAGTGTGTGTTATCAAAATGCCGAATAAAGGGAGAATGGTTGATTGTATGAGACTAGAGATTAAGCTATATACAACTTCCTGTTTTAATACAAGTTTGATATACTTAACTCATTATAGTCATCTATATATATAAAACCCTATGTCTGTGTTTGTGTGATGTTTGCGTGTTCCCTATAGAAAGAAAGTCTAGAGAATCTACATAAAATCTAAAAGTTTATTCTCATGTAGAATTTACTGGGGAAGACAATGGACGTATTCCAGAATCTCTAAGTGCATTCCTAAGGGGTCTATAAGGGCATAATCCCCACAAAATTTCAAATATATTACATTTTTATTAAATTTAAATCATATGTGTAAACTCTTCTGGAAAAGACAAATGAAGCGGCTCCTAAATCTCTAAGTACTATCATTATCTAAAGGGAGCTATGGAGACCGAACCTCCTTTAACACTTCAAATATATCCTATTTCGATCTAAATTTATATCATATGTTTAAAATTCCCCGGAGAAGACAATGGAAGTGGTCCAGAATCTATACGTTACTCTCTATTTGCCGAATAGTTTTCCGACTATATTAGGGGGGGGGGGGCAAATGGGATGAGAAGGGACAATAAAAACAAAGAAAGTGACAGGGTGTTATGAGCATAGTGAAAAAGTAGATAGCAATGATCCTCATCCAATCCCGAGCAACGTCGGGTCTACCTTTTACTTAATAAAGTTGATTATGTAATTCTCTCTGAGCGTGTGTCTCAAGCCCATTTGACACCCCTAATCGATGGACATAGTTTCTACGAAAGTTCCGCTTTCTATCTCTTTCCTGTGTATATTTTTATGAGGTTTATGAGTTAATCCAGACGCCATGTTAGTTTAAAATATTAGACAGGATCATTTATTTTACCGGTGATTTTGTAAGTTTTGAACTTACGGTTCTGACATTTTTAAAACACTGGCAACAAATTGGGCTAAGCTGAGATTTATCCGTTCATAATTTAAAAAAATGTCAACGCTGTCAGTAATATCTAACATCGTTACATGTATTATCATTACGTTCTTAAACCAAGTTTTATTTAAATTTCAGATGAAATATAACCAAAGGGGGCGCGAGAGCGCTTTATCCCTTAATATACGACACGTATGGCCTATGCTGGAAATCTCATTTCTTTGATCAATCATAACTCAAAAACCGATAAACCAAATTAGTTAAAACTTTGCACAAAATTTTTATTCGATAGGTTCTATAAGTGTGTAGAATTTCAGCATCATTAGTCAAGGCAACCCAGAGATCCAGAAATGTCAGGCATGATTTTGTGTTATCCGTGTGTGCGTACGTACTATGTGCCACCCTGTATATCATCAACTATTTGATGGATTCAGCTGATTTTTGGCAGAGATAGAGGTTCTAGGGTCTAGTTGATGGCATTTTAATTTCAGTTTACCTTAGTTTTCCAGAAAATTCCCAAAAACCTGTAAAATGATCATTGTATTGAGGCATAGCCTTTACAAGAGTAGTGACATTCCATGAAAAATGCCAGTATACTGAAATCATATGCCCTTAATAGGATTAAGATGAAAATTCATATACACTAAATGTACAAAAGCAAGGAAATTCCCAAATTTTTACACTATATATATATATATATATATATATACATATATTCAGCATTTACTTTAACATTGTTCAACACGTGAGTAGAGCTTAGTAGTAGTTGTATGATAAAATACTTATGGCAAGTAAGCTATACAGAAACGTTAATGTTTCATTACCAGGAGAAATAAATCCAGGTATTATAACTCAGAAATAAATCTAAGATGGCGATAGTTAACAAGAAAATTAAACATAAATTATTTAAGTTCTACCGTGCCAAAGTACAGTCCCCTTTCGTTAATTTGACATATTTAAAAATGAGTAGCACAACAAAAGGGTTTACACCCATTGGCTGATATAAATAAATATTGGGGAGGAAGTAATAAAACCAACGAACTTGATTGATTAGCAGCCAGACTAAGCAATAGTTAGACATAAAAGCAGCCGTTAAACAACAATATACGCGATTAGCCTGACGATGGTTCGTTAAAAAAAAAGCAAAAACATTTTTTCACGTCGTAATCGCATCACATTTTTAAAAAATTCTAGCGACTAGGTTTTGTTTGGAAAAAAATCTTTTCATATTACAAGCGCCCTAAATATTTTCAAATATTGTACTTGTGTGTTATTTCTTCGAATTAATCATCTTAAGAAAGTTTGAAATAAATACGAAACATTGATGAGTGTATAACACTTTTGGTTTGTCTCCTTGTAATATAACAAAGTTATAGTCTTTGAACTTGATTTTTCTTATATATATATATATATATATATATATATATATATATATATATATATATATATATATATATATGAAGCAATCCAACAAAAGATATAAGCGTCAACTAATATCTTATAATTAGTGAAACATCCGGATAAAAAACTGAAGCTCAATATACTGGATAGAGCATTAATATTATAATATAAATGAAGTAATAAAATAAGGTGTCAATCAAATTTTATTAGAATTCAAAGTTCATGCAAAGCATCCTTAAGTCCTTAGCTCATGAGTTTTCAAAGATAATTCTTCTCTTCAGAGGACCATTACCGCAGTTATACTACTACAGGTAATAAAATTACGCTTTGAAAATATATAAAATTATATACACAAATACATAAAAATACATAACATCAAACATATCAATCCAAAAACATACTTTTGTTAAATCCATACAGTCCATCCAGGTCATACAAGTTGAGAAGCATAATCAGGAAGGACATTACTCCAAGATACAAACAGCAGTCCAAATACGTAAAATTGAAGGGGCCGGCAAAGTTATCCAGTCGCGAAATGTGTCCATATTCAATGTTAATGATAAATAAATCAATCAAAATAATACAAAAAGTCCAATCAAAGTTCCGAAATCCCGACAGTGCAACCCAAGTCAAATCCAAGTTCGTTGTTCAATTAGAAAACCCGTTAAATCCGAATTGAGCAAAATAAGACTGAATCCCATCACATCTAGCCAGAAGAGCGAAAAATATATAAGTGATCTTCTCTCCTCTGCCATTCAACCAGACAGGGGAGAGAAGATTTGATTGGACTTTTTGTATTATTTTGATTGATTTATTTATCATTAACATTGAATATGGACACATTTCGCGACTGGATAACTTTGCCGGCCCCTTCAATTTTACGTATTTGGACTGCTGTTTGTATCTTGGAGTAATGTCCTTCCTGATTATGCTTCTCAACTTGTATGACCTGGATGGACTGTATGGATTTAACAAAAGTATGTTTTGGGATTGATATGTTTGATGTTATGTATTTTTATGTATTTGTGTATATAATTTTATATATTTTCAAAGCGTAATTTTATTACCTGTAGTAGTATAACTGCGGTAATGGTCCTCTGAAGAGAAGAATTATCTTTGAAAACTCATGAGCTAAGGACTTAAGGATGCTTTGCATGAACTTTGAATTCTAATAAAATTTGATTGACACCTTATTTTATTACTTCATTTTATATTATAATATATATATATATATATATGTATGTATATATATATATGTATGTATATATATATATGTATGTATATATATATATGTATGTATATATATATGTATGTATATATATATATGTATGTATATATATATATGTATGTATATATATATATGTATGTATATATATATATATATGTATGTATGTATATATATATATATATATATATATATATATATATATATATATATATGAGAGAGAGAGAGAGAGCTGTTTCCTCGTATACGGCTTTTCACTATGGCTGGACTTAAAGAGTGTTTTCGCACCGAGATTCAAAAATGTACCGATTTTTGTGCTTGGTATTCTACATATGAGTCTGTGTAAGAAAAACGTATCCGCGTTTCAGTCTAAAGAATTTAAGTGACTAAAATAGAAATTTAGCAAAAACATCAGAGTTTTTTTTTTTTCATTAACATGTCAGAACTTTCAATCTCTTGCTAATAGTTCTAAAAGAAATGAATTACTTCGTGATCCTTTGGAATTACAAAGTTATTGCTGACTTTAAGAGTTTTGGCAAATGCACATGTATAAGAAGATGGTAAGTTTTGTAAGCTATTTACATACAATAATTTTATAAAATGACATTAAAACAACATTACGCTGAAACTTTTGTCATGGCACAATATATTTGAACCATCAAAGAGACCAATCAAATGCAGATTTTTTTTTAAATACAATATTATTTATTTAAAATTCAAATTTTCGATTCATAAAAGAATCTTCACCAGGAGAATACAGACAATATTTTGCTTTCTTTTTTTAAGTGACATGTTGTCACTTAACCTTGTACTTCTGTTCTTATTGGATTCTGGTATGTAATGTCCGATATAAGTGGTGTGCCTTGGTATGCACGTGTGGGTTATTTGTTTTTTTTTGTAATATATATATATATATATATATATATATATATATATATATATATATATATATATATATATATATATAAAACGAAAAAAAACAAATATTTATAATTAATTATTGTCGTCCCCAAATATAGGATGGGCTCTGAAGCGAGTAGTATTAACGCAGCTGTCATCGTGGCTTCAGTGCAATGTTCTTTTCAAAAGTTAGAACTCTTTAAGTCAGCTGCCTATAAGTAGGATTACTCTCTCTATATATATACATATTGGGTTGGCAAGTAAGTTCCCGACGTTTTTTAATTAATAATGTATTACGACTTCTTTCGACCTTCAACAACATTTTCAGCTCATCGTTGGTAGAAATCAATTAGAAAAAAAACTAAATAAAAGCAAAAATGAAGGTGTCGAAAATGTTCATTTTTGTTGACTTGACGTTCAATTTTATTGATCTGAAAATAAACATGAAACTTAATTTAACTTTAAAAAAAAATGACCACATGATTTCAAAATCGAATTCTCGAAAAAAAAAAATAGATTCCAAAATTAAAAAAAAAACGGCAAGGACTTGATTACCAAACCAACATTAAAATATTTATTATGAAATAATGGTATATATATATAATTATTAAAATTCCTCGAAAGTTACACAAAAGCTGGGTTAATAGCTCATTAGTGTATATATATATATATAGTAAGCAATGAAAATATATATGGCAATCAAGCTACACAGAGGCTCCCGTGTTTCATCCCCGGGGGAATCGTCAGGCTAAATGCATGGAGTTATTTTTTTCAGGTGTTTTTATATACATGGCTTGCTAGTTAACCAATCAGATTCTTTGTTGTTCCCTCAGCCAATCGTTGGGCTTCCCTCGAACAAAGGCATTGTTGGTGACGCTCCTATTTTAAATGTAAGATATTTAAAAAAAACAACTTCGTTGGATTTTTATCTCTCATCACTCGCAACCCCCCCCCCAACTGTTAACATCAAAATCATCCTCTGAATGTTACTTATTAATCTCTTTTTTTGTCTAAGTAAACCAACGATAAAAATTCCTAGTTGCATCCTTATGTAGGTAAATTAATATTAAAAGAAGCTGTAAAATAATATTCGTCGAACACTCTCGACTAGTCTTCTATCTGTGCCCGCTTCTAGGTACATATAGATCTAAATTTCAATTCATTGCGTGACAGTTTCCGGTGGGCGAGTGGATATGGCGACTGCTTGCAGATTCCAGGCTAACTCTGTGAACCGGGTTCGTGCCTCTCAAACATCTTATCTTTTTACTTTCCTGCACTGATGAGAGCAATAAGTTTGAAACGCTAGTGTCTGTAGGTATTAATAATTTAATATTTATTTATAAATATTATACACACACACACATATATATATATATACATATATATATACATATATATATACATACATATATATATATACATATACATACATACACACATTTATATATATATATATATATATAAATATATATATATATATATATATATATATATATATATATATATAGTGGCTGGCGTGCCATGTGTTGGGAGGATACAACATTGTACCTACAAAAATCTCGTAAGAGACAAATTAAAATACGTTTTATTGAATTTTACGTAATCATGTAACAATTTTAAAAAGAAACAGATTATTTAAATTGTACGAATTCGACACCCGGAGAACGAGTTTTCTAGTATATAATCGTACAATCGTCGATATTCATGGGCCATGTTTTTCTTGTGTTTATCTTATGTTTATCTTTTGTTTTTCAGACGTATAGTCTACATCGGGGGAAGTGTTTTGTCTCATTTTGAATAGGATTTTACTTTTATTTACTTCAGCAGTTTTCACTTATCAAGTATTTGTTTACGGGTTTGAATTAAATACGTAGGAATATTGACTGCAAACAAATGAGAATGTCGTTTGAAATCAGGAGGAAATTGTCTGCCTTCGATTTAACAGATTTTCACTGTTAAGACCTTGTCTTAGATACGCATTTCTTTGAATTTAGAGGATAACTTTCTTCTTCTTCTTCTTCTTCTTCTTCTTCTTCGTGATGATGATGATGATGATGATGATCATCATCATCATCATCACATTCTTATTTAATTTTTCCTTCTTCATCGTCGTTCTCCTTCTTTGTCTTCTTTACTATCAATACCTTTCTTAATGAATTCCTCTGGTCGCATATTTTTACTAGTATATATAACGAACGAACAGCTTATACGCCCCCAATAGAGGAGGTAATTCCTGGGGGGATATCATGACGACAGAACAGATACTACACTGCCCCCTCAAAAAAAAAAGAGGAGGTAGTGCCCGGGAGAATGGTTTCGTGACAGCAGAACAGATAATACACTACCCTCCCTCCAACCAAAGGAGGAGTTAATGCTTAGGAGATGGTATCATGACAACAGAACAGATATTAAACAACCCCATTGAATTGAGCATTGAAAGTACATTAGTCTAGAATTGGTATAGTAAATTGACTTGATCATTAAAGATAGTAATAGTATAGTTTCGGCTTCTGATATATACGTCATAGTATAGTTCCAGCATCAGAAAAACAGATACAAAATCCCCATTAGTAGTAGATGGGTATCCTCATCAGTCTGATTCCTAATCACAAAATGCCCGTTGTTGCGTTTGGGCCGGTGATTCCGATCTTAAGAATCGTCCTTCCTTAAAAACATAAACTCATCATCAAAAACTGATGTTGCTTTTTCTTCGATGATAGAAGTACCCTTTTGTGGTGAAGCTGATTCTAACACCGTTATCAACTGTGATAATAATTGCCCGCATCCGCATCCGGATACAAAGAAAAAGATGTCTGGAAAAATAATACAGAAAGAAAAATCTCAAATTGTCTTGTTTGGATTTTAATTTGTACAAAACACTTCCCGGAATGAGACAGACACATAAAGTTACATATATTTATCTTAAGGGTCTTACAAATAATAATTGCAACGCCAAAATACCACATTTAAAAAATGATTTTAAAAATACACAATGAGTCACCACCTACTAAGACTAAAATCCACTCAAGGAGTAGTTAATCTAATTGTTAGTTGGCTGATAAACAATATTATTAGAAGATTGAAAAAATGAATGGAATGGTTAACATTTGGTTACTTAAGAGTAAGTATGTGTTGACATTAAACATGAGGGTCCCATGCTGTAGTCTACATGGAAGCAGTCTCGTGGTAATGTGTTTCATAGATGGGAAGTTCTTAGACAAAGACTCTGTACATAAAAATTATGTTTGATTTTTATCTACACAGTGGAAATAAACTCACACAATGTGAGAGGAAAAATGTTCACATTTTTCGTCAGTTTAACCCTTTCATGCATACTGTTGTTCCACAGCAACAAATAGAAAATTGATAAATTATCATAAATTTTGATTTGACCAATAATTTTTTTTTTTTTTTTTGTGAAAGTCATCTTTATTATTAGTCGTTACCGGATCTTTCGGAAGCCAGCTCAACTTAAAGCCACGTGGTTCAAGGACAAGTTAGATAAGGCGCGTAGATATCAAGGAATACGTTTTGCCTCCATTATTAGGCGTTACGGGCCTTTTCGGAAGTCAGCTCAACTTGAAGGAGCGTAGAAGTTCTGTTACAAACCATACATAAAAGGGTTAAATACTTATAAAGTTATTTTTGAGTGTCTCTCACAGAAGCTAATACATTTTCTCGTTCAACTTTAACAGACGGGGATGTTATCCATATCATTCGGATGAAAGTAAAATGTTGGATATGTGTAACTGTTTTTTCAACTTCGCCATGTTTTTTTTTTCAGGCTTAACGGTACTTATTCATTTTATTTTTCAGTGCTGAAAATAGAGTATTGATTTACTCCTCTCCAGGAGTTAGGCACAAGGCCAGTTTTTATCTTACTCCCACAAGTAAGATGTGACCCAAGGTCGGGTCGGGAAAGTGGGGTTTAAAAATTGCCTGGGCAGCCCCGTCGGCATTCCCCGGTAGTGGCGCCTCAGGCAGTAAGCAATAAATTTACTCCTTCCCAAAGAGGGGAGCCGAAGCCTGGGAGGGTGGACCTCTTAGAACTGCACAGGACAGACCCATAGATCGGCGTAAATCAAGCCCCGAAGGCCAAGACAATACCAGTCTATGGGGTGCAATATCCATCGGAACAGATACTACACTTTGATCTTAGCCAAAAGGCCAAGTAGTACCGCGTGTTTAAAATATCATTGTATGATATTCAGCGCCCGGACAATGACTTAGTTCAAGCTGACTACGAAATTGAACAATGATAAAATTGGAATTCATAAGTCCGATGTTAATCTAAACAATTCAAAAAGAGTTAATAATGAACCTTTTCAGGAAAGATTTAGATAGTGTTTCAATTTATTTTCTCCGTGAAAATGTTTCTATACAAATGTCTGATATGCTTAAGTTAGGGCAAATTATGTTGGACGTGATCTGTAAGCTGAAACGAACCTGGCCAATATTTGTTTTTATTAATGAGTCACCATTTACCAAGGCCAAAAGCGACTCGATAATAAAGGTTTATAAGCTGGATAGCTTGCCAGTTGAATGATGAAGAGTATTGTGACAGGATTGAAAACGATGAATGGAATGAACAAAATTTTATGCCATCTATGGACGGCTTATGACAAGTATTTGTTGGCATTTTGATTGGAGGACGACGACCCCTTTAGTAATTTGCAGGGTGGATGGGGATCTCTTGAACAGAAACTTTGTTAATGGAAATTGCGCCTGCAGCAAGGCACGTGAATTAAATATAAGTCTAAAAGTGAATATTTATTGGGTTCACTGATGGCACGTATCGAATGATTAAACTCACCGAAATATTCGTGAGAACAATTTTCACAGACAAATTTCGTGTGAGCTGGTGAGATTTAGCTCGTGCATCCCCCCTCCTCCCCTGGAAAACTACGGAAAGAAAGCGAGAAATCTGGTTTGTAGGACATCATCCACGCAATTACATTATTTAAAGTTTTATGATTTGGATTATTCGGAGTACTGGTCTCATCTTGGTTGTTATTCTCAAATTTTATTACGAACTCGGGAATCCTTCTGCTGAACTCGGGAATCTGAGCGAAATTTCGAACGGAACCCTTTATTTAATACACGGGAGTAGCTTGCCCTCATTCCATCGGCCATGACTGGTTGTAATTCTTATGTAATTCGTAATTGTATTCTTAGTATCGCCTGCACCGAGGGTGGAACCTTCAACCTTCAACCTTCAACCTTAATGAAATTGTCACTTCGAACTGATTATTACTTAGGACTTATATCTGTTACGCCACAGGTCCTGTGTATTAATCAAATGCTTCCATTCGAAATTCCGTTCAAATTCCCGAGTTTGACAGAAAGATTCCCGAGTTCGATATAGTACATCTGAAGAAAGTGGGAGGTTACATCGACGAAACAAATGATCAATCCTCATCTAAAACATTCCGAAACATATTATTCAAAATTGTCTAAACATTCAATCTTCTTTCCAGTTAGCCACAAAATAGAAGCAAGTGATTATATAGTTTACCAAAAACGTAGGCAGAGCTTTTGGAGAAATCCCCTTTTCCGGTTCGGCCACGCAATATAGGTCGTACAAAGCATAAATACACAGAATGTTATTATTGTATATGACATTAATTTACAAAGGCTCCGTTTGTTTATTTTATTAGCAGACAAATAACCGCTTTAGATAGTACCTGACCCCTGATGCAATCTTCTACCTATATAAGAGTCAGATACGTTCTAATACTGAGTACTGCTGCCATTAGACCTGTGTCGTCTTGTCCTTCGACGGTCTGTGGGTCTGTCCTGTGCAGTTCTAGGAGGTCCACCCTCCCACGCTTTGCCTCCCCTCTCTGGGGAGGAGTAAGTTTATTGCTTACTGCCTGAGGCTCCCCTACCTGGGAATGCCGACGGGGCTGCCCAGGTAGTTTTAATGGCCAGCGTGCTCACCTTCTCTGGTACTGGCTTTTCAAGTCCCACTTTCCCGACCCGACCTTGGGTCACATCTTACCTTGTGGGAGTAAGATAAAAATGGTTTTGTGCCTAACCTCCTGAAGAGGAGGTAAATAATACTGCTGCCATACCTGGGAAGGTGACATTCAGATCATTCTTCCTTGCCTTGAGAGAGTACAACAGCGACTTCGCAATCTTTTGGAGGACGATTTCTTCTGTACTCTACAAACCCATTCCTCACGGTGGAGACGCTGCTAGTTATTCTAAGGTCCACTTCTAGTTATTTCCATAGTAGATGATCGACTGAGCTTCAATCTCTGGTTCCTCCTTGTAACATTTTAACAGCAATAACTTGTCTTCCTACCACAGCTGCAAAGAAGTTTCCTTTCTTCCTTTATGTACTTAACGGCAACCGGAATTTCCGTGAACATATTTTTCCAAGAACGTTCCATCTGTAAACTACGTTGCCAGAAGGTTGCTACAACATTTTCAAAGCCAATGTCAACAAATACTTGTCATAAACCTTCTACATAAGTAATAAAAATGTATTTGATTTCATTCATTAGTTTCAATCCTCTCATAATATTCTTCATCATTCAACTGTCAATCTATCTATCTAATTAACCCTTATCCATCTAGCGGTTTTTAACCTGGATAAGTAAAATGTACTCATTATATTTTGAATTACATCAATCAAGAAATATTTAAGTTTATAATTGCTACCTACATCAATGTTTTCTCTATGCACACACAGCTTAAACTATCTTAAACAAGAACAAAAGTCAGTCATGAGGCTTCATACGGCCGCCTGACAATGTAAGGATGGGCAAAAGTTTTATATTTTCCTTACTTCTCCATATTATTCCCGAAGTTATGCCATGGAAACGTTGATAACTAAGAAGATATTTATCTGATTAGGCTAACATTTCGCATGGTGGTGACTGTTATCAAAAGGGGAAAAAATTTGGAAAAAATCGAAAGTAGAAATTCTGTCAAAATTACGACAGTCGCCGAACTTTTTCAAGATCAAGGTCAAAGGTCAAAGTTAAACGTGATATAATTTAGACCATGACCATTTTTTTGCCTAGGTTTGGTGACGATTGGTCAAGTGATGTAGACGCAAGCCTGTAAACAAACAAACAAATAAACATACAAACATACAAACATAGTGAAACAAATTCAAGCGAAAACATAACCATCGTCTTGGCGGAGATAATACAGCCGTTCTAAGAAACGTTTGATCTGTCCTCGTGTAGATAAAAGTACATATTAATATACATTCATGATAAGCTCTGTTTTGATGATAATAAAAACAATACCCATGTGTTACATAATGGGAGTTGTGTTTTCAGTTGAAAAGTCTTAAAGGTCAGAGGTCACCTCTGGCTAAAGTTGAGGAAGTCACATGACTTCCAGTGGAGTCCCTCTCTCTCTCTCTCTCTCACACGGTGTGTGTATCAACACATACGAAGTCAACTTGATTTCTATTTCTGTTCTTTTAAATAAATCCTGTGAACCCCCCCTGAATATTGGCGTCCATGTGATTTTGTATCAACAAACGGAAACAACCTGGGTTCACAGGGATGACGTCGGCGGCGACGACGAAGACACGCGTGTGTAAAGGATTTTGCGCACGCGCGGTAAGTAGTAATACAGCACATGCACAAAACTCGACTTAAAACATCACCGCCTTGACGGAGGGAAATAACATTTTTATTGCACTACAGTCAGTAGAATAAAAGCGTTCACTATTCCGTAGATAATAGCATATTAAAGAAATACGAAATCAAAGTTTAGCATTTACTCAAAGACTAAAATCTTCAAATAAGCCGAAATGCTGTCAATATTTAGTGTTCATAGGAAACGTTACAATCTCAGTTTAAACACATTTGTGAGACTAATATTTTCTATGGGCATCTAATTTATCCTACGCTATGACCAATCCTACGCTATGACCAATCCTATGATGATACTGCCAAGTCTGATGATGAGATTAGTATTGCTATTATAGTATGATTCGTATTTTATATTTTGAACGCTAACGTACGAGAAATGTAATTTTTACAACCGAACTAAAATCGTTTTTTTCTTTTGTTCTAATTTTGACGAAAAAGCTAAATTCGTGTGTAATAAAAAAAATTCCATTACTTAAATTTAAATCGGACAATGAAGATTAAAAAATGTGTTTTCTAAGAACAAAATTATTGATTAAAGCGTTTTTAATGAATGAAAATATTTAAAAAAAAACACAAAAGTTTGGCAAAAATACAATTATATTGAGAATAATTAAATTTAACATTCTTCGATTAACCCTTTCATGGATATTGTTGTTCCACAGCAACAAATAGAAAAGTTTTGATAAAGTTTTATAATTTTTGATTCGACAAATTATATTTGTTTTTGTGAGAGTCAGGGAGATCAAGGAATACGTTTTGCCTCCATTATTAGTCGTTGCGGGCCTTTTCGGAAGTCAGCTCAACTTGAAGGCACGTGGTTCAAAAACAAGTTAGATCAGACACATAGAATTGTTGTAACAAACCGTGCACGAAAGGGTTAAAGTTATTGTTCGGTGTCTCTCGTAGAAGCCAATATATTCTCTTTTTCAACTGAAACATACGGGGATGTTATTCTTTGTTGTTAAGCGCCCTGGTTTGTCTATATCATTCTAATGAAAGTCAAATCTTGTATATGATATGTGTAACTTCTTTTTTCAACTTCATCATATTTTCTCAGGCTTAACGCTACTTATTCATTTTATTTTTCATTGCTGAAAATAGAGTAGACAGTACTGCGCGTCAGCTACGTAGAATTTCTGTAAAAGTAAATTAAACTAAAACTAAAAGTGTAAAAATTTGGGAATTTCCTTGCTTTTGTAAATTTAGTGTATATGAATTTTCATCTTAACCCTATTAAAGACATATGATTTCAGTATACTGGCATTTTTCATGGAATGTCACTACTTTTGTAAAGGATATGCCTCAATACAATGGTCATTTTAAAGGGTTTTTTTTAATTATCTGGAAAACTAACGTATGTGGTAAACTGAAATTAAAATGCCATCAACTAGACCCTAGAACCTCTATCTCTGTCAAAAATCAGCTGAGATACAGGGTGGCACATACGTACGTACATACGTACGTACGTTCGTACGTACGTACATACGGATAACATGATTTCATGATTGAACTTTCTGGATCTCTGGGTTGCCTTGACTAATGATGCTGAAATTCTACACACTTATAGAACCTATCAAATAAAAAATTTGTGCAAAGTTTTAACTAACTTGGTTTATTGGTTTCTGAGTTATGATTGATCAAAGAAATGAGATTTCCAGCATAGGCCATTCGTAAAGTCTATTAAGGGATAGAGCGCTCTCGCGCCTCCCTTGATCTTATAGTGTATTATTAAGCTTTTATGATGTAATATGTCGTCTATTTTGAGCTATTTTGAGCTTTAACTCTTTTATCTTAAGCTCAATTCAAGCTTCTATTTTATTATCTTTTGTGGATTGCAAGCAATTATTTAATCTTTAGTATATTTTAAGCGTTTTTTCTATTATATGTAGTATATATGTTTTATTTTTTCGACCATTATCTTTGGTGTAATTCAAGATTTTATTCTATTATATTTAATATAATTAAATATTTTATTCTATTATATTTAATATAATTAAATATTTTATTCTATTATATTTAACATAATTAAATATTCTATTCTATTATATTTAATGTAAACTGAGCTTTAATTATGGAAAACTTTAGTTTAAACTTAAAAAATATTCTATTTTCTTTGATGTATTTTAGGATGTTATCTTATTATCTTTGGTGTATTTTAAGCTTTCATTTGATTGACTATATTTTATTTAAAGCAGTTTATCTATTATGTTTAATATAATTAAATATTCTATTCTATTATATTTAGGGCAATGCCAATTTTATTATATTATCTTTACTGTATGTTAGCTTTAACTATATTATCTGTAGTGCAATTAAGATATTTATTTTATATCGTTTATGTATTTTATGCGTTTATATAATTATATTTAAGCTTTTGTTTTATTTCTTTAGTTTAATTTAAGATTTATTCTAACACATGTAATGTATTTAAGCAATTATTCTATCATTCAAACTCCTCGGTTTAACATTCACAGGTAAAATGAACTGGAATAGATACGTAGAAGATACTGCCAAGTCAGCTGCAAAGAAGGTGGGCTCCCTCTACCGGGCTAGAAAACTTCTCACACCTTCCAGTACCCTATATCTCTACAAAGCTATCATCTGTGCTGTTGCATCAAACATCAAGTTCTTCGTTTTGGACAGAATCCAAAACAATATCCTCCGACCTAATAGGTCCCACGATACCCACCAAGCTCTAGCCCCTGTCCCATCGCTACAATGTTGCATCCCTGTGTTTGTTTTACAACTACTTTTTAAAAATTGGCTCCCACGAACTTGCTGCACTTTTGCCCCCTTAACGTAAATACCCTCGACAAAACCGACAAGCAGCAAAATCACACTCTTTCATTGTAAAGGGTCCCAGATGCTGGAAGGCTTTCGACTCTAATAACTTACTTCATCAGACAACTTGTCTTTGGAATTCCCTCCCTGCTCTCTGTCTCCCCGACTGTACCAACGTGCAGAAATTTATATGTAATGTGAACAATGATATCGTTACACTACTCCCCACTTAGGATGTCCCCTATAAATTTAGCCCTTAATTTACAGTAGCCCCTTAGGTTTCATTGACAGTGTTGTTTGGGATGAATTTAAGTTTTACAAAAAGCTACACGAAAGATTCTAGTTTGAATACACTACAGAATATATAGAAAAATCGTTAATTACATTAAATATAATAGAATAAAAACTCTAACATACACTACGAATAATAGTTAAACGACAAATGATAGAATTCTAGCTAAAATACACTAAAGATAATAAAATGAGTGTTTAAATTAATCTACTAATACTAAAATAAAAGCTTAAAATACACTCCAGATAATCGAATATAAGTGTTAATTACACGGCAGTGAATAGAATAAAAATATTAAAAAATATTTTAAAGATAATAAAATACAAGTTTATAATACACGGAATGTAATATAAAAAGAACATAAGTCAGCCGTGAGACTGCATGCTTTCGCCTGACAACGTGAGTATAGGCCGAAGATTTATTTTGGTCCTACTTCTCCATATTGTATGAAGTATTCCCGAATGTATGCAATGGGAACGCTGATAACTAAAAAATATGTATGTGATCAGACTGAAATTTTGCAAGATGGTTACTGTTATCAAAAAGCATCAGATCCATGCATCAAATTTGAAGAAATCGGAGTTGAAATTCTCTACATATTTCAATCTTGAACGAACTTTTCAAAGTCAATGGGCATACACGGTTCTGAACTTCATTGGCTACAATACGGGCCACGTAGCGAGTCTCTACGATGAACAGGGATTGAGTTATCGCAAAAAGTCTGACTTTCACCACTTCCGTGACATTGACCTTGACCGTTGATGTACATATCCCGAAATTAAATCAATTATAAGTTAGACCATGATCGATATTTTGACCAAGTTTGGCGACGGTTGATCAAGCGATGTAGACGCTAAGCTGTATACACACACACATAAACAAATAAAAACAAAACTCGACTGAAAACATCACCGCCTTGGCGGAGGGAAATAACATTTTTATTGCACTACAGTCAGTAGAATAAAAGCGTTCACTATTCCGTAGATAATAGCATATTAAAGAAATACGAAATCAAAGTTTAGCATTTACTCAAAGACTAAAATCTTCAAATAAGCCGAAATGCTGTCAACATTTAGTGTTCATAGGAAACGTTACAATCTCAGTTTTAACACATTTGTCAGACTAATATTTTCAAGGGCATCTAATTTATCCTACGCTATGACCAATCCTACGCTATGACCAATCATACGCTATGACCAATCCTACGCTATGACCAATCATACGCTATGACCAATCCTACGCTATGACCAATCCTACGCTATGGACAGATCAAAAGTTCATAGAGTAGGCGTTTTACTGTATTTTGATAAACATACCAATAAATACACATCCACTTTTTAGCTTTTATTCATATCTGTATACTACAGCTAAAAAAAACGACTGGTGCTACTAGATCAGGCTGTATGAACATATCGACTTCCTGACTTAAAATGCACCAAACATTGATGTTTTTTTGGCTAAGATCAAAGTGTAGTATCTGTTCCGATGGATACTGCACCCCATAGACTGGTATTGTCTTGGCCTTCGGGGCTTGATTTACGCCGGTCTATGGGTCTGTCCTGTGCAGTTCTAAGAAGTCCACTCTCCCAGGCTTCGCCTCCCCTCTTTGGGGAGGAGTAAGTTTATTGCTTACTGCCTGAGGCGCCCCTACCGGGGAATGCCGACGGGGCTGCCCAGGCAATTTTTAAACCCCACTTTCCCGACCCGACCGTGGGTCACATCTTACTTGTGGGAGTAAGATAAAAACTGGCCTTGTGCCTAACTCCTGGAGAGGAGTAAATCAATACTCTTTGAAAAACTCAGTCATGTTCTGCAGAATCCAAAACAATAATTTCCCTTCCTCCACTCCCCCTCCCATCCACTTCCCCTCTCCTCTCTTCACCTTTCTCCTATCCCCCCATGATAAATACTTGACTATATAGAGCACTTGAAGTTTAACAAATTTCACCAACATGACCGGATTCGGCATTAAATAGCCCGAGGAGGGTTGATATGCCGTAAAACAAAACAACGAAAACAAACAAACCGAAAGGAAACGAAAAAAGAGCAATTGTTGTATGCAATTGTTAAGGTTATTTAGAAAAGTAATCTTGATCATTGAATTAGCTGTGTGATTGCCTGACTGTCTACACTACACAGGCCAGTAATCATAGAGTCGCCCTGTCCCGTTCGCCGGAAATATTTTCGGAAATTACCATTATCTGAATTAGTCTGGTTGTTCACATTAGATCAATGTCGCTTTTTTTTCTTCCCTTACTTAGTAAGACGAATGAACTAGAAAGACGATATTTTCAAAGGACGTTGAAAAAGCCAACAGAGAGACGCTCTCTTTGTGTTTGCTTGTCAACGTTCACTAGCTGTACAGGCGAATTCTATTTAGTTATTGTTGAGCGAAGAAAACAAAAATTAATTTACTGCAACCAACACGAAAAGGCGGGAAGCGGGGTGGGGGGGTATATAAAATAATCAAACTGTTTAGCGAAACCGCGCGTAAGGAAATGCGAGAACAGACGTCTGTCTGAAACATCGATTCTAGCAAGAAGACAACAAGCGAAGCGTTCGGTTTGCATAATTTTATGAGTGCGTTTAAAAGAGTTCTTTAATAGCTTTTCTCAATATCTAACTGATACGCAAAACAGTTGATCATGTGTATAACAGTAGACTTAGAAACCGATAATATCAAAGCAAATACTTATTAAAACGTGCTGCTGAAAAAATTGTTACAAAAAGACCACACACACACACACATACACATATATTATATATATATATATATTATATATATATATATATCATAGATTCTTTCCAAATATGATCTAAGGTTAAGATCGGATTCTAACTCTCCCTGATGAGATCTCAGTTTATAATAGCTGTTGATCGATAACATCGACATGCCAGTGTCGCAGATTTTGTACATGTCTGTGTAAATAAAAATAATCATATATATATATATATATATATATATATATATATATATATATATATATATATATATATATATATTTGGGAAAGTTCATTTTTTTAAGCATCTTTAAAATTTAAAACTTAAACTCTCTCTCTCTCTCTATATATATATATATATAATCTATATATATATATATATATATATATATATGTATATATATTGTATGTGCATATTTTGAGAGCATTCTTCAATTTAAACAAATATTGTCAAAAAGAACAGAA